>OX335681.1:12952500-14152500 GCA_946894065.1 Acleris literana
TAACACAAGTTTGAATCCCTTTGTAGCAACTAAACTAAAGAGAGTAATGGGTCTTATTTATTTTGTCAGTGAGAATATCAAGGCTCGGGTCAAATGCAGCCCCAAGTGACCAGCGGGACTTAACTCGCGATGCGGTTGATTAAGTAATTCGACAAAATCAAGACATCATTTACATCAATTAATTCTGAAAATACTTCTAATCCGACACGGTTTTTTCTAATTCTGTGCAAAAAAATATTATTTCTTAGGTACCTAATATACTAGTAACTTTTTTTGCATTGGCAATTGGCATCAAAGGCGAGTTCGACAACTAAACGTCGTCCGTCCGTCCGTCGGCCGTTACTTTACTAACTTTCCTCGACTTCTTGAGATTTATCACAGATAGATTTAAATGTAACAGTGTTTCTTGCTAAATTCTAGGTGAAACTCTCTCGTCTATTTTATGTATGTGGGTATGTAAACACTTTACTTAACAAACGGAAGTAAGACAAATACAACCAGAATATAGGGATAAATACTTAGGGGGTGGGGTTGTAAAATGTACACTTATAATTTATCAATTAAATAGTCGCAGTTGTTTATAGTAGGTACTTCAAATACTTACTGCTGGGATACCTACTTAACATTATTAGTACGTAAGCTATCATTAAACATCTTACACAAACAAAAACACATAAGTACAAACAAAAAAACATCGTAAACATTTTAGCATATGGTTACAGAATTATCAACAAGTTTTTGCGGTTGTTGGTAATTCTGTAGCTCTCTCCGTCTACCCCACTCTGGGAATGAAGTATGTAGGTATGTGGTTACGTATCAGAACGCTTAAACTAATAAGCCTAATGTATCATAATCCCTAAAATTCATAATACCTAATGGTTATTTTTCTGAAACTGTAAACTTTTCCGGGTTGTTATAAAACAAACTTAACCTAAATAAAGAGTTCTATACAATGACCTTTTAAAAACCATGAAAAATTAACAGATTCAGAATAAAAATATTAGTTATTATGAACTTTAGGGATTATAATACGTTAGGTTTATTAATTTTAAGCATTCTGACTGATACGAAACCTCGTAAGGTACCTAGTTCGAACTCCAGCGGTGGCTACGTACATATTATGTGCCAATAAGACTTTCTAGCTTAAGTACATTTACAGAAGCTGTTACAGAAAAGAAAAATCATCTCAAGGAAACCTACACATGCGGACACCTTCGGTGTAAAAAAGTGGTAAGGGTCTTCTCACATTTATCAATGCGAAATCGTCGTAAGCCGCTCGGAAAAACTACTTATAGATGTCCAAAGTAATAAGAGTAAAAAAGACGTCGTCGTTCGGCTAGGCTCGGCGCGACTCCAGCAATTCAACCCATTGCATAATAGATACTCGTACTAAATCTGCATAGTCACGAGATTAAATTTGTTTCCCACCTTAGGTCCAAAGTCAATCCGACATTCTACAATAATAAGGCTGAGTTTCCTAAAAGTTACAAATGACTTGACATCTTTAATGACATTGACGACTTCAAGCATATTTTTCTTGAAATGGGTCCCAAATTAACACTCGTGACTGTATAAACATAAAGCTCAAAATTGAAAATACGCTGGTTGAAATTATGTATATAGATTTATTAAAAATAAAAAATAAAAATACTGACCAAATTGAAAAATCAGTAGGTTTATAGAAATTTACTCCTAACACAAAAGCCGTTTAATCAACTTGTCAACAAACTCTCAACATGATGTATCGCTATTTCAAATAAATTCATATTTTCGAAACGAAATATTTACTACTACTTCCCATGGCTACTAACTACTACGTTATGTTTACGAATCAATCCCATTAAATTTTGTGCATTTTTATCTTCAAAGATACCTACATTTACTTCATCTACGTAGCTTTAACAGTTTTTAGGCCATGTCGAGAATAAAAACATCCATACGAAATTCATTAGCTGAAAGGGCACCCAACCCTAAAACAAAACATTCATACGAAATTCATTAGCTAAAAGGTCACCCAACCCTAGAATAAAGATATTTATACGAAATTCATGTGAAAAAACATCCCACAACCACAACACAAACAAATCGAATGTTACATAAATCACGTTATCTTTGCAAACGTTTCGATAACAGTTTAACATTTGTGAGAAATTGATCAGCCATCATCACTTTACTTGTCAAGTAACAAAACTATCCCTTCCTCTAATAACAAATACTATTTATTTTATATTTATTTAATCTTTATTGCACATATCCATATACAAATGAGAACAAAAGAACTGAACTTAATCCCTAATGGCATTCTCTACCACTTGAACTTGCTAGGTACGTATGTGATAAAACTGCAATACAAGCAAACCATACGTTGTTGTTGTGATAAAAATACACTTACCGAGAACCGTAAAGGGCCCACCGGCGGCTTCGCGAATGGAATCCCTCTAAATGCAAAATACTGTTTGTTATTTAAAGTTTTCAACTCTTTTCCTTTTAATTTCCCGTCGCTAATTTCCACTATCGGATTGGTCATGTTGATTTTTGGGGACACAGATAGAAACAAACGAACAACAGACAACTGTGAAACAGTACCCAACCTCTGTAGCACCATGACAACTGTGTACACTGTACAGTATTCATTGATGGGCCGATCTTCAACTGGAACATGACTTACTGCGATGTTGATGTGCGTAATTCTCCGTATACAAGGAAGATGGCGCTGATATCAATTGCATACAATCAAAAATCATGAAAACTAACAAAAGTGCCAAGTCAACCAACTTAAAGCCTGACCAGAAAAATAAGAATCCTCTCATCGGGTCGCCACTAATACTTTTTTTATCTGTGTTTCGTGAATTGCTATAGAAATGACAGTTCATATAATTTCCGCAATATGGCGAGGTTTTTAGGGTTCCGTAGCCAAATGGCAAAAAACGGAACCCTTATGGATTCCTCATGTCTGTCTGTCTGTCTGTCCGTCCGTATGTCACAGCCACTTTTTTCGAAAACTATAAGTATTATACTGGTGAAACTTGATAAATAGATGAATTATGTTAAGATTTTCTCACAAAAATAGAAAAAAAACAATAAATTTTGGGGGCTCCCCATACTTAGAACTGAAACATGAAAAAAATTTTTTTTTTCAAGCCCTTACGTGTGGGGTATCTATGGATAGGTCTTCAAAAATGATATTGAAGTTCCTTTCTAATATATTTTTTTTCTAAACTGAATAGTTTGCGCGAGAGACTCTTCCAAAGTGGTAAAATGTGTGTCCCCCCCTTTAACTTCTAAAATAAGAGAATGATAAAACTAAAAAAACAATATGATGTACATTACCAGCCAAACTTCCACTGAAAATTGGTTTGAACGAGATCTAGAAAGTAGTTTTTTTTAATACGTCATAAATCATAACCCGCAATTTATCTTTCACGTAACCGTTCATGGGCGAGTCCGACTCGCACTTGGCCGCTTTTTTATTTTTCTGGACAGGCTTTATAATGCTAGTCTTATATGTATTTCTAAAAGACTAGCAAACCGGTGCAGTAGTTTTAGTGATACCTAATTGCGGAGATAAAAATAAACATGCTAGTTAGGGGTCAAATATATAAAACCTTTTTTTAAAGTTGAAAAAAGAACCGCAATCACTTTAACACGTGATGTAATCAAAAAAATACGGAGTGAAAAATAAGTTTGCCTATAATTATATGCTACTGTGTTAATTTAGTTATTTGTTTAAGGGTTTTATATTCTTATTATTAATGAATTACTAGATCCACTCGAAGTTTTAATTTAATATATTGGTGGCAGAGTTTATTTAGACATTGACATATAAAATCCTTGCGATTTTTAAATTAAGTACGCAGAATAATTGGCGAAGATTCGAAAGTTCACCATCCGTCGCCTGAGCTTAAAAACAGTAAATACATAACAAATAAATTGAAATATAATAACATCGTGGGGCGGCACGGAACCCTCGGTGCACGAGTCAGACTCGCACTTGCCCGGGTTTTCCTATTTATATGTGTACAACATGACCAGAGATCAGACAAATGGACGTCATTACTCGCAATAATGTGGACATGACTCCAAATATTTTAATTAAACAAATTAATTTACATTGATTACTTTGCCAAAAAATAATTTTGATCCTTTGCAAGGCAGTAATAAATAAATAATACAATGACTTGTTATTGTGTTATATTAAAGCAAATAAAAGGTATTTTTTATAATTTTTCCGTGGTTAGTTTCTTCCTTTTCACGGCTAAAATAAACTTATGAGGTGAAAAGCTCCTTTCGCAATCCACGGATGTTAATGGAGCAAACTTAAGTAGATTAATATTAATGGCCACTCTTCACGTCTTTATATTATTTATCAAGATATCTGCAAAGTATCACGATTAAAGTTCAGGTATCAATCAGTTAATGTAATTTAATTTGTTAAATTAAAATCTTTGGAGTCATGTCCACATTATTGCGCGTAATGCCGCCCACTCGTCCGATCTCTGAACATGACTATGATCCACGGACTCAACTACGGAATTTAGAATGTGGTCTGTGAATAAGTATGAATATGTAATTATAAATCTTAAGATTTACGAGATTCATGTTAAGGTATTCGTCGGTGATTTCGATGCTGGAACAGTGCTGCTGCATAGTTAAAGTTCCTCCTAGAGGAGAAAAAATTCAAGGCTTAAGTAGGGAGCAAATAAAGCATAGTATTATCAATACATTTATTTAAAAAAAAAGTATAACTAGGTACATCTAATACAATAACAGCTCTATTTCGGGGCATACTGGCCCCTGAAGAGTTGTTCGAAGAGCTGTCCCCGGAGCGGATATGCGAAGTCCGCCTCGGATAGCTCCTCGCCCATGCGCAGGCAGCGCAGGCCGGCTGACGCCTGCGTCTGCGCGGGCTCCATCGAAGGCATTGGATTTCTGAAAATATAACGAATAGACTGTTCAACCATCATCAGGATTAATTGGCGGAATATGGCGGAAATTGGTCAGTATAATCGGGTAAGCTCGGGATAGCCAGGGTTACCTATGTTTCGGCAAAATATGTTAGCCAAATGTATCGTTTCCCAACCGTTTCATTTGCCAACCCGCTTTGTTTTCTGTAACGGTAAATATTTCAGGATTTTATAAAAACTAACCTAACCTAACCTATAGGGTTCTACAAGATGGTACTGAAATAAATCCTGAAATATTTATATAAAATTGGGTTGGGCAATGGAGAAGTTGGGAAACGATACATTTGGCAAACATATTTTTGCCAAACGGCAGGCTCCGGGTTAGCCAACATACACACCAACACGCCCATTTTGTCAGTGATATCTTTAAAGGCATAAATCATAACATAAAAAAAAACATTCGTGAACCAATGTTAAGCTCTGTCGCTAAACGCTCAAACCGATCAACGTGACATTTGGTACAGTTGGCCTTATAGTAGCTGCAAGGCGGTTTTTTGTTTTTTAAACCATTCATTTTTAACCGACTTCAAAAAAAGGAGGAGGTTCTCAATTCGTCGGGATGTTTTTTTTTTTTTTTTTTTTTTTTTATGTATGTTCCCCGATTACTCGAAGACCACTGGACCGATTTGAAAAATTTTTTCGTTGTTCGAATAGATATACTTTCTAGTTGGTCCCATTGTCACCACGTCAGGATCTGATGATGGGATCATGGAGAAATCATGAGAACTCCTCAAATATTATAGGCAGACCTATAGCGATTTTGGTATTTTTCACTGTAACTCATGCATTTTCTTTTGAAAAGTACTATATGGTGAAGTGGAACTGATGATGAAGACCACAGATGGCCACCGGAACTCCTTAACGGTACCTATTTCAAGGGTGGCGATAAGATATTTCGATAAAGGAAGTTGAGCGACTATGACGAAGCACATTTAGGTTTAAATATGACTATGACATTCCCGCGGCGTTGTCTGCGGCGAGCTTGAAATGTTCAATAGTTTCTTATTAGTATATAGAAGTGGAGCTACGTAACAGCATAAATAGGATCACTAAAAAGTATAAAATAAAATAAATGTTTAAAAAAACAAAAAAACCGCCTTCAAAAAGCAAAAAATAACTTCTTTAAAATGGTAGGTAAATAGGTCAGTCCAACTGAAGTCGGCGTCCAACAATATTTTAACCAAAAGCAGACTTCAGTTGGACTGACCTATTTACCTACCATTTTAAAGAAGTTATTTTTTGCTTTTTGAAGGCGGTTTTTTTGTTTTTTTAAACATTTTATTTTATACTTTTTATTTAGTGATCATAATACGCTATTACGTAGTCCCACTTCTTAGTTGATATGAAACTTTAAGTTATTTCAAGCGCGCCGCAAGCAACGCCGCGGGAAAGTCATAGTCATATTTCAATAACCTCCTTTTTTGAAGTCGGTTAACAAGTAAATATTCTTCGTTGTAGTCGCTCAACTATCTTAATCGAGATATCTTATCGCCACCCTTGAAATCGGTACCGTTAAGGAGTTCCGGTGGCCATATTCTGTGGTCTTCATCATCAGTTCCACTTCACCAAATGATACTTTCTGAATGCAAATGCTGGACTTGTTACTAAAAATACTAAAATCGCTATATGTTTGCCTACAATATTTGAGGAGTTCCCTCAATTCCTCACGAATCCTCTTATCAGATTCAGATTTGGTGACAATGGGACCTCCTCGAAAGTATAATCTATCAAATCAAAAAAAATAATTGAAATCTGTCGACAATTGACGGAGTAGTCGGTGAACATACATAAAAAAAAAAACATACAGTGGAACGTATAACCTCCTCCTTTTTTGAAGTCGGTTAAAAACGGGCTAATAGATATAAAAACTTTGCTGATTCGTAATGATTCTAATGAATGGTATCTTACCATTGAAAACTTATGAAATAAGACATGAAATTAATAATTTTTCGTGATATGGACATAAGGAAAATTACTAAAATTCAGATTAAAATGATCAATATCTCCGAAACTGGAAAAAATCGCTGAACATGCCTAATCGATAGAATTTTAGCTGCTCTATCAGCCTTCTTAGTTTTGGCGTTAGTTTTGGGGACACCCAGTATATGACAATGAAAACGAAAATGAAAAATATTTAACCATTCTCACACATATCCCTGTTTAAAAGAATTGATCACAATAAACGTAGGAGACATGATCTGGAAGTCCCGTACCAAAGATTGAAATTTTACCAAAACAATTGTTATTGCATGGCTATTAAATTATATAATACACTTCCTGTAAATTTACGATCACTTCCAGAAAATGACTTTCGAAAAAAGCTGCTAGGGATATTGTTGCAAGAATGCTTTTATGATATAAATGATTTCACAAGATATTGTAAAATAAACGCCGTTTAGCTCTTAAGTTATTATTTATTATTGCTGTGACACTTATAATATTGTTTTTAATTACTGTGACATTCGATTCAATTATAATTTTTATTTTATTTTTTTGCTCTTAATGATGTTTATAGGTTTACTGTGGCATGCTATGATAATACTAAATTCTTAATAATACTGAATATTTGAATGCTGTAATTATGGCAAAACATGTATGCAATAAACTTCTGTACCATAAGAACTTATTTAGACTCATGTTTTTTCAAATAAACTATTTCATTTCATTTCACAACACCATCACACCAGACTTAAAGTTATAATTAGGTACATATTAGTGTTAAATCGATATGGGTCTTGTTAGTGCTGCAACGCTGGTATTCTTTGAAGCCCACACACGGTCACGGTGATGGAGTCGTAGGTAAATAAATATTCTAAAGAAAACTAAAAAACGGATTAGTTAGTACAACGTTGTTGTTGGTTAAGCCAGGATTCAGTAGGGGACAAATGTCCCGCGGATACGCGTCGCGGGACGTTTGTCTCCTAGTGCGACGCGTATCCGCGACATATCAAGCGAAGATGAGCGACTTCGCCTGACATATATCTGGTGACATCGCGCAACACGTCGCGGCGTACCCGATATACCTATCGCGCGATGTCGCCCGATATGTCGTGCGAAGTCCAGCAACGCTGCGCCACTTCACCTGACGTCGCTGGCGATACGCGTCGCGGGACGTTTGTCTCCTAGTGATTCCCTGGCTTTATGATTATGTTACATTAAACGGACTTACCCATATTTAGCAAAGTTAGTGAACATCGTCACCATTTGTTCTCTAACTGACTTATCCTTGTCGGAGATATCCTTCGGTAGCAGCGCGGAGCTAACGATGTACCCGCCGTCGTCGCTGTGGCACGCCCCGGGAGACTTGATCCCCATCTTCATTTTGTAGGAATTTAATTTACCACTATAAGAGAATTCGTATAAATATACAGGATAGTCGTTTTTCGCAGACAGCAGTGCTGCTGAAACATGTATACCACCAATAAAATCCACATCCGAGAAAAAGTCTACAGCGTATTCGTCTTCCTCTCCATAGCGGCTTTCAGGGTTTAAATATACCGCCTTTAGCTTTTCCTCTAAGTCGACTTTCAGATCATCATCTATTTTGAACGGTAAATGGTCTAAAAATATTTTCTCCCTCTTCAAATGATCCAGTTTGTGCGGTGCATAAGCTCGTAACAACAGGGCTTCGCGCGAGCAGAATCCCGAAAGAACAGGGACGCGAGTGAATTCGCCGCGACACAGCAACCCGTAGGGATCCTGATCCAAAAATGGTTCCCAGGTACCTGGTTTCTCAATTGTTGGCACAAAACCACAATGAATGCCTCCTTTCCAGTCCTTATCAGCTCCTAGAGCCACCATAGATGCCGTTATCAGATCTTTATACGGCAAGCCTTTTAACAATTGCAGAATTTGATCACCGTCTTTATTGTTAGTCTCTTTTATTTGAGGTATTTTCATTATTATGTCTTTCATGTTATCATTCCGGGCCCAATGTAGCAAAGACGAGCCTGATTGCATTAGAGCTTTATGGAAGAGCCCTTTCGCCATTGGCGACAATAGAAGATACTCGACGGAGGCGCCACCAGCGCTAATCCCAAACACGGTCACGTTATTAGGATCTCCACCGAATTTGTTAATATTTTTCCGTACCCACTTGAGGGCTGCAACTTGATCCCTGAGCCCCATGTTACCAGGAGCATCTGGGTGATCGAGGCAGAGAAATCCGAGGATGCCGAGGCGGTAGTTGAAGCTGACCATAACGACGTCCTTCTCGACGAGGTGGTCGGGCCCGTGCGTGGCTTGGTCGGTGCCGTTCCCAGACACGAAGCCGCCTCCGTGAATAAACACCATGACAGGGCGCGCGCCCTCCCCGCTGCCCTCTCCCGGCAGCGCCCCTGTGTACACGTTCAGGTATAGGCAGTCTTCCTTGCCGACCACTTCACCCGACGTCTTGTCGAACTGGGCGCAGATGTTGCAGTCCTTCGTTGCGTCTCGCACGCCCTCCCATGGCTCCGGTGTTTGTGGAAACTGTAAAATACAAAATATGTAAAGAAATTATTGCACGTCTCAAGCCTTTTTAACTGGTTTTGGTATTCCTTTTAGGTTTCCGAAGCCGTCTGTCTGTCTGTCCGTGTGTCAGTCTGTCCGCGGTCTAGCTCACAAACTCTTCGTACTACAAAGGTGTATATACATTTAAGGCATAGATATACATTTAAATTATGCCGACAAAGTTGTATTTTTTTTCTTGTATTTTTAGGCGTATTTTTTAACATTATGGTAATAAGTAATCATTTATGTACCTTGTCACTTTAACGTCGTGTTTGAAATGTCATACAAAATTGAGAAACGATTGAAAGCGACAAGGTAAATAAATGATCACTTATTTATGCTGTTGACTGTACCTATGTTAATATCAATTTGTAGATTTGGGGGACGGTTTAAGAAATATTGAATTAGAAAAGTGTTATTTTCTCAGATGCGAGTTTGTCGTCACGAGAATAACACCCCTGGGCATATTTTTTGGTACAATCAAGTACCGAACACTGACAATATGTACATCTTGGCCAATATCTTGGGTTTGGGAAAACAGGATTATCAAGTGCGTATAAAAAAATTATGTTACAAATAAAATATTCCACGGGCAGGACCGGTCCTTGTGGCAAATCTTGGGGCAGGCCAATGTCCAGGCGTGGACGTCTTTCGGCTGAATGATAATGATGATGATATATTAAATATAAAATAACCGGTCAAGTAGGAGTCGGAGTCGCGCACTGAGGGTTCCGTACCGTCACACACTGGGTATTATTATTATAATATTTTGATTGAAATGTTATGATCTCTACTAAATAAAAATGATTACCTATATTTCCAATTGAATGTTACCTATGTCCCTACCAATTGAAAACTTAGCGCAAGCCCAATTCACAAATTTTCATAGTACCAATATGTTGTTTGTTTTTGTAAGGTTTGTAATATAATCATACTAAATTTGACGCTAGTTAGTATGTTTTACCGTTTTTACGATACAACAAAAGTAAAAATAAGTTGATCGGCTGCCTTTCATGGTTCAAAAGATTACTAAAGCTCTTTAAAGTTATAACAGGCGGACAGATGGACAGACGAACAGCATAGGCTTATAGACAAGACATAAGGTCCCGTTTGACACCCTTCGGATACGGAACTCTAAAGATAACCTTGCCGTCATATAATTTACTGTTTTTTCTAACGTATCAAACAAATAGTGTACGTCGACGAGCTCTTCGTCATCCCAGCAATCCTCCTCTCCTGGATGTGCAACCAACGAAGCTCGTATCTAATATACCGGTTGTCGTCAGCGTTAGGGCGTGTCGCCAATTTCTTGAGATGCTTTTCTCTGTCGATGTTTTCGCGTGCAAAAGCTAAGTGGGCTGCTGATATGATACGACTATAACGTAAGGGTACATCTCCACTCAAGCGGACAAAGCTGAGAGCAGCATTGCAGCAGAGACGAACAGAAAACTAGGTACCTAACTGTTTTCGATACCCGCGAACATCGCTTTGACGAAATGTAGATCGGATTAAAAGAGTTAATTTTTCAGTGAACGAGAATGCTATCCCATAAATAAGTCTATATCACGGGCAATGCTTCAACTCATATAGTACCTAATTGTGTTAGGTAATTGCATTTTGTAATAAGCACATAAATCTTTAAAAAAACATTTTTTGTCTCGCCTTTTTCCTTTCCCATCAGCTTTCATTAAAAGAAAACGCTCCGTTCGGTAGGTAGTACACCGTTTAAAAGCAATATGGTTCCGAAAACAACACGGGTTTAAACAAAGTGGAATAGAAACATAGGTTATCAGAAACATGCACTTACCGAGAAACGTAAATTTCCCACCGGCGGTTTAGCGAATGGAATTCCTTTGAATGCATAATACTGTTTGTTATTTAATGTTTTCAACTCGGAGCCTTTTAATTTTCCGTCGCTAATTTCTACTATTGGATTTGCCATTCTGATTAATGGTAACACCCAACGGGTTACACAGTTAGAAACAAATCGACTACGGTGACAACTGCAAAGTAACCTTCACTCACGTATTCGTCCAACGCAGTACTAAAGCCGCCAAAGAGAAAGTGAAGCGATCAGTTACTTCGGTGCCGAGGTTCCAAGTTCTTGACATTAAAGCTAGATAGCGCTAATATCGCAATTTCTTAAAATCATTCAGTTTATATCCTCGAAAGCGAAAATTAGGTTTAAAAGATAAAAATAAAAGAAAGAGTGTTTCGATGTAATGTAATGCGATGCAATAACTTGGTGTAAACGCGGTGGTGGTAAGGTGACAAAAATGGAAGGTGGCCATATGAGCTCCCCCATCGATCAAATAAATCTTTCCTTATATTTTGCAAGTGCACAACGATTCGTTCAATAGAAGGTTTTTCGCTAAAGTTTAAATATGTTCGGTACGCGGAGGCTTTGTTTCGCCTCCGTAATTAGAACGCTTCACACTAAACTGATTCAAATCCTGCGCCGAGATAGCCGGATGCGCACCTGTGCGCCTGCGTGAGAACCGACCACGATCTCTTCCAGACGCGCCGCCATGCGCCCGCGCAGCTACCAAACTCACATCACACCTGATTTTCACCCTTATCTTCATAAACATACAGCCTCCCCCGCCTCTCCGCGAGTGGTAAAGCCTGTGGCCCTGTGTTCATAAGGCTATAGAGCCTGTGTTTGTTGTGTTATTTTGTCCGCTCTGAACATCCGCGTACGGCTATTATCGCAACTTTTTACTGTAGAGTAACCATCTTAACGTACTCAGCGAGGAAAGCATCTCATTTTAGTACCTAGGTAATCACGGAAAAAAAACTTATTTACCATGTAATAAGCACCAGTTTTTCTGCGGCCATAAATATACTTTTTTACAACCTACAGCTTTTATACAGCTTTATAATTCCACATAAGATTTGATCCTATTAGTTTCCTTGCTTGATTACCTAAAGGCAAATTCCAAATAAAGCTCACTTTTACTAGGTAGTGAACGTGACTAAACTGAGCAAGTTGACTGGCATATATCATCAATTCTGAGCTTTTTTACCCTCTGGACTAGCGCATGGCGGTCGATTTTCTTACCTCACTGATAATAAAATGTAACATATTAAATTAAATTTTTTGGTGGTTTATTACGACAGGGTACACTCGTATTTGTTATTATAGCATAAGCGTGGAAATTGTATTTACCGGTGAGATTCAAAAATACGAGCTTGTGGAAATCAGTAAAAGTCGGCCATATTGGTGAGCCGTACCTAGTCACCGGGATGAGATTCAAAAATCGACCTTCTGATCTGTAGAACCATAGAAGTGTTCCTACAGGACAGTCCTGCGCTTCCAGCGAGCCTGGGCCCCCTGGCAGGAACACGTGAGCGGTGTGCAAAATTCGCCAGCGAGCGGGCCGTGTGAACCGCTATACATTTTGATCTTTTTGCATTTTTCCTCACCATACAAACTCTTTTTACAAGGCTATTGAATTCGCCTCACCGATTCCCTAATCCCCGCCAACCAATTATTCTTATTGAATAAGATATCAAAAAGTTCGATAATGCCATACCGCCACCGTTATGTCTTGCTGCTGTTTAATTAAGTAGAAAAGCAAATAATACTTCAAGATCTACCATTCCACCCTTTTATTTAGACAATAGATTGATCTGGCGAGCAGAATAAGGCAGGGTTGAAACATGAAATATAATTAAATTAAGAACAAAGTACCTAGTCTAATGAATTTACAAAGCCTCCTGCACTGGGATGACAAACAAACATGCTGCTAACCTCGCACCAATCGTAACTGCCTTAATTCAAAGTCCACAAAAATGTATTAAAATCAGTTCAGCTCTTATTGAACAACCGGTCTAATTTGTCTAATTAGTAGTCAATAGAACCACTTAAATAAGAACCTAGGCATGGCATGTATGCATTAAATATAGCAACTGCGAGTACGATTAAGCATCAATTAAAAATTCAAAAGCTGTCCCAAAGACAATAAACTGGCCGTCAAACCTTTTGCTGTTAACAATAGGTCCTCTTTCATGTAGCCGCATAAATGCAGAGGCGGTCATAAATCGCGATGCGCGTACGCATTTGCTCGTATGCGTGCGTGTACATGCAAGGGAAGGTGGGTGTGTGTGTGTGGTGTTACGTGTGTGTGCAGTGGGCAGCGCGCAGGTGTGCCCGAGACTGGACGGCGCCGGCGCACATTCCAGCGACGGTCACGGCGCCGCTGCGTAGGTATCAAGTACCCGAGATGCGGACATGACTCGGTGCGGAGTGCGGACATGGGTTGGTTGATCAATTCTTTGGTGGTGCTGGTTATATACACGTTGTTAGCTCTGTACGATGATTGTATCTTTCAAGAAGTACGCTTTAAAAAACTTATTTTAATTAAAATGTGGCTGACGTAAGTGTCCTATGCTACTAAGGGCCCGTTGTTTGATCAGTAGTGAAACATAATAGTTAAAAATCGTAAACATTTTTGAATTTTAACCTTTAGTTCAGTTAACTACTGATCAAACAACTCGCTCTAACCTACTTGTACCTACTATTACTTATTCTGTGCCCTAACTTAGCGTTATGCGTCTTTACTAGCCGCCCTAGGACACAAAAAATGTATGTAAGTATGTATGTAGACTCTTTATTGCACAAAAAAACAATTACAAATTCGTACATAAACTTAAGATTAACATGTACAATGGCCAAAAATATACTTACTTAACGCGCAGATTAGGCAATAATAGATCCTAAGTTAAGGGTTAGCGCTATTTCGCTAGCCATATACATACGTATATTTATTGTGTTCTGCTATAAGAACTTCAAACATTTTGCTGATGGTTAATACCTACGTAATGAAAGGGCAAGGGCCTACGTATATTTTGCAAATAGTAAATGTCGTAAGTTTCAGATAAAAATACCAGGGTAGGGTCAGATAAAACTGCAAGGAAAAGCAGGGTGTCCTTCCTTAGTGAACTTAGATTAATTTTATCATCTAATTATCATACTATATCGTAGACAGGTCTAATGGAGACTAGTAGCGCCATCTACCAGCCATAGGTACTAGTACTATAACACAATTTAGCACGATACTATTGCCATCTATTGGCGAATAGTGCTGTCATTTTTAGTGAAAAATAGTTCTGCTACTCACTAACAGATGGCCTAAAAAAAAATCAACATAATAAAATACATTTAACTTTATTCATTTCGCAACTCGTAAAAATAAATTCTGCGTTTGTTTTCATATTTGTAATTAAAAACAGTGACTATGAAAATTAACATCAGGTTAATTATATTCTGGCAACTTCACGAACACATGGGAATGTGCTAGTGTTCCTTCCGCCCGTCAAGTCGATTTTCATTTGCCGGCTCTATCTATACGCTAACCGAATATTCTAGACTCAGAAGATAACCAAAAACGTATTCTGCACTTCATTTGTTTTAATTTCAATCAGTAGCACAAAAATGGCTTGTTCGGCGAAGCGACTAATTCCCTTGTTGGATCGCGTTTTAATTAAACGCGCTGAGGCGATGACCAAGACCGCAGGAGGCATCGTGATCCCTGAAAAAGCCCAGTCCAAGGTTCTTCGTGGAGAAGTGATCGCTGTGGGACCCGGCTCACGAAAAGACGACGGCCAATTCGTCCCTTTGATGGTGAAAGTCGGCGATTCCGTGATCCTTCCTGAATATGGTGGCACCAAAGTCGCTATTGAAAACGAAGATAACGAATACCACCTCTTCCGGGAGTCCGACATTCTGGCAAAGATCGAGAACTAGAGTAACTCAACTTTTACGTGATTCAATTTGGTTAGTCATATAATTTAGAAACTAGTAGTGAATGAACATGATATGATTGTGTAATACGTTGGTTGCTGATGAAACATGGACATAATTTTGTCTCGGTTGCATTTCTTATTATAATACTGTTATAAAAATGTTTGATCATTTATTTTAAAATCCCAGTTCAGTTCCCTTGCAAAGATGATCTCATTTTATTTCTCTTTGTTGAGATAAAAAAAAGAAGGATAGGTTTGGTGGTCACTTGTGGCTTTAAACGACCCATGAAAATTGGTATATTTTTTCTTAACCCTTAAATGCATGATGAAGGATGCATCCTATGTAACAAAAACTCGAAATTTTTTAAATATAATCAGCACACTATTACGTGTAATAGAAACTTAAAAGCAACAAAAAAAATTATGAATTTAAGGATTAAACTTAGAGGGTGTTTCAAGATAAGTAAGCTACTTGGAAAAGTTTCTAATAGTGTGTATCAAGCCAATCAAGTCGAGCGCTGTGGTAAAACTTGCCAGTAGAAGCTCAAACCTCTGGCTTTCTTCAAATAAAATCTTGCCACTGATGCTGCCCATAGCCTTGTGCCTACCAGGGGTACTTTCTTAGGGGATGTTGTGTCCTTTCAATAGGTAGGATGTAGGAATGAGGTGTAAATTAGACTTGTTTATTGTTTGCAAGGTTTCTGGTTTAATAATTTGTAAATCTACAACTCCTGTTGTTGGGACCATGACCCAGACTCTGTTCTTATGGGTTCTGTACCTATGCCCAGCTATGACTTGAGACGTAAATATACCGACCACCTTTTGCCCATGACTCAGTTGTGCAGAACTTCTTATTACTAGTTCCCTAGGGTACTTGGACAGATCAATTGATTTATTTCGAGTTTTATACACTTCCACAGATTTTATACTAATTAAAAATTTGAATTCCGGACCCAAGGCACCCCTTAATATCATACATATGAGGTAGGTTTAGGTTATGTTAGTTCTTCAGCTGGCCAAACCACCCAAAAATAGGAACTCCACGGCAGAACAGCTCTATATACTTTTTGCAAAAGTATATAAAATGCGAATAAATCTAATCGATCTGACCAAGGATACAGAGTGGACGTGGTCAGATCAATCTAACAATGCAATCTGACCACGGATACAGAAGGGATTTTTCAGGATTAAAGCACTATGGTACTCCTGATATATTGTATCGCTACTAGATATATACAGAGTGAAATTTTAATGACCGTCCAAATTTTAGGGACTAACTCTGTTGGTCATAACTTTTATTATGGGACCAACATCCAAATCGCGAAAAAAAATCAGCTGTTCCATACATTTCGGTTCATTTCTCGAAGTTTGTATGGAACAGCCGTTTTTTTTTTCGTGATTTGGACGTTGGTCCCATTATAAAAGTTGATCAATATGACCAACAGAGTTAGTCCCTAAAAGTTGGCCAATCATTAAAATTTCAGCCTGTATATGTCTTCTGGCTCTATGTATATTACATATATTAGCAAAATATTATATTAAATACTTAGGTAATATGCCTTGCTTGTATGGCAAATGGCAGTAAAACTGGACCCAGGTATCGTCGGTTAAATGCGCAACCCTCGTAAGTCCATTTGGCTCAAGTTTACAGGAGACACAAAAAACAAAATTACAGCATGTAGTTGCAGGGAAGCTTATTAATGTTATTTATTCATATAGGTAAAAAATAGTGAAGTTATCATATTTTTAGCTCAAAATACCTAAAATGTTTCTAAAACTATGAAATATCCCTGCTGTAAATTCGCTTCAATACAGAAAACCACGTATCTCCGAAATGAAATGTAAAGCAAAACTCGTAAGTCCATGCTGTCAAATCATATCAACACTAATTACTCCATACCTGGAGGGGAGTTACAAGATTTTCTATTTGCAGATTTGTAGATTTTTTAAATAACGGTTTGTTTGACGTTTGAATGCAATATATAGATCGATGCGTTCGGTGATTGGCTACACGATTCAATAAAAAAACATTTTCACAAAAAATGGACTTACGAGGTTTGCAAATTTAACCGACAGTATATAGCAATATAAAAAACCCAGAGGAAGTTTTCTGCTTTGTTTTAGTATAAAACCAAAACTTTCTAAAACTTTTAGAAAAATGGTACTGGAAAGCCCTTACCACTACAAAGTTGTAGTAAAACAATTTTCAAAAGGTATTTTTTATTTATCACAGCAAATACAAAATGTTACAACATTAATAGCAGGTTAATCTCATTTAAGTTTTTTAGTGGAAATGGTATCATAGTCATAAATTGTAATGTAAGATTAACCAATTCTGATAAGATAAACACGTTTCTCATATACAAACTCAAAAATAACAATATAACATACATATTTTGAGCACTAACTGATCAGTTGCGGGTGGTACAGTCACCAGCAATAATATATTATCCAAGATTGGGCTTAAAAATATCTAGCACGTCTTTATTACTAGAGGTATAAGAGTGTGTCAGATATTTTTGCACCCAATATTGGGTAATATACTATTGCTGGTGACTGTACTTATGAGTACCTCCCGCATCTCTAGGAGGGCCTGACTCTTAAACAGGTCAGTATCAATTACATTTGCCAGCCAGGTAAGGGCGAATGCCAAATTTTCCAAAAAGGAATCAAATACAGCATCATACTCCTTGGGTGCAGTGGATTCCATTTTGTATGAAGTTGCAGTCATTTTAGCAGGAGGCCCGAGGCCCGCACCCTGGGCACTTGCAATGGTTAGTTCCTAATAGGTAAGTATAACAAATCTTTGTCAGTGTACCTAAGTGTAATAATAATTAATACATTCATCATACATAATCATTTGGTCATTAACTCAAAGGCAATAAATGAGAAACAAGGCAGAACTAGGCTAGCTGGAGTAAAAATAATACCTAAACCTAGTAATTAATGCAAATTTAACTCAATTATATGCTTACAAAATATAAAAAGGTACATGATAATGGCATATCAATACTTGATTAAAATGTATGACTACTGTAAGGATATTGCTGTGCGACGCACTGCAGCCGAAAGAGCAGGGTTAGGGTCTGGGGGCTCTGTCAACAACTGCACTGAGGTCCAGCAACCATCCTCACAGGACTGACGCAGAGCTTCCATGGCGGCCTGCACCCTTTGCCCATCCTCAAAAGTAGCCGCAGCTCTCACAGGCTCTTTGATCCAGTCCATCTGCTCTTTGACAGGCAAGAATGCCTCCTTCAAAGCACTTATCATCTTACACAGCCCTTTTATATAAGGCTTAGGCACAACACTTGAAGCACAACTCAAATCCTCCACATCTACATAAATTACATCCTCTTTCTCATGTCCTCTTTTGCTTTCCTCCTCAGTCTTCAATGAATTAGGTTTGTGTAACCTTCCATGTAGGTCTCCACCTCTCACAACCAAATAACCTTTCTGACTACACATGTATATCTCCTGGTTGAAGCAGGGTCCTGGCAAGTGGTTATTCAAAGTGGCTGTCACTAACAAACCTTGGTCCATTTGCAATTGGAATGTACAAAAGTCTGGTGCTGTTATTTTTCTTATTCCATTTACTTTTGATGTTTCTTCAACAAATGTTCTCAATACTCCATGTACTTTGACAACTCTCTGTCCTGTTAGGTATGTAACTAGATCTATGACATGGCTTCCAACTAAAGTGAGAGTACCTCCTCCCATTGTGTCATCACACAACCAATTATAAGTATCCCCGAGCAGGGAGCCCATTTGTACTCGCACATCCATTAGTGTTAGCTCTTCTGGATTTCCAAGGTAGCCCTCTTGAATACATCTCCGCATATGGCTGAATGCAGGTAGGAATCGCAGGGAGTGGTTAATAATTGATATTAGCGTAGGATAATATTGAGCGGCACGCACCATTTTAAGTGCCTCTGCTTGACAAAGTCCGGCAGGTTTGTCGCAAACAACATGCTTCCCGATACCCAAAGCTTTCACGGATATCTGGGCATGTAAATTAGGTGCACAAACAATGAAAACAAGGTTTACATTTTTCTTCAGCAAAACATCGTCAATTTTGTTTGTGAAAAACGGTATTTTCAGTTCTTTGGCCACATTTTCAGCCTCCTGCAAGGTGACACCCCATATTGCCTCTACAGCAAACCCTTTTTCTCTTAGGAAGGGCACTAGAACTTTGGCTACTGCGCCAGTTCCGAAGACTCCAATGCCCGGTAGCATCCTAAATTCCTAACGGTTGTAAATTTAGTAATTATTCACACATGACTGCTGCGCTCGAAGACAGCCAAGGTGGCAGTTATACTTTTATCGATGGTACGTTTCTATGAGTATGAACGTATTAAATTTATGATTATTTCCGAACACTAAACAATAATAAAGCAACCGACTCGATCGACTTAATCTATAGATAGGAAATTGATAAATACAAGTCAGTCAAGTGTCAATGTCAAGTTGACGTATTGACACTTCACATTTTTCCATTTTCAAATTGCAGTCCGAATTGCGCTTATAAAACTTCCTCAGCCGGTCAGTTCCAGTCCGTGGCAAAAATTGGGGTCGCTGAGTGGGGCCTGTTTTATAAAACTACAAGTTTACAGGTCTAAACTGGCAACACTGCTCAAATGGCTGGTCGCCATTGGTCGACGTTGTGTCAAATGAAAACTTGTAACCTGTAAATTGTAATTTGTAGCTTTATAAAACAGGCCCCCGTTCGTACTTCGTAGTCGTAGGTACAGTCAAGTGCAAAAGTATGTATATATTTTCCGAAGTTCTTAGTACACTGGAATAAGATGCATTGGGACATATTTTTGAGATGTTGCATTCTCCCATATTTCATACACTTTTACCTAACCTTTGATGCAACAGTGCAACATGATATGATCCAATCTTTTACCAAGGTTTCACCTAAATCTGGATTTGACAAAATTGTAGTTCCACCTGAGGCTCTATTTTGAAAATCGAAGTTAGAAGTTACGTTAGCTTCATCCCTTTCTCTCGAATTAGTCTCGATTGATGAGTGACAGGGATTTGCCGAAAATAAGTAGGTGGGAGTAGGTAGACAATGACTTGAGAATAAAAAGTACCTACCCGCGAACTTTTGAGTTTATTTGGCGATTAGGGCGATCTGGCCGATGCTTTTACAACAAACTTAAATGGCTGACACATAATGCCGGCACTTCACTTGGCTATTAGTGTTCGCGTATTTGTAATATTTGACAAATTACCGCTATATGTAGACGGTTTATATGACGAATATTTGCCTTATTTGTCAAAACGGCCAATAGCAAACATCGTATCCGCGCGCTTGTTGGTTTTTCGTCGCACATCAAAGGACACCAAATAGGCAAATACGCCAATAAGGCGTCTACACGTGGCCATTTGCATTCAAATACATAAAGCCCGCTGCAAGTGCGACGTCCATATTGTTGGCACACAAACTGCTTTCTGGATGTCAAATACATTTGGAGTTTGGTATTTGGTTCCATGTGTAGACGATCATGACTGTGTATTTGCGCATGCGTCAAATATTTGACAAACGTATGCAATACGCAATCACAAATACGCAACGCCAAGTGAAGTGCCGGCATAATAGAACCCTGCCAGTGACAGTGTCAAGTCACGACAAAGAAATTCCTTCAGAATTAATTGATCATTGGCTATATTATATGTACATATATATGTATATCAGATGTCAATAGTAGGGCCATTTTTTTTAAAGTTGTACACACTGAAAAACTTTAGATTAAAAATCAATTTTACTGTAAATGATTTTAACTAATGTTCATGGATACTCTGATATGTAAATTTATATAAAATATAAGTTGTTTATTTGATTTCTTATTAAGATTGAAGATATACTGTTTTTTTTCGAGTAGGAGAGAAGCTGTCGTTCGATTCCGTGACCAACTTTTTACATTATTAAAAAATAAAACAAAAGAATTATAATTTTTCAATTTGTTTATTAAAATTTGTATTAGTGTAATCTAAGGATTTACATTTTTAATCGAACATTATATGTAAACCCTTTTTTTTAGAGATATTTATATCTCCATTACGTTACTCTTGTGCCAAAATAAACGGAACTTTTCCCCGTTATCATATTCTCTTAAAGATTGATCTAATATGATTAATTATTATCAAGATAAGAAAACCTAAAAAAATATATAAAAATAATCAAAAGTAGCTATATCCACAAATTATTTTATATTTTTGGTTACAAAACTATTTCTCACATGGGACGAGTCACGGAAAGAATTAAACTGGTAACGGAATGAATTCTAAAGTCTCATTCACAACAACAGCAACGATTTTATCTTTTTTGTACTTTCTATTTTCAATCGATATAGTCGTTTTCTTAACATTTCGATTTTTCTTTGCAAGCCCACATTTTTTTCTTTCATGGCATAACATAAGCGACGCCATTTAGAAGCGTTTTGCCTCGTTTTTTTGATGTTGGCTTCTGATTTTGTATTAAACGAAACGTTATTTGATGTTGCCATTGAGGCTGGTGTTGATGACTGAGGCTTTTTACGGCTTGGGTTTTTACGTTTTTGCTCTCGCCATTTTTTTCTTTGGGCGTCTTTTTCATTTTCCGATAGTTCTTCTATTTTTTTGGTCTTTATTTTAATTCTAATTAGATCTTTTTTTTATACTCTGCATACCTTTCTGGGTCCTTTTTGAGTTTTTCTCGGTATCGTTTCATTTTTTCCGCCGGAGTGAGAGGCATTATTTCTATAATTAAAAGGCAAAGAAATAATATTTTAGCTTTTAACCCAAGCTCCAAAAGCAATATTAGACATAAAGCAAAACAAAGGCTTTCATAAACTTAAGAATGAAAAACAAACACAATCTATATGTATAAATCCATAAAAATGCTCGTTTTCTTAGAAAACTGTGCACGAAATAGTATTTCGGTAGGTATATATAAATTTTATTTTATGTTAACTAAAATATTAAATCATGCATTATTATGAAATTAAGGTGGAACAGACCTATATTGAAAATGATTCGAGTCAGTCGGTTCTCCTACATACAAAAAGAGGATTATTATTCGCTTCTACGACAGTATCACTTTTGGTTAGAATGTGTTTTATCTGAAATCGAATATTGTTTAATATAATCTCAAAAATAACCCTCTTTTCACTTGTAGCGATAACCAAGTGTTTCAAATCACCTTAAAGATTAATAAAATCTCACATTTCTTAAACTATAGGCTTTAAGTAAGAGTTAAGTATTTAAAAAATCTTTAATTGCTTTCATTTAACGGTCCCATATCGTAAATAGCAAATAACTAGATGATAACAGATATTCAATCTATCGTTTGTTAAAATTAAGAGTGAAAGATAATAAAGCTGTGGTGGGTGAATCAACTTTTAAGGTAGGTACGCCTTTCTTGGTGACTTATGGTAAATGTATGAATATCAGAATCAGACCACCAAATTTACAGACTTTACATGCTAAACACCTCAAATATTTTTTAAACTTCGAAAAAACCTGGTAACTCAAAACCTAGGGACAACGTTGTCCTCTGCTTTACCAACTTTATTATTATTTAAAACTGTACTAATTTAAATAAAATAATTTCAAATGTTTGCCTATTTGTCTGATTTAATAAGCGTGTAATCCACGTCATTAACAAATATATAGGTAGTTATTCTAAAAATCATGTAACTTGTGAAACAAGTTGAAAAATGGGGAGTACCTTAAAAGTTGATTCACCCTGGTACCAAGAGCTGTTAACACGCAGGAATATTAAATAAACAACATTTTAAGGACAAAAACTGCATTCATCTGACGGGTAATGATCGTAAGCAGCATACACAAAGCATCCACGGCACCAAAAAAAGTCGTATGACAACAGATTTTTGACCTGTTGTTTGTTAATAATAAAATGAAGCGGATAATTAATATCAGAAATATTATTAAAATCACATCCATAACATTTTTGTGATAGTACGAAATGGGTAGTATTCCATGGCCACGTTGACGGAGCCAACGACATTAATTTGCTTCTTGTCAAGAAGTAATCCACGTCTACGTAAATAATCATTTTAGGGGCCCTGAAAGAACCGATTTACTTCGTCACTACCAAATAAATTAGCACAACACAATAGGTACAATACATCAAGTTATTTCTATACTTTTAAAATTGAACAAAATTATGAAATTATGAACGTTATTATTCTGTATGCCGCTTTATACTTCCATTCCGTTACTTTTTTCATTCCACTCCTACGAAACCGACCTTCGGGTTTCGGAATGTAAGTAACGTAACACTACCTCTAGCGAATTTTCACTAAATATATTGCATAATAAACATTAAATTGAATACAAATATTGAAAATCTGGTTTTTGAATACGTCATTAATATAGTGACAAATATCATCATAATGATTATATTCACTTACATTAAAATTTGGTTTCGGATCGTGGAATGACAAAATGTTACTGCAGCGTACGTGTCGTTACGATGGCTCTTTTCGGCAAACTAACCCAAGCACAACATGGCGGCCCAAGCTATTTTGTCCAGTGTTGCCAGGTTGAATAAAACACTAACAAATAGTAGTAAAATATTTCAAGTTTAACTACCAAATAGCGGTTTCGGAATGGACAATTCCGTAAAATTCAATTTCCGTCTCCTATATATTTTATGAATTTAAAATACATATATTGTATTATTTTTAATGGAAAATTGAATAACTACATCGTTAAGGTACTATAAATTTGACAATATTTAGAAGTCATTGATTTCTTGTACCAACACTTAAAAAAAATGCCCTATACGATCAGCAATCCAGTTGGGACAGCAAAATATAGTAGTTTTTTTATCAAACAATATTTTTTATCAAATATTTACCATATATCTCATAAAAAACGGATTACACGGATTACACTCAAATTAAATGTGAATATAAATAAAAAAATTCTTCATTAAATAAGGTCCTCCAAATATATGAAAAATATTAATCAAAGTATGGGACAACACAAAATCCCCGTGTACAACTTTTAAAAAAATGGCCCAGTATATTTGTTAGGTACTCAACACGCTAGACGGATTTCGATCAAATTTAGCACACAGATAGACCATATTAATACTTATTCTTCTACTCAACACAATAGTATCGGCCTAGATCATGTTCGCTGATATATAATTGAGTAATTAGATTTTCTTTAGTGGGCTGAGGAATAATATTTGTTGAGTAAACAGCGCTCACAAATAGTCGATGGCGCTTTAAGCGGCGTAAACTCAATGCTTGATACCAGCCACCTGGGCGGACAGGGCTGCCACCAACCAGTCAAAAATAATAATATAGAAAAATAAATAGATATCGGGGACAATACAATACAATACAATCTTAAAGGCGCAAACCGTTATTATATTCCGGTGAATTTGCTAAGTTGAATGAAAAACAGTGGCTTATCAGTTGTGAAACGACAGTATGTTAGGGTTCCGTACCAAAATGGAAAAAAAGGAACCCTTATGGTGAGACTTCGTTGTCTAGCAACTAAAAATGCTATCAACTTGAAATTTGGAATAGTTGTACAATTTTCTTGCCGGCATCTGGTTTTAGTGAAAAGAAAAATGAAATTAATTTTATAAATAATTGAGAAGGGTTGAAGTGGGGGGTTAAAAAATGAAAGTGGTTTGACTATAGCAAATGGGGTGTCATATGAAAGGGCGCAATTTGCAACCTTCAAAACTTTTATTTTTTTTGCTACGTACTTTTTGATTTATAGCCACAAATTTGGAAAAAATTACCGTTCCCCCTCTTATCTCCGAAGTTTATTAATCGAACAATCTGAAAAAATCCTGACGTATTCATAGATAATTATTTATATTTCATGGGAGAAATAAAATGAAGTGCTCATAATTTACATTTTTCTAGAAATAACAAAAAAACTTTGAAAATCTGCATTAAAATTTAGGCTAGTCAAAATGGACCTGGATGGATGGATTGCATAGAAAATAAAGTTCATAACAAAATGAGTATTTTATTTTGTTGTTAACAAGCATTTGAACGCTCCTTTTGATTCTTGATTTTGATTCTTTTGACTTTTGACTCCAGATTCTTGCAATTTTTTGAACTTCACACACACACGCACGCACGCACGCACGCACGCACGCACGCACGCACGCACGCACGCACGCACGCACGCACGCACGCACGCACGCACGCACGCACGCACGCACGCACGCACGCACACACACACACACACACACACTAGCTTTGTTTGTATAGCTTAGTTACCATCTACGGAAGAGCGGTGTTCTCTTAGCACAGTTATTAATTTACTTAAAAAGAGACACCCAACCTGTACAACTATGTAATTTTTGGTTACTGAATAAACATTTACCTACAACTTTTACCTACTTTTACCAACCATTGTTATTCTTATTGTTGAACTTAATCAGATGCAACCTCTAGCTGTTTGGCGACAACCCTGCCGCGTGCCGAACTGCCGACATCCTATTTGCGGCAATCCCAACACCTCGCTAGTGCTGGCTGGAGCGATCGCCTACACAATTAGGGAGGGATGACGGACGAAGACTCGAACAAAAGATTCAGATTCGTAAAGTACATTATGAAATATTACAATACACAAATAAATACATACATACATAAACTTACGCCTTCATTAGGCTTCATTGGGGTAGGCAGAGCTACAGAATCACCAACAACTCTAAAAACTTGTTGATAATTCTGTCACCACATCTTCCACTGCATCGAAACTGCAAACCTGACTGACTGCGCAGTTGGTTTGCAGTTTCGATGCAGTTACGTCAACTGCATCAGAACTGCCCTCGAACTGCCATTTTGCATCTGGGTTGCGGTTCAAATGCAGTCCGTCTGTACCGGCCCTAAGAATGTTTACCAGTGTACTAGTTACTGGTTGCAAGCCCATCGTCTAACAACAACAAGACTTTAATCCCTTAAAAAATTTTGGAATAAAATTATTACAAAAAAATCTTAGACATATGTATAAATATGTATACTATAGTATCCGCAGCGCGCTAAGGACAAATCGTAGCGTAATGTAAAAATTCACTACGACTTATCCTTACTATAGGTACTAGTTGTACATACTCCAGTTATAATTTTTGGTAAACGCAGTGCGGTTGCAGAAGGTTCATCAACAGATTTTACGTTATGCCAAGTTATACCAAACTACCTACATCGGCCCTTGGACATAGTCATAACATAACATAAGTCACTGGCGACTTACAACAATGAAGGTGGTCCGCATAAACGCTACGCCAACTGTCATAGTACTAGACTATCTACTTAGTACTTTGTTGTTAGCCCGTTGTTGTTTGATCAGGGGGGTTATTATGACATAACTATGTAGTTCATTTTACGGCGAGCGTAAAGGACAGAGCTATAGCAGTTATATAGCTGTCCTTTTCTCTCAGCGTTAACTGAACTGCACACCTATGTCATAATAACCCCCCAGTAGTTAACTCAACTAATTGTTAAAATTCGAAAAAGGAATCGACAATTTGACACATTTTCTTGAGATTTAACCATTAGTTACAGTTTTTAACGATTACTTAGTTTAACTACTGATCAAACAACAGGCCCAGTAGGTATATGCACCCTTTATTGTACAAGAATAAAATACTTCACTAATCTAGTCTACCTTAGTAGTAATTAATTATGTAGAGTGAGCGTAATCCGATGGTCCAACAACACAACACTTCTCAATCACTGGGTTCCTCGTTGAGGATAACTTAAAACCATCTTCAAAGCATCGCTCAAAGGTTAACTGGAAGAGATCCCTTTGTGCAATAAGGAGTTTACGTACATACATAACATCATGCCATCTTCCCAATTGAAATTTTGGTATTTCTTAATTTCAATCGCCTTGCGGACATTCTCAATCAGTTTTGGTTTTAAAAATGAGCTACCCTAAGTATTCTGTTAAAGAGATACCCGAAAATGTGGCATGCGTCTATAAGTGGTCTGTACCTAAGTAAGGTAGTATTTCTCTATCGCCCTTTACTCCAGAGCATCGGTGGCCTTGAGTGAGAGAGAAGAAAAAATATCAGGAGGAAAGCAAACCGGCACATTCCGCCAACTTAATTGAGAAGCATCGACGAACCCGTAACTTACAAATATGCAACCTATCCAAAATCAGTCTTTTGTGTACCTATTTATCGAAAACTTGAAATTGGCTCCACGTCGTATGGAAAATATGGAGGCTGGCGCCGAGTGTAAGATCTAGGTGGTTGTAAAGCAGGGGTGACGAGCACGTGCACCCCACACCCGAGCCGAAGTCGAAGTATAAAGTGTCAGGAAGCCGCCCCTGTCAATCTTTTGTCTTCCTTATGACGCCGCTAATTGGTTTGAGTTAAAAAATACGACTTCAATTTCGTGAGTAGGTAAAGGTTGAGTGTCAGAAGAATTTCACAGATGGAAGTGTCAAAATGTAATATTTGAAGTAGGCCTTGGGATATAATTTACAGCAAACAAGGGCTCTAATCAGCATGAGCAAGGCGACAAATAGTTAAGTGACGCAAAAAACAGAGTATTTGCCAGGAACTACTGTCATTAGGCCCAAGTTGAATTACGCACCAGCGGGGCTAGCAAGATTTACCACTTTATCGGTTTTTAATACCCGTGTCATGGTTAAATAGGGGTAAACAGCTGGTATTACTTGGTATTTATCCCTGAGTCGCTCTAATTAGCAGCAGGATAGAACAATCATCGAAATCAGACATAATTCCCCGGTCTAAATTTTCAGAAATAGATGAACCCATTCGCTGCTGTCTCTTAGCGACTTTGCTTTTTCATTTGTTTTAAACGTACGAAGCTTGCATACGCGTTCAAGGCATTTGAGTGAAAGCCAGGACAGGCGAACGCTAAACAGTTTTTTTTTTTCTTTTATCTTTTTATCTTTTTTTTTATCAGTTCCGGTATGGCATATAAACCAATCCCGGGCTAGCCGGTAGCGAACGCGTATTAAAATTCATTTAAAATCTTAGTCATCACGCATAATATTTTGAGCAAGAAGCAAAACAAAAGCTCAGTCGATTATTTGTGCAACAAGAAACCCTGGATTCTTCTGGGTTCTCATTTGCCGGGTGATCCCTCGACGCGGGAGGGGCGAGCGCGGGCACCGCCCAACCGCCCGCCCGCCTTGCCCAGGCGCATCTCACATGATAACTGTCATCCTAACCCACAGGACCTTACTGTGAACTTTTTATAATGTGTTAGTGTGTTTTGTTATGTTGTGGCGTGTGCAATATTCAGTATAATGCCTAGGAAGAGAGTGAGTCGGTCGCCGCCGCTGGAAAAGCGGTCTGATGCCGAAGATGATGATTTTTTCTTCGACGATTCGCAGTCTGGTTCAGGTGAGGTGATGTTTCATTTGTTTTTTTTTTCTACAGTTAAAATCATTTAAATTGACACTAATTTTATAGGCACTTTGAAGCGCCAGATTTAAAACTGCGCCGACGCAAAAAAAATATTAAATAGTTATTTCCAAATGTTTTTAAATTCACAACGCCGCAATCTGTATTCCATATCTTGGAACTGAAAGTAAATAATTTTTAACTTACAATCTTAAAGCGATAGAGCTAAATGCTCAATTAAATTTCCACAATAGTGGTTTTATTACTACAGTGCAAGTGCATGATTAAACTGTTAACAGTCAGCTTTATTCTTATGTCAGCTATTTAGCTTATCAACCAATAATCCAAGTAAAAATACTCATACTCATATTCATTTATTTCTAATATCAAATATTACATGTCAATTTATTATTTAAAACAATATCTACTTACACTAACAGCAACACAATATCAAAAATTACAAAAGTCAGAGGGTAGGATTATTTAAGAAAGATTATTTAATAGGATGACGAAGCATTAAAAAAAGTTAATTAAGTAATATAATAGTCAACAACATTGTGCGATTGGATGACAAAATAGTATTTTTTCTCTAAAGTAAAGGTGAAAATACAAACTTTTGAATAAGTATTCGATTTTAGCAGGGATTTTTCAAATTTTACTCTTATACCTACATCAGGAACAAAATATTTTTAAGTAAAGATCTGCAAGCTAAATCAAAGTTTAGGTACATTAAGTATAAAAATGTTTTGACTAAAACAAGCGAAACATCACAATAAACAGCCTAAATAAGGTTAACCTGTCGTAACAATAAGTCATGGCAAAAGGTTTAGAACTCAGATCGCTATTCCCTCAAGAACCTTCCAATATTCCGGGGTATATAAAGTACCCTTGTCTTTCCTCGGGATCAAGATGCCAAATTTTAATTAAAATCAGTTCAGCGGTTTATCTGTGAATGCGAAAGAAACAAACAGAGTTACTTTTGCAATTATTTATAATAAGTACTAGCTTCTGCCCGCGACTTCGCGTAGATTTCGATTATCGTTATTCCCTCGGGAAGTTTTAAATTTTACTCAAATCGTTGCCCTCTTCAAAACGGTGTATAAAAAAACATCACTATAAGGAAACGATATACCTAATCGACATTAACTGACTCTGAGTGCGGCGGTAAGTACTTAGGTACGGTCAGCCAAGGGTAGGACCTAATAAATAAGCCGCACACTATAGTGCTTTGTCACTTTAACTTCATGTTTGAACTGTTGCAATAATCTATCAAAGGCGTTAAAGTGACAAGGTACAGTGTGCAGCTACTCGTATTTATAAGATACAGTCAAGGAAATTGATTCCTAGACCACTTTGGACTATGTCAAAGTGACACTATAAAAAATAACATAAGAAGTCTCTTACGTTTTATTTGATTACGTCACTTCGACATAGTCCAAGGTGGTCCTGTACATAGCGCAGTTTTAGTTGGGTCATCGTTATCATTGATATGAGATGATTCAGATGCGAGTGTTCGATCATTCTACAACTAGGAGTTTAGGACCTGAAAAGGACGTGGTCCAATTGGAGGGATGCCGTTGGGCTATAATGGATTGTGGATATTCTCTACAGGGCGGAGTGGCCAAGAGCCTCAGCACAGGAACGCCGCCAACGCCCGCGAGCGGGCCCGCATGAGGGTGCTCTCCAAAGCATTTTGCCGGTAAGTTAATAACAAACACATTACATGGATGCAGTGCCGACTGCGTTTTAGCAAACGTAGCGAAGGACGCGCTGTTGCACAGGAGATGTATAGAGTGACGACTTATAATATATAATAACTATTAAATAAATACGAGGATCAAGGAACAATATAGTCCCGAACTAAGTTCTTGGTCTTTTAATATGGGTCCAGTCAAGTGCAATTTTTTTTTTAAGTATTGAAAGAATGCTCTCATATGTTACGAAGTTCTTATTACACTGGAATTAATCTTATTGCACCTTGCATTGTGATATATTTTTATTTTTACACCAGACTCCACTAGACATCGATATAAATACGTATATAGAGAAATAAATACTAAAATACATAGGAAGCATGCAAGACTCAGAAACAAATACTCGTGCTCATCACACAAATATTTGCCCATAGCGGGAATCGAATCCGAGACCGCTAGCTTCATAGGCAGGGTCACTAACAACTAGGCCAAGGTGTTTTTTAAAAGCCCTAAGTATAATAGATAAATATTTAGCCCAATTATAATGGCGAAAAAAGGGGACTTTTAAAGTTGATAACTCTTAAATGGCCCAACCGATTTTACATCAAACCTAGCTAAGAACCACCCCGACTAAGCTAGCTTTCTATTTCTAAAATCGCGTCCTAATCGGTCCATCCGTTTAAGAGTTACGATTTCAGAGATACACGTAAGGTAAAGGTCAGCGAAGTTCATTCCTTATTTTCAAGATGAAAGTTAGTAGGTATATTGAAAAAGTCCCTTCGTATTGCATTGCATTAAGGTGGAAAGGTACCCGTCAACGTCTAAAGGTAAGCGTCCGCATGTCGGTATCGTGCGCATCGGACGCATCGCGTTGAACGGATGAGTTTTTACAATGCGTCCACTGTATCGGCAGCGACCGGATTTGCCGAAGCGACTATCAGCAATCGGATTGCCGATACCAGTTTATTCGGATTTTCGTCATATGACGTCATCGGCACGCATCGCAAAAGTTGCCTCTCGAAGCATCTGCGTCGGCATTGCCGATGAGCAGATTCGTGCGATCCGTGCGGTGCGGATCAGTGGACGCACTTGTGTCACTTTCTATACAAAGACTACTACGATCCGTTTGATGCGATGCGTCCGATGCGTACGATACCGACATGTGGATGCTTACCTTTATTCTTCTTTGACAACAAAGGGGAATTTTAAAATGAATACTAAATAGTTCACACCTGAGAAGGATTACGCTAAAATTTAAATGTTCTAAAGGCTATTCTTTTCAGGCTGAAGACGACTCTCCCCTGGGTTCCAGCCGACACGAAGCTGTCCAAACTAGACACGCTGCGGTTGGCCGCGTCGTACATCGCGCATCTGCGCACGCTGCTCCATGAGCCACGCTCCGCGCACGCACCGCACCCACTCAGCCTCGTGAGTGCTATACCTTTATCGTCGGAGACACCGTGTGAATAAACTCTTGCCATAAATATGTAAGGCAAAAAGCACACAGACCACCTGATGGTACATAATGGGATCTGAGACCCATATATAGACTTTTGCATTCTCAAGAGTACAGTCAAGGTTAAAAATAAATATGCGCACAAAGTTGCAAAAATATGTACACATAGACCTTATTGCCATAGTAATAAGGTCTGTGTACATATTTTTGAGACTTTGTGGTGTATACATATTGGTGACCTTGACTGTACAATCCAAAGACTGAAAATGCTTTGATGACGGAAATTCACCGGTAGGCTTAAGGATAAGATGGTAGCGATCCAGAAAGACCCTGCACATAAGGTCCTATCACCACTGAAAATTGTAGATACACAAACTATGGCGGTAGCGCAGTGAAAACTGCCCCACAAGACACGCTCTGCTGACGCACTGCTTCTGCGCCACCTCCTGAGTTCTATATAATATTGTCATCGTGATCTCTTTAACCCACGCTTTCCCTCCGCCGATGTTTTTATCGACGTTGGATCTGCAGCATGAGTTACGCTCATCGCTCGCTCAGCAGTTCAGCACTCGCTCAGCCTTTATTTACTAATTGTTATTGTCACGTATTTCTGCCACGGTCCTTTGCAATGAGGGTGTAAAAATCTGTCCTAACAAGATTGAAAATGTTTCTTATCATTATTCTTATGTTTCGTATTATTAAAAGCGTCTGCCCAAACTCTATAAACGTCACTCAGCACGTCACTGGTCTGTAAAAGTTCCGCCCACATGTCACACGGTATAATTGTTTACAATTTATCCCCTGTCACACTTGTCATCTCTTAATTCGTTCGGAACCGCACGCGACTACCGCAATGAATCAGTCAGACAAAGTTGCTAAATGCCTCCTTAGTCGTGAACGACGTAAGAATGTTATTGTTTCAAAGACACTTACGACCTTTGGGATACACGAGTGGAGAAGCTGTCGTCGCGGGATTATGGAGACACGTTCCACGAAGGTTTCAGGGTGATCTATCGGCGGATTAACGGTCTCTACATGGTTTTTCGATGTTGCTTTACAAATTGTAAATGAGTCTCTGCTTTTCGCGATATTTTTTTGTAGACAGTAATATAAAGATAAAAAAGATAAAAGATAAAAGAAATTTATTCAGTAAGTAGGCCGCACGGGCACTTTTACACGTCAAGAATCTACCAGCGCTTCCCAAGAGAAGACCACTGCCGAGAAGAAACGCCGCAAGAAACTCAGCAGTCAGTCATTTTTTAAACATATTTCTTATTACAATGGTACTACTTAGTCTAGCATTATATAAAGCTATAAATATTAAATTAAATATAGTATTAAATAACATGCGTAGTTCAGCAGGAAAACATGCCAATTAAGAATCTTACGGGAGAGATAGAGAAAAAAAAAAACACATACTTATGTGTATATAAGATGGTGCGAGACGACCACATAAAAGTTTCGATATGTTTTCCTACATCAACGGTGTCCCCTAGACAAGATAAAGATTTTGCATTTGAATAAATTATTATTGACTAAGTTTCGGATTTAGGCCATGCATTTTTGTCTGTTAGATAGTCCTCGATCCTATAATACGCTTTAGACATTAACGACCTTTTCAAGTAACTTTTAAGTGCTGGAAAGGGTAACTTTAAAACTTCGTCAGGTAATTTATTATAGAAATGAATGCATTGACCAACAAATGATTTATATACTTTACGGACGCGGAATTTTCGGATAGCGATTTTATTTTTATTTCTGGTATTTAAATTATGTATATCAGAATTTTTGGTGAAAGAATCTAAATTTCTAATAACGTAAATAATATTCTCATAAATAAATTGAGACGCTACAGTCAAGATATTAATTTCTTTAAAAAGTTCTCTTAAAGAGTCACGGGAGTTTAAGTTGTAAATAGAACGAATGGCCCTTTTTTGTAACACAAATATAGTTTGTATGTCAGCTGCCTTACCCCAAACCAGAATACCGTACGACATGACACTATGGAAATAACTATAATAGACTAAGCGAGCTGTCTCAACATTGGTTAGTTGTCTAATTTTCCTAACGGCGTAAGCTGCCGAACTTAGTTTACCTGCCAGTACAGCTATATGGGGACTCCATTGCAAATATTTATCTAATGTTATGCCTAAGAAAATTGCCTTATCTACCATTTGCAAACACTCGTCATTTAGAAAAATACTAGAATGTACCGGTTTAACATTAGGCAAAGCGAACCTAACACATTTCGTTTTCTTAGCATTTAGTAGCAAATTGTTGCTAGTAAACCAATTAAGTACTTTAACTAGTGTGGTGTTAATCCTACTGTAGTCTACGGATTTTCTATCTACCTTGAAAATTAGTGAAGTATCATCAGCAAAAAGTACAATATCACAAAGTTTATCTACTGTTGGTGGCAAGTCATTTATGTAAACCAAAAATAAAAAAGGACCTAAAATAGAGCCTTGAGGCACACCTATTTTCAATGTAGCTCCAACAGATTGCGTTTTGTTTACAACAACTGTTTGAGTTCTATCACTTAGATAAGAAGACATAAGGCTTAAAGCTTTGTTGGACAATCCATAATGTTCTAATTTTAAAATAAGGGTCGTATGATCCACGCAATCAAAAGCTTTAGAAAGATCACAAAATATTCCTACTGCATCGCAAGATTTCTCCCAACTGTTATATATATGTTTAATGAGTACAGATGCCGCATCAATTGTTGATCGACCTCTGGTAAAGCCAAACTGGTTATTGTTAAGTAGTTTATTTCTGTTAAAGTGACCTAACATATCCGTAAGTGACATAAAGTTTATATGTAATAAGTTAGGTACGTTGCAATAGCTCTTAAAAAGCCTTGGGGTTTGTATTTCTCCCTCACTCGCTGTCATACGGTTTTATGTGAGACTTTCCGAATTTACCCGAACCCGAAAAAGTTTTTAATGGTCTTACACTGTACACACCTCGTTTTTTTTCTCTTTAAAGATTCAGCTTTGAAGCAGTGATTAGGCGCTGTACGGACAGCGTTACTACATGTAAAACGTCCTTGACAAGGAGAGGAGTATAATTGTAAACTTTCATTTTGTCGTAAATATCCACAAGAACAGAGTCCTAAACATAACTACGAGTACCTATCTAAAATTATAAGGGTACCTACCATCAGTCGTTAATTTTTAACTTTTTAATTATTTACAGGACACTAGTTAGTCGTTGGCCTTGACTGCGTCCGCATAGAAGTTGTCTATTGCTATTTCCTTGGGAGCTGTACTATTTTTCGGGATAAAAACTATGCTATATCCTTTCCCGGGAATCAAACTATCTCCATAGCAAATTTCATCGAATTCAGTTCAGCGGTTTAGCGTAACAGACAGACAGAATTATTTTCACATTTATAATATTTTTATAACTTTATTAACTGCCATGTAAACTGCGAAAATATCTCACAAAAACAAACTAGAATAGATCATCCCATGATGCCATCATCTTGTGTGTTCCCAGTAACCTTTAACTTTAAAAATAAACATAGTTTAAACTTAAAGAAGTCCTTCCGTTAAACACAAACAAGCTCAAGGGAGAGAGATAGAAACAAAAAGGTTAAAACAACAAGCGCGAGAGTTTTACGCGAGCTCGCTGACCAAAAGTTTGCAGCTGTTGGTATAAATAAAATTTATCTCCGGACGCTCCACTTTTATTGTTTGTGCGTTACCCCTTTGTTTCACTCTACGTCTTACTTGATTGCGCCTATAACTGGCATTTCCTTCTTCACTTTAATATACCTACGGAGTATTTTCTTAGGGTTATTACCCAAGCTCAAAGAAATGGATACCCGATTGGGTCCGAGTTTAACAGTTTTAATTGACTACCTACAGGAACTTTTTTAAAAGGTGTTTTAAATTTAAAAAAAACATGCTTATAGAGGTTTGTCTCAAAAGCTTTATTTACCCGTCTACGGCAATGCCAAAAGGAAGGGTTATGATTTTAGCAGTCTATGTATGCCAGTATTTACGGATCTTCCACTTTTGCGCCTAATTGTTCATTATATACTGAGTTTTCGTTTCAAAAAATCTACTATTGGCTAAAGAGCTTAAACGCCACATGGTATTTTTCACGTCTAGTCACAGCTAGTGCTAACTTAAAAAAAAAACGCTTTCACAAACAAAATGACGTCATTCCGACCACTAGTCGATGCCGGGCGTAGCAAACACGATAGGTAATATCCAAAAAAAAACAGTAAATAATAATCAAACAGACAATAAAAAAAATAGTGTGCAAGCCTTTATAAGCATGATTTTCATTTGAACTCCTTTGCAAAAATACCTACCTGTTGTCAATTTACTAATAAGTATATTTATTGTTTATCGAATATACATAGGTACGTATATTGTGAGCATCAGATTCGACGAGTTTGGCTTATAGTTCACAGTGACCCTGTCTGTGATCAAACAATTTCACTTTTCAACCGTTCATGCGTTTTCGTCCATTTTTTGCAAACATGGCCACAAAATACACCATGTGGTGTGTGTTGATAAAGTGTTCGTGCATAAAAAGTGCGGTCAAGTGTGTTGCAATAAACGGATTCACACTTGTTCCAATGTTTACGCGATTTGGGGGGTCCTCGAGGATTTCACACTTTTTGGTAATCCTATCATCTTGAAAATGATTTCTTTGAAACTGTTTTTAGGGTTCCGTAGCCCAACACGGGTCCGTATAAATATGCCTACGGTGTCCGTCCGTCCTAAGTTTATAGAGCTGTACAGTCACGAGATTAAATTTGGTACCCACCTTAGGTCCAAAGTCAATCTGACATTCTACAACAATAAGGTTGAGTTTCCTAAAATTTACAAATGACTTGTCATCTCTAATGACATTGACGACTTCAAGCATATTTTTCTTGAAATGGGTCCCAAATTAACGCTCGTGACCGTACCTATCAATTGAAACGTAAAAGATAGCGGGTAATATATTTTTTCAATATATGTGTTTACGGCGGATTTACTAACATATTTTTCTGTACTAAGTGAAATAATAATTGTTATTTTTGTTATTGTTTAACGGTAAATCATACAAGCGTCAATTTTATTGTATATTATTATAATAAACCCTGAATAAAAACAACAAATACGTAAAAAAGTGTAAGGGCCGATTTCACCAAGAAATTAAACGCGATCAATTTACGATAAACTCAGTTCACGTGTTTAACTGAGATTACAGCGTGTAGGTTTGCATTTCACTGACATAACTGAACTTAGTTTAACGTATAACTTAGTTTTAAATTCTGAACGCTCATTTTGGGTGATTGGCTCGTCTAAACGCGTTTAAAGAGCTGTCACTGTCTTTGTCAGCAAACACGAATGACAGAAGATTTACTTTTTCTTGTCATTGCTTGACGTTTGCGTTTAGCTAGTTCGCAAAGAACAGTATTTTATGAACTAACTAAACGCAAATTGCAAGGATTGGCAAAAAAAGTTTAAAAAACGCCTTATGTTAAAATTAATCGTAGTTTTCGTAAACGCGATCATAATTTCTCTCGTGGAATTAGTTTGACGTAAACCAAGATCAAAATAGATCAAGATCAAAATCTGATCTAGATCGAGTTTTATTGAACTAGGTTTTGAATGCGAATCGAAATCGAATTCAAATTGAAACATAATAAATTAAGGAACCCTCGGTGCGCCATGTCGACTCCCCTTGACCGGTTTCTAGGGTTCCGTACCAGAAGGGTAAAAACAGGACCCTATTACTAAGACTTCACTGTCCGTCTCTCAGTCTGTCTGTCCTTCTGTCTGACACCAGGCTGTATCTCATGAACCGTGATAGCTAGACAGTTGAAATTTTTACAGATGATGTAATTCAGTTGCCGCTGTAACAACAAATACTCCCATGCAAGAAACGTGTTTTTTTTGCCATTTTTTGCTCGATATTAATAACGACAATAGGTAGAAGCTTGAAATATTCACAGAATATTTAATTGTATATTCACTTTAAAAATAAATAATTCAATTAAAATTAAATAAATATTCGAGGGGGGGCTCCCATACAACAAATGTGATTTTTTTGCCGTTTTTAGCTAATGGTTTATAGATAATGGTACGGAACCCTTCGTGCGCGAGTCCCGACTCGCACTTGGCCTGTTTTTTTATATGTAAGTTTGTCAGTTCGCGTCCTTGCATTCGCGGTGAGACTAGTAGGTACCTACCTATAGGTTATTGAGACTTGTGCCGCACTGTTAGACAAAACTAGTTTGTTTCCGCGACTCCGTCCACGTAGATATCCCTAATCACTATTCTCCCAGAAACCTTTTGATTCTCCGAGATAAAAAGTAGGGTAAAACACCTAATAACTGGCCTTTAAAATACCAGTTAATGGCACCTAGTGATTGTTGAATTATCGTCTCTATCACCTTATGTTAAAGTTCATGGGGCTAGTAATCAGTAGGCGGCCAACAATAGGGCAGTTTACCCTACCTATTACTATTTTATGTCTGTCACCGGGTTATAAACTTTCTCTGTACTTACCATATTTAACGTCGATAAATGGAGGCGTTGAACCGTGAAGATGAAACAAACAAACAGACAAACACAATGCACATGGATTTGTTTAACATTAATCAATTTCCTCCATTTCAGGCATGGCCCTTCGCTTTTCAACATGGCGGCTCTCTCAGTTGCTCGATCTCACAGCGATGGAATGTCACTGCGCAGCCCGCAGAGCCGAGAAACAGCCAAATTAACAACGAAAATATTCAGAACAACATCAATTGCAGTGACAACTATAACCAGGAATATTCTGAGAACGACTTCGAGGATATGACGAACGAAACCAACACGTGCACTCCTAATCAATATTGCAATTACGGTTACAAAGAAAACTATTACGAAATGAGGAATTATACGTCAGATAACTTGGTTAATCATTCGTAAAATTATACCAAATATTATTTTAAAACACTCGCGATTTATAAATTGCCAAAGATGACAACCCTAATTTAATGGTGGCGATGGATGTTCTAAAACTTATATGTACTTACTTAAATTGAATAAATTATTATTTTCTATTTTATTTACTTAGGCTTATTTATTCTTGTTTGCCTATTTCACTTTTAATATTTCCCTAATATTCCCTTTTAATTTTTTATCACTGTTTTTGTTTTGCTATATCCTCTCCAACAATTATTTTATTTTATAGGACAAACTTGAAATTCTTGATAATCAGAGATTGAAAAATAATCGATTAATTTATGAACGGTATTTTTTTTTTATATTATACAAAATCACATTAGTTAAACTCTCCTGTCAAAACTTGGTAACACTTCAAAGCAAATTGAAAACCGCAAAAAGCACACAAGCATATTAGTTTACACTTTTGAAATCTTCCTTCGAATTTAACAGAAACAGTTTAGAGACGATTAGTTTGAAGAGCCGCTTCCGGTGAGGATTGTTTTACAATGATTCGCATGTCTTCATTCTACTTGATAAAACCACATTGCTTTTGGCGTGTTATCCTATTTTCAACGTTATGATAGCGAGCTCTTAAGTACAGAATAAATACCCTAAGGCTTCATTTCATCAAACTTGGAATAAGGCCGGGATTACACCTGTAAGTTATTACGTAAGTTTTGAAACAAAGCTATATGCAAGAGAGAGAGGCAGATATTTGCCACTCACTCTTACCCATAGTTGCGTCTCAAAACTTACGTAATAAATTACAGGTGTAATCCCGGCCTTAGACTTACTCCGAGATTAGTCTTTACAAATTCGGCGTTTAATCTAAGGTCTGTTCATTCCACAGGTTAATTCTTACTTCTCTTACATAGTAAACAACTTTCTAACCTCAAAATGAACCTTTTTGGCTAAAAGAGCTCTTTTATCGTGAATAAAGTTTACTTTATTCACGATAAAAGAGCTCTTTTACCAAAATGTTTACTCAGTTTACTGAGTAAACATTTTGGTCATCACTTGCCCAATCTGTGATTGCTTTATTTTGTTTTAAATACCTGTTTAAGCCAAAAAAGGTTAATATTGAGGTAAGAACGTTGTTTACTATATAAGACAAGTAAGAATGAACAGGCCTAGGTATAAGACCTTATTCCAGTTTGGTGAAATGCGGCCTAAATAGTCAAACATGTTATTCCTCAACTAAAGTCACTTTTTAACCGACTTTAGTTTTATTTCTTTTTACTCGACGGACAAATTATTAACCGGCCAGTTGAAGTTGCCGCGCCAAATCGTACAAACACCATTTTAAGGTGTGAATTCTTAAGCTAGCTTGCTCGCCCGCTCGATCGACAAATAAGTCTTTTTTAAGAAAAAATGTTTAAAAAAAAAAAACTTGCTTTTTGAAGGCGGTTTTTTGTTTTTTTAAACATTTATTTTATTTTATACTTTTTAGTGATCCTATTTATGCTGTTACGTAGCTCCACTTCTAAATATTAATAAGAAACTATAGAACATTTCAAGCTCGCCGCAGACAACGCCGCGGGAATGTCATAGTCATATTTAAACCTAAATGTGCTGCTTCGTCATAGTCGCTCAACTTCCTTTATCGAAATATCTTATCGCCACCCTTGAAATAGGTACCGTTAAGGAGTTCCGGTGGCCATCTGTGGTCTTCATCATCAGTTCCACTTCACCATATAGTACTTTTCAAAAGCAAATGCATGAGTTACAGTGAAAAATACCAAAATCGCTATAGGTGTGCCTATAATATTTGAGGAGTTCTCTTGATTTCTCCATGATCCCATTATCAGATCCTGACGTGGTGACAATGGGACCAACTAGAAAGTATACCCATTCGAACAACGAAAAAATTTTTCAAAACGGTCCAGTGGTCTTCGAGTAATCGGGGAACATACATAAAACAAAAAAAAAAAATCCCGACGAATTGAGAACCTCCTCCTTTTTTTGAAGTCGGTTAATAACAGTTTAGCACTAAGTGGTAAGTGACCGCCTTTACTGCTGAGTAAATAAGAACTACCTACCATAATTATCAAAACGTTGACAATACGATAACCCGTCAAAAGCAATAAGGTTTTATCGTGGAGAATCTCAGGCCTGATTAAATTGACAGTTATGGCGGCCGAGTAGAAAACAATGGGGTAAAATAATTGAGCTGAACTTTTAAATTATTGTTAACTAGCTTCTGCCCGCGACTTCGTCCGCCTAGATTTCCAATATCGTTATTCCCTCGGGAACTTTTAAATTTTTCGGGATGACATGGGCTGTGTTAATCCAGGGTATAAGCTATCTCCATGTCAAATTTCATCCAAATCCGTCCAGCCGTTGCAGCGTGAAAGAGTAACAAACATCCATACATACAAACTTTCGCGTTTATAACATTAGTAAGGAATAAGGATAGTAGTTATACCTCAATATACTTCCCTTATTGTTTAGAGATCGCTGGAATCATCATACATTCATCATTTTTTAGGGAGATAGTGGAAGGGGACTCCACGTTAGTTGCAGCACGTGGGAGTGAAACGGAAACACGATACTTTAACGGGCGTCGTGCAGACGTGACAAAACAAACACGAATTAAGTGTTTGACATCCGCAAAAATAGTTCTGTGGTGTTGTCCAACTAAAGTGTAAACTATGACGTCCTGAACCAGTTTATTTTGACCCTCGGAGTCGTAGAAACTTGTAGGAGTCAGAGGTGTTATTCTATTAAAAAGCCGGTCAAGTGCGAGTTGGACTCGCGCACCGAGGGTCCCGTACCGCTGCACAGTAGGTACCTATTATTATATTCCAATTTGAATTTGATTTGGAATCGAATCAGTGCAAACACAACTCACACTTGACAATTTTTTTAGTATTAACGGGCGCTGCATACGTAACGATTGCACGTACGGGACGGGAAAACCAAAAATGTATGCAACCACGTCCCGTCCCCGTCCCGTCCACGTCCTGATCACGTTACGTATGCAACGCCCTTTATTGTTTCTTCAGGGTTTGTAATAATATAATCATACAAAATTTGACGCTTGCATGCTTTACCGTATTTACGATAAAACAAAATAAAAATACGTTAAAAAAGCGTTACCGCCTTTATTTTGGAAATAATAATAACACACATTCAGTAAAAAAACCACTACCTATTACGTTTCAAATGATACAGAGGGCCCTGCAAAGATGCACTACGCTAACGAACGTTTCTATTCGATTCGTTTTTAAACCAATCGCGTCACTGGGAGATGACGTGATACGAAAAGTCACGTGGTCTACCAGTGACGCGATTGGTTTAAAAACGAATCGAATAGAAACCTTAGTTAGCGTAGTGCATCTTTGCAGGGCCCTCTGGGGTGTTATTCTCTTAAAAAAGGCGCTCGGTCGGTCGAACGAGTGAGTGAAGTTTAAGTAGTCCCGTGAAAGCGCACAAAACACATTTTAGCGCGTGCATTCTCAATTAGGCAGCAGGGCTTCTGTCGATAAGATCAAACGTATAAGGCTGCCTAATTGAGAATGCCCGCGCTAAAATGTGTTTTGTGCGCTCTGATGGGACTACTTAAGGCCCAGCCACACCGCTTGCGCGACGTGCACGTGCGCGTTCGCTTTCCACTGCATTGTATAGTGATGAGAATTCATACTAACAACGCAGTGGAAAACGAACGCGCACGTGCACGTCACGCAAGCGGTGTGGCTGGGCCTCAAAACTCGTTGCGCATTCACTCATTCGACCGACCGAGCGCCGAAGCCGACCGCTTAAGAGAATAACACCCCAGCTCTTTAAAGTTAGCGCGGACGGACGGAAAGTGTAGGCATATTATTAGCCCCGTTCGGCTACCCTTTACAACGGCTCGGTTGATCGAGTGTGCGAATTCATAAGAGCACGCTCACTCGACAGGTAGGTAAGCTGAGAATGCACCCGCTTAAATATGGATTTTACGTTATTATGGGACAACTTCAACTCGCCGGTTAATATTTGGTGCGTAGAGTTCTAGAACGAGCTTTTAAGAGGATCACCTACCAGTATCCTTACCGTAAGTTGCAATTACCGTACTCGCTAGTCCGTCGAATGCACTGTCCCTCGCACTGTATAAGAATACTACGTGGTCTGCGAGGGACAAAGCAATCGACTCGCTAGCCTAGCGAGTACGGTAATTGTAACTCATGGTAGGGGTACTAAATACACACACTGCTAGATCAAAACAGAAGTAACTAAAAATACAACTGAATTTTAAAATAGACTTTAATACAACTTCTATGAACTCGAAACAAAACTAGCAAAGATTTTGAGTTGATACTGTTTTGTTCTAGCATATACCCGGTATAGGATTAAAGGAGACAAATAATACATGACGTAGCCAGTGAAAAGTTTATTTAAGTATAAATATTATATATTGATAGGTATGTATTATTATGCCAGAGCACAAAAGACAATATTGTTGTAATTATTTACAACAAATCGTAATAATATAATAAATGTAGGTAAAACTTAAGCGAGGCAATGTTTTGGTAAAAAATCTTTTTTAAATACATTAGTCTAAACTTACAACTAAAGCAATGGACAAGAATTTGCAATTTCTTGTAAAATAGGTACGCGGTGGCTAAACTTAGTATACCTACTCGTGGATTGAGTGAGCAAACAATAACGCTCTCTCATTTACACTCTATCAATATGAGAGAGGGAAGCTGACTTGCCTTGTCACCTATACATAAAACAAAATTGTACATCACGTAGGAAACATTTGCTTTTGTGGATAATTCACCTAGACGTTTTTAATTTCACTATAATATTAAAACTAATGGCTAGTTTGATAAGAAATTGTAAAGCTACGTCTTAATTGTTAGCTACATAAATATGTATAAAATTATTGCGGTTAAATGTAATCAAATTACTAGTTAATCGTCTACAAAATGAAGGTTTTGGACATTAGCTTAGATCTACAAGTTTGTTGGGCACGGGGTTACAGTGTATTTGATATATCAACACGGGTAGCGAGTTCTAGGGAATACAGTGTGTGTCCATACGAACACATATTTTAAGGGCCGAAAGTAAAATCCTTAATGAACATAATCCGTTTTATTTTCTTTTTTCTAGAAATCGCTAAATAAGGTCATACATTGAAGCTTAGATGAAACTAAGTCATTCTCAGAAGTGTCAAATAAAACTTTGCATTCATTGCTCCTCGAGAAAACTTGAAAAATTTGTTACACTATAAACCAAAGGCAATTCTTATATTTTTATTATAAAATCGTTAAGTAGTTAACAGTACTTACTTAAAACTGTTGTTAGTTAAAATTTATGTTCCCATGGAAGACACACTGTAGACACCCCGACAGGCCAAGGTCAAATATACATGATTTTTTCTTGTCCAAAATGAACATAACCATGTACCTAAATGTCAGAGTTAAAAGAGCAAACTCGGAAAAATATCTGGGTTTTCAAAGATAGGTACGTTCAGGGGCTCTTTCAAGTCTATAAAACCGTAATACTTTTGAAATGTTATCGTATACGTTGTGATTGCTCTTTTTTACGATAACATGTCAAAAGCAAAAGTTTAGCAAAACACTATTGGAACCCTTGAGGTCGTTAGCCTTAGCCTTAAGTGTTAATTAGTGCCCATAGAATCGAATATCTGAATCATTGATAACCCAGGGTACCGAGAGACATTGGACCGGTAACCTATCGCAACCTCGAAATTTTTTTGACCGAATTTCATTTGACCGAAAACGTTTCGTTTTTTAACGTTTCTCCGATGGCACGATTCGTATTTTTTTTATTTCACCACTTGACAGTAAGTAAACATATCTTTAGTCCGAGCAACTTTTCTCTTTGTTGTCACTTGCCCTATGTATTGTTACGTATTTTAATTTGCCTAATTTTCATTTCACTAGTGCTACAACTAGCCTAGTGATCGTTTCGTATTTTGTTTATTAACCCATTTTTCACTTCATCAATACTACATATAGTTTTCGCTACGTTACGTCAAATATTCATTGCAGACCAGAAAATGTTTGTAATTAGTATTAACTATTACGAAAATGCAACGAGCAAAACGAATCAGGGCAGAGCCGACTCGGATAGGTTAGGTTAGAAGGCCAAGGCGGGAGCTTTGCTGTCAACAAAATAAAGTCGATTTAGAAATAGGTAAACAATTAATAAACCGAGCCGTTACAATGGGCAAATGATACTAAGGTAAAATCAGAAATGGTAAATAGATAAATTGACAAATCATTACATTGGACAACTGTTTGTACGCCGAAACCAGTAATAAGGAATAGATAATTTGTCAAATCGGTAAAAAACCACAACAAGTAATGACTAAATGCAAATATTCGAAGTGATCTTTCGAGCAAACGTAAAAATAACCAAACCAAATTTGTAGAAAAATATTTTTTGAACCAAAATTTGGTCAAACATTTTTCGGAGTTCAGATAGGTAACCATTGGACCCGATTCTACAGCGGCCGCTAAACTTCCTAATTTTATTTAGGTGGTGTTAAAACAGTTTGCTATTCTATGAGCAGCTGTCATAATCAAATGACAGCGGTAATTTGAATCTGATGCTTCTTATTTTAGACAGTCTATATTCAATATTATATTGACATTCTGGAATAGCACTTGTTAAATCTGCCGTCTAAACTATGTCTAAAAATTAGACAATTTAATTTTAGGCTATTTAAGCGATGTGCACGTAGAATCGGATCCATTGTTAGACGAACATGGCCTCACGAACAGAGGTAACCCTAAAGCGTCAAGGCTACAAACAAAGTATACTTATATTGAGTTTAATGTAAGTTCCTTCTACGTTTAACATGCACACAGATTATTGCCATAGTACGACGGTGATACCCGAGGTCCTAAACTAGAATTGCCTAATTAAAAATGCAAACAACTCACACTCGATACATTCCTTACAGTAAGGCTAATGAGTCTAGATAAAGAACATACATAATTGCGCGCGAGTCAGAAATATAATCGCGTATCAGTAAAGGATAGCAGATAATAATCTGTGGCGCTACTAAAAATGGATACAAGTCGAATTAGTTCGAAATAAAAAAAGGGTATACATCATGTACAGAGTATACAAGACTTATAACCTTTCTCATCTGTAGCTCTGACGAGTTGTACCCTATTTATTAAGGACCACAGTATTTCCTCTCGTCCGCCTTACTATAAATGAATTATATTCATGAACGCTAAGTGCTAACCTTACTCAAGCTATAATCCTGTATCAGTATTACATAGTATACCGTTATAATAAAAATATTAACCCTACCTTATTTTTGGTAGTCTCCTAGCTTGATTTTTAATCTTTTTAATATAAAGACGATAAATATAAATTAATTAGTCAGAACAAAAAACGACCGTCGCCGAGTATTGCTAATCTACATTTAATTTAGAGTAAAATCGATTAGTTCACTGTTACAAATTGCTTGATACAATATTTCCAACTAGTTATTCTAATAATATATGAATATACATGATTTAGTACCTATAACGAGAAGTCCGTAAAGGTGCCCTTACACGCGTAATTTTTGAGCAATAATTGCGCGTCAACAGTAGGACGTATTCATTCTATTAATCAAAATCAGAGTAAGTACCAATTTCACCATACGATGTATGTTAGTTAATCTATGTTAATCGACTGTTTGTTCATACATTTTGACAGATGTTACAATCCAATCGTCTGTTAAGTTGTTAACATCGTATGGTGAAATTGGTACCTACTAAGACAGTTATTTTTGCCGGTTATAAATTGCCTTTACAAGTTGCCCGTGTAAGTACACCTTTAAGTAAGGGGACTTAAAGATATTACGATTATCACTGTGTTCGCAAATAAAACAATATACATTCATGTTGTTCAAAACGAGTCAGGGTTTTAGATTTGTTTGGAAACGCAGTGTAACGTGGGTAATTTAAAATCTGTAGAAGTCACTATCGCTTTAATCTCTTAACTTATTCGGCGAGAGGTTCGGATCCTTGTACGTATCCTACTCTTAATTATTGGCTAATAAAACCTGCCTTATTATTAGATTACACTCATTTAGAATTTTATAAACCCAATAAAATAGTACACGGGTATACTCATAAGCTAAACACTTGCAAGCAGCGCTTGTTAATAATATATTTAAAACATTTTATTGCTGAATTTTGCAGTTACACGTAAACATCTTAACAGACAAACGAAATTATCTAGATAATTACTGCTAATTTATTTTAAAAGAGTCTAAATTTGAGCTAAATACAAATGCAAAGTAATCATTACAAGAAAGATTTTGCAAAGGTACATTATGTATAGCAGGAGTAGCAGGACACAGTTAATAAGGCCTGCGTCAAGCGCTTATGCCGTTGAGAAAGGGTCTATTATTGATTATTCCGCGCGCCATATTAATTGACTCCTGCTATTCGTGAGATGATCTTTATCACTTTTTAATGGTTTCGTATACCTACCAAAGCCAAAAAGTAGAGCCTCAGCAGGATCACTTTTCAGTTAATTTAACCATCATGTCAGATTTTTAAGAAACAATCTAAGGTAACAATTTAAAATAAGTTCAACTTATACGGGTCGGTATTACGGGCCTAATTATTACTGTGAAACATCAAGTATGAAATTTGGCACCAAGAAAATCATTTACTTGAAGCCGTTGATGTTTAATTGATTGAGTATCTTATTGGTATAAAATTTCTAGATAGCGGGTGCGTTTTCTAAAATCATGTGTTTTCTATTTTCTTCTGTTTGCTGGTTGTTCACCGTAATAACCGTTTTATCGTCTGTGCTTGGCACCCCTAATATAAAACAGCACGGTGTACTCCCTAAGATAACATCGCTCTACCAAAAACTTGTCAAACGAAATACCGCCATTTATTCATATCGTATACATTAGAGGTAAAACATATTATGAAGTCCTCTGTGTGTTATCACCAACGCGTGCATATTTCGGGAACTGAGTGAGTTTTAGAGTATTTTTATATGAACAATAGAAACAAATTGAGCACGTTTTCATTTTTACGAGTATGGCATCTTCATACATATTTGTTAATACAGGTGTCTAAAAGGTAATAACTTTTAAATGTGTGAAAGGAAGGTTGTACCGAAAAGATAATGTATTTTTTTCTTCATTTTTAACTTAAAACAATCAAGATGAAATTACCTACAAGGGTAATGACTAACAAGTTGTTGTCCCTGACCTTTAATACGATGTAGTAGGTACCTACCTAGTCTCCATTGTGAATTCAATAACAATCTACAACAAGTAAAAAAAAAACGACGCGCGAAATCATTATCTCTGAGACACCTGTATGTACTAGACAACGATAGGTAATTCAGGTTTCAGGGGCACGTTGTCCAATCTTAACATAAACCTTTTTATATAAAATTTCCATGACTGTTTCTTTGTATGACTCTTGTCTCAAAAAGAGTAAATACTCTTTACGAGTATAGATGCCAAATCGCATTTTGATGTGTCTAATCCATTGAGGTCTAATTCTTTAATGATGCTTACAAAAAAGAAGGAATCGCAACGGAGCGAACTTTAACCCCAGTGGGTGATCTACATATCTACGGAAAAGAGCAGAGCCCAATTAAAATGCATTTCTGTATAGATAAGTAGGTATGCTGAGATTCTAAAAGAAAACTCATTTTATATATTTAGGTTACGAAACTATAAGCGATGTAGTTAAAAGGCAAAAAGTGATTTTAAGCCCAGGTCCCGTTAGAATACCTAAGTAGTCCTCGACAATATATTGCTTCAAGAATGCTTTAAGCAAGAAGTAACAATAAACCTGTCACCACATTATACTTAGTAAAAGGATACACTAATACTACAAGATTAAAAAAAAACTCACTACACAATTAACGCCTACAAAACGTGAAAGGGTACCCGTTTCGGGTTTTTTAATTATTTTATCGCTACAAAACACACAACATTCTACCAAATCTTATTTTTTTATATGATGATGAATACCTAGTTTTTGATGTCATTTCTTACATGTGCCTATATGGTGATAACTGACAACTTTTGCGTCAAAGTTATATTACAATTATAAATGTATAATTAGTATTTATCATTCGCTTATAAATAATAATTGTGATATACGTATGCCACATAATCAAAATCAATGTAAACAAAAAGACAGGGAAAACATCAAAAAATGGTCCCCTAGGGAGTCATTTTTTTAAGTTACATAGCACTCACCAGTGTCAGTTATTGAAGTGACGTATATTAATTTAATTAAAACGCGCACTTTTATTCATTGTTGGGCAGTCGAATTAATTAATTGGGCAGTCGTGTAAAAATGTGGTTTGAGTTTGTAATACGGTATTTTTTTATCGTAAAATGATGACAGTTCGTCAGACTGATACAACAGACCCTACTGTTATAATATTTATCTATAATAATAGTAATTGTGTCTTAAATTTAGGTATTTTGAAGAATATCACAAATAAATCCTAGCCGATAAACATAAAACTCAAATTTTAATGTTGATTACCACCCAGAATTGGTTGGTTACCACCCAGAATTGGGATACACCACATTTTATATGGTCAATCTAAAATAATTTCGAGGAATAAACCATTACTGACTCAATCCTATATGTAAGAAAATTCGTCTGTATAATAATTTTTAAAATTGTATGTGATTTAGATTCTTTAATCAAAATACATCAATGCATCCTAACTTTGCGAACTATTTAGTAGGAAAGAGGAAAGTCAATGTCATTAAAATACTAAATCGGTATTTAATAGTTTTTGAAATGATATATATTTTTGGCGCACCCCAACTAATGTTACACAACTATTAAATTATTTATCAATACGAGTATACGTCAAAACTGATATACATAGAAAATATGTTAGCGTGTATTTTTTTTTTGATTATTTGTCTTATTTCCATGATTATATGACTACCATACATTTTAAGTTATTCATTATACAAATTCCCTGTAGAATGTCTTTTAACCATGAAGAAGAGAGCATATTATAAATATATTATTTTAAGTTTACCATTTTGATACATATTACATCGACCGAACATGACGTTTTACCTAATGGCTACAGGTATTGTAATATCAAGTAGTTTCATAGGTTTTGACGAAGCTATTAAATATGTTTGTGCGTTGAGCCAGGATTTACAACAAAAATAACGACCAACACACGCAATAATCACCTAAAATAATACATAATCAATCAATAAAATTACAATTAATAATTTAACATTCAGTCCTCATTAAATACGCGGAGCAAAAAAATTACACTAAAACACATGATTGTAAAATACACATAAATTCAAGTGATTGTCGAAGAGATTTTTTTGAACACCTAATTTAATATGAAATTACTAATGGGTATTTATAATTGATGTAGGTATTTTATAATAAAATATACGCGTCAATATGTATTTGAGGTTTCCCATTACGTAATCGTTATTATTAGCCAGTTTTTTCATGACTAAGTACTAATCTTTCATCAGCATCATTAAAATATTGACAAACACGAGATGTTTTGGAACGTCCATAATTTGTTGTCCGGTTTGGTACTTTACCTCTAATAGTCTTCCTCAAATACACGACGAGCTAACGCGATGTTTAAATAAAAGTCTTACGAGACGAAAAGGCGAAACTTCGGTTCCTTACGATTAAGGCATAACAGCACAAAGTGCAACTACCTTCCGGAGAATATGCTCATTGAATTCGACGTCGTGCGCTTGCGGACGAGTGTCGCCTCAACTAGAAAGAAAAAAAAACATTTATCTCGCGGCGTCCTAAAAGGCCCCATTTGAAGCGGACGCCTCAGTTCAAAATAAGTGTTCAACACATATTTGAGGTTATATTTTGTACTACTTTGACAGCTGTCAAACTGCGCCTCTTAAAACGGCGGAATATTAGCAACATGGGACTTGACAGAAGCGCGTGGAGCTAACCCCATGTGCTTCTGTTTAGTCCATTTGAGAAAATTCTCTTTTACCGAACGATTGTCTTCGCGTGTGATATCCATGGACTTATTGCTCTAATAAGTCCATGGGAGTGTCTATAAATAACTCGAAATTGGCGAAATACACCATAACAGGAGTGAAAGCCATGAAGAATAAAAAAAAAAATTAGCAACATACTGTACGTTTAGTCATATTTTTAATTATATGAAGTGAGCTGACAATACACAAGGCTTTCTTTTGGTGAAATCTAACGGAAGATGTAAACAAATTTTGTTTAAATAATCTTTTTTCAATATATTTGTTAGGTATAAGTGCACAAGCAATTTTTAACAAATAAATCGGCTTTCATTAAAAAATACGATAGTTACATCAACTGTCAGTTTACTTCATCTAAAAAGATCTAAGAATTTAGTAGTTCAAACTCGGTAGATCTACGTTTATTACACGGGAACTCTATGTACAGTATCTCAGGACTCCATCATCAGTTGACTCTAATGACTCCACAGTATTGTTTATTTAGATAAACTGATGGTAATACTGACTTTGGTCAGTGACTCAGCATAATCCGATAGCGGGAACGGATTCAAAATTGACTCGCAATATTTGATCCACACATGCGACAGGTAACAAACAGCTAAAGTTATAGGGTGACGGAACCAGTAATGGACACTTGAATCTTATTTTACAGAAGATAAGGGTTATTCATTTGTTTTGCAACAATCAATTTAGGACCGTATGAAATTTGAATTAAGAGTGAGGTGTCCATTACTAGTGCCTCTCAGCTAAAAGTGTCCATCATTGGTGCCGTCACCCTAATCCATTATAATCTTAAAAGCAAGGGTAGGTAATCCGCACTAGTAGTCCTGTGGCGACAGTGGCCACTTTATCAACTCTGCACCACTATCCAGCTGGCCCTGTCATCGTGGGTGATCGCCGCGTGGCAGTAAAGCCGCCTCGCGGGTGTTTCAATAGTGTCTAACGCTAGTGGACTACTCACTAGTAGAGTCCTGTGGCGAAAGCAGCCGTTTTATCACCTCTGCACCGCTAGCCAGCCGGCCCTGGCGTCGTAGGTGATGACTGCCAGGTAGTAAAGCCGCCTCGCCGGGTGTTACACTAGTGTTTAACGCTAGTGGTGACTATGACTACTCACTAGTAGAGTCGTAGTCCTGTGGCAACAGTGGCCGCTTTACTAGCCCTGCTGGCCCTGGCGTCTTAGGTGTGGACTCCGAGGCAGTAAAGCCGCCTCCCTGGGTGTTACACTAGTGTCTAACGCTAATGGTGACTATGACTACTCACTAGTAGAGTCCTGTGGCGACAGCGGCCGCTTTATTGCTTGTTGTAGAACCACCAGCCAGCCGGCTCGTTCGTCGTGGGTGCTCGCTGCGAAGCAGTAGGTCCGCTCCGGCGTGACCAGGTGGAAGGGGAAACGAGCCTCTTTGCAACCATTCCCGGTGTTTGAGACTTTGATGCAGTAGCCATTTGATTCGTGACCTGAAACGGATAACAGTAGGTATCATTATAAGTGTGATATATTTACGAGATGTTAGGGGAGTTAAATTGTTATTAAACACCTTTGAAACCATGCCAATGTGTATTTAACGAGCATATAGGCCGCCCGGTTTTTCGTGGGATAAGAGACCTATTTACGTTGTCACGTTTGCATTCTTAAGACTACTATCATAAAACTGCGATCCTAATACTGCAAATGAGTTTCCAACCCCGAGGACCAAGGTGGAATGCGTCTATGCTAGTATTTCAACGGTTGTAAAAATAACAAGGAAGAATAATTTAAAAGTTTGGGGTATTATCGTTTATTACAATCGGTCCAAATAGTTCTGGAGCTTTAATTTGCTGTTACGAGTATTTGACGTTACATTTGTAACGATTTTATTTGTCCCAGTTTCAATTATTATTATTTATTAATTTATTACCAATTGCAATGTAACTTACTTTTAAGTATTATTGTATATTTTATGATTATAAAAATAACCTGGTGGATTTTCTTGCGGCGCTCCTTCTCCGCAGTGTAGTCTTGTCCGAATGCCTAGTAGATTCACTCCATATGACCGACATGTATAAGAGCCCTCTTGTGGCCAATTTAATGAATAATTAGCTTTTTTTTTAATTTTAGAGCCAATAAAAAACTTAAAGGAAACCACTTACCAATAAATATCTCGCCTTTCGGATAAGCATCCAGAGGTTCATCATGGTACATAAGTTTCCTGTTGTCCAAGGTGAACCATCTCCGCCGATGCGCATCCGAGGACCGCGGACCAGTCTTCCATAGCCACCCTTCCCGGGCGAAGTCTTTGGGCAAGCGGGTGATGAGGTCCGACTGGGGGGTGGAGGGAAAAGCGACTTGGAGAAGATGGAGCTTCGCGCAGCGTATCGCCATGTACCTAGAAAGAGACGTCAAGTGTTCTCAATGTCTGTTTGTATTATGATTGCAAGTATGAGCGTACTATCTTGCTCTAGTATAGAAGAAATAGGCTACCCTATTCCTTTTATGAACATACCTCGGCAAAGACATATTGTACCATGGGCAAAGATATATTATTGCCATAGAGAACATGATTATTTTCAGCCCTGGCTGACCGAAAGATCTTTACACGATATCCGGTTTACCTATAGTTCGGAATTCTTAAAGCCTTGTAATTTTCATTTCCGAAAACTGTTGGCTGACATATTTTAGTGCCTGCATACAAGGTTGAATAATATTCATCCAGAAAGCACTACGATAAACCAACACCTCTATCCTCGTAAGGCTCAGTGTGCGATAGGATGTACATTATCAAGGTAATTGAATTTGAACTGTATTGCATTGAAAATGGCATTTTCGTACAAACATAATTGAACTTTTTTGCCTTGGTGGTAGATTCAAAGTCCCACTGACAAAAAACTGGCTGTTTGTAGTACGGTGGGCCTTACGAGGCTATCTTCTCGGTAAAACCATATTACTTTTGACATGTTGTCGTTTTGTTACGATAGCTCTTATTTACTTGACAATTATGGCGGCCGAGTTAAAGACAATACGTTAACATGTCAAAAGGCAATATCGTTCTACCCAGTAGAATAGAGGCCCAGAATAACTTTTTGCATTTGTCATTGCCTGCCAGCGACACATTCGGTGTGTTCAAATTACATACAACTCCTTATTGATGGCGTTGAATGTTTTAATATATCTGAGGGCCCTGCCAAGATGCATTGCGCTAACTAACGTTTCTATTCGATTCGTTTTTAAACCAATCGCGTCACTGGTAGATGACGTGATGCGAAAAGTCACCTGATCTACCAGTGACGCGATTGGTTTAAAAACAAAACGAATAGAAACGCTAGTTAACGAAATGCATCTTGGCAGGGCCCTCTGTATTGTATAGTACCTACCCTTGATCTACCTGCCTATTGCGAATATTGTAACGAGTATTTCGACCCTCACAGCTCCTTTATACATCTGCCCTTTGTTCGACAACAGAATCAAGTTACACATGGTTACAAAAGAAACATCTGTTTCCTGAGTATTTCGAACTTTACCATACACAGACAGTCTCATATCACGATCTTAGTTTATAATTATGATCAGGTTAACTATCCAGCGAAGAATTCGTTTTAATTTCAGTTACATATAATATGTTTAATTTTATGTCATTTAAATGAATCATTATGTTGTCTGGGATTTACCAGGACCTGTTTTCGATATTGGTTTAAGTACTCGTAGGCTGACTCACCAGTGGTAATTCAAACGTTGTATGAAGTAAGACGAACGTTGAACGTATCGTTCTGACTTTTGGCCCATATCGATGCTGGCCGACATGTTTGGTTTTAAGTATATTTCCTTTTAGGTATTTGTTTATCCTCGAGTTCTGAGATTTTCTTATTAATACATTTAATAGTTTTCAAAATATATCCTATAAAGATTCAAATAAATGAGGTATTCTCCCAAATTAGCGTATATTAATGTATAAGCATCACTTCAGAACGAGGGACAGATAGTCCGAATAAGGCTTTTAGAAAGAAATAATGGAAAAGCTGCACAAAGCAAAAGAATAACACGTCCTGGGCCTCTATTTTAGGCGGTTAAAGCTTTATCGTCTTTGACCTGTTACGGTATTGTTATTAACTCGGCCACCATTAGGGTGCGGCTCCACTGAGGCGGAGACGAGCGGAGTGGGGCGGAGCTGTGCCAATATTAACTAATAGAATATAAACTAACGTGCGCAAGGCGCGCTCGACGTGACCGCATGCGCCTTCCATTGGTTAATATTGGCACAGCTCCGCTCCGCTCCTCTTGTCTCCGCCTCAGTGGAGCCGCACCCTAACTGTCAAGTAAATAAGAGCTATAAAAACGTTGACAATACGGAAACAGGTCAAAAGCGATAAGATTTCATCGTGTAGAATTTCAGCCCTGATCCTACTGTAAACAACAATAGGAAATAGAAGATATCAATCATCAATATCTCCTACATAAATACATACATAATCTCACGCCTTCGTTCCCAGAGTGGGGTAGGCAGAGCTACAGAATTACAAACATCTCTAAAAACTTGTTGATAATTCTATAACCACAATTTGCACAATTAGGCTAAGATGTTTACCAGCAGCGTATTAGTGACAGGTTGCAAGCCCATCGCCTAACAGTACTACAAGCCTTTATTCCCTTAGTCGTCACTTACGACATCCACGGAAAGACATGGAGTGGCACTATTCTAACTCGGCAACCACACGAGGAAACAATATCTCCTGTATCTGTTAAATACGTTTTTTACGCTTTTCTACACTGACTGACTCATCCGTAAGTATATTTAAATTCTATGTTATAATGTGCTACGGTATAAACGCAATGATATGGTAACTAAGGAAACAGTGATGCTCGTACCGCAAAACAGCAATTTTCCTTCCTAATTGGAAAAACCGTTGACGTCAAAGGAGATTGAAGTCAATCCAGACACCTGGCATTCCAGTATAAATGCGAAAGTTTGCGTGATAGTGTTACCCCTTCACGCTGCAACGGCTGGACGGAATTGGGTGAAATTTGGAATGGAGATAGCTTATACCCTGGATTAACACATAGGCTACTTTTTATCCCGGAAAATTTAAAAGTTCCCGAGGGAATAACGGTAGGTACAGGTAGATTCACTAAAGCTGGCACGAATGGAATGAACAAAAGTAATGTCACCTACCACTGTGTGAGTGCCGTCCTTTGAACCGAAGTTCCAATTTCAAACCTAAACTCTGTTATTATTTTACACACTTGTATACTTTCGTTCACTCATTGAATCCATTCGTGCCAACTCTTATGATTCGACCTGTAATTGAAATCTACGCGGACGAAGTTGTACTGTACAAATTGTACTGTTATGACAGGTGTCAGGATTGTCATTTTACGTTTTTTATAGTATATACATTAACCTTTGCACAATTTTATGTACCTAAATTTTAACAAATATAAACATTTTCCATTTTCATTTTCATTTGAATGCCTTGGTACAAAATAGAAAGAAAGCATTAAAAGTGCCCTTAAACACTTCAAAGATATAATGGATACCCTTTATGACTTTTTTATTAACCTGAGGGGCTATTGCCTGACCCACTCGCAATCGCAATCGTTTTCATTTTGAAAACAATTTTTCCGCTTTGAAGCCGATTGCGATTGCGAGTGCGTTAGGCAATAGCGACGTTGTTCTCCGCAGTGCTCTCGTCTGGGGAAGCGCTGGTAGATTTGGATGTGTAAAAATGGCCGTGCTGCCTAGGTACTTACTGTATAAACATCTTTATCTTTATTTTTTTATTTACAGTATACTATTATAGGCCGTGGTTATATGCCCTCGTGTTGTTTAACGATCCAAACCTGTTAGTTCTATACAATAGGTAGAATGAAAGGATAGCCAAGTCCACCGTGACTTATAACTCAGCTTCGTTCACTATATTGAACTGAACATATCAAAAAATATCAGGGTGAATCTCGTACAAATTGACCAAGTCCCAAACAATGCTCTAGGCTATTTTACGGTGGGTTTAAACCAAGCGAACGAACAAGAATTCTATGGTGTTTTATCTCTTACGTTGTCTTTGTAAAAATAAAGATAAAACATGTTCTAGAGCATTCGTTCGTTTGGTCTAAACCCACCGTTAAGGCCCAGCCACACCACTTGCGTGACGTGCACGTGCACGTGCGCGTTCGCTTTCCACTGCGTTTTACGTATAGTATGAATTCTCATTACGACATGTCACTATACAACGCAGTAGAAAGCGAACGCGCACGTGCACGTGCACGTCACGCAAGCGGACGTGTGGCTGGGCCTTTAAACATAATTACTAGGATATATTTCTCTTAAACAATAATATAACTATACAAAACATCCAAGACTCAGCAATAAGTATTCGCGCCTATCACTCTATTTTTAACCGACTTCAAAAAAGGAGGAGGTTCTCAATTCGTCCGTTTTTTTTTTAATGTTTGTTACCTCAGAACTTTCGACTGGGTGAACCGATTTTGATGATTCTTTTTTTATTTGAAAGCTTGTGCTTCCTGATTGGTCCCATTCTTATCAAAATGAAGATCTGATGGTGGAATCCATGAGGAATCGACGGAACTCTTCAAAATTTATAGGCACACCTATAGCGATTTTGGTATTTTTCATTGTAACTCGTGTATTTGGTCTTGGAAAGCACTATTTGGTGAAGTGGAACTGATGATGAAGACCACAGATGGCCACCGGAACTCCTAAACGGTATATATTTCGAGGGTGGCGACAAGATATTTCGATTAAGATAGTTGAGCGACTATGACGAAGCATATTTAGGTTTAAATATATGACTATGACTTTCCCACGGCGATGCTTGCGGCGAGATTGAAATGTTCTATTGTTTCTTATTAATTGAGAAGTGGAAGAAAAACAGCTTAATTATGATCACTAAAAAGTATAAAATAAAATAAACGTTTAAAAAAACAAAAACCCGCCTTCAAAAAGCAAAAAATAACTTCTTTAAAATGGTAGGTAAATAGGTCAGGTCAGTCCAACTGAAGTCGGCGTCCAACAATATTTTAACCAAAAGCAGACTTCAGTTGGACTGACCTATTTACCTACCATTTTAAAGAAGTTATTTTTTGCTTTTTGAAGGCGGGTTTTTGTTTTTTTATGTATGCTCAATTTGTCGAACTTGTCACTGCTAGTTTCGTACAGTATTCCCAGCTTCTTAATAGCTTTCGGCTGGCTATCGCTATCACGCTTGCACTCATTACTGACAGTATATTTGTCACTCGTGCAGGGCCGGATTTAAGGCAGGGCAAGCGGGCCAACTGCCCACAAGAGAGGGGCCCCCACATATATAGTAGGTAACCTATTTGAAAAAGGATGATAAGTATTTAAGCGCGCATAAAAAACCTAGAACCTAAAAGAATTGAACAGCACAGAAAAAAAACTAAATGTTTATCAAAAGCGTAGTTTGGTGTGCGTTTAGTTTTTCCGTGGCGCGGTTTTTATTTTTTACTGCGCATCTTTGAAAAATATTTAGGGCCCCCACTTCTTTGTTGCTCCAGGGCCTCCACACCTTTAAATCCGGCCCTGCACTCGTGTGTCATAGGAAAACGAAGATTGCCGATCGCTAATAAGAAAATGGTTGCACTGTACGTAAGTTCAACTATGCTGCCAGTGTCAATTAAAAAAAAACTAGTAATATTACTTACCAGCTGTTGATAACCTCTGGGTCCTCGTGGTAAACGTATATGTGTCGAGTGGTGCCGTCCTTCATGAAGGTTAGCTGCATGGAGTTCATCTGACCTATCTTTGAAGGGGCAAACGCAACATTCAGTTCTGACAGTTTGAGTATACCTTTCGGTTCTTTGTTTTCTTTTACGTGGTATCTGCGGAAATACGAACATTAAATTTTAATAAAGTGCTGGGCGAACATAAGGTTGTTTCTGACCGGGCAACATTTGAAAGCCGGCCCAAGGGCTTGATTGTACTCGGTAAATTAATATTGCTCTTGACACGTTATAGTAAGAGCTATCATAACTTTGACAATAGGATAATACGTTAAAAGCATGATTTTACACCGAGAAGAACAGAGCCCCTGTACGACGGAATTTGCTCTATCACAGCAACTTAGAGTATGATAGGTTAGAGTTGCCGGCTACATGATTGGCCAGAAAAATGTTACCCAGTTAGAAGAAACCTTATTGAGAAAAATTGAGAATTTACCTTCGTAGTAAAATAGAAACAAGTTACCTACAAGCTCAATTAAAGAAAAGTTGCAGTGAACTCAAACAAATCCCAAATAGCTTTTTGTAACGAAAGACATAATATGAAATGGAAATGATCACCGCATCCCATAAAGCATGTTACAAATTTTGAGGCAAATGTCCGTAAACAAAGCGATGTGAAATTTTGCAATCCACTCGGTAAACCCATATGCTTTTGACATGTTATCGTATGGTCAACGTTAAAATAGCTCTTATTTACGTGACAGTCAGGGTGGCCGATGTCAAAGGCATTATGGTTTTCCCAGTAGAATAGAGGCCAATGATATAATATAAAAAGAAGTAGATATGATACCTTACGCACACATAATCAGTAAATATTGCAATTACACACTAATTCATAAATGACAAATGATAGCAGGATGGTATGCTAATTTCCGGGAGCGAAACAGAGACGAGTGTACGTTGCTCTGCAGACTAGTTCACGGTTCCGTTGACAGAGCAAGACTAAGTAAAGGTGTACCAATTGACTTGGTTTTAGGGTGCCACTATCGAAGTGCGTATAACATATCTACCTCTTTTTACTATATTATATCATTGATAGAGGCTCTGAAACTTGTAACTTTATAAATAAACATTAGCGGTTAAAATGGTAATGACTTCTAAACAACATTGTAAAACATGAAACTTACATGTTTACAGTATAATATTAATGTACAGTCAAGGAAATGTATTCGCGTACCTTTTTGACTCTTATTGTCATTGTGACAAGAGTGAAAAAGGTACGCGAATACATTTCCTTGACCGTACCTACAGCGTAGACATTATGCCTACCTCTTCGTATGCCAATAAAAACATTTTTTCAGCCTTTGAACTGCATGTTGAAATTTAATCGCCACAGCGTTTTTGCCCCAACAATTTAAACAGTCTCTATTATCGATAACATAACATTATTTGTTATCACAATGAATCATGACAATGGACATGAGAATATGATAATTGTTTACCTCAAACCGCATAACAGACTACCATTGGACATAATCCTAAAGAGTAATGAAGGATATAAAGACGCTATCGTTTTATTAGCCGGTTAGGTTGAAATTGCACTCCGTCCTTACCTCGAGCGACCAAAGCTTTTGACACGATCACGAAGCCGAGTGAAATACCGATCAAGACAACTCGCGGGGTTACAGGCATCTGAAGGTCGGTGATACCTAAACAACCAGGGGGAATGAGTACCGCTACCGAGGTCTACGCTACCAGGCATCTACATTACACACGCGTCCATACCCATGCTCACAAACTTACAAACACCACGCAAATATTTTTGTTTAATCATATAATCATAAATATTGTCAATAACGTAGGTACTTTGACTTTAACCGCCGAGAATACAACGGAACATTACAATTTTCCTGTTTATGGGTAGCGTAATCTAATGTTGGTATTGTTACGTCCAGTGTATTCTGGTTACATCAGAATTTAACTGAACAGCCAAAGGTCACGAAGATGACTACGGTTGCACCGGAAAAGATAAATCTTGTTCTAAAACGCACTCGAGTTGTACTGTTAACTTCGTTGCATTTCTACTCCCAAAGATTCTTCGCTGTTCACGCGTAAGTACCTAACTGTATTTTTGACGTCATAAAACTATAAGCAATTTGAAACTTTGAAATTGATGTTAAAAGGATTCTAAACTCAATTATCTACGTCAGAATTTCACAACATTACAAGGTCTTATACTATGTTTGCTATCAAATTAAGATGGGTGTGCCAAAATATGACGTTGTCGACGACGTTTAGGCATATCATTGCGTTTTCAGCGCAAAGAAGGCAATGTAAACAATAAAAAACCCAGTCAAGTGCGAATCGCACTCGAGCACCGCGGGATTCGCACCTATCTACGTCTTATTTGTATGAAATATTACAAACTCAGACAATTACTCCTACTGCTGCGAGCTGGGTTTATCTTTTAGAAGACATACCACGTGTCTATGTAGGACATACAAATATTTATCGCCCTTTAAGTAAAGTATACAAAAGCCGTAACTTCCATTTGTATTTTTTTTTGGTTTTTCACCGACAGACCTGGTAAAATACCAACCGCAAACCGCGTCCTGCGTTTTTTTTTAGATATTTCTTTTAAATAAGTATAACAGAGGAACAATTCTTTTATTTTCATGTAATACGAGTATATAGATTATTCTTAGTCTATTCTATGTTATCGTGTAATTTTTTTTTTCTTTAGTAGTTTCTGTAATAAAACCCCCAGCCTATTATGATGTTTATCGATGTGCCTAAACGTATATAAAACATCTGTCACTTTCTGACCAAAACCTAAGTGGGGTAGTGACCGCGACAAAGGCGACCATAAACAATAAATAAATACATAATACGAGCCCTGGGGCTTTTTACGTTAATTATTTACCCAGATTATAGTATTTAATTTAAGATCTTAAAATGACATGATTGTTTATGCTAGGTGCGGTTAGTTTACAGTATATTTATATCACATCACATTTTGGGTTAAAATAAATACTTACTATTTACGGTGACTCAAGGTTTCTTACAGCCAAGATAAATATTATGTTATTATGAGGCCTTAAGTATACGTTCCAAAGCTCTAGCCGTTTCAGAGGAAAAGGATCTTGACACATTTATAAGGGTTCCGTTTTTCAGTATATGGTATGGAACCCCAAAAACAACGCCGTTGAATACCTCATCAGAGCCCTAGCGGGCGTGATTAGAATGAAAGGCTCGTACGTATAATTAAGGTTATAAAGCCGACCGCCTCTTCTTATGACGGCGTTCACAAGCAAATGTGATGAAAACTCTTTAATGAGTGCAAAATTACGTAGTCGGAGACAAAATATTTGAACAGTTTTTGACGTAGCTTTGTGGCAGAGGCGTGGAAGTTTTTCCAGTGCGTTTCGCAGCCTACGTCACGACGCGCCCATACCTCGTTGTTGACCTACACGAACGGTTTTATCTCTCCTACGCTAATCTCTCTTATCAACTACCTGAAACTTCAATAAACAGGCGTGATGTTGCGGTCTAGGATACAACTTCAATTGTTATTTCATGAGCTGGTACTTTTTGCATCATTGTTTTTTTTAGATGTAGTTATTTGATAACGTTGTCGTTCGTTTCGCAAACCTTTATGATTAATATTCATATTCGTATTCAGATGGGCATATTTATTACAAGAACGCTAATTTTATTTTTGGAAAATAATCTTCCCGTTGGTAGGGGAGCGGGGGGCTTGTTTTAACGGGGGTAGGTATTAACAAGTCTCTAGCTATTAAACTATACACAATAAAGTGCCAACTTAAAGGTTATAACTTCGGACGATGCTAACGAACAAGTCACAGCACGCCAGCTGCCCGCCGGCCCCCGTGTAGTGTAGATGTGGCACATGGGTCCAAAAATACAGGTTAGCGAATATTCTTACGTCGTGATATTTTTGATTTGAGCTTTAATGCACTAGTTTCGTGATTAAGGGTTCAAGTATATCGAATGTTCATTACGTTGAGCATTACATCTGCATGTTGTTTTGTTAAATTTATGCAACGTTATTTTTTTATACATTTTTATATTTGAAAAGTACCTCTGGGGCTAGTATTAACCAAATGCGTGGGGTAAATATTAACCTGTGAAAGAGACACTTTGATCAATCTAGCGGCTGGGGTAAATGCATTTGGCAATACTATTCCACCAATGTTCGTCTTTCCGTACCGTACAACTCACTGTTTCTTGTTAACGGTCCACCAGAATCCATAGGTGCAGGTAACTAAGTACTATGACATGTAAAGAAGAGAAGATCTTATTTTGTTTGTTTTTTCTGAACTGCAAACATACACATACGTCCATTATTAATGAAGAAATTTATTATTAAAAATATAAGTACTGTTTACTTTTTTATTTAAATCATTATTTTAAACAGCAAATCAAATGTTAATTCTTACCCCTTTATTGTTAATATTTGCCCCCAACACGGGGTAAGTATTAACCGCTGACTTTTTTTTAAAAGGTGTTTTTTTCTGCTAAACTGAGCAATTCAAATGGCATTTTGGATTTAAATATGGAAGATGAATAACTTGCCGTCATGTAGGTACTTAAATATTAACATTAAGTTTAGAACTTTAGAAGATATACACAGAAGTTTGAATTTTGTTAATACAAGCCCCCCGCTCCCCTACATACTCATATGATCAGGACGAAAATAGAATACGGTTAAAAATGAATCATGATGAAATGAGAATGAAAATGCAATGATTTAGAAAATGATAGCGATGATGGAAAAGCATGAAATAGGCAATCGACGAAATGTTAAACATCAATGAAAAATATGGAAATCAAACTGCCGGACGATGAATTGAATCATTTTTTATGCGCTAAACACAAACACAGATGACTAAGCAGAAAATTAAGGCAGGAAAGCAAACGAGAACCTAATCTAAGTTAAACCATGGAATAAAAAAAACGTTAAAGCTGGCACAAAGTGTTTATATGACTCATTGTATAAACATTTTCAGCTGTCTATTTTATTCCCCTTTATGCCAACTTTAGCATCACTTAATATGTTCCAACTCACTTGAGAGTGTCTTCGGTTTCATTGAGTACAAATTTCCTGAGCTGATATCGATTTTCTTCCTTGCCTCTCTTCATGAGGAAACCTTCCATGGTGCCAGAAAGGTAACTCTGTCGTTCCGGGTGACAGAACTCTTCGCGCTGATATTTTGCGCGTATCCATTGCTCGATAAGAACTCTGAAAAAAATATGAGGATAAGTATGTTTAAATTAGGCGGACATCTCAAGTATGATCTTTGGTATGATTATCATACCAAAGATCATACTAATAGGGTATCATTTAATCGATCAGCAAAATATTCTTATTTTGGTGAACAGAAATATGTATTTGGTCAGCCAAAATAGCTAGTTGGTAAGCAACTAATGGTTAGCAAACATTTATAAATCTGTCTGCAATTAATAATATACTGAACTGCTCTAAATCATTTTGGTCAGCAAATTAAATATTTGAGCTGCATTGAGCGATCCACAGTTAATCAAATTTTGGTAAGCAATCAGTAGGTAAGCAAAATATTTCATTTTGTCCATCAAAAAAAAGGGGCAAATTTACTGCCGTGCCGGCAACGCACATATGCCAAACCCACCATCAAATTTACAAATTTAACAGAGTCGACGGAGCTCCGCTGACGCGGAGCTCCTATTTCTGGGTTGTTCTGGCCCTCCGGGCCTGATATAAAAACGAACCTAACCTAACCTACCTCATATTTATGATACAAATTTTGGTTAATCTAGGGTGTGATTGTGGTTCCTAAATTTATGTGACAAAACGTAACTTGTAATTACTACTAGCCTCAAAAATACCAACGCTTGGATGCTCGCATCACGTGGTCTGAGTTAGCTCCGCCCGCAAATAACGAACACTGCGGATTTTTCAAACTAAACGCAATCCACTTATTTATATAGATAACCATTATTTCAATATGCACACCTCTCAATTAAACTGCTTACAGACATGTTTTCTCTGCTGACCAATTGTAAAATCTAGCTGCCCAAGTAATTATTTTGCAGCTCGACTGTTTATTAGGTAGACAAGTGACCAAAGAAGCAGATTGATATTGTTTAAAATGTTAACCGTTTGTAAATTGTTTGCTGAACAAGAGTTGCAGCCCGATTTTTATTTATTGCCTGCCAAATCTTTGTATGCTGCCCAAATGAGTAGGTAAAATGCTTCTTTTTTTTTGCGAATCAATTTGAATAACGGCTGACCATTTAATTACTTCCCATACTAATATGGTCAGTTGAAGCAGTTGGTATCTATCATACGCTTCAACTGACCATATTGGGCATATTAAGGCAAAAATACGCTATAGATAGGAGACGAATTCATGATTAAACGGGCCTAGTATGTTTGCGTTTATCGCGTGACAAAATGTGGATAAAGCATCCGTCACTCTCGTACTTATATACGTGTCAGAAAGTGACGACTGTTTTATCCACATTTTGTCACGCGATAAACGTAGCTATATTAAGCCCCGGAAGTAAAGCTATATCGCTTAGCGAATAATATAGACAAAATACCTTCATTGAAGAATAAGTAGGGTTGAACCAAGCGTGTCAACAATTTGATATCCCTCCCTCATTCGATGCTCCCACGTTCTCATTTTTATTAACATTGAGACTGTGACTCATACCTAGCACGCACCCTCAGCAATTTCCCTGCTTAGACTTATATTCATATTGTTTGAGTGATTCAACCCAACTAGTATAATAAAAGAAAATGTTTTTGGAGTCGTTCCCTTGTTTTCAAATCTGGCTTTGTATGTACCTAGGCACCAAATGTAAGTAGATACCTACCTAGACAGCACAATCCTACATTGACACAAGAGGCCCCTTTAATAAACGTTTAGAATATTAGTCTTACTTTTAATGTTTTATACTGGAATTCGAAACACTTAAAAAAAAAGCTCTATATTTCTGAGCACGTTGACTTTAAATCTCTTACTTCTAGGACAATTTGTGTAATACAGTATATTATTTCTAAAATAGTAATTACATAGGTATGTACTATTACTGAAATAATATGATCTGGGTCTGTATTCTACCCGGTAAAACCATATCGCTTTTGACATGTTATCAAATTGTCAACTTTAGGATCTTATTTACTTGACAAGTATGATGAGTTAAAACAATACGATTACATGACAAAAGCTATATTGTTTTATCGCATAGAATAGAGCTCTAGTGCCTCCACATTCAACATTGAGTAAACGATATCACAAATAATTTTGATACGATTTAGAAGCTCACATTCTTGGTAAATACCAAGAAATGCAAATCATTGTTAAAAGCAACACGGCCATAAATACTAATACGCTCTGCAGCTATGCATAGTATCAAAAATAAATTGTTATAAACCAATCTAGGGCCCAGTGACTAACCCGCAGACATACTAAACATAGATCATGCGTAAGTCAGATGAATCTTGCAGGAAACGGCATGTGGCATCAGGAAATGCCGGAGGTCCTACAACATCGGTATTTGGTTTTGCACAACTCACTCACATTTAATATCGCACAATTTACACTAAAATTATATATAATGATAAAAACTAGGTAAGTAAATCTGAATATAAAGTAAGTATTTTACATTCGGAACCGGATATCCGTCGAGCATCTTAATTACAACGAGATAATGAGTATTTATGGCTTGATTTACGCTTCGTACATATTATTTTTGTTCAGGTGTGTAAATGGTAAAAGTAGGTATTATATTTAATAATAAGTATCTATGGAGGTAATTGACAACATTTCAAAAAAATCAGTATTTTAGGTTTTTCGCGTTTATAATAACTGGTTAAAAATTAGACTACCCGTGTTTCTCGGTTTGTCTTTATTTAACTTAAATTCGTCGTTAATAATTTATTAAAGAAATAGTCATTAAAAAGACCGTATAATATACAAAGTTAGGAATACTGATGTCGTGATCTTAGCATGATATAAAATAAAAAAAAATGTCTTTAAACAGAAACAGAACTGACTGTCATGTCAAGTCACTTGTCAACAATAACAACTGTAATAACATAAATTCGTCGACTTTGGGCAGATTGCGGCTATCCGCTTTTACAAATCCGTTAGTCACTTTCATTTTAAATAGCGTATATTAAAACAATAGTATTACGAGAATCGAAAGCGTGTCGTTAGAATCAAGTAATCCGTCAGACAGATAAAAAATTTACATGACAGTTGTATATTTTTTTCAATTCCTATGGTAATAAATGGACTAAGGGCTCTATAAGTGTATTCCTAACATTCACAATCCAACTTTTTTTACTGTTTTTCCTAAATATAAAAAAAACTACTGCATACAAAAATCCAAAAATATTTTTACTGTAATCAGTAGTGTAAAATCTACAAACGGTATTTTAATTTACTACATATGAATTGTTGTCAATTGATATTGCTCTACACTTCAATATAAAAAGGAATCTCGTTTCAATTAACGATGCATTATTTTTAAAGGTACACACTACACTCAATCTACCAATATATATTTTTATATTATTTTTATGCTTATTTCCGTAAAAATATTTTGTCTGTGTTCAATTTCTGCGTGAACAGACCCTATTACAATGGAAATTGATGTATATGCTTTCATCTTTTTTCCCTTGACTCTCACATATCGTCTCATTTTCTTAGTCACTTTACAGAATAATATCTATTCTCATGAACACAATGACAAATAAATAGATGCAATGTAGGTAATTGATTTGCACAGTTACCTATTTACATTATAAATACAATATATTAATATTACTGTGTTCCACCTCATTCAATGACTCACAAGCATTGTTTTATAATTGTAACGGAAAATATAAATAATTATTGCGGATTCATAGTTAAATATGAGAATGCAAGGAAAAATCAATCATATTTTGGTCCGAGTTTATACATCACACACAGGATAAACGAAACAGCAAAAACCCTGCTAAATGTGACGTTATCTATGATCAAAAACGCAAAAAATAACTTCTTTAAAATTGTAGGCACCTAATAGGTTAGTCCAACTGATGTCGGCTTTTTGTTGAAAATGTTGTGGTCGCCGACTTCAGTTGGACTAACCTATTAGGTGCCTACAATTTTAAAGAAGTTATTTTTTGCGTTTTTGAAGGCGGTTTTTTGTTTTTTAAAACATTTATTTTATTTTATACTTTTTAGTGATCATAATACGCTGTTACGTAGTCCCACTTTTTAGTTAAAATGAAACTTTAACTTATATCAAGCGCGCCGCAAGCAACGCCGCGGGAAAGTCATAGTCATATTTCAACAAGTAAATATTATTCGTTGTAGGTAGTCGCTCAACTATCTTAATCGAGATATCTTATCGCCACCCTTGAAATCGGTACCATTGAGGAGTTCCGGTGGCCATCTGTGGTCTTCATCATCAGTTCCACCACACCAAATGATACTTTCTGAATGCAAATGCTGGACTTGTTACTAAAAATACTAAAATCGCTATATGTTTGCCTACAATATTTGAGGAGTTCCCTCAATTCCTCACTGATCCCCTCATCAGATACAGATTTGGTGACAATGGGACCACCTCGGAAGTATACTCTATCAAACCAAAAAAAAAATTTTAAAATCGGTCGACAATTGACGGAGTAATCGGACAACATACATAAAAAAAAAAAAAAAAAAAAACATACATTGGAACGTATAACCTCCTCCTTTTTTGAAGTCGGTTAAAAAAGAACCTTATTTTCGATGGCGCTTCCGCCATTATTAAAGATGCTCCGATTTAAATACAACGTCGCGTGACGCAGTGCGACGTAAGCGCCATAGACACTAAGGTCCCTTTACATAGATAATTCCACAAATGCATTCTCAATTAGGCAGCCTTATACGTTCGATCTAATCGATAGAGCTCTATCTAGAGCCTAATTGAGAATGCACGCGCAAATGTGGTTTGTGCGCTCTGACGGGACTACTTAAACTCGTCGGTGTGGCGCGTTCACTCGTTCCATCGTTCGACTGACCCAGCGCCTTTTTTAAGAGAATAACACCTCGACTAATAATGCTCGTCTACAGATGCGACAAAAACGAGTTTTCTATGGCTTAATGTTTACGTCGACGTATACTGTGTAGGCCTTCGGAACGTTTCGAAAAATACCGTTTAATTATGGTGCTTAACCAGGCTCTTCGTAAAAGCTCGCTCGGATCTGAATAGATTTCTCTGTTTTTTTTTTTCGTTTTTGATTCTTCCTTCATCCAATGGCTCGGCGACTATTATTGCGTTGCGAGCTTCGAGCTGAGCCCGTGAAAATGCAACAAGAGCTAAGTTATTAGGGTAGGAACTAGGAAAGACGAAAAAAGGGTGATGGTTGTGGGCGGTGCGAACAAATTAGCGAGCAAATTAACCGGTATTTTGAGCAGGAACAGTTTTATTTTGCTCGACGAGTGGTTCACATAATTGAAACTCTAACCTAACCTAACCTAATCTGCATTTAGTAATTTAAGGTTCTAAATTGTGTATCTATGTTGTATGAGATGGTGAGATTAAGTACGCCGTTTTTTTTGAAGAAAGTTAATTTTATTTCGAGTTAATTCGTTCGACTGATGATTTATTTACCGCGATAAAGGCAACCATAATACGGGCCCTCGGTTCTGTTCTGTATTTTCTAGCTGTAATAAGTCATTGTCATATTAATTTATTGTATAAATATAAAATCCAGTAAGTTTTAGTGTGGCTGAAAGTTTAACTTGGGCAGCTACAACTCGTAAATTATTCGACTAACTATGTTGTGTTTAAAAAATAATGTCAAATGTTCTTGGTTGGTTTGGAATAGTTTGGATCTTTCGTCAGTGTTCAGCGTCAGCGTCAATGCATTTTAATGGAAAATGATGACTGTCTTTTGCGCTTTCACTGCTAAACATTAAAAAAAAATGGTTTGAGCACCCGGGAATGGAAACGACATGTCAGGAAATTTTAAAATTCGTGTTTTACGAGGACAGAAACACGACCTTTGGCTTATAATAAGCATATAATTCCAAACTTTCCCTTGTTTGAACCGAAATAACAAACTATTTCCTTATGGACAGTAAACCCAGCACCGCAACTATAAACTGTGACACAACAGGAAAATGCAAGGACAAAGTTCGTTTTCAAAACAGAATTCGTTGAAAAACTTTTTTTTTTAATGTAACGTTTTCAGTTAGGTAATATGTTTTTTTCCCAGTTTTATTAGGTTGATTGATCAGTTGTAAAACTTGTAAACTAATTCAACGCAGACAGGACTAACCTTTTTAATTTGAAAGTACTGATATAAAACATTTTAGATGGTTATGAGTTATGAGTTATGACTAAATGATGCATTTGAACGGATTTGTGAGAAACATTAGTTACGTATGAAGATCATAATATGTTCTAGATTAGGTTACGAATGAGATACTTTTTATCCTATAAAATTTTGTTCGTTGACGTTCTACCTGAGGTGTTATTTTCTTAAAAACGGCTATCTGTCGAACGGTCGATAGAGTGAGCGAAGTCATACGAGTCGGTATGGCGCGAAAACTGAGAAAGCATGCTCTTAATTGTGATTTTTACGCTTGACGGGGCAACTTCAAGTTTTAGGTTAATAATGTATGCGGAGTGAAATTTACGCTAAGTTCAAAACAATATTTTGTGTAATAAAAAAACTGTTTTGTTAAAAAAAATATGTTAAATAATAGTAATATTAACAATATTTAATGAAAAAAAAAATACTCCTTTGCGAGCTGCTTTGCGACAGTTCCGTGGAACTTTGTCGATGGCTGACGTACCTAAACACCTGTGCCAAACACAGATGTCGGCATTTTATTAAATTCTAATTTAATCTTTCGAATTTAATTTTGTACATTTATTCGGCGAAAATTATTCGAGTAGATTCGCCGTTTTGAGATTTGCCCAAAAACCTTCGATTGAGTGAAGTTCTGGGGCGTTAGGTGGATTTGCTAATTTGGGAACGTACGGGATTTTTAGCTCGTCCATTTTGCTTAACTTTTTTTACAGTAGTGACTGGAAGTCAAATCTGGCCAAAACACCACATTAGATGCTCTATGTTCCGATTTTATAAAATCCCGCACAATAGGGAATATGCATGGATTTTTTAAATCGCATTTCGCAACAAAATATGAAAATACCGTAAAAGAGATCACTAAAAGTGAAATTAAAATTAAAACCGGTCAAGAAATACGGATGATACAAGCATTTTAAACTGCTAATTAGACAGAGAGATCCAAAGTGCACCGGTGACGTCATCGTGCAGTCCGGCCATATAAACTCCACGTAAAATTCTGTTTTGCTAGAAAGATAGGAACAAATCTTTGTTGGCTTATATCTTGGTTATTTTTATAGCTATTCAAAAAATGTTTTTTCTCACCTGTTTTTTACATGAATCAGCTTTTATTGAAGCTATAGAAAAAAACACGCATATTCCCTAACGGCAAACATCACTCCATGTATCGGTCGGCACTAACGGCTAACCCAGATTCAAAAAAACTATCTTAGACATACCGCGAGGGCTGATCGCAAGCCAGAGTAAAATTATTTTGGGAAAATTCGTAGGCTCCAAATAATAATTCCCTTGCCATTCATTTCCGTCTAATGTGAAATATGAATCGTCGTTCATAAAGCACAAGACGTTTTAGCGTGGAATATATTTTTGACCAAAATGCGAAGCCTGATTTTTTGAGTAAATTTTTGATTTGCAAACACATTCGTCTTGACTTTTCTTGATTGTTTTGCAATAAATACCCATGTCTTTAAAATACTTTTAAATGAATTTGCCTTCGCATTTGAAGTTTCTTCCGAGCTCTCTGTATGATTTTGCGATGCGGCCGACGGCCATTTTCTTTAAACGACTCCTCTCAGTAGACTGGCTTAAACTGGATATTCTTCCAGAACCGGGCTTCCTTGTATCCATTATTCTGAGTAGTACGGGCAAATTAGATGAAATTTCACTAAAGTCTGGAAATAATTCTAAGAATTGATAAAAACATTTCTGATTGCTTTGTACGGGTTATAAATCGAGCTTTATGCATCCCTTAATAAATTCGCCCCCCCGGAAAGGGGTGCAATTGGTTGAAAACCTTGCAAAGGTCATAACTAACGAGGGAAAAAAGGTGTACTCGGTGCAATTTGGCATACGTTTTAATCCATCTCAATCTACATTTGCACGTATTATTTCATTTAATTCAACCTACGGAACATATAAATAAAAATATATATAAGTAAAAACTTACTTTCGGCCATCGCGGCTCGGGGGGAAATATAGAACACGGTGCAAATTGAGGATATGATTAGAAAAAATATCTAAATACAATATCTAATTTGCACCGGGGTGCAACCCCCGGAAAGTAGTTATCTACGTTTAACGGTCTTCGTACTTCGGGGGAAATTTTGAAACAATTGAAAATCGTCACAATCGTATTCATTTGATTTACTTTAAATTCGCACCCCATAAAAAATTGGCATTCTTATCGGGATCATGCAGTTTTCTGTATGTTTGTAAATTACTTATTACCATAGAGCAATAAAGCCACAGAAGCGCACGCACGCGTAAACGTACCGATGATGCATGGTTCTTGAGGCATGGGCAAAAGTAGCGTAGTAGTCGGTTATATTTTCTTTTTTAATTAAATAAATATTCTTGAACTCTCTTATACATAATTGCACAATGAACCTATTTTAGTTAAAGTATGCTTTGACATTCCCTTTCCGAGACTGTACTTATTAATTAATTTATGTTTTATAGCTTCTGTAGATATCGGTTATTATAATTTCCTTTGGAACTTTTATTAAGCTATCTCCATTTCAAATTGCATCCTAATCCATCCAGCCGTTGCAGCGTGAGGGAGTAACAAACTAATACACAAACTTTCGCATTTATAATATTAACTAGCTTTTGCCCGCGACTTCGTCCGCGTAGAACTCGTTTATCGCAGTTAAGTAAATTAATAGTTTTAAGTAATTCTACTCGTATAGTTTGACGTCCTCCCTGGCAAGAATGATCTTTCAAATACATGTAATATTGAGCTCGAAATTTACTGGGACACCAACTTTAACCATTAACTCTTACGGGAGGGCACTCCTGATACCTCGAAAGAGTTCAGGTACTCTAAGGGTAGGACGTGACTTGCTCTGTGTCTATGACATTGTCTACCAAGAGATACTCCACAACATCGCCTTCTACATGAGACATATTTTTATATTTATCCGCCCGCCAATTTCGTTTGTCGGTGCTAATATCGCCCTCTCGCACAAACATTCTCTATTCTTTATATTGTTTTTTAGATCGGGGTACACGTTATTTTTTAGATCATCTGTATTTTGTACAATATTACAGAATTCGCGGTTTAATGTATTCAAATCGTTACTATCTCTCGCCATACGATCTTCGACCATTTTTAGTAGAGCTTTATTTTATCCGCCGGTGTGCCCCTAGTTATCACCGGTAGATGAGAATCTGTCTAAATTCGCCGTCTCAAAGCACCATCCCTCCCATGATAGTTTGGTTGCTGTTAAAATATCCATCATAGTTCAATATTACATATATTATATTATGAATCTTAATACTAATTATAATGTAGGTATATCTATCATTATAAATGGCGGAACTCCCAAACATCATCAGTGGCCGCTGAAAAAACAAAGACAATTATATTCTTCAATCAAATTTACCCAATGCCCATTAATCTAATTCGGTTCTGCGGTTAATCCGTGAAAGCGTAACAAACAGACAGACGACAGACAATTGCCTTTTTTTTTTTGAATTGCCATTTTGAATTTCTACCTATACTTACTTTCACATCATTTTCGAAATCTGCGTCCTCAAAGTCAAAGTCAAAGTCAAAGTCAAAATCATTTATTGTGTGATTGCAAAATCTAAGAAAATGACAATTATGTCCACTTTTTAAAAAAGATCATGGCCTCCATCTTGAATACTAAATTTGACATAATTTTCATAATCTGCGTCCACAAAATATAAGAAAATGATACCAATGACGACTTTTTCAATAAACATCATGACGGCCATTTTGAATTCCAAATTTGATATCATTTTCGAAATTTGCGTCAACGCAACCTAAGAAAATGACACCCACGATGACTTTTTCAAAAAACACCAAACATTGTCGTTATTCCCTCGGGAACTTTTGAATTATCCGGGATGGGATTTTTCTATGTGTTAATCCAGGGTGCTACACCCATTTTAAATTTCATCCTAATCCATCTAGCCGTTGCAGCGTTAAGGAGTAACTAACTAAAACCCCCTTTTACCCCCTTAGGGGTAGTTTTTTCTAAATCGCTGAAAGCAGTATATTTTATTTATAAACAGTAGTCTAAATATCAATTTCCTAATGTAGCCATTTCGATATCTCCCATACAAATTTCTACTCCCTATTTATCGCCTGAGGGGGAGTTTTACGGAAATCAATGAAAGTTTTTTTTTATGTTTAACAGTATTAAACAGTAGCTTAAACACAAATTACCACGTTTCCAACTTAAAAAAATTAACATAAATGACCAAATTGTCATACAAACTACCATCCCAAATCTCACCCCCTTAGGGGTGATTTTTGAGATACAAATTTAATCTAATTCAGTTCCGCAGTTTATCCTTGAATGCATAACAAACAGACAGACGACAGACATAATTACTTTCACGTTTATAATGTTAGTATGGATTTCCTTTGTACAGCAATATTATGTATACCTATCGATGTATAGTTTTTTTACCCCTTGAGTATTTTTTGAAATGACATTTTAGAATTAAATAACCGACCAATTCGCCGAAAAATTAAATACCTGTAATTATTTTCAAGTGATCATAATAACCGCCCTAATATTAAATAACAGCCGTAGAATTAATATGCCGTGAATAGTATTGAAAATAGCGGAAAAAAATGTTAAAATCTGGATATGTCAACGCTGACAACTTCAATCTGACACCGCTCCTTTTGATATAGACTAAAAAAACTGAATGTAGGTACAAAGCCTGTCTCATGTTGTCACACTGGATGGCAAAAGCCATAGGAGAAATAAATTATTCAATTGCGCAATTTTGACAAATAATTACTAATCTTATTCTATATTAGTAATTATTTGCGTCCCCAAAAACTAAGAAAATGTTACCCGTGACAACTTTTTCAAAAAATATCATTTCCGCCAGCTTGAATTCTAAATTTGACATCATTTTCATAATCTGCGTCCCCAAAATGTAAGAAAATGATACCAATGACGACTTTTTCAATAAACATCATGGCGGCCATTTTGAATCCGAAATTTGATATCATATTCGAAATCTGCGTCAACGCAACCTAAGAAAACGACACCCATGACTTTTTCAAAAAACACAAAGATATTGTCGTTATTCCCTCGGGAAACTTTAAATTTTCAGGAATAGGATTTTCCTATGTGTTAATCCAGGGTATAAGCTATCTCCATTCTAAATTTCATCCAAATCCATCCAGCGCCATTGCATCGTGAAGGAGGAACAAACTAAAACTCCCTTTTGCCCCCCTTGGGGTAGTTTTTCTGAATCGCTGAAAGAAGTATTTTTTATTTATTATCAGTAGCCTAAATACCAATTTCAAAACTGCTTATTGTAAAAATAGCTTATCTCCTATAAAAATTTCTACCCCCTATTTAAACCCTTTAGGGGATGAATTTCCAAAAATCCTTTCTTAGTGTACCCTTAGGGTACCCAAGGAATATTCCCTTCAAACTTCAAGTCCCTAGGTCCAGCGGTTTAGGCTGTACGTTGATCGATCAGTCAGTTAGTTTTACCCCTTTCCATCCCTTCGGGGATAAAATTATCAAAAACGCTGAAACACGTATAAATTAATATTCAATTTTCAACCTAAACACAAAATTTGAATAGTCTAACTTAAACTAAAACTGACGGACTTTCATACAAATTTTCATCCCCTTAGGGGTGGAATTTCCAAAAATCCTTCCTTAGTAGATCTTTACACTATATAAGGTATCTATGTGCAAAATCTCAAGTCTCTAGGTCCTAAGGTTTGGGCTGTGCGTTGATATATTAACAATCCGTTTTACCCCTTTTCATCCCTTCGGGGTTGAAATTATCATAAACGCTGAGACACGTATAAGTTAAAATTCAATCGCCTACCTAAACGCAAAATTTGAAGCGTCTAACTTCAAAACTGACGGACTTTCATACAAACGTTTTTTCCCTATTTTACCCCCTTAGGGGTGGAATTTCCAAAAATCCTTCCTTAGTGGATCTCTACACTATATAAGGTATCTATGTGCAAAATTTCAAGTCTCTACGAGGGGCGGCTGAAAAGTAATCTACCTAACAATGAAACAAAAGACTGTCGTGGCTAATTTTTTTTTATTTTTCTATATAGTCCCCTGCTAGTAAAATGCACTTATTAAATTTTTCAAATATTGAATTTAAACCATTAAAAAAAAAATCTTTCGGTTTGTCGTCAAAAAAGTCAGTAACCGCAGCCTTCATTTCGTCATCGGTCATAAACCTTCGTCCCCTGAGGTCTTTCTTGAGAAGTCTAAACAGAAAATAGTCACAGGGGGCTAAATCTGGACTATAAGGGGGGTGGTCAATGGTTTCGAAGCCATTGTCTTTAATTGCTAGCTTCGTTGTGCGGGCGGTATGCACTGGTGCGTTATCGTGCAAAATCAGAATACCTTTGTTTAGTTTACCTCGCCGTTGTTCTTTTATTGTCTCTCTTAGTTGGTATAGTAAGTTTGAGTAATAATCAGCATTCATTGTAGTTTTCTTCGGTAAATAATCTATGAGCAAAATCCCTTCTGTGTCCCAAAAGATTGTAGCCATAAGTTTACCTGCCGATGGACAGACCTTGAATTTCCGAGGCGGCTTCTCATCCTTAAATTTCCACTGTAACGACTCTTGCTTACTTTCCGGGTCCCATTGTCGAATCCAAGTCTCATCACATGTTACAATTCTAGAAATTATTTCTTCCTCTTTCCCTCGACTCATCTCCAAAAACTCTTCGCAACATTTGACACGCCTCTCCATGTCAAATGCAGTCAACATTCTGGGGACCCAACGTGCACTAACCTTGGACATGTTCAAATGCTCATGAATTATTTCATTGACTCGCTCTTTACTGACGCCCACATCTCTAGCTATCTCCCACTGCTTCACTCGTCGGTCCTCTAATATAATTTTTTTCACCCTGGCTACATTTTCATCGGTGACGGCCGAAACTGGTCTTCCGCTACGAGGATCATCTTCCAGACTCTCACGACCTAACTTAAACTGCTTTGACCAAAACTTTATAACAAATTCGGAAGAACACAAACTGCCTAACACACGTAACATACGCTGTCTGATCTCCGAAGGCGTATTCCCTTCTTTAGTCAAAAACTTAATCACCGCACGCTGCTCGATTTTATCCATTTTCACTTTTTCTACCGACATGTTTGAAACAATTGTAGGAGACAAATAAACGTGATGCAATAAACAAATGAATGTAATACATTTTGAAAATAGAATAACAAACGAATATAAATCCATACCAGCCAGCATTATTTTTGTATATATTTCTGACCAAGGAGATTACTTATCAGCCGCCCCTCGTAGGTCCAGCGGTCTGGGCTGTGCGTTGATATATCAACAATCAGCTTAGCATTTTATTTATAATAGATTGGATATTAAGTGGGAAAGTGGAATTTTTTAACTTGTAATACAAGTTTTAATGAAAAATAAAGTTGGTTTAAGGAATGCAATAATAAAGAAAAAATTCAATTTTGAGTTCTGATCGTCAATAATCAAAGTAAGTGTCTAATTATCAAAACGGTGTAGTCACCAGCAAATATATTGGAGCGAACAATGTAAACAATAATACTCGTAATGTCATCATTATTTGTGCATTCTGAAGTATATTCACTGCCTTCTGAATCTAGCTCTGATCAAGCAGCCTAGCAAGGCCTTTGAAGGTGTAGTTCGAGGATGCCGTTAGCTATAAAACTATTTGGAAAATAACTATAGAGTTATCATTCCACATGGTGGTGGAACCTCGAAAGTAAGATCGGTATATTTACTCAGTTTAACTTTGTCCGTTTTTATATGAGGTTTTCATGCGGAATTAAGAGAAAAAATAGACGCCACATAGACGGCGACTACCTTAAATTTTGAAAATATCCAATTCTACACAAAGAAGTCTTACTTTTATTTTTGAAAACAATTAATACTGCATTTATGGATTTTTGGAAATTCCTCTGCCTTAACCGGAAAACGAACTGTACTGTACTCCAGTAACTTTATACATGAGGGCTTGCGTCAAATCCGGTAGTTTTGAATTTTTGCAGCCTTGTTTATGATGTTGGCCCAATGAATAATTCAAGTTTGTGACCCCGAGAAGATCGCAACTTAGTCAAAAATAAAAAAACCGTGAACATTTCGGTTTTTTTTTCAGATAATGGTGATTGTAACTCTAAAGGACTAGTTTTTGATAGTACTTTTCTAGGATGTTTTTAAAGTAGACTAAATTTGCTACAATATGAGACTAGAGTTGTCTCTGTAGACCCAATAGTTTCCGAGATTAAGCTTTTCAAAATTCAACTTTTGTCGAACTTCGCAATTTTTTTGAACAACCTCGACGAACTGCGATACCAACTTACTATTTGCCAGGGCTGCGACGAAAACCAGCTCCAATCTGCCCATGTTACCGCCTACACGAGACTCTCGAAAACTATCACAGAGACAATTCTAGTCTCATGTTGTAGCAAATTTAGTCTTATTTAAAACGTCCGAAGAAGCTACTATCAAAAACTAGTCCTTTAGGGTTATAATCGCCAGTCTGAGAAAAGTCCGAAATTTTAACGGTTTTTTTTATTTTTTACAAAGTTGCGTTCGGCGCTTGAAGTCACAAACTTGGATTATTAATTTGGCTAACATCATAAACAAGTCTGCAAAAAATCAGAACTACCGAATTTGACGCAAAGTACCCAGTACTTTCAGGCGACATGGTTACTGGACTACTGGTCTAATATGACAAAACAACAATAAAGTCTTGTTTTATGATACAGATCGAAAGGGTCATGATAGTGATCATTTTAAACTTACAACACATACGCCTTCAAATTAATGAAGAATGTCAGTAGGTACGCCAAATCGCTTCAAACTTTGTAGTAGTAAAGTTTATAAATAAACAAACATACTACTTTTTATTTTATTCAAAAAGACTCAGTAGTTTTGATTCTATGAACGTTTAAAATTTGGGTCAATAATATTAAAGTGCGCGGGGGCCATCTTGCTGGGGTGACGTCATCGCTTAACAGCGGTACGCCCTTATATGAAAAAGTAAGTTTACAGGGCTATAACTTTTTAACCGTTATAAGTAGCCAGTTGAATTTTTCACAGAATACGTGTTATTATAAAATCTATCGTTTAAAATTGTACAATGAACAATAAATCAAATCCCAAGAGGGGTCCCCATACAAGAAACATGAAAATAAATCAATTTTTTAAGCATTTTTATAAGGATTGTATTTTTATAATGGCTTCTTATTTTGATGCTATTTTGAGCTTAAATTGTAGTCTAATTTTTGTAGTTTACGACTAAATAGCAATGTCAAGTAAAACTGCTACAAATATGTGACAAAACTGATTTTATCAACACGATATTTTAAGCGGTCACCCATCCTGTTTTAGACTACGCGTGTAGTTGCTTAACTTTGGAAGGCGAAGTACGGGTTGTATTTGTATAATAGCTTTTTATTTCGGTGTCACATTAAGTTTAGATAATAATCAAAACTCCATACAAACATATATAGTTTACGACCAAACAGTAAACTGTAGTAAAACTCTTACAAATATGTTAAAAAGTGCCTAGTTTAAATCAACACGATCGATGTTTAGGTAAGCGGTGGTTGCTTAACTTTGGTGGTAGGCCTTTCTTTACAAATTTCGTGTTAATTTAGAATTAATATCGCTACTGTATAAAAGAGTGAACTGTAAAACATGAATTTTTGATTGACCTAGCAGTAGTTCTGATACTTCGTGTATTCATTTCATCGATTTCAAATTTCGCGCGCGGGCGCTACCAAGTCGATAGACGTACTCACCTACAACACTCTCGCTTTGCTAGGTATAGGCATTATTGCCACTATCCCAACATTTAAAGTACTTGATTATTATTCTAATTTTATTTAACCAACTTATTCGACAAACATTACAAATAGAAAAGCCGGTCATTGACAGACAGTTAGTTATGTAATACAAAATAATAGATTAACATAGCTGCCATAGTAACATCAAAACGAATTCGTAAAAATATTACAACTTACAAAGTTAAGCAAGTACAAGCGTAGTCTATGACAGGATGGGTGACCGCCTAAATCAACGTGTTGATAAAATCAGTTTTGTCACATATTTGTAGCAGTTTTACTTGAGATTGCTATTTAGTCGGAAACTATGAAAATTAGACTACAATTTAAGCTTAAAATAGCATCAAAATAAGAAGCCATTATAAAAATACAATCCGTATAAAAATGCTAAAAAAATTGATTTATTTTCATGTTTCTTGTATGGAGACCCCTCTTGGGATTTAATTTATTGTTCATTGTATAATTTTAAACGATAGATTTTATAATAACACGTACTCTGTGAAAAATTTAACTGGCTACTTATAACGGTTAAAAAGTTATAGCCCTGTAAACTTACTTTTTCATATAAGGGCGCGTACCGCTGCTAAGCGATGACGTCATCATCCGTGAGCGCTAGCCGCCAGGTTTCGAGCGCCACATACGAACTTTAAATTTTAATATCTCGAAAACTATTTGACGTATCGAAATGATTTTTTTACAGCTATTTTTAGTTTTTAATGAATAATACGGTAAGCCGAAAATCGAAACTGGCTGACATTCTCTATTAAAAGCCGTAAAAAATACATGGTTTTATTGTTTTGTCATATATTCGACCAGTTCGATTCCCGGTTAAGGCAGACCAAATTCCAAAAATGCAGTAATATTTGTTTAAAAAAATAAAAGTAAGTCTTCTTCGTGTAGAATTTTCTTTTTTGAATATAAAGGAAGTTGCCGTTCATATGCGTTTTTTCCACCCTGTATAGGGTACACAGAGATCATCAGATCACACAACAATTTTCACAAAGTAACTGACTGAGCGGTGCCATGCGTTGCGCTCTTCCCCGCCCCGCGCCCCGCGCTCCCACTACCCGCGGCAAAGATTAAATAGGTATGCCCGCGGTCGCCTGGCGTTCGCTGCGATTACATTTGATAAACTTCCCGTTATTTTTTCCTTTTTTTTATAAGGTGCGAATGTAGTATCTTTAGAACAAGTGCCATGAATAAATTTTCACGACTACCTTAATTTGCCCCAAAGTACACTCTATAAAATAATGAAAAATTCATGTTCCATAATTCGCACAGGGGTGCAAAATAAACTGGGCGTTTATTATGCTTTAAAAAGCTTAATGTAAGTTTGCACCAACCGACTGAATTATCCTCGAGCCGCAATCTAAGAAAAACAAATAACTTAATTTTGATACATCTCACACCTTTTTAATTAAGATACGTTAAGTATTAAAGGGGTCTTTACACGTGGCTAAACTTGCACCAAATAGTTTTTAACATACTCCAAAATTACGGCACTTTAAAGTTTATACCTAACATTTAAAGGCTTTCCGTACATAATAGAAACGGTGCAAACCGGGGAAAACTATCTAGTTAAGCCCTCTAACGATTGCCAAAAATGCACGACTACACGACTTAATTCCATACTTTCTGCTAATTCGACCATACTAGAGTGAGTAGGACGCTAAACTACTATAAACTGAGCTTTGACTCTGAACCTTTCCTGTAAAATTCTCCACGTCCTTCTCATACGACCAGAGGGGATTTGTATCGAAGAAATTAGAAACAGTTTTGCGACGTATTTTTTCTCGATTTACCATAATTATTGTTAAATAATCCAACGTCCATGAAAGTCGTAATTAGGTAAAGATGAGTTGTTAAACAAAAGACAACTCACTTTTGTACTTTTTTAAGGAATTTAATATTTTAAACAGAGGTTCAAACTTTGTCTAGATTTCGCTCCGCATACGTTATTTGGTGCATCGAGTACAAGAACGAGTGGTTTAAGAGAATCACTAAAGGCCCAGCCACACCGCTTGCGTGACGTGCACGTGCACGTGCGCGTTCGCATTCCACTGCGTTGTATAATATGAATTCTCATTACGACATGTCATTATAAAACGCAGTGGAAAGCGAGCGCACGTTCACGTGAACGTCGCGCAACCGGTGTGGCTTGGCCTTTAAGCCGGGATCTTTCCAGAGGCCCATCTTTAAGTACGTACTAACTAGTTTTTTTTAAGGAAGTTTAAGTACATGAACGTCTGTAAAAATATGCATTATTAATCCCATTCTATTCTCTCCAATACTGATTTTATTTGTTAACCCTCGCTTGCTTGGTTTAGCTAAAATAACAATTTAAGATTACCTTGATTTTTTAACATTTTCGTGAATATATCTGAAACAAAAGAAGATCGAAGGCTGATATTAGGCAAGTGTTCTTAGGTCCTGCCACTACTCCACCTAAAAGTATAACGAAATCCCTCGTGGGAGGCCACGCTTATTAGCAGTGATCGGAATAGGTAGAGTATATTTACCTAAAGTTCGCAAAAGGACATAATATAGAGTGGTTACAACCGGGTGAAATATTAATTTATATTTATTGAATTCCCTATTTCCGGTATTTTTCTGGTACTAGTAAATGTAGTCGCAAGGAAGTCTCCTGTTTATGACTCTGTTCTACGAAGTTTAGGTAAATATTATCCACCTATTACATAATTAGATATAAATAATGAGTTACAGGCCCCTTTTATCACCAACTCACATAAAATATCCCATATCGTGAGTAAATATTACGTATATTTAGCATTAAAAATACCAGAAATCCGGAGTTCAACAAAAATAATTTAATATTTCACCCGGTTCTAACCACTATATTATGTCCTTTTGCGAACTTTAGGTAAATATACCTACTCTACCTATTCCGATCACTGCTTATTAGCTTAGCCTGCTAGACTCTTTACTATTTAGTCTTCTGTAGTAGAACACAGCTGCCGATGTTTTCTTTCCTGCGCATCTCGGAATTCTTCCGCATTCCACATTTAAAAATACGTTAAGAAGGTTCTAGTAAAACTTACTGTGGATCGTCTTTCGTGGGTCTTCTATAGCAGGGCGGCACTCGTTCCTCGTACTTGTTCCTCGCGACTATGTTGCCGATGTCTCTCATCCTCTGCACCTGGGAGTCCTCCCAACGGTCCAGCTTTAGGTGCTTGACCTTGCTGATGTGGGCTCCCATGCCGCGGTGGATGCTGGCGCAGCGCATGCAGATGAATATGCCAAGGTTGTAGGAGGCCCAGTCTGGATCTAGCAAAGAAAAGAACAAGATTACGATGTGATGCCATATGAGAGATATATGATTCTGTCGGGATTTATAGGTTCAGGTCATCTATAGCTGCGGTTCTCGATAACATTTCTTGCATGTAATAAAAATGTGGAATGAACATCGTGATGGGATTTTCCAGCTGTAATAAAGTAAGAGTAATGCCCCTGATGGAGTTGCATATTCAGCAGCGGTAACGGTAACCACTCCATATACCTCCTTTTGTTTATCATACAATAAAACATTTGAAATTAGACTACAATTTAATTTTTCTAAATAAACTATAGACGATAAATAACATAAATATTAGGTAGGAGTGTAGCTGCGGAATTTATATCTTTGTTCTTATCCTTATTATGATTGTAAAACCGAACGTGTGTTTGTTCATTTGTTCGTCGGTTTCGTCTAAGGTTCACCTCCACACATAGAATCAAGATACGGCGATTGTGTCCAGCCAAGTTCAAAGAATTGAGTGTTCCCCAAGGAGTCACTCGTTGTAAATAAAATTAAAAATCCCTTTTTAGGGTTCTGTACCAAAATGATAAAAAAGGAACCCTTATAGTGAGACTTCGTTTTCCATCTGTCTGTATGAATGTCGCAGCAGTTTTTCTGAGAAAAAAAATCCGACTCGCACTTGGCCGGTTTTTTTATTACACGTACCAAAGTAATTGCTGAAAATGACCCTGTAATTTTGAATACCGGCCACTGCGTAGGACCTACAATGTACCTAGTTGTTTACGTTATTGAATTGCTACGTAATTGATGCCTATCTTAAGAACGATAAGTGATAATAGGCTACGTGATATTTGTTATTGACCAAGTACTTCGAATACAGCAGGTGGAATATCATTGCTTCAAGCATTCATGGTATTTTTTTATCGACTGACGTAGACATGAGAGATAAGGATACTGCAATAAGTTGTTAGTGTTTAACGGTTAAGTTAAACTCATGGTTGTAGTTGTACCTTTTGGCACCTTTTGTACTTATAATAACTACGTACCTATTGAAGTACGAAATCCTCATACTGGCTTTTAAATACGATATTGACGAAGCAACAAGGTCCCAAGAGGTAAAAAATACGAATGGGTACTTTTTGTTTAGGAAAAAAATTATCTTATTTTAATTTTAATCTACAAAAACATTTTTGTAAAAAGTATACTACCTGTGTTATTTTAATTAATAAATTAAAAATAATCAGAAATACGTGGATTTTAATACGATTTTGACGAGGCTAACAAGGTCCCAAGAAGTAAAAAATAAGAATGGGTACTTTTTGTTTAGGAAAAAATGATCTTATCTTAATTTTAATCTAAAAAAACATTTTTGTAAAAAATAATACAACCTGTAATTATTAATAAATTAAAAATAATTAGAAATGCGGAACTATTACCATTTTAATTGGAAAAACATCTATGATCAGGTTTTTAGCTCTAAAATTTCGAGTCTACATAAAAAAACGAGTAAAAGGGGACAGAGAGGCAGATAAACTAACACGCCAGAAAAAAATATAGCTTTCATAGGTAGTTTGGCTACAGAACCAAAGACACGTTGATTATACTCGTACCTACATGCTACATAGCGAAGTACCAGAATCACATAAAGTTGAAGAATACGTAGAGAAACAAGTGTAGATTAGGTGAGAGTAGTGCCCGCAAGCGGTAAAGCATTACAACATGACATGACACATCAATGACACAGAGCTTAGGTTCATACCTACATTCCTATATGGACAAAACTGTCATATAATGGACTTTGTCATAATACCATAATAATAGACAATTAATCATGTCCACAGTAGGGTTGTTTAAAAAGTTACTTAAAATATTATAGGTAAAATGTATTTCCGAACTAAAAGAGCATTACTTAGGAGGTTGTTACTGTACTGCGTTTTGCATTTTCAGAAATCCTAAAAATGTACATCGCGATGGCAGTTTAAAAATAATTAGCTCCCGCCGAGTTAATTGGACGGAGCATTGTAAGTCACTTCGCAAACTTAAGATTTAATAAATTCCTACCTACCTGTTAGGTACCTGTTAGGTAATCCTTGTAGGTTAATTTACAAAAATACGATTTCTACCTTAAAAAATAATGCTCTACCTTTAATCTTTGAAGTAGGCAAGGTATTTAGTACTTACGTCGGTATGCCGTTAAGTAAAAAAATGTGCTAATAAACAGGTATTTATACATATTTTACGAGTAGGTATTAGCTACCTACCTGTTTCAACAAATAAACCTAGGTCAATAGGTAGGTAGATATCAGATATTTGAAAGTGAAAGCAAATCAATTTTAAGCAACACTTGTTCCCACGCAACGAGCACTAAGTAGGTAGGTAGGTACCTAGTCACACCCAAACAAATGATGATTCATCAACAAGCAACACGGAACTGTAGTTCCGACAGAGAATGGTGCAAGAACCTGCTAGGCTTGCTTATTATTATTACAAGTAGGTACATAGGTAGCAATGCAACTTTAGTAAACAGTTTTATTACTCTATGGTTTTGACGATTGAAACTAACTGGTAGTTACTTCTACTTGGACCTGCACTCCTAGCATTGGCCCTGCCCCACACATCCGCGTTCACGTACAGTTTACAAACATCGATAACCATCGAAACGATCCGAGACGCAACGACGTCATCTACGCACACACACACGCGTGGCCTCTGCGCCATCGTAAATAACACCACGCTATGTTTTGGTCATCACAATCATAACAGTTGTGTAATATGCACTAAACACCAATAAAAATCAACGGCTGTCTAGCACTAAAATTAGCTTTAATATGAATTGAGATTTATGTTGTAGAAAATGAAAACGACCACATTCCGATGTTGGTAAAAGCTTTTGGAGAGTTGCAAATGTAACGCAGCTTTGGCAACTTTCTCTCGTGATCGATTTGGCGATTATCATTTCCGTGTCAATCGTAAATGCAAAACAATCACAAATAAGACGTAGTAGAGTAGTAAGCAAGCAGCTCGCCTGGTCACACAAAATCAATTTTCAATTACCGTGCACCATAAGCGGAACCGACTACGCTCTCGTATATCCTTCTTTACTACATTTACGTTACCACAATTTTGCATAGGATTATTTAAAACTTATCTTGTTTTGGCATTTGTTGATTTTCATTGAATGCATTTTACGCTGAGGTCACTGAACTCCAAAGCATGGACTCACTTACGCCCCCCCGCCAATTCACCCCATGGAAATACCACGCTTCACAAGGAAAACATTAGCACTATTAAATAATCACTTGTTTCCACGTACCATCGGCTCCACAATCGGCACACACATTATTTCCATTTTTCGTTTGCAACTCCTGTAACAATTTCTGGTTATGGTCTACCATCGTGGAACTTTTGCATCAATAATTAAGACATACACGCTAGCGTACAACAACGTTCGAAAGTCGAACGCGTTCTCTGCCAATGCGCGAGGGAGCGAGACTTCGACCGACGGCCGACGGACGACGCACGGCGCGGCGAATCGGTTCAACAAACGCCATTTCGTGTCATCGGGAGGGATTCGCTGTTTCACTCTAACGCTACTCGAGTTCAGTTAGCTTGAATGAGATAGAAAGAGAGGTCTAGTTTCGGTATATGAATGAAACCAGTGAGTAGTTGGGGCTCGTAAATCGTTTAGATGTGTGAGTATGGCGTAGTACGTGATACAAGTCAAAAAGAGACGTCTCGCGTAAATACAGTGAAGCTATAGTTATGTATGAACGTAGTTGTAGTTTACGCGCTATAGATAGGTACTAGGTCCGAGTCTTGTTCCGTTTGTCTAGCTTTTGCAATGTCTGTCTGCCAGGAAGGGTGGGGTAGCGGATTTTCCAATGAGTTTCATGCTTGCTCGGCAAGGTGACGAATTTAGGTACCTTCCTAACTTTCGTATTCGATATTAAAATCTATTCGGTAAGTGTAAGTACCTAGTACCTACATACTTACACGCGTAGAATTTAATAGCGCGGAAATTCATTGAGTAAATTTGCCAGGGGTAAAATGAGTTCATGATCTTGAGCTCGATTCATTCCTACTTAGGTACTTACCTATCTAGTTATCTGAATGTATTTTCATGATTAAAACATGTGCATGATTAAAAAGTGCCTACTATTAGATAACCAGCTAGGAATAATAGTGTAGTGTTTATTAACGATTGACTCTATCGAAAAGTCCGTGGAGAGAGTTCATTGCCCTCTACGTAGGTATTCCGTCGTTCCGTCATCAGGGCCTCACGTGATTACCACTCCAAGGTTATTTTTAATGTGATAGAATAGAAGCGAATGAGTAAATAGATGCGAAGTTTTTCTACCATAGGTAGGTATGTCCGGCGCTCTTATGTACCTACTTACTAATTAAATTCCTATTTAATTAATGACATTGGTTTGGTTATTAATTACATATACGTTATTAACTTATTAGGTAGGGTAAAAGTACCGGTTTAGGCCATCTTAAGGCCGTTTTTGGCCACTCTAAATTTTAACTAATATAGGTATTATGAAATTACAAAAATATTTTTATATTTTATCTTTATAGGTACCGAATAATCTTCAGCCTTAAGTTATACTATTTATGAATCCTATTTTTAATTTTATGGTATTTTTAACTCATTTTAACCTTAAGTGGCCACAAACGGTACTTCTCCCCTAACTACCTATTTCGAATTTTAAATAGGTAAGTACCTATCTACAGCTACTTACTATTATAGGGGATAGTTAGGTAGTTAGTAACTATTAATTGTTAAGTGAGTGAAAACCCATTTGGAGAATTTTTGATAGGTTAGGTTGGTGGTTGTTTGATCTGATGATAGAGTCCGAAACTCCGAAGGTGGCAACAGGATCTCAGCTGTAGTTTTCACCTTTTGACGTAAGTAGACTCACCGAGTTTGGTTGACTTTTTTAGCTTGATCTTGGCGAGCGTGCCTATTAGGTACAGTCAAGGACTTTAATTTTTATGCCACTATGGAACCCTGTCATAATGACAGCGTCAAACCACATGACAGAAATTACGCTTAAATGAATGATTAATGTTATGCGACAGGGTTCCATAGTGGCATAACAATTAAAGTCCTTGAATGTACTACCTATTAGACACATACCTTCACGCCTTCATTCCCACCTTCCCAAAGAAGGGGTAGCCAGAGCTGCAGAATTTCCAACAACTTTAAAAACTTGTTATTAATTCTGTAACCACATTTTGCACAAACAGGCTAAGATGTTTACCAGTGTATATTAGTGACAGCCTACCTATTAGAATAATTTTGTAATTTTATAATGCTTGAAGCCAAAGAGATTTAATATTATATTATAGGTACTGCTTTCAAAGAAAAAGGTCTCTTACCTAAGTAGGTATCTATATTAAGTTGACTAATAAACAACAAATTGTAATAGGCCCTATCGACATTTACCTGAGTCGCCTCTTCGCGACTTCCATTCCATTGTCTTACCTTACTCCCTGCAAAAAAGGCGCGGATCTTGTCTGTGGTCGGGGATTAACCAAACCGACCTAACCGTAAATATTAAAGTAGCAAACTCTAGTTCCTGGAATATGAGGCCCTACTTTGAAAGTCGAAGTTCGAAGTTACGTTAGCTCCATCCCTGTCACTCGTCATTCGAGACTAAATCGAGAGAAAGGGATGAAGCTATCGTAACTTCGAACTTCGAATTTCAAAGTAGGGCCTATGGAACGTTGTGATCCTTATGGACAAACAAAAGGTCCTAATCTTGAATTCTTGACAATAATCGCAACCTAAACAGTAAAATAATTAGGTAACTTGTATTTAATCTGTGACCTTTAATTTGACTAAATAAAGTCTATAAGGGGTAATAGACGGGCGAGTAAGTATGCCATACTTGGAAATTTTCAAGTGTACCCAATTAAGGACTGAAATTAAGGAACTTTAACTTTGTCAGTTTTTGCGGCCGTCAATGCATAAGTAATTTTCGTCACACAACTGACAAAGTTAATGTTCCTTAATTTCAGTCCTTAATTGCGTTCACTTTTTCGTGAAAATGCCCAAGAACGGCGTACTTACTCGCTCGTTTATCACCCATTTTTGATTAGAAAATCAAATTAGGTAGGTAATTCGTTTTCGGTCGTGCTCCATTTAATAAGAACCAACCTAATGACCTAGGTATTATAAAATATGCAATTGGTAAAAGTAGGTAGGTACCTAGATCACTCAGGTAAAATACGTGCCTATAATATCGAAGTTCGAAGTTACGTTAGCTCCATCCCTGTCACTCGTCATTCGAGACTAAATCGAGAGAAAGGGATGAAGCTATCGTAACTTCGAACTTCGAATTTCAAAGTAGGGCCTCTGGTCTTATTGTGCCTGTGACAGATGTCATTTGGCGAATTTAGTGATGCTGTGAGTGATTACCGATATGGTAAAGGAAATATATCGATTTAAATAGGAATATGGATAGGTACTATTAATTGTAAAGAAGATGGATGTATAGTCAAGAAAATTGATTGTTTAGCAGTTTGACATAGGCACCTAATACGTAAATTAGCCGAGATATACATTTCCCGGCGTGACACTTCTAATGACACGTGGAAAATGTAATAACCCGGCAAATTGATGTATTATACGTCAAACTGATAAACAATCAAAATCCTCGACGGGACCTACTACTAGGTATAGTGTGTTATCTTATTACGAAAATATAGTATCTACTTACTTGATAGGTACCTACGTTTTTGACTTCAACAATGACGTCGATGACCGACTTTTTTGCCCTTTTTCTTATCCCTATCGATAGGCTTACCCTAATGATATGGAAACTACTTCGAACTCGGATATAAGCACTTAGCATTACGTTAGTGATACCCTATCCATCCTCTCTGTTGACTCTGTTTCGCAGATTCGTGTCATCATCATCATGTCAGCCGAAAGACGTCCACTGCTGGACATAGGCCTCCCCCAAGGCTCTCCACTCAGACCGGTCTTGTGCTTTTCGCATCCACCGCGTTCCCGCGATCTTTACAAGGTCGTCACTCCATCTTGTTGCACAAATCACAAAAATTCAAAACAATCAACAATTTCAAATTGTTGCAGATTCTTGTGATTGGTTGGTTTCAAGCCTATGTTTATGGATAGCCAATCAATTGCTAAGTACCTAGTGCAAAAATATTTTGTATGGACTGCGCGTAGAGATTAAAATAGCTTGAAGCCGTTCAATAAACACTTCATAGGGAAGCCTAACCACAGGCCTAACGAGGTTTTTGAAAAATTGGTAAGCGCTTAAAGGTCGGCCAGACAGCACCGTCGCGTGCGCGCGGCCTGCGCTTGACGGGCGCGCAGCGCGATATTTCCATACAAACCGCTAGACTGGTCAAACAGGCTGCGCCCCGTCGGCATAGCGCCCCGCTTCTGTCGCGTCCCGCCAGCGCAGCCCGCCGCGCGCAAGCCGCGACGGGCGCGCGGCGCGACCAGTCAGTATGAAGTCGGACAGCGCAGCGCAAAACGAATGATCAAACCACAGAGAGCGAGCGGGAGAGCGTGATGCGGGCGGGAACCGCGCGCGATCCTGGCGGGTTGATGGCGCGATCCTGGCGAGTTGATTGCGCGAGGCCAGCGCGATGCGCATCACGCCCCTCTACCGTCCCGCTGGCAGTCTGTTCGAGGCTTTAGTCGAATTAATTTTATCGTATGGTATAGCTTTTCGTTGAGGTAAGTCGAAGATACGCTTATCGTATCGTTAGGGTTTGTAAAAACCAGTCAATTATATACCCTAACTAAAACCCTTGAAAGGGTAAGCGGTTCCGGTCCCTGCCTATTAGTGTACAATAGATAGTAGGTAAAACTGCAGACGTACGAGGAGGGGTGATCCATAAGTTTTGAGAATCAGTAAGAACCATCTACTTACATAACATACACAGCTAACTCCGGGGTACTTTGGGGGGTGCGGGACCGGAGGCAAACTGATCAATATAACAAATATTGTTGTATGACTAATATTAAGGATAATTTTAACTTTGATTTGTGCAACAATTGTGATATTAATTTTAGATGTATTAACATACAAGAACATTATGACTATATAAATAATTTATATTTAAGTATTATATCAGTGTTGAAACAGGCAGCTATAAAAACTAAAAGTTCGCTAAATAAAAAACTAAATTCTGTACCGGGTTGGAATTTCCACGTAAGGGAAAGTCATCATATTTATAGGACTCACTTTAACAGCTGGCTTGTTGCTGGTAAACCATCTACGGGATCTGTATATGAAAACATGTACTCAAGTAGAAAGATCTTCAAAAATAAACTTCGCTGGTGTCAGAAAAATTAAGAAAAAATTAAATTAGACGTTTTGGCGGCAACTCGTACAAATAAAAATTTCTCAAAATTTTGGAATGAAGTAAAAAAAATTAATCATCAACAGACATTACCAGTTAGCGTGGATGGTTTGCAGCAACCTGCACAGATAGCCAATGTGTTTAGGGATAAGTTTAAAATCTGTCCGCAGCCCGTTCCGGAGTATGTTCTCAAAGACCAAACACTACGAAATCACTGTTGTCATGATGAACCACCAATTTACATTCGTTTCAAGCCTGAAGAGGTAGAAAAAGTGGTAAAGGGTATGAAGCGAGGTAAATCGCCTGGACACGACCATCTCAGTCTTGAGCACTTGCTCTGCGCAGGAAGCAAAATTTATGAAAAACTGTGTTCCCTGTTCAACCTGTGTCTCCGATATCCATATCTCCCACCTAATATGATCAAATCAGTAGTCGTTCCTATTGTAAAGAATAGAACCGGTGACCTGTCTTCCTCGGCTAACTATAGACCTGTTTCACTAGGCACGGTGGTGGGAAAGGTTTTTGAACGGCTGTTGCAACCGAAGCTTTTAAAGTATATTGATATAGACGATTCGCAGTTTGGTTTTCGCCCGGGTCTCTTTATTGACGCGGCTATTATTACCCTAAAGCACGCCGTCAATCATTACGTCAGTAACGGTACGTCAGTTTACGCTTGTTTCCTCGATCTGAGTCGCGCATTTGACTTAGTGAATTATGATATCCTCTGGAGTAAAATGCGCGGCACAGGTGTTCCCGAGAAACTGGTGCGGGTATTCAAGCGCTGGTACGAGAGCCAAACTAATAGTGTGAGATGGGGCGACGCGACATCTAATGATTATGCATTAGAATGCGGTGTACGCCAAGGAGGGCTAACTTCTCCGGACCTCTTTAACCTTTACGTGAACGATCTGTTGGTGGAACTCAGGGGCACCAAAATTGGCTGTCACATAGGTGATGTCTGTGTTAACAGTCTCAGCTATGCTGATGATATGGTGCTCCTGAGTCCCTCCATCAAGGGCCTAAGTAAAATGTTGTCAGTCTGCGAGAACTATGTTAGTTCTCTCGGGCTGATATACAATGTAGCCAAAACTGAGTTAATGGTATTTAAGGCGGGAAGGGGTCCGGACAATGTGCCGGAACTAAAACTTAATGGAGCAGCAGTCCGTTTAGTGGACCATTTTAAGTATCTAGGCCACATACTCACCGGAGACAGGAGGGACGACAAAGACATGGAAAGGGTGAGAAGGGCTCTGGCGGTTCGAGGCAACATGATAGCCCGCAGATTTGCTGGGTGTAGTAGGACTCTGTAGGAGTGTAAAGTTGACGTTATTCAACGCCTACTGCCTCTCCTTCTACACCACTGTCAGTCAGCTGTGGGTGAACCACTCCAGAAAATCGTACAGCTCCATCAGGGTGCAGTATAATAACATATTCCGTACGCTGATGCAGCTGCCTAGGTTCTGCAGTGCTTCGACCATGTTCGCCGAGGCGGGAGTTCCTGACTTCTTTGCCATACGAGTAATGCGGGCGCGCATTGCTTCTTTTTGGGAGAGATTGCGTTACTCTCGTAACGTTATACTGACGACCGTTTATCGGGACATAGGTAGTCCAATTTTTCGTCATTGGCTATCTGTACACCAGAACTCGAATAAAAAGTAGTTAATAATAGTATTGTGTACCTAATGCCTGTATAATTAATTAATTGTACCTAGTTTTAATACGATTGTAATTTAGGTTTACTGCCTGAAAATAAAACTTTATTATTATTATAGATATTTATTTAATTTTCTGTACATTAGGTTTTTTATAACAAATATTCAAATATAAAAGTAAAATAACAATACTAATACAAAAAAATAGACATTATAAAAAACCTAACCTACGAGTGCCGCCGGCAGCGGGGCAGGGCTCAAGCTACCGGTGGTTAGGGCTGCAGAGAGAGGAACCTCCTCACAATACGTGCCGTGTCGAGGAGTACTGCCTTCTGTATCTGGCCCTTGATCCAGCCATCTAGCGAGAGTCTCTTGAGGTGTTGGTCGAGACTCTTCGCTATAAGACCGTTTGCCGAAACAACTATCGGGACAATGATAGTCGAGTCAACATCCCACATGGCGGTCACCTCGTGAGCCAAGTCAAGGTACTTGCTGAGTTTGTCCTTCTCGGCCTTCACAAGGTTCTCGTCATGCGGGATGGTGATGTCGACGAGCACTGCCCGGCGTTGAGATCGATCTGTCAACACGATATCAGGCTTATTGGCAACAATAGTCCTGTCCGTGATGACAGATCGATCCCAATAGAGCGTAGCACGACCATTTTCGAGAACTGGCGCCGGTGCGTACTTATAGTACGGCACTTCAGACTCAACAAGACCATATTGAAGAGCAAGTTGCTGATGGATGATCCTGGCTACGAGGTTATGTCTGTGCAAGTACTCGCCGTTGGCCAAATGCGAACAACCGGAAATTATATGTCTGAGGGATTCGCCGGGGCAACGGCATGCTCGACAAATGTCAACCGTGCCATCCCTCAGAATATATTTCCGGTAATTGTTCGTCATTATGACCTCGTCAGCAATTGCACAGACAAAACCTTCGGTTTCCCCAAAGAGGTCACCAAATCGTAGCCAGTTCACAGACGCTAAAAAGTCTACGTCGGGCCTTGTTAGGGCCCGGTAGAAGCGTCCGTGTAGCTCCTTGCTCTTCCATACGTTCTTGCGGTCTTCAGTGCTCAACACCGTTGGTTTGCGCCAGTTCTCGTTTGCCAAAGAAAGAGGCGTGAGGCTCTTGTCTACTGCAACCACATCACGATGCATCCCACACTCATTGCTAAGGAAATAATCCCTGAGATTGCACATCTCGCGGTTGTGGAGATTCTTAGCATTTAACATGCCTCGACCACCACATTTCCTCGGGATGTACAATCTCATAACAGATGAGCGTGGGTGCAACATGCGATGTGATTTAAGCAGTAGACGGACCCTCCTATCCAGGGCGTCCAGCTCAGTCTGAGTCCACCTTAGTATGCCAAAGGAATATGTGAGCAGCGGCATCACCCAGCCATTGAAGGCGCGCACCTTATTGCCACCCGACAAAAGACTATTAAGAACTTTTGTCAAGCGGCAGAAGAAGCGCTCCTTCACTGACTGCTTGACATCGCCGTCCAGAATACCCAAAGACTGTGACATACCAAGATATTTGTAGGCTTCAACTTCGGAGAGGGATCTGAGAGTCATTGTCTCAGAAAGCTGCAAATTCGACGAATTTACAACTTTCCCTCGTTGAACATGCATGACCGCACACTTATCTACACCGAATTCCATCTTGATCGCGTTACTGAACTGTTGTGTGATTTTCAATAATGCGATAAGATCTTGGCGCTTCGATGCAAACAGTTTGAGGTCATCCATGAACAATAAGTGAGAAATGACTTCAGCTTCTCTACGAAGTCGATAGCCAAGCCCAGAATCCGTCAGCATAGAGCTGAGGGGATTCAAGGCTAGGCAAAACCACAAAGGACTCAGACTGTCACCCTGGAAGATGCCTCTTTCAATCTTTATCAAGCTAGGCGAATCAGAGGGGATATCTCGAGCACCTGGTTGACGAAGGACTGTGACCCACTGCCTCATACACACACCTAAAAAGGACCTCAAAGTTGCATCAACTTTATACAACTCTAAGATCCTTTCGAGCCATGAGTGAGGCACCGAGTCATAAGCCTTCTTGTAGTCAATCCAATTATTATTATTATTATTATTATTATAATGATATTCTTGTAATGTGGACTATACCATGGCACTAATGAAACTTAAATTAGAGAAAAAAAATGTATACATTATTCATTTGTTTTCCTGTGATAGCTAAACAAAAAACATCTGTATTAACAATTTTACAAGACGGCAAAAATAAGAGTTAGTTTTGTAATAATTTGGAGCTGTGCGGAAAAAGTTCTGGTACACTCATAAAAAATATTGTTATTGAAAATGAAACCTTGATTTATCATTATGATTTAAAGGATAAATAAGTTATCATTGCAGTGGATTTTTTTATCTCCAGCTCTGTCACCAAAATTTAGGGTGGTTTTTTCGGCCTTTTCCAGGATTATTGAGGCCTACAAATAAATACTGCGACATTCGTTTTTAGCAATTGAGTTCAAATAATCTAGGAGAGTATATAACATTATTCTATCCTAATTATGGCAAAATAATAAAAATAAGCTGAAGAAAAATAATTACGAATTTTCGGCAGGAATTGTGCTTCAGAGCCTTCTAATTGATAAGGGTGCTGCTCGTCGACCAAAGATCAGAACTGATAACCGCTCTCACCGTTATTTAGCCCTAACTTTCGACTACTACTTCTCATTCACTAATGTTCAAAAACAACTACATAAAAATCACGAGCTGGTGATGACATAGTGAAGGTACAAAATTTGGCCATTTTGACCTCCAAAAGTAAAATTATTTTTATAGTGGTAAAATAAAACAATTAAGTGATATTAATAAGTGTTCGGAAATATAGAGAGTGTGCTCATTTCAATTAAAATATAACGATTTACATTACATATCTCCCATTTTTAATACCGATTATCAAAACTTATGGATCACCCCTCGTAGAGAGTACCTACTTACTACGTGGTGATGTGATGTGGTGACTCAAAGTGCTTGCCTTCGGCCACCTTCGGCTCAATCAAACAGGTAGGTCATAGTGATCTTGTCTGTATGAGTTTTAATTGTTTATCACCTATTTTCTAGAAATATTACAGTTAAGTAGGTACTACTCTACGCAAAACATCGTATGTACAATGTAAGATATGGAATCGTCAATGGGGAGCTAGCGTTTAAGACTTCATCAAAACCAATATATTATTCCCATTTTAATGACCCTCGAGCCCGCCCTCAAAGCCTGCACGGATATTGTATCTTTCAATCGTTCATCCCAGTACCTGACTACCATGTGCTCGTGCATGAAGAACGGATTGGCATGCACCAAGTTGTGCCACCGTTTTCGTCAATGTTTGAATTCTAATTCCATTTTCTAAGATGTGAGGGTTTGAAAGTCACAATTTTTACAAGGTTTACGAGCTAACCTTCAGCATTCCATCTTACTATAATACTATTACTAGGTATCGTAGAAACTTTTAATTTGTAGATAATTATGTCTTCTAAAAGATTGCAGAACTTCGGTTTGCGCTAAAATTCACTAAAACGTAAATACTTATGGGAAGAAAAGAAACAATTTTTGACGGTATCACTCCATAGATGATTCCATATCTTCTTTCCTAGAGGTCGTGGAAAAAATGTTTCAAGACAAAAGTTACAGCAAATTTTGTGATTTACAATATTGCCCACATATAGTTTGCGCTAAAATGCACCAAAACGTAAATATGGAAGGAAAACTAGAAAAAAATAGCAATTTTTAACGCTAGCTCCCCATAGACGATTGCATATCTTCGTTCCTAGGGGTAGTGGAAAAAATCTTTAACTTCAAAAGTTTTAGCAAATTTTGTATTTTACTATATTCCCCACCATAATTAGCACTAGAATGAATTTCAACGACATTATCGGCCAAAAAGAGAAAACAGTGTCAGTTTTTGCAAGATGGCGGAGACAAAAATAGAGCTGGAGAGACGAAAAATTTGGGGTATCATGACTCGATTGTCCTTTACAACATATTAAAAAAAACCATGATAATCGGACCTTTTTTAAGGTACCGGAACAACGATTTACAAAATGTAGGACGAAAATTGTTATATGGGCTGCACCTTTTCCGGTATAGCATACTTTCGCTTCAAATTTCTGAATGGCGACAAGCAGATCCGTATTCTGCAGGTTCAAAACCCTCTGATAACGTTGTCACCCCAACAGCTGTTACATGATTTGCCGTTTGCAAAGGTTTAGAGACGCGTTTTTAAGTTTTGGGCCTAGTCTAATTTAACCAGTACAGAGAAGGTAAAATACCTCCTATAAATCCCTCTTAAATTAAGTTTGACCTCTTTTTAAATGTTACTTACTGATTAGTCAAAATAATGCATAACATTAGAATAAATAATTATTTATTCTTATGAAATAAGCTATAGTTTTTTTAAATGGCAATAAGCACATATTTATTAGGGGAAGTGCACTGGGCAAATGCTGCGCCGCGCCACTTTGCCAGTGTCAAAAGTAAGGAAACAATGCAGATAGCTGGGCAAAAAAGAGTTTGCTCTAATAACCTTGATGAAAATAAGATGTGGCAACCATAACAAGTTCTAACATTAATTTATGCTGTATAGAGTCGTTATTTTTTCAAAAGCTTTTTTAATTTATTTTATACAAAACATTGAAGAGTTATACAATAATTACAATTAAAACAAAACAAAACCATTTTTTAACATTCATTTTTAACAAGATATTTTTTGTGCGTGCTGTGCGAGCCTCGGTTTCTCTTCTCTGTGGTAACTGTCACCCCAAGCAAGCGCATCTGTCATCTGAGTGCCAAGAAAAAGGAACCATTGCATTTTATATTATCGATAGTTTTAATTAGCAATAAGAAAATAAGATAGGAGGTATAAGAAGAGTTGTATGATTAAATACGGGATCTAAGAACACACCAAAAAAATGGGACGCCGATCTATAAATACCACGAAAAGTGGTAAATATATGAATCCAACCGATCAAGCAAGTAAGTGGATCAAATGTGTTTTTGTGAAATTTCCGCAGATATTTCTATAACTATCATGAAACTACGCTTTATTGACTTTAATATAATGTTACTTTTAGGAAAGGAAGCAAGGAAAAAAGAATTAAAGAAAAATAAAAGGCAAAGACAAATGGTTAGGGCAGCTGTATTGAAAATGAAGGATCCCACACAGATATTAGAAGAACTGCAGAAAATTGATGAAATGGGTACTTGGTATTTGGATTTATTTCTACTTATTATTTATTTAATTTGATTTGTGTTAAAGAAAAGGAGACAGTGGTAGTCTGCTTGTCCACTTGGTATTTGAGTGCGTATAGTTGACAGACGTCCAGTGAAATTGTTAAAATGCGTTTTAGTCGATGGTCTGACCTCTTTGGTTTTTGCAATAGTCCTTAGCTATGAACCTCTGAAACCGGAACCTGCTATGCCCCCTGCTATGTATTGCAGTGGCCTGGTTTTTCCCCTGAATCCTCTGTTTAGTGGAGGAAGCAAATAAAGATTTTGAACATCTGTAAAGCACATATCGTGGCAAAATTAATAGTGCCTATGCACCTTTTAAGTATGATAATGACATCAGTAACAATTCAAAATTGTGGGGTACAATGTAAATATTTTTTTTACAGAATATAATGTATTGCAACCATCTCCATTAAATGAGAAAGTGCTTAAAGAGAAACGGAAGAAATTAAGAGAAACATTTGATAGAGTGCTTAAGATGTATGTAAGTATAATATTTGGGATCAATAATAATAGACATTTTTGGGGTGTGTCTTATAAAATATTAACCATAATCTGAAGGATTTTTTATATAGTACATAAACTATAACTTCATTTAGTAAAATGATATCAGCCAATCACTAATTTTCTTTTATACTCAACAATATTGTGTAACCAGACCACACTATACATTATATATATTATAGGGTAAACATTCATCTGGTATAACTTTTTCTGGCATAATCATCATTTGGCATACTCATCATTTGGCATAATCTTCTTATAGCATACAGTCTTTTTTTCTGAAACCGTATACTTTCAGGATTGTTATAAAATAAACCTAACCAAACCTAATTAATGGGTTCTATGCAATGATATTTTAAATAATCCTGAAAAGTATATAGTTTCAGAGAAAAAGACTGTATGCTAAAAGATGATTATGCCAAATGATGATTATGCCAAATGATGAGTATGCCAAATGATGGTTATGCGAAAAAAAGTTAGCCAGATGAAAGGTACCCATATTATAGTTACTATATCATACACATTGTGGGACTCCACACTACACAATCTCTCTCACAATCTGGGCCCTACATGTTTTTTTTTTTAATTTATTTAGGAAACAAACAGTCACATAAAAACAAGATATAACTTTATAAACATAAAAGGACCTATAGTTCCATTTATATTTAAGAAACCAGTTTTCTTTTAAACAGGATAAGAAAGAAACTATGGGTACATATTATTATGTACCAGCATCTTAGCTGACTCGCACTTCTTATTATTTTTTACAAAAGAGACAACAGTTTGAAAGTATTTAGTTAACAGACTTAATTTGCTTAAACTACTTAACTTTAATATAGCTTACATGCTAATATGTACCTATATCGAGAACGACTATCAAGATTAAATAAGACTCCTTAAAGCGCTACTATATTTACTCAATGATAGCGAAAATATACCTAGATCTATAAAATTTATATTGTAATCACGACAGGCTCGTCTAAAGAAAGCGTTCTTAGCATAATTTGACCTACAGAAGCTACTTACAGAGATACTTTTTGGAGAAGAGTGGGAGAATCAATATAGTTATTTACTCATTTGTACAGAAATATTTGGTCTAAATAAACACGGCGTTTTGCAAGAGGAGCTAGACTATGACGTTTTATATCACTGGCTAGAGAGTAAAAACGTATTTAGGAGTTATTCCTGCCTTATTAGTTTAGCCTCCTGAGGTTCCATGTACTGAAACTATGAGTAGTACAAAATACGGCCATTCAAATAAAGATCTAGTGCAAAGAAAGTAAAGTGTAATTTCTTTTGTTTTTATGACATAAGATGAAATTGGAAAATTGACTTTATGTCATTCGTAATAGATTCATATTCCATTGACAAATTTCGTTGTATGCTGGGCCGTAGGAGGTTAGGTTAGAAGTGTTAGAACCATAACCTTAAACATTAATATTATATCAAATTGATTCTTATTATTGTTCAAATCGAACTATTAGTTGGACTTTGAATGGATATCACAGGGTTATACTTTTCCTCTCTATTATTTTATCTTTATTTTTACTGGGGGAAAGCTGTTTGTTGCGAAATACTCAGTGATTGTAGTTTAGTCTTAAACTCAATTGTTCCCAATCAGTGGTTTAAGAAGGAGTGTCATTTTTGTCAAAATTGATTGTTTTTTGTTTAATTAATTTGTTCTTGCTAAAACAAAACAATCAATGTGGTCCCTGGATTGAAAAAAGGTTGAAACTACTATTTTAGATCATTGTAAGATCTACATTATATCTTATTCCGATGGTAACAATAATATAAAAATTTACTTTACAGGATAAGGATGATCCGGAAAAATGGGTAGAACTTAAACGGCAGGAAATGGAATATGAGAAAAGGAGAGCTCATCTTATTTCTTATTATGAATCTGTGAAATTGGCTCAATCTGTACAAGTAGATGATATACCTCTGCCATCTTTACAAGTAAGTACCAGAGTATTAATGGTACTCGCCTACTCAGCTGTCTATCAATGTCACTTTCTTTGTTTACATTATTTGAAATATCACATACTAGCGCGACCCGCCCTCGTTTTGCTTCAGTTTATGTGACTTTTCTGTAACACACGTACATAATTCAGAATTTATTATAGATGAAAACCTTACTCTTGAACCTACACTATCTATTGATCGTGCATACAAGAGGGACTGACGTCAGGAAACATTTTTTTTTATACTATGTAAAGACAGTGCTTATGCACATATTTTGGGATTAATTTCATATAGTATGAGTAAAAGTTAACGCGTGTCATCAAATGTTTTTAATGTGTAGCGGATGACACGCCATGTTCTATGGCATCGTCCTAATAGAACGCGATTGCGCGATCATCGCAAGTTCGCGCGACTGTTTATATGACAGTTTACATACAAACAGTCGCGCGAGCTTGCGCGCGATCGCGCAATCGCTTTCTATTAGGAAGATGCCTATGGCGTATGGCACGCCTAGCATGTCATAAAATAATTGTTCGCCGCCTAAGCCAAAAGTTTTCGAAAATGGAAGACGCAACGAATCGGTTAAATGATGAAATTTCAGGGAACATCTCACACAAAATGACACAGGTCTAAACTAAGCTCTGGGCTTGTTTAAGCGTAACATTATTGAAAATTAGGGTTGAAAAGTGAAAAACCTTTTGCCACATACACATTAATAAATAAAAGAAACGACAAATATCTATGGCCTTACCACAAAACATTATAATAGTGTGATTAACAGAATAATATTATAATGATAGCATCTGTTCTTCATAACTTAAGAGCTATGCTCTTGTCGGTGGAGTGTCTGCCATTCCTCTCTATTGGTCGCTAGGTTCTTGACATCTCGATACGATACGACCTTAACTTTGTCTTTCTCCTTGGTCAAAGTAACTTCGTCTGGGTCGTCCTCTGCCTCTCTTGCCTTAATTTTTTCCCTCTATGATATTTTTCATGAAATTCGTTTACAGAACTTTTTTTATTTGTGACTACAGATGCCCGAAAACTATGTCTATGGCAACATGGCATCGCAAATACCTATGCCGATGGACATAGCGCCTCCTAGCACGCCAGTAAAGCCTATTCTGAAGAAAGATTCAGCTTACAAAGTAAGTATTTCACTAATATTTTTTTTTATTTTTTTTATTCCTATAAAAGTAACTATCGCATCTTTAGTATAGGTCATGCAGTTACGTTCACATTCCGTTTTTTTTAAATGCCATGTTAAATAAATTATTTTTAAGAAAAGAAACTTTATTCCCATTGAAAGTCATTGTATTAAAGCAATTAAACAACCTACTAAACATTAATAAATTGTCGTTATAAGTTGCCCGTGTAAGTACACCTCTAGGTCTCAATATGTTGTTACACTATCCAAATTCAATGCAAAATTAAGTGTAAAAGACCAATTAAAGGCCAATTTACTGAATAAAAATTTAGAATTATGATTTTTTTGAACTACAATTAAAATTAATTTTGGCAAAGCATGAAACCTTTCACTATTAAGTTAAGTGGTTAGTTATACAATTTATAATAAATTGGCCTTTTACCTACTTTTTAAGGCACATTTACCAAGCATTTAATTCATGGCTCTAAGTATAATGGTCACGAAAGTGTTTGTTTTGCTTATATGTTGTGTTGTAGGAACGGCCAGCAGGTGCGGAGCCGCCGGGCGTGCCGCCCGGTCCGCCGCCGGACTACATGCTTCTCTTAATAGAAGCAGAACAGACCGAGACGAGCAAATACCCGGAGAAGAAGAGTTTGCGCTTCTCGGATCTGCCGGATGAAGGGCCGCCCGGGGAGGTAAGCTGTGATTATACGACGTATACTAATGAAAGCAAGCATATTTTGACGTCTTTGAAACGTGTATATATTTATGATTTCTACTGTACAGTCAAGGAATTTAATTTGTGACCCACCTTAGTTCCAAAGTCAATCTAACATTCTACAGCAGTAATGTTGAGTTTCCTATCAATTACAAATGACTTGGCATCTAATGACAATGACATCTTCAAGCAAATTTTCTTTGAAATGGGTAGTAAATTAACGTCCGTGACCTTACGTAAGAGAACTTTTCTATAGTTTGACTGAGTACTTAGGTAATTAAATAAATTTAAAGAATAAAATTATGTACTAGCCAATCAAGACAAAACACCGATATTAAATATTTTCTTTATTGGTCTGGTCAATTTACTTTGTATCTGTGACCTGTTTGGATAGGTTACCGTACTAATTCATGGTATATTGTTTATACTATAGCTATAAAATTCTAGCCAGAACATTGAGCCTGAGACAGATCCAGTTGGGTCATAAGAGGCAAGGGGTCATGGGGGTCATTATTCCCCCTCTGAATCTGCCCCCTGGCTCCGTGTTCTGTCCTAGAGTTTAATAGCTAGGGGTAATGGCAACGAGCCATGATACAAGTTTAATCTGTGCCATTAAAAGGTTAATCTGTGCCATTAAAAGGCTAGATCCACCCTTGCATAGACCACGATGCGTTGGCCTAGTTGGTAGTGGCCTACGAAGCTAGCGGTCCTGGGTTCAAATTCCTGAAGGACAGATTTTTGTGAGATGAGAGCGAATAATCGTTCCTGAGTCATGGATGTTCTCTATATTTCCCTATACATAAGTATTTATACATAGTTGCCTAGTAACCATAGTACAAGCCTAGAGCTTAGTTTGGGACTAGGTCAATTGGTGGGACAGTGTCCCCTAATATTTAATATTGACATTAATTAATAAGCGTCTGTTCCCCAGAAACTCGTTCCAATGCCGCCGTGTCCTAACCCGGGACCACAGATACCACAAGACAACTTCGATGGGGACATAATGGATGACGGAGAACAAGCTAACGCGGCGCCAAAACCTACCTCGCTCCAACAGAGGATGCTGGCTCTCTCCGGGCAGAATATCGATGACTTCATGAAGGAGATGGAGGAAGTGCATAGGAAGAGGGAGCGTGATCGAGCTGCTGATTTAAACGCCAGGTGAGACATTGGGTACTTGATGTGTATTCGTTTCGATCTGACTTCTGCCGCTAGTGTGGTAAAAGGATTGAAATATTACATACGTTTGTCCTGGAAATTGGGAGATTGTATTTCTTTACATTCAAAATTTTGTCATACATTTTAGAAGAAAGTATTTAGATGTTATTTAAATGATACAATTGGTTGAGCCTTGATTCGTCGACACTCACTTCTTAGAATGTATCATTTCACAGAATGTTCCTGTTCATTGACAGGCTTTTCTAGGTGCAAGAGTTAAAATTTTGTGATAGTTATAAGTGTTACCTAACCTGGGTAACGTGATCAATAGTTAGGATAACCTGAAAACAACATAGTTTCCGCGGTAAATATCCTTCGATGAAGTAAACTCGGTGAAAAGATACATTCGAAGAAATGTTTATTTGCTGCTAGTAGGTTCTAAAAATAAAATAAAAAGGGGAGAAGTCTATGCATTCACAATGCTCAAAATCCGTTTATTACATAGGTGTAAAGCAATTTAAAACTCTATTTCATATTGGCGCTCCTCCCCATGCCAGTTCAATATATTTTGCATCTGTGATCTCAATAAAGAAAATGTTTGGTATCTGTGGTCTGTCTTGATTGGCTAGCATAGTGATTCACGGTTCCTTGTTTACGTCCACCTTATTCCCTATTTAGACTACCTATAAAGTTATGTGTGTGTTCAGACTAACAGCGCTGAAGCGGTCTGGCGGGCACCGCGATAGCGACTCGGACTCCGACTCGGAGATGCCACCGCCGCATGCGCCCGAGTTCCTGCTCGAGCCGCCCGGCCTCGAGATGCGCCAGATGCCGCCGCCGCTACTCCCACCGGGTATGCCATAATTATACTCCATTTCATTAGTTACTTTAGTTAATGTTAACAAACCGAGATCAAGGGGAGAGGCCTTTGCCCAGTAGTGGGACACTCATCTACGCTAGGAAAACAAAACCGAACCACGTGGCTCTGTTAAGTAGCCAATCAAACTTATTTTTATCGAGCTTTGTCGTTTTAGTGTTCTTCTTCTATTGGTTTACGAACTCGTTTTGGAAATAAGAGGGAGAAATGGTTAACTTTCATTTATTTTCTTATTAAAATTTAAAATAAAAAAATATATATTTTCGAGACCCTCACAACAAGTCCTTTTATTTGATATGTCTTACAGTACAGTTTGCGTAACTTAGGAAAAAACAAAAGTGGTTCCATATTTAAAATCCACATATCACATCGTCCGTCCGTGTTTTGGGTCACAGAAATTCATATGTGTACCGAATTTCAATTTAATCGGTCCAGTAAATTCGGAACAAATTGGCTGTGACTGACTGACAAACAGAAAACACACGTAATCCTATAAGAGTTCCGTTTTTTTATTCGGACTTTCGAAACCTTAAAAATTGTCTGTTAGTTGGCCTGTCTCTAACCCATTTACTTTGTAGTAATAATATAATATGAGGTATTTGGTTATTAATTCGTAAACAAACAGTGTGATGTTATCGATTATTGGCAGCCAATTGGCCGGGTCTTCAATATTGTAAATATTTGAAAGGTTATCTTATGGCGTTGACTTCTGGTTGATACAAATATCCGATAGATTATACAGAAAAATAGTTAAAACAAGGAAAATTTCAGTTATTTACGCTAATAAACATAAATTGTTATATTATAAGTTACATCATACAATATGTTGTTAAAACGTCAAACTTCTTAGGGTTTTTTAATTGCTGTGTGTAGCGCGTACAATTTGGGTGTATGTTATATAGGGCATTATATGTTATATTCCCATACTAAAACCGCCTCCGCCACGCTTTGGGCAGGCTTTTTAGTATGGGAACGCGCCGCACCGCGCCGCTTCCGCTCTCGGTGCGTCTGCGGCTTTATCTATACACACAATGCTTTTGTACTCAATAGGGTTGCCAGGCCCAAAAATAGAAAAGCGGGGCTACAATTTCATATTTTGCCGGACATTTTGCCCTAAAAGCCTGGCACACTGGTTTTTAAAAGATAATAAAATGGTACTTTTATTTGTGTATTTGTTATTATTATACAATTGAGACTTACTGTACTCTTAATTATGTGTTATTACCAGTGATCGGAAAAGGTAGAGTATATTTACCTAAAGTTCGCTAAAGTACAAAATATAGAGTGGTGACAACCTGATGAAACATTAATTTATCAATTCCGGAATTGAATTCCGGATTTCCGGTATTTTTAATGCTAAATATACGTAATATTTACTTACGGTATGGGATATTTTATGTTAGTTTGTGATAAAAGAGGACTGTAACTCATTTCTTTTAAGTATCTAAATAAAAGGTGGAGTATATTTACCTAAACTTCGTAGAACAGAGACAAACTGGAGACTTCCTTGCTACTACATTTACTAGTACCAGAAAAGTACCGGAAATCAGGAATTAAATAAAAATAAAATAATATTTCACCCGGTTGTAACCACTCTATATTATGTCCTTTTGCAAACTTTAGGTCAACATACTCTACCTATTCCGATCACTGGTTATTACCTTCGATCAACACTACCAACTATACTCACCGGCAAAAATATCCGCCCACCCGTCTTTTGTCCGTACAATTGCTAACAAATATATAACTTCTTAAATCAGAGAGTAACTTCAAAAATACTGAACGAATTTCGATGTACCTTTCAGTGTTTTTGTTGCTAATTAACCTAGGTCCCAAATGGCCAGCAAATATATATTTTAAATTGTCGTGGTTCTTTCCTAAGGAACCCAAAAGATCCATGAATTATCTGTTCGTAGTAAATTATTGTGTTTTGTACGACTTTTAAATTCATGGATCTTTTGGGTTCCTTAGGAAAGAACCACGACAATTTAAAAAATATATTTGTTGGCCATTTGGGACCTCAGTTAATTAGCAACAAAAACACTAAAAGGTAGCTTTACATCGAAATTCATTCAGTATTTTTGACGTTACTCTCTGATTTAAGAAGTTTTTTTTTTTAGCAATTGTACGGACGAAAGACGGGTGGGCGGATATTTTTGCCGGTGAGTATAGATCTCGGGTCGGCGCCAGAAATACGTCCCGGTAAATAGCGCCTCATTTGCGGCGTGAGGTCTTATTTTGATTAGTTAGTTAGGTTTTATTTTTACACATAGCTAGTGTCAACATGCGCCACAATGCCGCAATGTGCATTTAAAAGTTCCAAAATTAACTACAGAAAATCAATGTATCAGTCGTAGTGTCTCACTTTGGGTAAGTCCATGTAGAATATATTATATTTTGAAATTTACACTCACAAATTATGATCTTTCAAACAAAATAACAATTTTAAAACCTCCGCTAAGAATGATAGGCAAAGGTCGGCCAATACACACGCAAACATTATTTGTTTAACAGAACAGTAGATGCATGGAGTTGATTTTTACTATTGTATTACTGGTGGGTCAACCTTATTTCCTATAAAATGAAAATACATAATGGTTCATTTGCGATAATGGTTCATAATCTATAATGGGTTTTTTTTCTGAAACCGTAATGTTTTCAGAATTGTTATAAAACAAACCTAACCTAACCTAATGGGTTCTATAACATTTTAAAAAATCCTGAAAAGTTTACGGTTTCAGAAAAAAACCATTACTTATAGATTATGAACCATTATAGTTTAGTTTAGTTTAGTTTATTTATTTCATGAAAAAAATTACAATTTAAGTTTGCATTACATGTCAAAATTAAAAGTATCCTCATCATGATAGCATATAGCAAATGAACCATTATGTATTTTCATTTTATAGGAAATAAGCGTCCACCATTACAACATTAGGTAGGTATTTTGTTACCAGAGCAAACAGCGTTCATGCACGTCGTTTCTTTACGAAAACCAAACAAACCGTGCAACTGATTTTTACTTGAGAATTATTTCACTTCTGAAACACACACAAAATGTTTTTAAAAGGGGTACCTATTATTTTATCGAAACACCTTGCAACGAACCAATCATTACTTAGAATTTTCATTTCAACGAAAGGCATTTATCGCCGCATGTGGCATTTTGGCAGTCACAAGTATAACCTAAAGCTTAAGTTATGATAACCAACGTTATTAATGTTTAATTAATTAATTGTTAATTAAGTGATGGGTTAGCTTTTAACAGACTATTTATTAGGAGAACACTGCCGCCAAAAGAAACATTCAGAGAGAGTTTAACTGTCAAAAGCAATAGAGATGCGTTCCGAAAGTAGTGATGTTCCCGCAAAAGTACTTTATTCTTGCATCATTACTTCATTAGGTTGATTTTGCAATAAATTTTAATTAACCTACATTTTTTCGTTTCTAAGTAACAAATGTCATTTATTGTCTTGTTCCTTTTATGACACGAATGGTCGTAGGTGTGAGATCGTATTATGAAAATTTGTAACTTTACTATTAGATACCATGGTTGTTATTATTTGTATATATTAAGGTTGAACTTAAAAACGTTTTACTCGGTTCCTTAGTAAACAAATGCAACTGAAGGGTATATTCACGCGGTCATTAAGTTTTGATATTGCATGTGACTAGTTGTCTTGTTGATCGAAGGTTATTACGAATCACATTGGGACCAACCCGCGCCGCTTGCGACTCCTGCGAGATCGTCAGTCATGCGTGTCCACAAGAGTCGCTTGCTCGCTTTCGCTCGGCATGTTTCGGCGGGGTGGGGTTGACCAAAAGTAACAAAATCTGGACAAGCCAGACATTCCCGTCAAAAACCAGACACCTAATCTTAACTTACGGACTGATTGACTGAGGATCACTCCGATACACCTGTGCTGGCTCTACATTTTAATTCTGGTAACAAAACCCCATCGGGAAGAAATTTTGAAAATAATTAAGGCACCCTGTAGTGTTTATTATATTAAAGTTCCTAATTTTACAGTCCATAACGTTTTTCATTATTAGTGGCAGTCATAAGGAATAATTTGCAACACCGATTTTCGCTGTTCACATTTGTCAAGTCATAAAAAATATATTTATAAGTTACATACATAGTTTCCGCCAATCCGCCTGTCTTCCTTTGAGGGAGGCAGAGACTTAAGGTACGGCAGGTGCACCAATCCAAACACACTTCTTTCTCTTCCTCTACGTTCGTTAACCTCTTCATGCAAGTACGTCGGTTTCTGCTTTTAATTTGGCCCTTAATCAGTACATCACGAATTTGATCACCTTATGTGCGTTTAGGGCAGCATCTAGCGTCGTCTCCACTCACTTTCCTTCGCAATACCTCTTTTGTAACTCTTCTTTCATCCATTCTTTCTAAATGGAAAAACCCGCAAGAAACTGCGGCGCTTCTTCTCCGCAATGAATGAATTGTCCAATGCACTAGTATTCACTTCATATTACCGACGTGTAAAAGAGCCCTCATGATAAATATTTTGATTTTTAAGGAACAGACTTTCTTAACATACCCTTTTCGATCCTTGTCACTATATCTTCTTTCAATCCACATCGTTCTCGAATCACGCTATTTCTTACTGTCTTTATCATACTAACTCCACACTTAAAAGTTCTCATTTCAACAGCATTAATTCTGCTTTCATGCTTCTTCTGCCATGATTTACTACCATACATTAATGTTGGCGTCAATACTCTCTGAATGATGTGAAGGGGAGCCTAGTTTAACTCGATATGAATTGGTTTGCCTAGATTAAGTTTGCCTCATTGATCTTATTTCCCGCTTTCACTCTTGATTAAATACCCCCTTACATTTCCCATCTTTCGTAAACCTCGAACCTTCTTCGCTCCAATCATTGTCGAATATTCTCTAACAGTTTCATCTCTCTCCACGACTACTACTTTCTACTTTTTAACGTTCACTTTTCTTCTAAACCTCCTTATCCGCCAAGGGGACGGGGCAATGGTCACGTGAGTTGCGACTGCAAAGCCCCGTCTGCGGCTGTTCTGATATCGGACCCTTCTCTTTTGTAACTCTACATCGTTAGTGGCGTGCCTAGAACACTTAGCATGTCAAACGTCAACTAACTCGAGAACCCTTGTCCAGTGGGTGGCGGAAATTCCCATTTACACCTAGGGGCTCACAGCTAGGGCGGCAGGTAGCGATTATATTTAAACCGCGTGCGGCGCATGGGAAGGGAGCAGAAATTCACGTGTCGATCCCTTTCTGCCGCCTCCTTCCGCGACTGTACGTCGCCACAGAAAGAGACCGCCGCATCCCACGACCTGTCGCTACTGACCATATCGTGAACCACGACCTAGAGGGAGAGCTCATGTCCAACCTCATTGGCCAATTGTGCTCGCTCCTAAACGCTAGGCCTAGGCTAACCTATCACAGTCGGTTTTGTGATGGGTAGACTTGTTTACGCAAATACTTCGCGATCTAATATTCTGCAACGCTTGCAGGCATCCGGCCGCCACCGCTAATGGTGCCCCTGGCGCCCCCGCCGCTGCGTATGATGGCGACGCCGCCGGGCCCGCCGCCTGGCTTGCCGCGCGCCATGCTGCGGCCGCCCGGGCCGCCGCCCGGCGCGCCGCCGCGCCTGCTGCGCCCGCTCGTGCCGCCGCCGCCGCCCAACAAGCTGCCGCCGGTCTCCGTGCTCATGGCCGCGCCGCAACTCATCACCAAGAAGGATGGACCTCAAGGTAACTACTACGATTGCAAAAGAGAAAACCTCAAAAAGGGTAGCCCCACCCGTAAAGATCGTATCCACAGCCACACAAGTGGTCCAAAAAGATCTCCGACCCAACCCTTCCATTAGTCGGGCAAAAGAAAGAAGCCCGTAGTCTGTAAGCATGCATGCGTCAGGATTCCGCGACTCACATAGCTATAAGTCTCCCCCCATCCCAACCCCCATTCCTATCCCCCTTTTTGGAAAAACCCCGCGGATAAGTAAACGGAGGAAGGACTTTCTCCTCCGGCCTTTCAGCACTGGCTGGGATAGTATCCAGGGAGTCTAAATTCTAGTTGGTAATAGGGGCATTGGTGTTTTTAGCCCTCCATTCCCAGGTCTCCGGAAGGGATTTTCACCTCTGCCCCTTTTTCTTAAAGTAATTAATGCAAAAAGCAAACAAAAGCAAGGACTTTTGTCTTTGGCCCTTCAGGCGATTACAAAAAAAAAAACTACTACGATTAGTTCACTTTGCTTACACAGTTAAGTAGGGCTGCCGCGCATCGCCGCGCCTGCTGCGCCCGCTCGTGTATTTTTGACCTATTTATTTTGGTCTTGAGCTCATAACCTAATAATTTTCCCGTTTGGCTTTCACAGGAGCAACAATCACAGCCAAACCGCAAATCAGGAACCTGTCAGCGGACGTGACGAGGTTTGTGCCTTCAGCTTTAAGAGTCAAACGAGAAGACAAGAAGGCGAACGCGAGAGTCAAACCCGCTATACAGAGGCCGGCAGACGTGCCCAAGCAGGCACCGACCAAGGACGACGCCTATATGCAGTTCATGAAGGAAATGGAAGGGTTACTTTAGACGCGTGTACATATTGTGGTTATTCTAATCGTGTACGCTTTAGTCAACTTAAGCATCATAGAATACATGTTTGTTAAGTACTTAGTGGTTTTATTGAAACTGAAGCTAGTTGCGTTCCTGTTTTTTGACAAATATTTTCGTTGCGTCTCTTTCATTAGGTGTGTCAAATGTAAGAGATGTACGTACAGGGGGGTTATTATGTTATGACATGGATATGAAGTTGCATTTTACTGCAAGCGACAGAGCTATAGCAGTTAATATATAGCTCTGTCCTTTTTTTTCTGAACTGCATAGCTATGTCTAATAATCGCCCAGTATTTGGCAAGCACTGCCTTCAGATAGAACGGCCAGACCAGGAAATGAGTGAAATAGAAATATGCTAATTTCCCAATTATGCTTCTTTTTGAGGTTAGAATAACCGACGGTCATTTTGAACTCTTTTTCAGAGAATACTAGGTCAAAATTGAAGAATATTCAAATTAAACATTTTCTTATCAGTTTTCTGTTGGAATGTACAAATTTGGCTATGATAACACGAATTTAAATGAAAGATTTATACGCATACAAAATGCCAGTTATTGGCACAGTGTTTTTACGGCAAGGAGAAGGCACACGCACACCAGATGTTAATTGGAATCTGAAACCAATAAAAGACGTTGATATCTCAAAACTACAATCTCATGACTGCAATCTTAAGACTCCAAATGCGTTGCCAACCCTGACGACTAATGTAAGCTGGAAAGCTTTTACGCATTGAATTTCCCCGGTTGTCTTATCCTGGAACTCTGCTACTTGGTGGTAGGTCACAGGAAAGGATGGTGATAGCGTTCTGGACGCACCCTAGAATAGTAGAATTAACGCCTCTATTGCCTAGAAATAGGGGTTATGGTGCCAATAACCGGTAGTGCCAACAAGAGGCAAGTTCTAACTATGGCAACTTACTAGACTTTAGTTATCTTAAAACACCAGTATCATGATCCCTATTGGCTATTTCAGTGCAACATTTATCAGTAGTAAAAATAAATACTCTTAAGTGTTAACTAGAACATACAATATATTATTTAATATACATTAATATGGAAGGTACATTGGTAACTGAGTATAATCAGACGGGTACAAAAATCCCTCGCCGCTTTCCGTAAACCCCATTCCGATAGTATCTTTGGTAATTGCGAATACGTAGTCTGAAAAGAAAACAATCATTAGAGGATATGATAAAAGTGACAACTCTAATAGTTAAATTCAACAATAAAAGGTAACAATATAAAATCGAATAAAACTCATGATGAATTCATTGACGAATGTCCGAGCACACGCAATTGTAAGAGAAAGCTAGAACGCTAAAAACTAGAGTACCTATTACCCTGAGCCACCATAGAACTGTGTCGCAGTGCCGCACAGTGGTGCACGTTGTATGGAGCCGCGGAATTAATTGTTTTTTTTAGGTTAATGGATAAAAAACACATTTTAAATATATTTATAAGTGTAATAAAATCATTCCAACTAATGTTTTAAATAAAACCTACATTGATTGAACTTAAAATAAAATGTACAATTAGGTGTTGCTTTATTGAATTCACAAAAGTAAATGATGCACAATGTTGTAAATACCCTTTTTATACTATTTTATAAATTAATAGTCTTTGTAATTGCCCTCATTACCATCGATAACGCATTTAAGTATTTTTCTTAGAAAAATAAGCTCATTCACTTAATGAGGTAGTAATAAAAAGTTTGCAAATTATTGCAGCTTGAACCAATAAAATAATGATCTAGATTAAATAATGTGTAAATATTGTTGTATTAGAGCTTGAGGGTCGTTGTAGCTAAAAGGTTATAGCCAATGAAATGTAATATTTAGGGGAGAAATGCTATCAAATTCTTACAGCCCTAAAATTACTCATAATTTAAGAGAAACCATAAATGTTATTTCATTTACAATAGTAGGAATAATGTTTCTTGTATATAAATGAAACATGTTAAACAAAATCAATAACTTGAGAGGAATACACCGTTTGCAAATGCAAGGTATTTTTAACGTTTATTTCATGCGAGTTCATTTGTACGAGTTTGGCGGCCTAATTTCTTTATAAAAATAACATATATATGCAATATTTTATTAGATCATAGGTATTTGAAATGTTTTATATACATATCAGATAAAAAATGTGACTACTGATGACTATCCCAAAATTGAATTAATTCCGCCGTTGCCCCACTGTGTGCCGTTATGTTTCAAGTCATAAAAAGTGAAACAAATTATTTTATAATGTCACTGATAGGCTGATAGAACTTCCGTTCCCAATTGTTTAAGTTAAAAATTGACATGCTACGTATAAAATGTGTCAAATTTTAACACGAAACATCAAATCTATACGCGGTTTGAATATTAGAAAGCTGGATCAGCACCAGGGCCGTCTTAAACTATGCTGGGGCCCTAGGGCACACAAGAATTTGGGGCCCCTTTTGGAAAATAAAGAAAGCGAATTATTACTAACATTTTTCTACTATGATCTATTTATTATGGGTAATAAATTGTCGGCCTTTCGGGGCCCCCTGTGGATGGGGGCCCTGGGCACAGGCCCCGTGTGCCCTTATGGTAAAGACGGCATTGATCAGCACACGAACTTTAGAGTATTTAAAATGTCCATCATTGCCATTTGTACAGTCACGAGATAAATTGGTATCCACTTTAGGTCCAAAGTCAATCTGACATTCTACAACAATAACGTTGAGTTTCCTAAAAGTTACAAATGACTTAACATCTCTAATGACATTGACGACTTCAAGCATATTTTTCTTAAAATGGGTCCCAAATTAACGCTCGTTACCGTATATTTACCTTCATCCGTAGTAAGTGCTTAACAAAATGCGACTAGTTCTGCCACGCTGCAAGGGCGGGAGCAACATCTCTTAATGTTGTCTTTGAATTGCCAACTGCTTCTGCTCTCGAATTCAATTTCTGTCGAAGAAAACAATAATTGACTTCCACGTAATTTTATGAAGCTTTCTGGGACTGCGTGAAAACTACGTTTATCTTAAAATATTGCAGTCGGTAGGCATATTTTACTTGTTTTGTGTGATTTAAAAGTTCACTCGCCTATCAGAACAGTCGTCATGGTCAGTGAAGAAGATATCTTTCTAAATGTAAACAGTTTTTGACGTAAACGTGTATTACACAATGAGGTGAATGGTAGTTGATAAACTACTTTCACGTCGGTGACATAGGAATTAACACGTTGGCCGCCTAAGCTGATATTTGTACACGCTGTTTGGGCCTATTGTGTTGGTGTTTATAGATGCATATAAATGTGGATAAAACATCTGTCACGCTCTGACCAGTATTTAAGTGCGACGGTGACTGACACTTTATCCACCGCGATAAAGGCAACCAAAATATGGGCCGTGGACGCCAAAGCAGGAAAATATAGTCCGATCAGTCAGTGTGCGTAATACTCTGCTAGGTTTAATCGTGATTGTCAAATGTTTGGGTACAAATGCGTACTGATACTGACGACCCACGCGGGTCGAGCCTGGCAATTTTTTTTTTTTAAGGTATCACATAATGTTGTTTTTTCCATACAAAGTGCAAACACTGCATGGGACACCTAGTATAGAGAAACAAACTTATGTGATTACTTAAAAAAAATACTGAAGAAAAATGGGCAAATATGTTTAAAAACTTCGCTGATTCGTAATGATTCTAATTATGTATGATACCACTGAAAAACATATGAAATAAAACATGAAATTAATGATTTTTCGTGACCTGGACATAAGGGAAAATTACAAAAATTCAGATTAAAATGATCAATATCTCCGAAACTAGTAACAATCGCTGACCATAGTACATAGAGGTTAAATCGATAGCTTTTTAGCTGCTCTATCAGCCCTCTCGTTTTAGCGTTGGTTTTAGGGACACCCTGTATAGTGGGCATGTGCAATATAAACGTGTTTCGGTGAGATGGGACAGTTAAAACCGGGCGAAGACTAAGGCATCTCTACCAAAACCGTGGCCTATGCAGGCGTGGTGTGCCGTGCGTCAGAATATATAATGGTAGTTTATTCCCCAAGGGGAGTAAGGCACGGATTACTAATCGAGTGTGCTTTGGTGCCGTAATAATGTAACAAGGTAATACATTTTCATAAGATACATATTACTAGCCTGATAACAGGGTAGTTATGCAATTCCATGCAACGGCTTTCACGCCTTTTATTAGGATAGTAATAATACACTTACTACGAAAGTGTAGTATAAAATAAATAAATAACATGAGGGAATAATCTCACACCAATTGACCTAGTCTCCAAATAAGCTTTAGACTTGAACTATGGGTACAGTCAAGGACTTTATTGTAATGCCACTATGGAACCCTGTCATAATGACAGCGTGAAACCGCATGACAGAAATTACGCTTAAATGAATGATTAATGATGATGATCGTGTGGTTGCCGAGTTAGAATAGTGCCACTCCATGTCTTCCCGTGGATGTCGTAAGAGACGACTAAGGGAATAAAGGCTTGTAGTACTGTTAGGCGATGGGCTTGCAACCTGTCACTAATACGCTGGTAAACATCTTAGCCTAATTGTGCAAATTGTGGTTATAGAATTATCAACAAGTTTTTAGAGATGTTTGTCATTCTGTAGCTCTGCCTACCCCACTCTGGGAACGAAGGCGTGAGATTATGTATGAATGATTAACGTTATGTGACAGGGTTCCATCGTGGCATAACAATTAAAGTCCTTGACTGTACTAGTCGTACTAAACAACGAGAAACATGGTTAAAAAGAGAAATACATACAAAAAATACATATAAAGAAAACATCCAAGACTCAGGAACAAATACTCGCGCTTCTCACACAGATATTTGCCCATACCGGGAATCGAACCCATGACCGCTAGCATCGTAGGCATGGTCACTACGACCTATGCTACACGCGGCGTCAACTCGATAGTCGATCTATGTATAAAGCATGTTACGTAATGCTTGAAAAACCTTACACCTTGCCAGTACCGTAAAACCATAAAAATAGTTATGGTCCTAGCCTGCAACAGTATAGATTTTTCATCAATAAATTATTCTAAAATATGATAGCTTACTGCTATTTTATTGCTGGTATACTGTTTGGCCTAAAATCGTTTGCTCTTAACTAGATAATATTTCTAGAATAATGTAATGAGGAATTTTATAGTTTGGGTTTCAGTAGAGCGGTGCAATATTGACACAATATCCTTAATGGCATGGGTCATGACCTCATCGTACATGTTTTGCCCGGGGGATATTATTAAATACCTATGTTAGTAAAAATGTCATACATCCTGCTGTAAAAACGTTAAATAAAACACGAAAACAATTTAACAGTAGAGTCCTCTAGCAAAATACCTCTACGTCCTCTGATAACTTTAAAACTATACACAAATTTTGTTATTAAACTGACACGCACGTGATTTTACCACAATTAAGTCCTAACCAACGTTTTACTAATTAGAGAAAGTTCAAGTAAGCGACCTCGTAATCTCACATACTATTTGATAATACATATTATGTAAATTAATGTAAATAATGGTATTTACATTACTAGATTTGTTAAGCCTTCCTCACACAACCAGCGGAGTAAAGGCCAGAGACGCTGCACGAGATTGATACAGATTTCTGTAACCGATCTTTCTTACAGTTGGGCCATATTCCTATTCTATTTGTTTATTTATTCTTTGTCGCACAAAAAAAATATATCATATTTTAGAGCAGTGGCGGCAAAGTTGTTGGTCAAATATGTAGATGTATTGGTTCAAGAGAAAGCCCCCCTCTAACTGAAATTCAGCCCCCCCCCCCCCACCCCTCTAATTGATATTCTGGTCCGCCACTGATTCCTAGGTAACTATTCAGTTATTAGGTATTCCTAGATGCGAACGTTGTAGACACACAATACATAAACGAGCTTCTAGTAAAAAAGGCTCTTGCAAGAACTTAGGTAAGTACCAGAATTCATAAGTAATCGACCACTTTTGTACCTTGTCGTTCTAACGTCGTGTTTGAATAAGAGAAAGAGGCAGGGTGCAATAATTCTTCTCTCGAAAATAGGCTCTGGCATCGTAAATGTACGAAACTTTCAAGCCGCACATCAATCGTTCTTCCGCCGGTGTCACGCTGGCTATGTTAAGAACGCTTTTCTATTCTTACCCATGGAGTACTCTGCCATCTGTCCGTATATAGGGCACAGAGTTGTCTGGACCATGGCGGTCAAAGAGTTCACGCACTTAGCAAAAGTAAGGTCGGCGTGAGCTGACGTCACGATGTGGGTTGAAGCGAAGTTGGAGCTGTACGACACCAGGAGTGCTAGTACGAAGTGATGACCAAACATCTTGACGCGTTTCTATAACAATACAAAAAATAAGTTTTTAGCGTAACACAAAACTAACTGTTACAAAGTGATGGTAACAACTGGGATGTTTCCCCACCTGTTACCAGTGTAACTACTAGATAAAAATCCCAGCTCCAAAATACCACGTGACCTAGACTGCGTGGCGATGGCAGCAGCAGAGAGGAGTGATGAGCGGTAATAAAAATGTATACAGATTTAAATAATATGAAGCATGTCGCAAGTGTCCGCGACGGTAATGAGGCGATTTCTACTTATGCATTTGTTTCTGCAATTTCTACTCATATGTTTTGTTTTAGCATATTTTTTTTGTCTTTCTGTCAATGAAACACTCTGACTATTAAATCTGTAAGGCCCGCTTCTCACTGTGACACCATGGCGGCGTAACCAACCACCATTGGTTGCGCGTCGCGTCATAGATTTTGTTTGTGGCGGCGAGGAGGCGACTGGCGCCGCCATGTTAAGAAGCGGGCCTAATATTTACATAGGTATTAACATGGTATCTAAGTTAGTTACGTCAAGATCGCAAAAAGTTACTACACGGTGTTTTTTTGGATGTGACCACACCGGTCGGCGTAGAGAGTAAAAACGCACTTAAACATTTCATTAGCGAATTTTAAACTTCCGTGTGGTTGGTCCTATAAAATTTATTTTCACTTTAAAAGATATGGTTACAACTAAAGGAACTCTAAAAATATCAGATCGTAACCATCGATTGTAAAAATATGTCGTTTTGTTTTGAAAACTTAATGTACTTACTTTTCGCGTGAATTCGCAAGCGTTATTATGCGGATGTTTACAAATAAGATAACGTTCAATGACACATATTTTAGAATAGGTACCTTACAACCACATTAGTATGGTCTTAGCGTTATTCTAATATGTATACTACTACTATGGTTAGAATTTAGAGAACATGATTTTAGGCCAAATAATATACCAGCTATCAAATGCCAAGAAATTATAGCAATAAGCTATCATATTTTAAGGATAATGTACCTAATAAGGAAAATTGGTCAACTTTTGAAGATAGGACCAAAGTTGCGTGAGTTTACGGCATCTACTCGAGACTTTTTAAAGTCAAAATAGTAAAACCGTAGAAATGGTTTCCTACCTTCGTTATATTTTTTTAACGTAAAATGCATTTTTTTATATTTCTTAATGTATAAATTTTCCAAAGCTTACCTGGAATGCTGAGTAACCACCCACGGAAATGTTGAACCCTTTATGGCAGTCACAAAAAATCTCCAAGCTTTTATAGGCGGATAGGAAAAATAAATTCCAGAACTTATTAATATTTCCAAAGGCGTCGTTGTTTGTTCACTGATTTTAATACGGAAAGTTACAAAGCAATTTCATCTCGTATAATGCCGTTTTAATATTCCACTCATTTCACAGTGTGACAGACGGGCAGTTCCTATCGACGTTGGCCGACGTGGACTAATGAATTCTGTTAACTAACTCTAAAAATACAGCGTAAACATGTTGTTATTAATATCGGGAGCACCGTTTATCAGCCACTAGTTTTTATCAAGTGAAGTGACCTATCAGGGTGTAAACATTCAAAACAGAATGTCGGCTAGCACTGTCTGCCGATGCCGATCTTACAATCTGGAAGACATTGTAAACTCATCAACTCTATTTGATTCGTACTAGAAGCGTCTTCTCTGGCCTGTGAAGCCAAACCTATTTCATGTCTCATTGCATAGCATTCACCCAAGAGGATTACTTACTTGCTCGTCTGTGTCCGTATTTTGAGCTCTTCTAAAACCTGCCAAGTTCCAGGCTGAAAGGGACAGAGTTCTCATTATTATTAGAGTCATATAACTTTGTCCCTTTTTCTGTGTTGTATTTGGCAGATATAAGCAGTTCATAAATACGGTCCCCTGATCTGTATACTCATATTATTATAATTTAAACTTGTGAGGATATTATTTTTCAATCAAGCATAATCGCCCAAAAAAGGATTTGAGCGAAATTTCAGGATTAGCACATGGCTAAGTTTGTCCTGAGGAATGTGATAGTTTCCGAAGGAAAAACAGAAAATAACGAGTGTTGCGCAACGATAAATCTTCACACTTGTCAATCTAAACGCCTTACCATAGTCGGTAATATTTTACCAAACAAAGAAATGGTTACCAAGGAGACCAGGGATCAAAAATCCGTTATAAGATACGTCAAAGTAGACGTCAAACCATAGAAAACTATCATTTTTGACGCATCTTAAATCGAGCATTAGCGTCAAGATTTTATTAAATACGGTCCTATAGACCACTGCCATTTTTGACGCATCTTGAGACGAGCATTACAGTGGAGATCTGTTTATGAATAAGACCCTAAGTTTATATTAGACCCGTCCGCATTTAGACTTGACCCTAAGCACACTGTTCTCGCTTGCCGCCGTCGCGTGATCAACCGAGTAAACAGATAGGACTTTGGTTTCACAAGACGTGTTTGTTTGTTGAACTGTTATTAATTGGTGATTAATATGTTTATCAACATCGCTTATTCAAAATGGAGTGTTAAGCATAAAATAAATCATGCCCAAATGAGTAGCGAAATATTAATTAGTGAGTCTAAAGCGTTAAACTGGCCTTATCTCGTAAAACAGTTGGATCTCAAAGGTGGTAATTTTTCAGAATCGCTTCGAATTGCCACAAATACAGAAATGGTATTAGGCTTTTGCGTTTAGTTCTACGACAAGCTCTCGGCCGGCGGCGGCTGAGTTGCAGGATCACTCCTCAACTATAGTGTGTAGATATACGGAACTTTTAACCCTTTTTCTTGGAGTCCATACGTTTAAAGGTAATATGCAACGCTTATTTTCACTTTGTGATGCGTCCATCTGTATCACTTACGTTAGTGGTTGTTGCTTCAATTCAACCTAACGTGTGTCTCATTAGGAAGTGTAAATATGTATAAACGTATATCCCGTGTCACAATGTTGTGATAACTTGGCGCGGCTACAGCTCGATGTCTTAATTATTTAATTCATACATTCTGTCGTATAGATAGTGCCGCACGACTACTTTTGTAAGTAATGCGTGGTAATGCCTCGTAGAGACGGATATTTTCGTCCATTACAATCTAACGTCCACTGCTATTTTAGAAGAAAGTACACGTTTAGATCCCGTGCGACTACACGTGTTTCGTATCTTGCATAGTTGTTGGCCGGTGGAATTGTTTTGCCACCGCATCTGATATAAGTATTTATTATAACTAATCACGTGTTGTTGAAAATTAACTAAAATCAGTCAGTAAGTAAGCAGATGCGTTGATCTGTCACCTGAAAACGTTATAGTCTTGGGTACCTAAACGTGTAGTTTTGTTAGTAAGGTCACAGGTAAAAGAGGCGACTTGGACGCAGGAAGTACGCTGTAGCTCTACATCATCTGTGTGAACAGGGATCAAGCGCACCCAACCTTTTTACCCGATTGCCGAAGGACGAGGGTAATGTTTTTGACCAGCAGGCCTTTCGCGTAACTCACTCGCAATCGCGATCGGCTTCAAAACAAAACAATTGGTTTCATTTTGTATGCAGACAAGCCTTCGATTTTCAAAATGAAAACGATTGTGATTGCGAGTGTTGTTACGCGAAAGGCCTGCCGTATGTTATGTATGTATGTATGTACCTATGTACGGTTCTTTGTTACATTGCAAAGGCTCAACGGATGGCCCGATTTTGACAAGCGAGGAGTCGTTAGATTCGTCTTAGCGTGTAACCGGGTACATTTTTTTTTTATGTTTTCTAAATTTCTAACTCTACATTGACGACATTATGCAAACAGCAGTCGGGTTTTTAAAGCTTGCGTTTTGTTATCCACCTTGAAAAGATAAACACAGGTTCCAAGAGCTGATGACTTCTAGAGAAGCACTTAAATAATAAGAAACGCATTCTTGACGATGACGAAGATGACGTGATACGAAAAGTCACGTGGTCTTCCAGTGACGCGATTGGTTTAAAAACGAATCGAATAGAAACGTTAGTTAGCGTAGTGCATCGTGTCTGAGCCCGCAGAGGGGGTTTTGATGCAATGAGCCTGGAGGTGACAGGAACCTTTGGAGGGAACCACTAACTTTTGGACGGCTTAATTCTCACTATATTAAAAACGTTAAAAAAAAATTCTAGTAAAAGTACATTATGTACAAAAGACCATTATGTAGAAAAAATAAAAGTACATTATGTACAAATCTTTATTAACACATTTAACGTACAATATAATCCGTGTAAAAATCAGTTTAAGGTAAATTAAATTCCTCCAAACAGGAAAAGCCGGGTACGGAAACATTAAAAGTGTTATATTTAAGTTTTTGCCTGTGACAATTCGTAACAGGAAATAAATATAATATTGTACATAAAACTATTTGCAGTTAGTGTAAATGTGTATACTTAATTAAAAAATACAATAGGAGGATAGGACGAGAGTTATTATGGTTTCCGAAGGACATTTTGGTAATTTTTTATACACGTAGATTGAAGGCATAATTAAATAATTTTATATAATGCTAGGTTAAGTATTATCATTGTCACAATTTATAATGTTAGAAAATGAATGACTGCTGAATCTTGCGGCGTTTCTTCTCAGCAGTGGTCTCCTCTTGGGAAGCGCTGGTAGATTTTTGCTGTGTAAAAGTACCCGCGTGCGTGCGGCCTACTTTCTGAATAAACACATTTTATCTTATTTAATTACACTAGCAAATAGGAACTCAGCGAATGGACCGATTTCTGAATGACAGCTTGCCGAACATGGGGTTATGGACTGTCTGAGTGGGCGACTTGTAACACTCATTCAGCAGCTCCTCGTTGTCTTCGCGCGCACTCTTCAGGAACTCCTCGAACTCCGCACTGTCCCGGGCTTGGATCCCCAGTCTCCAGGCCATCAGACAGCTCATCCCAACCAGGAGCAGAGCGCCCAATGAGACTCCTGCATAAACTGAAAAAAAAATTGGTTGCTGAAAGATTGTGATTGTTGTGTATCAGCGTCTTGATTCCATACGAGCCTAACAAGACGTTGGATACGTCAACTAAGATGTTAATTGAATCACTAAAGAACTTTCTGTTGTTACTACCAGTTGAATTTTAAGGTGTATTTATTTTTTGTCAAATAAGAGGAAATCTCTCTTGGTACGCTCCAATTTTTTCGAGTGTTTGTTTAACTATGCGACTACATGAGGTTTTTGCTGTGGTAAAGATAACGCATACGAGCACAATGCCCTGATGGTAAGTGAGATCTGAAACTTTGATAACCCTAAGGACCAAGATGGAATGGGTCTATGCTAGTAATTTCACCAGTTGTCCTATTCCCGTACCGGAACACACTAATGGGAACACTGCTGATTAAAGAGGATAAATATAGGATAACGTTTTCTTCGACTCAACTTGGTACGAAATGCAGAAATTTAAAGATACTTACTATAATAGCTTTCCATGCAAGTCGGCTTTGAATAAACATACAATATAATCTCGCGTGCCTCATCATTATAAATGTAGCCGAAATTGGAATAGCATCCAAAGCTGACTCTGATATTTGTGCAAACGCTCCAGTTGCTGTTCATATCCTCTGTGACATTGACTGCGGTGATCCCTCCACCGCACTCTTCAGAACAGTCCGGACTGCCGTGGCAGCTGTAACAGCTGACGAGCGCGCGGCATTGCCGCCTGTGGCAATCTTCGCAGGGCTCCTGGCTGCAGTACTCGTCAGTGTAATGCCGGACGTCCCACTTGGGCAACTTCTCGCATTTACAACGCCCACAATAGCAATAACCACGATTGTTACATTCCTAAAAGATATAATTACTATGTATTAGTATGCTTTGGAATATATCAGAGGCCCTAGACAAGACGCATTCGGCGTTCGTTATCGTTATTAAAAATGTATAGGATGGACGTAGGCTGTCAAAAGGTCGCGTCGAACGCCTACGTCAATTCCACACATGTTGCCACTTTTCGAAAATCGTTTACGTTAGCGTTAAGCAACTTGTCTAGCCTCAGAGCAGCCTCACGCATCGATGTGGTAAGCCAAACTTAATGACGCGTCTATTCTTACTAATTTAAAGCATAAAAAACGCATTCTGCTGGAGCTACTTACGATACCATCGGTGTCTCTGCAGGGAATTTTCGAATTGAGGCAACCACACACTTCGCCTTCCCAGTTGCTGCTGCACTTGCACTGGCCGTTCCGACATTTGCCGTGTCCAGAGCACAGCGCCCCATAGCTGTCTCTCTTGCAACTGTCATTACGGAACTCACAGTAATGTCCGTCGAACCTGGAAATAATATATTCAATAACCCGCCTCATTTGTTCAATCTCAAAAAATCAAAGTAATATAGTCGTTACAGAGTCGGAAAGCTAAGCACCTCGCTATGGAGACTGGACTGGAGAGGGAGACTGGTAGAGTTCCCACTCAACTCCTATTACAGACATTAAAATGAGGCAACGTACAATTTGCGAACAACAGTTTAATATAAAAACAAATTGTATAATTTTATCAAGCAAACGGCCGAAAAACTTAGCACTCATAAATAAATATGCAGTATATTAGTATATTTCTTCTTACAAGGTTAGATTAGAACTGTGACAAAAATTAATAGTAGACAAAGACGTTAGAATTATCTACTTTTCTTGCTTAACAGGTTTATTACTACGATAATTTGTTTTTAAACGGATACCAGAAGAAAACTCTAAAATCAACAATTACCATTATTTATTGTAATATCAGAACTCTTTATCGTTAAAAACATTTAAAATCGATAGACTATACAAATTTATTTAAGTAGGAATACAATTTACTAGATAGTATGTAGGTATAAAACAATGTCGCTGCCCGCTGTCTGTCCGCCTGTATGTACGCTTAGTTCTATCAAACTACGAAACGGATTTTAAATTTTAAAGCGGTTTTCATCAATAGATAGAGAGATTAAAGAGGAAGCTGGGGCGTCTGCAAAGATGCACTACGCTAACTAACGTTTCTATTCGATTCGTTTTTAAACCAATCGCGTCACTGGTAGACCACGTGACTTTTCGTATCACGTCATCTCCCAGTGACGCGATTGGTTTAAAACCGAGTCGAATAGAAACGTTAGTTAGCGTAGTGCATCTTTGCAGGGCCCTCTGTTACCGACAACTCAAATAAGCCAAAGCGAAGCGAGAGCGGGTCGCAATCAAAATCATCAAAATCATTGTAAATTAATAAAGTTTTGCTTTTGATTGTTTACGCCTTTTTGTTACTTTGCCCATTATATCTGTTCCAATAAATAAAGGCTTAAAAAAAACATTTGACTAATATTTTTTTTAATATGAATAAAGCTTCCTAACTGGAAATGAGGTTCTTTTCTACAATATTAGTTTGGAATTCTGAAGCAATTACAAGTCTTGCGATGTGAAATCAAAATTGTTTTTTTTAACAAAATATGCTTTAATTCTCTTTAGCGCAGTAATAATTCCCTTAAAATTGAAACAATTTTAAGTGCCAATGTTTTAGTGAATTTTATTAAATAATTTGGGGCTTTTCCTGACAACATAGATTTTAGTTCGTATTTATACGGGTCGGTTAGCAGGTCGCTAGTTAGTGAATAATGCATTCCTTTCTTACCCAGGTTGACATAAACAGACACCACAATGACAATCACCGTGTTGACTGCAGAGAACGCCATCTTTGACACAAGTTGCGTTGGAAGCAATATCTTTATTCTCGCTACATTCACACGTAGGGCCACTCCTGAAATATGTCACACATGTAACCAACATCGTACGTCTTAGGGATTCGCACACGGTGACTTTTGCAGCGGTTCAGTAGAGATGCAATCGCAAAGAGGCCGCTATACAGTTGCTCTTATTTACTTGATAGTAATGGCGGCTTTGTTTAAAACGAGTCTCCTTCGGAATCACTAACAACGTTTGTCCTAACACATCGTTTGTCCGAATTTTCATTTGCCCTAAACTGGTTTTCAGATGAGTCAGGTAACTTTTTAAGTTTTCCAATTATATCTGAGGTTCGGTTAGGTTAGGGTTGTATTATAACAACACTAAAAAGTTTTAAAATTTAAGCGGAAATGGCTTTAGGATAAACGAAAATTCGGACAAACGATGCATTAGGACACATGATGATTAGGTATTCTATAGGGGAACCGTTAAAAACAATACCATAACACGTTAAAGACAATTTTGTTTTTGCCGTCTAGAATAGCCTCGTATGACCCCGCGGACAATTTTTTTTACATAATACGGCCATTGCAATAAGGACCTATTGCGAAGGAGATAAAGTAGAATTTTCCTTGTTTTTATGACTGACAATAAAATTTTCCTTTGGCAAATTTCGTTGTATGGTGGGTCTTAGGAGGCTATTAGAGGCCGATATTAATACAGTGGCGATGCAGAATTCATTCAAACGCGATGCAGCATCGATACAGTTGTGCGCCCACCCTTCACGCTGCGCGAAGGCACGCGATAGTAGTAATGCTGAATCAAAATAGTACCGCGTCTGTATCTACTTAAAGATAATGTATCGCTACTGCATAGCTTCTGTCGCGCGCTACAAATGCGACTAACGGCCACAAGTCGCGATGTAGTCGCAGTGTGCGACCAGAGGGCCCTGCCAAGATGCATTACGCTAACTAGCGTTTCTATTCGATTCGTTTTTAAACCAATCGCGTTACTGGTAGATGACGTGATACGAAAAGTCACGTGATCTATAAGTGACGCGATTGGTTTAAAAACGAAACGAATAGAAACGCTAGTTAGCGCAATGCATCTTGGCAGGGCTCTCAGGCGACCACCCCTACATGTAAACAATTACAGGGCCTCTATTCTACTAGCTAAAACTAAATTGCCTTTGACATGATGTCGTATTGTTTTTAACTCGGCCGCTATTACTATCAATTTAAGTTAAATAGAAATAAAGCTTTAAAAAAACCAAACTGCATTTTTTGATATTATCGTCGATAAAATGTAAAAAAGAGCTCATTATTATTTTTATTCTCATTACTTTGATTAAAATATTGTAGCCCATGTCACTCCCACAACCAAGACGAATCTAACGACACCTAGCCTTCAAAATCAGTTTAGGCTACAGGAGGGTACAATGGAATGGACATACAAACATACTCACATACATACTCGTACACAACCGCGAAAAACATCACCCTCCTTCTGGGTCAGTCGGGTAATAAGGACTACCTATCGGACCGTGCGTTGACAATACGATTACAAGTTAAAAGGCAATATGGAATATCCATTGGAATAGACGCCCAGAGGTCCTAGACAAGATGCATTCGGCGTTTGATATTGTTATCCAAAATTTTATTGATGTAAGCTGTCGTGTCGCGCTCCTACGCATTGCCCATACATTTTGTCATGTTTTCCAAAATCGTTCACGACATACACTGGCCCGCAAAACTAAGTATCACCCTTTTAATACTAGTATTATTAAAAGTGTGATACTTAGTTTTGCGGGCCAGTGTAATTAAGCATCTTGTCTAGCCCCACAGTATAAAAATGTTTGAATAAACGCCATACCGGCCTGTGTTACAACTGCAGATACCACATTGTCTATCTCCAGCCTCAGAACAATCAGTCGAATTATATACTGTTTTATTTTCTCCCTGACACTTGCAACTCGAAATGATATCGATATCCAAAAGAAGATGCTCTTGTAAACCTTGTTGTACTACAGTTACATTAATGTGATTCTTTCCGTAATATTCTAGAAGTGTTATTGTTCCATCTATTGTTTTTTCTTCATCTGTTACAACTGTACAGTTTATATTATTTTTTCTACAGTCAGGATTAAAGTTTATTTCGAAATATTTTTGGTCTTCCACAGCAATGTTGACGTCTAATTTTATGTTTTGGCTTATATTCTGAAAAGTAAAACTGTTTTTACAAAAAACAATGTATTTTTGAAACGGAATACAATAGTATTTTCTAAAACTAGTTTTTACAAATTAAACAGACCGTACTTTATTTTGTTACTGACTCAACTCTATAGGTATAAGCAATATTTCTCTTACCTGATAGATCTCTTTCAGCGTGTTAGAAATAGTGTCAGTATCGTAAGTTGAAGAACGAGCACCTTGAATAGCATCGCTTATAATTGGGTATGGGTTAATCTCCTCTTGTTCATTTGTTTCATTAATAGTTTTAGCAAAGATTATGGTAAACTGACGATCAGCAGCTAGCTTGTTAATTATTCCTACAGAAGGATAGTCCATTTGCTTTTCATTATAATAGAATCCATTGCTATCTAAATAGCAGCCACCGTCGTAGGGTTTAAAAACTCCGGAAAATTTTCCATCACCGGCGGAGTGGAAATTGTCATCTGTTATTAATATTATGAGCTTTCGTGACTGGGGTCTCCACACAATGGTTTCTTTGCAAGCCATGATTTGCGCAAGACCGTCGAACCCGCTCTCCGGCAAATCGTGATTAAAACCTAATTTCACTTCTTCTAATTCTTTTGTAAATGTCTTTACGTCGCTCGTTAAATTTAACGTGTGTTTAAACGAATAACAGACCTTTGTGAAGTTTCTGGAACATCGAAAAACAATGTGTTGGTTTGGTTTTGGGAAGCAGAGTCCTTGTTTTAAGGGTTTGGTTTTTTCCTTAAAAGTTTTAATTGGAACCCTTATAATGAATGCAATTTTAATCCTTGCGAGTTGTGTCTATTCGTCTGTCTGTCACAGCTTCTTGTAACTGCGAAGGTGGTTTTTAATAGGACTCAGGCTGTACTCGGTTGGCGAGTCCCATAAAAGTATAACCATCCTGGGTCCCCCCCTGCAGGTCCCCCCGGACCTGGTTGGTACGCGTAAATAAAATACATTATCCCAATGTTAAAAAAAATATAAATGTACCTATATATAAACAATTTTGTAATTATTATGATAATTAAATTGTAGTACTGTTAGGCGATGGGCTTGCAACCTGTCACTAATACGCTGGTATCTTGGCCTAATTGTGCAAATTGTGGTTATAGAATTATCAACAAGTTTTTAGAGATGTTTGTAATTCTGTAGCTCTGCCTACCCCACTCTGGGAACGAAGGCGTGAGATTATGTATGTATGTATGTATGATAATTATAAACTTATTTAAAGATAGTCTTGGATGTTTTCTATGTTTATAAGTATATATTTCTCTATACATATAAGTATTTATATCGTTGTCTAGAACCCATAGTAAAAAGCCTAGAGCTTAGTTTGGGACTAAATTAACCCCTGATAAATACATCCCCTGATATATATTTACGTACCTGTTGTAAGGAACCATATTTTTGTCTATAAACGTTCCTAAACCTAAGTAGACTTTGTTGGTTAGACCAAGTAGGGCACTGTAAATTTCTTGACTTTTCTTTATAGTCTCGTTTCTTATATCCCTCATTGTACGCGATGCATCAAAAAGGAAATACAGGTCTACGGGGTAGTTTTCAGCTGCTTTATATCGAAATTTAAATGTCGCCGGCTCACCGACCCTTAATTTCATTTTTATTCGTTGAGGTTTTATTTGAACTACGTTTCCGTCATCTGATGTAAAATTACGATCATCTATGATGTAAATTTCGTTATTTGCCTCTTCAAGGGCACCGACCTCGCTGCACCAATCGACATTGTTGAAGCCAGCTGGTTTACATCTCTGGTCCAGGTCTAAGTTCTGTAAATATATTAAAACATTAAACGTTTTGCATGTTCAATATCCAGAATTATTTTTTTGAGAATGTACTCGTATCTTCTGAGTTTGCAACAGTTCCAGTCGCTTATCGATAATTTCATTATATCACAGTCGAGTTTTTTCTTTATCGTATATTTCCCGTTGGTTATTTTTCAATATTTTTATATCTATACAGCTATACAGGGTGACTGGTAACTCAACCTATTCCATGAAAGGGGTTATACTAGAGCCTATTTGCAATAATTTGGTCCTAGTTAACCGGGAGTCTAATGTCACTGGTTTCCGAGTTATTTAACTTTTTAATTATTTCTAAAATTTTCCGTCTTTTGATCTAGAACTGTCGATTGTGAAAAAAATATGTCACTCTGGGAACTGAAACTGCATTTTTCTAAAAGCTGATGAATAAGCAAATGCTTCAAATAAAAACACTTGGCAAAAATTCCAAAAACCACAGAAATAAAAGGTTCTTAAATCACATGTCAGTGATTTTTTTGAACCATTTCGTTTCTGTCGAAGAGTATTATTCCAAAAAAAATATGACACTTGGCGTACAAATCACGGAAATAACTTCCTCAATTCATAAGCTTTCCAAAAAGGTGCAAATGTTGTCCACTTTAGTAATGGTTTTAAAAAATAGGCTGATTAAACGAGCAGAAGGTGCGATGTGAATTTAATTGGGATAGACCAAATAAATTATCTCACGGTTTTTACATTCTAATTCGAAAGAATAGGTAATTATAAGAGACCAATTTCATTAATTTTGTATTTGACCCAATAGTTTTGTTTTAATATCTTTATTTATTTAGCAGACATTTTATGGATGACATGATTATTTTAAGTTTGGGTTGGCATTTTCTAAAAAATTACAACAATTAAATGATAATTTACAAAAAGTGCCGCTTCTGAAGGTGCTGCAAGGCTCAAGCACTCCAAATAGTCAGAGTTCAAGGGTGTATGAGTTTGTTCAGGTAGCGGTAGAGATTAGTGTTCTGCTCGTTTAATCAGCCTAATTTTTAAAACCTGTGCTAAAGTGGACAACATTTGCACCTTTTTGGAAAGCTTATGAATTGAGGAAGTTATATCCGTGATTTGTACGCCAAGTGTCATAATTTTTTTTGGAATAATACTCTTCGACAGGAACGAAATGGTTCAAAAAAATCATGGACTTCTGATTTAAGAAACTTTTATTTCTGTGGTTTTTGCAATTTTTGCCAAGTGTTTTTGTTTGAAGCATTCGCTTATTTATCAGCTTGTAGAAAAATTCAGTTTCAGTTTCCAGAGTGACATATTTTTTTCGCAATCGACAGTTTTAGATCAAAAGACGGAAAAATTTAGAAATAACTAAAAAGTTAAATAACTCGGAAACCAGTGACATTAGACCCCCGGTTAACTGGGGCTAAATTATTGCAAATAGGCTCTAGTGTTATGCCTTTTATGGAATAGGTCGAGTTACCAGTCACCCTGTATAATAAAAAAAAACAATTGCCGCATGTATTACGGAGCATCACTTGAAAACAGCTCGACTGATTTGGCTGTTTTTTTTGCTGTACTATTTGTAATTGTCATGACAAGGTTTGTATGGAAGAATAAAGCAGGATGACATACTGATTATCTTTGTGTTAAGAAAAGTCAATTATTCTATTCTTGGGAGCGCTTTGTTTCATATAATAATTTTTAGTTCGAATTTATTGTTATTCATAATTATCGCAAGTCATAAAGTGTTTTTAACTAAAACGGTTTTTATTTCAGGATTTTTGAAATATCTAGCTGGTACATGAGGTTAGGTTAGGTTAGGTTGGTTTTATAAAAACCCTGAAATAAAAACCGTTTCAGTAAAAAACACTTTATGACTTGCGATGATTATGAATAACAATACATTCGGACCAGGGATGTTGCGAATATTCGCACCCGCATCCGCAAATGCGGAGCTTCTCTCTCTTCTCAGACTAGCAATAAACTACTTTAATTAACCTGTTTATGGATGTGGATTCGATGGGCCGCTAACCATATGATGGCATTTTCTAAAAGTATTTTACTTTCAATTGATACTAAGTTCAGGCAAAGAGTTCTTGTACATTATATAAAACTTTTTTTAAATTAATTAAGCCCGAAGCAAATTTTTGGTGACAACTCGCTTGGGTCGTGTTTGTTAGTATGATTTTTTTTTAAAAATCTATATCAAATGCAAAAAGAGTGGTAGTCCACAACATTGTAGAACGGGATCTCTTACATCACCCGCAAAATCAATTAGGTTTGGGTAATGAATGAATTCATCTATACATATACAAAACAAATCTTTTTTTATACACCTAACGAATCCACAACGGATGTATTTTGGCTGAAATGATGATGATGATGATGTGTACCTACATGAAGGTACAGTACCCCGATGAAAATGATAAGCACTTTAGTGCATTGTCATAATAAACTTCAAATTGAACATCAAATGATCAGCATGACCATCGCAATGACATTCACAATGACAAAGTTACAAGTCTACTCAACATTTTAATTCGGTAACCAAGTTGATTCCTGGACCGCCTTGTTTAAGACCCATCAAAAATGTATTTATGATATTCCCTTTAGTGAAATAATACTGTGTTTTTCTTTAATAAAGTAACATAATTCTACGTACGCACATGACATTAGGGTCAATAGACACGTAATTACCCAATTTTCACACATTTTAGAAATTAAGATATGGGTAGGTATTTGAAAAAGATAGATTGATAAACTAGTAAAATGACTACATCATTAAAAACGAAAATAAGCAGTGATATTATAATTAAAAACAAAAATGTTTGTTGAAATCCGGTAAAATAAAAGAGTGGGTAAAAAGTTGATTGACCCATTAAATACCTTATTAACTCGAAAATAAATTGTAATGCATATTATCTATTTGTACTAGTTTGAAATTAGAATAAATTTTTCAACACTGTCACATCTTGAGTTAAGACTGTATTGATTGTTATGTGCGTATATAAAAAAAAAGTCAATTGCAAAGTGTTACTCACGTCAGTTGAACACCAAACGCACTTCACAGGATCCGTAATACACTCGTGACAAGTTGTATGCTTGCATAGTTCGTGGTCTTCCAGGCTGAAGACCACATGCACCATACAAAGAAAAAACAACGATAACACATACATTACGTTGCAGGAATGTGACTAATTATAGATGTCATGTAACGTGCAAACAATGTTAAAGTGAAAAATGAAGTGAGGTGTTGCGGAAAAGCACTAGCAAAATTGTGATTACGAGGAAAAATACACATTAAACGTGAAGATAAATAATAAAATGGTCTTGTACAACAATATGATTTAACGTTTAACGTAACTAATGAATCCATCGGTATGCTGGAGGGTTGAAAACTTAAAATAACCAAGTTCCAGTCACTTCACGGGTTAAATTGGCGTTGGATAAAAAAAATATAAAATATGTTTATTCAGTAAGTAGGCCGCACGGGCACTTTTACACGTCAAAAATCTACCAGCGCTTCGCAAGAGACCACTGCTGAGAAGAAACGCCGCAAGAAACTCAACAGTCAGTCGTTTTTTAAATATTTTTTATACAATTATAAAACTTAACCTAGCGTTATATAAAACAATGAATTTAACATTAAAATATCATGCGTAGTTGAGCAGGAAAATGTGTCAAAACTCAGTATGTTCAGATGAAACTTTGCGAAACGTTCACCCCATACTTTTTTTAAGCTTACATACAGTGAATCGCAATCTATTTAGTACCTACCGTTCCATAATGATAATGGAACCACCTGTAAAGTAAACCATTTCAATCAAAATAAAAAAAATCCAAATCGGTCCAGTTGAACCTAATAGCAAATTCCGCAGACAGATATTATTGTAAAGCGTAACGAGTTACATTGATATGTTATTTTAGGGCATAGTTTTGGGTCATGTCCAGGACCCCTGATAACCCCGCGCGCTGTCACCTCGACACGTTGTCAAATAAGGTGCAATTAACGATAGCGGATTAATTAATACACGGGTCATAGATGCATTGACATTCGCGTAATATGTAATTAACTATACTACATAGATAAAGTAAAAATATCAACTGAAAAGCGAAAAACAACCTCTATAATCTATAAGAAATTGTAAGGTAGGTACTTATAATGCACCATGCAATGATTTTTTGTTAGCAACCTCGTTAAAAAATAAAACAATTTATATGTACTATTATTATTAAATATAACTTGAATATTGGAATAGGTGTTCTAGGTGGGAGAAGCTAATAAATAGTCCAAATGTAAATGTTTACATTTTCACAATGTTTAGTTTTTATTAATCTTAACATATTCGTATATATTTTTGATTTTCTGGGCATACCTAATGATAGCATCTAAGTGTTATAATGAATGTATATATTATTTGTAATGGACTATTTATTTGCTTCCATTTCATACCTTTATTGTTGTAATAAAAATCACTTTTTTTATTCCCTCTCATAATTTCCTGACCCTCTGTCAATCTGACACTCTACAACAATAAGGTTGAGTTTCCTAAAAGTTACAAATGACTTTGACGGTTTCAAGCATATTTTTCTTGAAATGGGTCCCAAATTAACGCTCGTGACCGTACTATGGGTACTAAAGAGCTATCGACTCGTAACATTGACAATACGATAACATGTCAAAGGCTATAATGTTTTTACCGCGTAGAATAGAGCCTTTGATATTTATAAGGCCGATCTTACTTAAGACTAAAAGAAGATATATCTTAAAAATAATTGCTGCAAGTAGCCGTAAATGTCAGTCTTAAATCTAGTTTTAAGACTTAAACTAGAGTTATAATTTTCGCACAAGTGGCCCTAGGGACTAAACGAGATTTAGAAGTGCCCTAACAATGACAATATTTAAAAACAAAGTTGACACATACACCGTCACGGTGCTTGTTGTATGATTGAATGTTTGTTGAAACACTTGCAATTGTCATCTATTTTTATAAGCAGTTAGTCATATTTGGAAATAGCTGTTTAGTTTAGTACCTCACAGTACCGTAAGGGCTGAGGGTGGTTTAAATTTAGTATATAAATAGCTGAGACAAAACTCTAAAAGATACAGCGGGTAAAGGTGTTCGACCATACAGACCCATGTTACTTAAGTACCTCTTTGATTAATTTAATGTTTTATTTATAGACTAACTAAGTATAGGCCATTACATACATTGCTCGCAGGACTGACGGCCGATGGGGCCAGAAGGTTCTTGAGTGGCGTCCGCGGACCGGGAGACGAGCTGTAGGTAGGCCTCCAACAAGATGGAGTGACGACCTTGTAAGGATCGCGGGAACGCGGTGGATGCGAAAAGCACAGTTTGGAGAGCTTTGTGGCGTGAGCGTTCTCCACTGAGTGGAGAGCCTTGGGGGAGGCCTATGAACTATGAACATGATGATGATGGTAGGCCAGTCAATAACGACATCAAACATCGCAAACACGCATGTAACTATTATTTTTTTATATGCTATTAGGTCCCTTGGGAGTAGTTAACACCCAAGTTTGCAACCTTGAAAACCCTGTGCTACCCCTATGGTGCTCGAAAAACTGCGAAAGGAGGGTGGGCTGATTGGCTTATGCTCGTTAGACCAATGGGGACAAGCGATATGTCACCGGATAGATAATTCTAAGTTATACTAACTATTACTATGGCAGGTAGTTCGAAATCTTTGTGTGAAAAATGTTATCGCCATGCAAAGACAGCGGTGTTTCAAAGTAATTATGCTAACGTCGTCTATGTAGGCATACCGATGTAAAGATTAAAAAATATAAAATATTCGTAGATACATGCGCGTTTGCGATGTTTGCCTTTTTTGTGTTGATATATTCTGGCCTACTAGTTAAATCTAGAAAACGTTACCGTCCGTTATTAATCGTATAAAAAAAACATGAGCCTGTATAGCTGCTCCTGCGCCTGTAGCGCTTTGCCATACTCACTTCACCAATTTGTTATCTTTTATATATTTATTGTAATAAAATCCAACTAGATAGGTCGATCCAATCACAAAATTAAAACCTGTTACCTGCCAGGATCGTCATTTGGTGTTGGTGTTGGGTGTTAACCTTTAATTGACGACGTGATTTCAGAGCACTCTCAAAGTAACACTTAGGCCATGCGACATAAAGTTCAAAATAATAGTCATGACGTCTGTGAGACATATATACCACGTCAGTTAAAGGTTAAAATACTTTAGCATAACATTACGTCCTGCCTCTTACTTATTAACCGATTCCAAATAAGGAGGAGGTTCTATGTTCCGTTGTATGTAAGTTTTTTTTATGTATGATGATCACCGATTTTCGCGTGGAATTCGCGGACCGATTTTTTTTTGTTTGATGGGATACTTCCGAGGTCCCGTTGTCACCAAATCGGTATCTGACGAGGAGATCTGTGAGGAATTGAGGGTACTTCTCAAATATTATAGGTACGCATAGGTATCAATAGCGGAATTTGTATTTTTAGTACCTAACAAGTCCAGCATTTGGGTAATTGAGTGACGATTAAGATAGTTGAGCGACTATGACGACGCAATTTAAATGGTTAAAATAATTATATGACTATGAATTTCCCGCGGCGCTGCTTGCGGCGAGCTTGAAATGTCTTATAGCTTCTTATTAAATGAAAAAGTGGACCGCATAAAATGTAAAAAAAAACCGCCATTAAAATTGCAACAAATAACTTCTTTTAAAATGGTAATAGGTCAATCAAACTGATGTCAGCGTGCCACAATATTTTAAACCGCAAGCAGACTTCAGTTGGACTGACGGAATGACATTCAATTGACAGAGAAGCATTTTTTTCCATTTTTGAAGGAGGGATTTAGATTTTTAAAACATTTATTTGCTTCCTTGTGATTAAAAATATATTATAAAGCAACATAAATAACTGATGCTCCTTATAAACACATAGCCATTTAATAACATTGAATACTCCAAAGAGTTATTTTATTTAGTTAGGCGCTATTGTATGTTACCTCTTTGTAAGTTGCTTTACAGTGCCGTCGATTGATATAGCTTAGTAAACTGTCTCATCTGGCTCTTATTCTAAATTGTCTTTACCCCTATTGTTATCGTAATGTTATGATAGCTCATTTTAACCGACTTCAAAAAAGGAGTAGGTTTTATGTTCTGTTGTTTGTAGTTTTTTATGTAGGTTCTCCGATTTCTCCGTCAACTACGAACAGATTTTGAAAATTATTTTACACTTTCAAGCTGGTCCCATTGTTGCGAGGAATTGAGGGAACTCCTCAAATATTATGGACTACGTACAGCGATTTTAGTATATTTAGTAACACGTCTCGGATTTGCATTCAGAAAGTATCATTTGGTGAAGTGGAACTGATGATGAAGAACACAAATGACCGGAACTCCTCAACGGTACCTATATAAAGGATGGTGATAGGATAGCTCGATTAAGATAGTTGAGCGACTATGACGAAGCACATGTTAATAGCTTCAATATTTTCTTAATACAATTCAGACCGTACCAAAGACCTGCTCTTAATATTAACTACGCCTATCATAATGATAAACTACAACCAGTAAATAGCTGCCCACTACTCGGTATACATATTGACGAACATTTAAACTGGAAAGCTCACGTAGGAAAAGTAGCTGCTAAATTATCTAGTTTCGCATACGCTCTCAGAGAAATAAAAATAAACACCGACTTAAAGACCACAATTTGTGCTTATCACGCCTTTGCCCAGGCTTGGCTACAATACGGCATAACATTATGGGGCAATAGTGTTAATATAAAAGATTTATTTTTACTGCAAAAGAGATGCATAAGAGTACTAACTGGCATAAATAATGATGAAACATGCAAACCGCACTTTATAAAATTAAAAATCCTATCTCTAACATCCTTATATATATTAGAAACTTGCAAATTCGTGCGTAAACATAACAACCTCTGCCAAAAATCGCGTAATTTAAGACACAAAGATAGGTTAGTTCTTTCTGCTCCATGTAAGCTGCAAATGAACAATAAAGGTCCCCATGCAATGTCCATACGAATTTATAACACGGTTCCTAAAGATATCTCTAAGGAAGAAAAATATGTAACATTTGTTAATAAATTAAAAACATATCTTATTTGTAAATGCCCGTACTCTGTGCAAGAGTTTATGGATTATTGATAAATAATATTAAGAAAATAGAATTATAATAGATACAGAATAATTAATAAGAGAACGCAATATTAGACAGTAATTCTCAAACCATTTCTTTTATAATTGTACTTAGTTTTTAAACAATTTGCGATGCCCTAGTAGGGTCCATGTATGTACTTTTATTTTTTAAGACCACCTTGTAATACCATGGTTATGCAAATAAATGAATATGAATATGAATATGAATATATTATGACTATGAATTTCCCGCTGCTCTGCTGGCGACGAGCTTGAAATATCCTAAAGTTTCCTATTAATTGAGAAGTGGGACGACACAACGGCAAATTATGATTACAAAAAAGTGTAAAATAAAATAAAAAATTAAAAAACAGAAAACCGCCTTCAAAACCACAAAAAATAACTTCTTTCAAAATGGTAGTTCGGTCCAACTGAAGTCAGCGTCCCACAATATTTTAAACCAAAAGACGACTTCAGTTTAACTGACCTACCATTTTAAGAGAAGTTATATTTTGCGGTTTTTTAAACATTTATTTTACTAACTTGACAATACGAGTAAATGCGGCCTAATAATAAAAAAAAAATGCTCTAGGGGTACAAAGAAGAATTGAAACGTTATCGTTCGGAGCTAAAGGAAGGTGGGCTAATTGGCTTATTATGACCAATGAGGACAAGCGATATGTCACCGGATAGGCAATTCTAAGTTGTAAAACTATTACTAAGGCAGGTAGTTCCAAATCTTTGTGTGAAAAAAAGGTAACGCCATGCAAAGACAGAGGCGTTTCAAAGTAATTATACTAATGTATGTGTCTATCTAAATAGTATTCTGGAACTCTATGTCACGCGATTATTTTGTATACACGTCTTGATTTACATAGAATTGGTAATTTAAACAATAGGTACAAAATTCCGGTCAAGTTTGCAATTTGCATCATAGACGCATAAATCGAGTTCCAAACTATTCAACGCAAAAAAATTAACTACACGCATCGAACACGTCTAGGTATAAAATTGATGTGAGGATGTTTTTCATCCCGGTTATTATTGATGTGTTTTTAATCTCGATATAATCCGTAAATGGTCTAAAAGGGCCTAGGGCCCTTCCTTTCACTTTTATTAAAAATGCAATAAATATTAGGTTCTTCCTGTGCTCACGGCCTTTCGGACCGCTGCACCAAAGCTGCTCAACTTTTTTAACAGTCGGGCCAAACGGACGACTCAGATATTTCTAGCGGACCCGGCAGATGTCGTCCTGCCTGGAAAAGCAGTGCCACATTAAATATGATATATTAAATTTAACATGTAGGTATTTTTTTTATTTTTGCTATTCCATAATTACTTTTGACTAAAGTACTGTTGAGTCATAATTTTTTGATATCTCACTGTTTACTCTGGTCTCTATGTCTAAATGATTAAATTCGGCTTTTATTAAATTAAATTTGGTGACATACGAAAGGCGCTACTTACCGGGTCCAATTCTGTTTTCAAACCATCCATTCATCATCCAAATATACACACAAAATTTCATTCAAATCGGTCCAGCCGTTTAGGAGGAGTTGGTGACATACCGACAGCAGCGCCACCTACCGGAACCAATTGTGTTTTCAAACCATCCAGGAAGCCATTAAAATAAACACACAAAATATCATCCAAATCGGTCCAGCCGTTTCGGCGATTGGTGACATACCGACGGCAGCGTCACCTACCCCACCGCGTATGTGTGTGATTGAAGCATCAAATAAACGTTTTATCTATCTATCTATCTATCTATCTACCTACCTATATATCTACCAGGTCCAATTGTGTCTCCAAACCATCCAAGAACCCATTGAAATACCTATACACACAAAATTTCATCCAAATCGGTCCAGCCGTTTAGGAGGAGTTGGTGAGATATCGACAGCAGCGCCATCTACCCGGTTCAATTGTGTTTTCAAACCATCCAGGAACCCATTGAAATACACACACACAACATTTCATAGCGTAGATTTCGATTATCGTTATTCCCTCGGGAACTTTTAAATTTTCCGGGATAAAAAGTAGCCTGTTTTAATACACTGTAAAAGCTATCTCCATTGCAAACTTCATCCGATTCCGTTCCGCCGTTGCAGCGTGACAGAGTAACAAACATCCATACATCCATACATCCTTACAAACTTTCACGTTTATAATACGTTTACGATTTACGATTTACGATGTTACCGCGCGCAAGGTAAATACATTCAAATTCATAAATATACACACGTTCCCAATACACCAAAAAAAAATGCACACTCCTATGCGACTAACCCCAGAACTATATCGATATAGTTCTGTGCGACTAACAATAAGGTCTATTGTATTTGTTGCAATAGCTGTTTAGATATTTATCTCTCGACTGTCCCTACTCGTTCTTTCCGCAGCCAAGAACCTATTCACTTTTTCAACTTGGCGGACATTTCGCACCTTCAGAACAATAGTGACCTAATTCAAAACTTCAGCTTTCAAACTTCAAGTCATAAATTTATTATTATAGATACCTAACTCGTAATTTAAACTTTCTGAATTAGGTCACTATTGTTCTCAGGGTGCGATTTTGTCTTGCTTGTGCGGGCTATTGAGACTTCGTCTGCGGGCCTGGGGATGAGCAGCATAAAGGTACTCGTAGCAGCTGCACCTTTCATTATTTTTAATGTCAGTGTTTTAAAGGACTTGCTCTCAAAAACTTTAATGCTAGTTTAACCAACTTTACCTAAACCCGAAAGACTTTTTAAACCTATTTCACAAACTTATATACTCGTATACAATTTATAAAGGAGCGTCACAATTGTCTCCTATCGGGTTATAGTTTTCAACTTTTGATTTATGCTGTCTTTAAGCTGGGCATTCACGACCGCTTCAATATGCCGAATAGAGCAGCGCCGCGCCAAAATCGATCCGTAAATGGCGAAACTGTAGCGTTTAAAAGCCTACTTGGTGCGGTGAGTTGGATTTAAAAATGGACGGAAAGCCAGCGCGACGCGCTATCCCAATGGAAAGTAACTATCGTGAATGTCGAATTTCAACATTGGAACACGCCACGCCACCGCGCCAAGCCAAATGGCATCGTTGTGTATGCATTCTCTGCTCTGGCTGCCATTTTCTAATCAGCACGGCTAGCACAAGTTGCCAGCGACTTTTGTCGCTCGGGTCTCCCTTTTTATCTAGTGGAACGATATAGACGCACTGAGCGACAAGCGAGAAATTACAACTTGTGTTACCCGTGCAGTCTGCCCCGTGATGTCGCACCGTTGAAACGTACGTTTAGTTTTCGTGGTATAATACTTGCGGATAAAAAATGCTGTCTGTTTTAAATACAGACAAACTGCAGCGAAAGATAATTTTCTCTTCATTTGAATCGAAACTCATCGTCGAGACAACACACACGAACACCTAGAACGTAAAGATGCGGAAACTAAATGGCGTGGCGCGCCCGTGAATGTGGTCAAAATATTACGCACATCCAGAGGCCCGTTTCACGAAGCTACAAGTTACAAATTACAAGCGGAAGTCTCTTTCTAACTCCTTTTGCTAGAAAGGGAGTTCCGCTTGTAATTTGTAACTTGTAGCTTCGTGAAACGGGCCTCAGGTGTATACTCTCCATCTGATTCCGTCGCCGAGAAAAACGGCGCGTCCGTGAATGTCTAGCTTTATACGCGTTACGTGCGCGTTAAAGTGCCCTAAAGGCGGCCAACTAAATAGTAATAGTATAAGCATTTTTAATTTAATGTTGTTACTAATAGAGCATAGAATGCTTCGACGACTACATTGCAGTTACCTACCTTCTTTGGTATACGGCAGAGTGGTGAATATACGGCTCAGGCTATTAACCTCAAACTATTTATAGTCTGTTATGAATGTTCCTCTTCGGTGTTATTTCTGGATGAACACGTCGAGGTTAAGCGCGGTGTAGACTCGCGCACGGAGGGTTCCATTTAGGGTTGCCACCTTTTTTTAAACAGAATAAAGTATTGCTTTATTAATTATTAGAAAAAAAAAACCGAATGTCATAAATAAAGTACTTTGCCGTACTTTATGTGTTGCGTAAAATGTAACGTACGGGAAGCTAAAATAGAGTACAATACTTTGTAATAAAGTACGGGTGGCAACTCTAGTTCCATTACACAATTTAAACGCAAATAACCGATTAAGAACAATTACAGATTACAGATAAAAATCCCTAAAAGAATGGCAACCCCTACATTTAGAGCCGATAGGTGCATCTTAAACGGCCGAACCGATTATCATGAAATCTAGCTAAGGACTATCTCAGTTAAACAGGCTTCCTTTGAAAAAAACGAATGAGTCTATGCGTTCGTAAGTTACGATGATAGAGACAGACACTCAGATACACAGACACGGAAATACGGATTCACACGGTAAACTTGTTACGCCTCTCTTGTGTATCGGTAGTTAAAAATAATCTTAAAGCAAAGTTAAGCCACAACGAAAGCAGACTAAAAAGAATCGTCAATGTAAACAAATGAGTTCATTTGATTTTATTATAATAGGTACATATAGGTATATAGGTAGGTATATCGCTATAGTGTTTGCGCCGTATTCTGGGGATCTGTTGGCCAAAAACTATATCGAATGCTAGAATGTGGCGCTTGACTAATCAGAAACTTTTGGCTAATGACTTCTTGCTAAGGAAATGGCGTTGGATTAGTCACGCCCTGCGGCACGGCCTGAAAACCACCTCTCCAAACAAGCCAGAAGACCGGGACGCCATCGTTACACCTAGGGACCCTAGTCAAGCTGCATTACGCTGACTAGCGTTTCTATTCGAGTTGTTATTGACGACGTGCTAGCCTAGTTGGTAGTGACCCTGCCTACGAAGCTAGCTGTCCTGGGTTCAAATCCAGGTAAGGGCAGATATTTGTGTGATGAGCACGAGTATTTGTTCCTGAGTCGTGGATGTTTTCTATGTATTTAAGTATATATTTCTCTATATAAGTATTTATATCGTTGTCTAGTACCCATAGTACAAGCCTAGAGCTTAGTTTGGGACTAGGTCAATTTGTGTGAGATCGTCCCTTGATATTTATTTATTTATTTATTTTATTTATTCGTTTCGTTTTTAAACCAATCGCGTCACTGGTAGATGACGTGATACGAGGTGTTACTGTTTAAAAACGAAACGAATAGAAACGCTAGTTAGCGTAAAGAACTAGGCTAGGGCCGCTGGACGCGCTCTGTTAAAAAAAGCCACCACTCCGTTAGCGCTCTTGACCACCTGCCATCGTTTCGCCTAGCCAAGTGTCCCGCCAATCTTCAGTCGCGTTATCCTTTTGCCGAAATCCGCCACTTTAGTCCTACAACATTCTCAACATTCGGTATGAGATCCAGAAGTGAAATTCCTAACATAGACCGCTCCATAGCTCTTTGTGCAACTTTGATTTGGTGCATACTTGCCTTTGTGAGCGTCCACGTTTCCGATCCGTACGTGAGGACAGGGAGGACACATTGGTCAAACTTTGGTTTTTAGGCATTGCGGGATTAGCTTTGAAGACTATTTCTAGTTTATTAAAAGCCAATCCGCCAATCCCAGCTGAACCCGTCTCACAATCTCTTTTCCTTGCCTATTTAGGCCAAAAGTTAAGCATAAGTACTGTTACCGTATTAGTAACCACATTAAATTTAAAATTCGTATACTTATTACTATTCAGTAAGCCACCTTCTTTGGTAGGACGGCAGTGCAAATGGCCCGACTTCAGTTGGACTGACTTATCTAAATATTAACAACCATTTTGAAAGAAGTTATTTTTTGCGTTTTTGAAGGCAGGTTGGTTTTTGTCTTTAATTTTACTCGATCCTTTCTTGTAACTCCTCAATAGGAGCAAACAAAAAGAGTACAATTACTCCGTTCTGTTTTTTTTTCATTTTGTTTGCTAGTTGTTTTGTCAATGCCCAAGTTGTACACGTTGTATACAAAGGTGGTGTTTGTACCTATTGTAGTTGCTCCTTATTTACTTTTATGATTTCTGTTTGTGAAAAATTTACATTTTTTTTTGTTTTTGTTAAGTTCATTGACAGACCTGCCTTATAGAACTACTCAACCTATCCTTAAGCTTTCTTTCCTGTCAGAAGCTCCATTACTTTTCAGTGAATCAGATAGATTGCTCTGCGAATTCTGCAATACGATATTTTGGACGTACGCAGAAACGACGACGAAGGAATTGCATACTTACTTATCTAATATAATATTAAATCTTCTGTTTAATTTTAATGTTATATATTAATCAAAAATATAATAAAAAGTGGATCACTTTTATTTAAAAAACACTTAAATAGATCTATGGTACTTGCTAATGTGCGATTCTCTCAAAAACGGCTACTTGACGACGGTCGATCGGTCGAGCGTAGTCTTAGTACCAATTTCACCAAACGATGTTAAATTTAATCAATGTTAAACGACTTTGACAGCTGTTAAAGCTCTAATCGTCTGTTAAGTGGTTAACATATCGAATGATGAATTTCTTACTTAAGCTACCTATAGAGAATGCACGCTCTAAAATGTTGTTTGTTAGCTCTGACGGGACAACTTAAACTCACTGGTCATTAATTCGTCCGTCGAGTTAGAGAGTGAGTTTTTTAATCACCTACCTGAAGAAATGCTAATAAATCAAAGAAGGAAACAGGCCCATTATAAGCGTTACAAAAAGTGATGTTCCGCAGGAGTATTCGAGCAGCAAATAAAGTTCCCTACGAAGAAACTATAGTACTTACCTAAGTACAGCTACAAATATTTATAGTAAATCTCACGAGCGAGCGTCTCTTTCTATTAGCCATCTACGTGAAAGTAAATATTTAGCCAAAATAGTAGGTACCTAAGTAAAATGAACAGGTCACTAAGCAAAGGTAATATTTGTCGTACACTCATAAAAAAGTACAGAATTACCATGATTCGAAATTTTGTAAGTAAAAAATGTCCATGGGTGAAAGCCTCGACGTTCGTTTCGTAACTTTCTCTCAAGTATAATTTGAATGAAAACAGAAAAAACTACTCTGATGTGCAAACAATGCATTCCTTTTACCATTTAGAAAGTGCGCAAGTTGAAAATAAAATGAAAATGCAGAAGTTTTCTTAACAATAACATCGTAGTCCTATAAAAAACTATAAAACTAAAACCTTCTTACGACTTACTTTCAAGCTTTAGAAACCATAATATCACGTGCCATTTTAAAGTGCATCCCTAAAAGTGCAAAGACCGAGCATAGGTAATGATTATGCACGCATCGTGTGTGACACAGCTGCATAATGAATTAAAACTGCATTGTTCCCGATGCAGTCCTGAGTGATGCGCATATAGGATTGCATCGATGTAGATAAACACGGGTGCCACGAGTGCACGCGTTTGGCGTTATTTCGGAGTACGCTTGCGCCGTAGACGCCGGCGCGCGCACGCCCGACTGACTCAGTCTGACAGCTGACGGTAGTTGGCACTGGCATCCGCTGCTTGCTTGCCCATCTGCCACTTCTTGCCAGCCAGTGAACTGCAGTGCGGCTCAAAGCAGGTTGTGTTGTGCGTAGCGCTGCTAGCCGCGATCGATTTTCGAATTATAATTGGCGTCCCGGTCGCCGGTTTATTGTGAATTAAAAATAAACAATAGTCTTTTGTTTTTATTTTATGAAACGGAATTGTGAAGTTTGATGAAACGCTGTGTTAGAGTTGCAGTTTAATCGTTGGTGCATCTGTTTTGTTGCTGTCAATAATTTGCAAGCATTGAAAGGTAAGTGACCCTTATTAAATTTAATGGAAGAATTTTATTCATCATCATCATCATCTACTTGCCCTTATCCCAATCATCTGGGAATCATTTATTAATATCATGTCAACTTGTAGGAACGTTTTAAATACATTTACAAAACGCTGGTGAATGCTGAGCTATGTTTACAAAATACTTTCTTACAATTAGTCCAATGTTTATTGAAATTTTTACCCGTCATGCAATGCAGTTCGCAATGCGTTTAAATTCGAACCGCAATATTTATGTGTCATCGTTGTTACAGTCATTTGCGAATGCAACAGCGTGCACCGTACGGTCCAAACGGCGCCGATCGATGAATTTAAAACAATGCAACATGATGCAATTAAAAAGTGCATAACAGTTTTATACTGATATAAGATAGCGTTTCAGAAAAATATTAAATTATTATACTATTGCAATCGTTATGAAGTTATTTGTCAGATTATTTATGTAAGGTCAGGGTACCTAAAGTTATTGAAAAGTCCCGAATTATACATACAAAGTTATACAGTATTCTTACTATGAGGAAATTATACGTAGTTAAGTTACATTACACCACTGATAGTACTGTAAATCCATTTCGTAATTGGAGTAAGTTAGGTACATTCAGCCACCGAATTGGTGAGCCACTATAGAAAACTCTCATGATGACAGTTTCAAGTCACGAGAAAGAAATTGCGCCAAAAACGAATTAGTCGCTCACTTCGATATGGTTCTATAATGGTTTAATAGTTAGTTGTTGACTGTTCTAGTGATAGTTTTTACAAAGTCAAGGTTAACTCAATCTCTGGTAACAGTAAAACGATCTCAAAATAACATAAAGTAACTCTTATCAGTGCAGTTTTATTTTATTTCGTTTTGTGTTTTAGGTGTATAACCTTTTTAATTAAGTACCTACTTAAAAACCGTAAAAATATTTTAACCTTAATTGAATCTTTTTAAGCCGCGATAATTAAAGAAAGCGTGAAGGAATTTTTGACATATGGATTTGGGTCACTTTGGATGATTATGCGCAACCGATAAAGAAACAATAGTATAGACATAAAAGAGAGAAATCGTAAAAAGTGGGTCATAAGATGGCACATGTCTGTTTCTGGGTACAGATGCTCTAGACAAGATGTTTGACGCTATCGTAAACGATTTTCGAAAACTGTCAAAGTGTATGAAATTGACATAAGCGCGTGACGTGACCATCCGGGAGATTACGTCAATCCTATAAATTTTCTATAACGATAGCGATCTCGTTATGCATCTTGTTTAGGGTGCCTTTATCTTTGTAATCTTTACAATTTTCGGATCGCTATGGCTAAGATTTTAGCTGAAACGCGTCCACACTATGGACATAGGTTTCTGCTTCATTTGTCGTCATTCGACCAGGGAGTTATTATCTTAATAATAAAAAGTAAGTTTGAAGCCCGACTACATTATTGTCGTCGATATGTTAAAAAACCCCTCACGACAGCTCATATGTAAAAATCCATCAAGCAGTGTAGGCAGTGGTCGAACGGTCGAACGAGTAAGTTTTAACTTTTAAGCACCTAATTAAGATTCTTAAAGTGCCTCTCCAACTTAGTGAAGGTTGGCTATCAGCTGCTGGAATCTGTCCCTATCTTTTGCGAGGCGGAACAGCTCAGACGCGCTCGTAATTCCAGTCCCCGGATGTTGCGAAGCCACGACTTCAAGATTGCACCCCCTAAAATTTTGTTCTTACGCTGTTACGGGACAACTGAAACTCGCCGGTTAGTAATTCTTCCTGGAGTTGTAAAATGAGTTGCTAACGTGACAGCTTCCAATGACGCTACTATCTCCGGGGGATATAAAAGAATCACCTACCAGCCCTATTCTGCCTCAAACATGCAGATCTCAGAATTTTCCGGAGGCTATTTCGGCGGTCTTCTCCGTTGTTGGTGTTCTTTGACACTAATTTCTTTGTGTTTTAAGTAAAATGAATGAAGTAAATTTCAAGTTTGCTTTCCATTTACTCCTTAATAACAATAATAGGAAAACACCAAAAAACAACTCGACCGCAACAGGAAATGTATTGTTCGGCCATTAGGCATCAATCGTTGTGTGCTAGTCGTTGCATCCGTGTAGTGTGGCATTCGCAGAAGTTTTAGCAGTTCAAATGCCGTGAGAATGGCCCACAAAGGTTACGTAAAGGGACCTAGGTCAGACTAATCATGAACCTTGGACAAGTCTAGGTATTTGTATCAAGTTTTTATACGTTTTGAGCTGGAACCACGATGCTATTAAGCGGCGATCAGGTAATTTAACTAAGGAAGTTGACAAACGTGTTCTTGGGCTGATTCTTTTGCGTTTTTTTACTGTAGATGTGAAGTAATGGAAGCGTTTTATTCGATAATGGCTTATTTACTAGTGTGTTAAAATATTTCGAAATTAACGTTTACTTAGGAACTTTGGGTGGAACATTCGACACGTAATGCGGGATGTCGAAAAAACAACGGCTTTACCAGAGCTTGACAAAAGATAATGTCCATTGCAAGCGCCGCTTTAGGATTTATAATTTCGACAAAAACGTTACCTACTTATTAGTCATACAGAAAACTACTTCTAAAGACTAGCATAGCAGTAGTAGTATGTAGTTGTAATAGTAGCATAGTATTATATTGACACACTTAGATAAAATATAGGCACTGGATTTAGCTCAGGGCCCGTATTTGTCATTACTCTAGGTTAAAGACAAATAGAAGTAGGAAACCCTGAAAAATCAACAAAATGATAGATATTAACAGCGACAACTTGCTTTCTCTATATTTTCTTGCCAACAAGAAAATACATCTATTTGATACAGTAATCAGAAACGTGGTGCTGAACGTGTTATCTTCCGCAAACTGAATAATGAGCATTCAGTATGGATGATTTAACTGCGTCCATAAAGCAACTGTAATAAAGCTAGGTTCAACCGACGACGGTCACGTACTCTTAAGGGACACGTAGGTACCTATGTTCAACGAAGGTCTCCGGTGTGTTACTATGCGTTAAATACTTCGGAAGTTCTGTACCTTTTACTCTTGAGTCATTACGCGATGAGAGAACTTGGTGATCCTATGGGATTGATAAAATTTGGTACGATAAAAGAATAAGACACAAGTCGTTTTCATCATGATTAAACAGGATCCTACTAATACAAGGCACTAATACAAGCGGAAATTGATGTTCAACGTTTTACTTTCTTTTTATGCATAATTTGATATACTGGCATAAACCTAAACTTGGCTTATAAACCCTGAACCCTCGATTTGTCAAAAATCGACCAGTGTTAGTTTTATCAAATTAGATATTCGTATCAATAGATCATATTTATTAACTCATAGAAAAATCGTTTTGGATGAAATCGGCATAACATTGTATTGCCTAGTTGCGACAACAAATGGACTTCGTTGCTATGGTAACATGCGTGAAATTTGTTTGGTTCTTAGAACGTGAGCTAAAAACAGTCAAAGACTTGAAAACGTATTGTTTCTGGTTTCACCAAAGATTGTGTTTTCCAGTAAGTAGTCATTTACCGGCAAAGAGCAAGATAGTTAACTAATACGTTCGGTGCCAGACCACCGGCGTTCCGTTCTAAATGCACCCAGATTAGAGTCTTGGGCCTGAATATGTCAACTGTTCATAACCACAAAAGTGCGGTAAAATCATTAAAGCGTTCGAGAAACGCAAAACTCGTTTCTTTTGTTATTAGTTGTTGTTATAAATATTACTAATGTAAAGTGATTTAAGCGAATGTCGCAACCGGACACCACTTCACCAAGTGGAAAACCAGCGACGTGCATATTAGAGATCGTTAACAATTAGAATTATGTAGTTAAATTCAAATTAGAAGGGCGCTAAATAATTATAACGATGAAAATCTACATTCTTTTTAATTTCTGAAGGTCAACTTGAATTATTAGGAAATCCCTAGTTATAACCTTGAGGAAGGTTTAGTAAAACATTTATTCCACTAGTACAAAAACAAATGAAAAATCAAGTAAGCTCATTAATTAGTGACAAAAGAAGATGTAGCCTGGTAAAAAAACTACAATCTTCAATATTTACAAAATATTCATGGGTAGTTTAATTTTGTATAGATAAGTTTTAACTCTTTTTTAATGGTCACTTATTCGGATTTAATATTATTTTTACTAATAATTATGTTAGCATACCTACCCATTTGAGAGAGGTCTTTTAGTTTTGGTAGATGTCGAGGTGTTAATGTTTTCTAATTGAAATTGTAAGTGTTATGCAGAGATCGGATATTCGGGGCCTAATTTACTCAAAGTTCGCGAGAGGACTTACATACTCAATTAAAGAGTCGTTACACCCGAGTAAAATATGTCCTCAAATTAAGTCGTCCGTAAAATAAGCTCCCTATTATCCGATCTCTAATTATGACATCTGTAAGGATGTAGCAGATCAATGGGGCTTTTCGTTTCGAAGGTATTTCATAAGAATCAACGGAACTGCAAATTAGTCTCGGCTTAGTATTGTACTCCCACGCTCTAACGTCCATCATCTTTTTCTAGACATGCTTTATTATCGTTAACAAAGGGTGAAAAGAATTTGTACCAAAGTTATTCTTAGTAAATTATACTTACTTATCTACGCTTACGTAGAGAAAGACAGACCCAGACTTGGTTATTGCTTTACTTCTTTTTTAAATCAGTGGTAAGTAATTATCAAATCTTAAAGCCGCCTAGAAAATCAACCCTCATCGAGATGTTTTGATTTGACATAGGTAACATAGGTAATTGCATAGTCGTAGTACCGACATCTCTTTCCATCTTATGTAAGTACCTAAATCACTTAAAATTTTGGAAAAACTATTATATTTTATGCCATAATCGTCATTAAATAAATAAATAAATATTAGGAGACAATCTCAAAAAAACTGCCCTAGTCTCAAACTAAAGCCCAGTCTTGTTCTCACATTCAATATTAACATTACACAAGCACGGAGAAGCAGATGTATAGAACAATTTAAAAATTATACTGAAAAAAGAAACGGATCATCAATATTACGTCGTTTTTTTTTTTTACAAGAATCGTAAATATTTTGCTTTTTTGGAAGAGACAAGCCATTTAAAGTAAAGCGTAATTTGCCAACTTGGATTACTCACATTTAATTATAACCTACCTAAATATATACCCATTTATAATACTTACCAACCATTTAAAACTCAAAAAACACCTTTGGACTTTTATTTATAATCGTGCGGAACTAAAATTAATTCTAATGTATTTCGTCGATCAAACTCATTAAAAAAACGAGTTTTTGTATATTTTGCGATAACGCGATTGCTTGTAACAAATATTTTTGTATCTAAAAGGCCCTTCCGGCTATTTCCGTCGTTTATTTGCGGGGTTTTATTTTTTATGAATATAAACTAGTTATAATTATCTTATTCATCGTTTGGAGGTCGTGGTTACGAGTAGGCTTAAAGGCTTATGGTGACCACATTTTACTATTTTCTTTACATCGCAAATAAAAAATAAATATCAAGGGACAGTCAGACAGACAGACAAATTGACTTAATCCCCAACAAGGCTCTAGGCTTGTACTATGGGTACTAGACAATGATTACTTATAATATATACTTAAATACATACTAAAAGAAAAAACAAATACAAAATCTGCCCGTACCAGGATTTGAACCCAGGGCCTACAGACAAGATGCACTACGCTAACGTTTCTATTAGATTCGTTTTTAAACCAATCGCGTCACTGGAAGATGACGTGATACGAAAAGTCACGTGGTCTACCAGTGATGCGATTGGTTTAAAAACGAATCGAATAGAAACGTTAGTTAGCGTAGTGCATCTTGTCTGAGCCCTCAGGACCGCTAGCATCGTAGGCAGGTTTACTACCAACTAGGCTTATGTATGTCATGTCGTCCACTTACCACCAGGTGGCCTGCATGTTCTTCTGACTTCTCCATACATTATTTTTCTCTAATCGATTTCAAAATTGTCGACCTGAATTTTGAAATAGTTGGTGTAAAGTGTACACTGCGCTACACTGCACTGTTAGGGATTTTTACCGGAATCACAAATAAGTCTCTTTATCTTCATCTGCATAAACTGCTATATGGACACCATTGCAAGGTAAAAAAAAATATGATAAATGTGTCCGTATGAAAAGTGATCAATACGATTTCTAAATAGGATAGCATAGTTTTAAAATAGACTACAATCTACCGGTCTACTCGTAACAGTAGACTAAGTGATACTAGTAATGTTTATAAGTTTAACATTATAAGAAGTAGGTATTAGTATTAGAATATTAGTTAATAAGAAGCTTATAATTCCTTAGTAACGTTAATTATTAAGAAAACGTTTTTTTATTTGCATGTTTATTACCTCTCAAAATGTTAGTAGGCATATATAGTATTATTCAATAATTAATTTTTCATTGTATTTTCGAATAAGCTTGACCTCCGTGAACTAACAATGAATTTGATTTTACATTAAATTTAAGAAGTTGTCAAATACTTCAATTGGGCCTGCCAGTTGACGGTTTCTGTGGAAAAGAAACAATAGGGTCCGGTAGCAAAAAGATTAAAGGTCGTAGTTGTTGTTTTTACACCTCCAGGTTAACATGGTTGCGTTTATCGCGTGGCAAAGTTTAGATAAGGCATCCGTCACTTTTTGACACGTAATTAAGTACGACAGTGACGGATGCTTTATCCACATTTGACACGCGATTTAGACGCAACCATGCTAGGCCCACAGAAGATCTTGTAACGATAAAAAATTACAAAAAGTAAATAAATAAGTTCAAAAGTATAATGGAGGTGAACATGTAGGTATTACAATGTTCGGTAGCAATGTGGTTTTAAACTATGATTTGTAACCAACTAAGTATCTATACTAGTGAGATTAGCGGCCTTTACACGGCACAGTTCGGACCGCGGGAAACTCCACGCGCCATTCCACGCGCCAGTCCGAACCGTAGGTTTTTACTATTTTACTATTACAGTTGCATTTACACGTACGGTTCGGAGCGAAGATTGGAATGGCGCGTGGCGTTTCCCGCAGTCCGAACTTTACGTGTTCAGGCTGCTATTGTAAAAACTAAATACTAATATTTAATTTGGCGCGATAACAAGTTAGGCTGTTAATAAATTGCTTTTTAACTTTAATCCCTTTATGATATGATAAAAAAAATGATTATTACATCAATAGTAAAGATACTAGTGGATAATGGGACTAGGTCTTACGTCTCTTGACGCAATTTATGAACATATATTTTTAATGAACAAAGACCGAAGAAATTATGTCATTATTGCGTTTTAATTGATAAAATTGCCCCTTGTAATTTTGTATGAGTACAAATTGATTAGACAATTGATGCAATGTTATGTTATTAACTATTTAAAACGCTTTAGTTACTCGGTTATTAACTGTTTTTGTATGTAGTAGGTAGGGTTGCCAACCGTACTATAATATGTATATAGTATTGTAGTATAATTTGACTCTGTGTACTATATACTGTTGAAGAAATATATAGTACGCAAAAATACTATATTTCGGTCAGTCCTTATATATATGCGGTTTGGATTGGCTATTTCAACCTGGTTTTAAGCACCAATGTATTTGGAATGGAGAAATAGGCTTTTTTCAGCTCAGATAGTTGCCCTTATAGCAGGCAGAATGTTAAGTACCTAAGTAATATTTTGCATGATATTTAATGAAAAAATTTACACACTTTTTAAAAACTTTTTCTTCAAAGTACTACATTTTATATACCTTGGGCTGGAAAATACTATATTTTGCCAAGAAATTGTTGGCAACCCTAGTAGCAGGTACATGACGGCAAACTTTTTGTACTAAACTGCATTTATATTAGTAAACAATGACCCGTGGGTTGCTCGTCTCACGGTATACAATTTTAAACAACACGGAAATCTCATATTAACTATAGCTTGATGATATGATTACAAATAGATTGTAAATGGGCCATTCTACTTTTCAGTGTACATTTTTGTTATCGTCCGATAAAAAGTATACCGAATTATGAATCCGCGTATAAATAAATAACATGAACTTAGAATGTTTAAGTTAAGGGGTTTTCAAAAAAACAACTTTTAAATTACTTAATTATCGTTGAAGAATCTTGGTAACTCAGTGGTAAATTGCACTTTTTCCATAGAAAAGGCGGAGACATCACCGTCCACTGCGTTACTCACTTTATAGTTATTACAAATAACTTTTAATGAATTATTATAATTCTAAATATAAGCTTATTTATGTCCCCTTTCGAGTTTCAAGTTAGAAAACTCATCAAATTACCGGTTTTTGAAATAAAAATAGTTTAGTGAGAACGTCGCTAAAATTTATGTACAACGAAAAGTAAAATGGCCCAAATATTCAAAAAGTTATAAACTTAGGACCTGTTGTTTGATCAGTAGTTAAATCAACTAATTGTTAGAATTCGAAAAAGGAAGCGAAAATCTGACACATTTCCTTGAGATTTAACCATTAGTAACGATTTTTAACTATTAGTTTAACTACTTATCAAACAACAGGCCCTAAGTAATTATCAAGAATTTTGAAGCAAGTAAATTTTTAGGCAAAATATTATCATGCTTTTATTGTTGAACTTGTAGACAATGCATTCCTTTACTAAAATAACCTCCTTCGTAACAAAATAGTGGGTGTTTAAACCATTATGGACCATTGCTCTTTAAGCTCAACAAACGAATAGTCCGTTGTGGGGCAATCGAATTCTTGCCCCGGCTGTTTGATACTAACGCGTCGTCAAGGTACTACGGCTGGTGGCGAACCTAAATGGTTTTTTTTTTGTATTGGGTGATGTAAACTGACGTTTTCCGGGTTGCCAGGTTTCGAGGAAAATTAAATAGTCCTAAATTTTAGAGGATAGAGTTTTGTCTTAAAGATAATTCTATGATAATCTTTGATTAATTTAAGATTACAAGTTAAGATAAATTAATAATGTATTTGTTTTTTGTGTAAGAAATAAACAGATGATATTTTTTTTTTTTTTTTATGATAAATAAATAAATAAATAGGTAAATATGGAGTAATCCACAATCATCTTATAATTTTTCTAAAGATTCTGTTACATTGTAAGAAAAAATATTTAGTAATAAATTAGGGTAGGGTATTTAGTGAGTGTTTTGAACTGCTTTCTTTTTTACTAAAAGAAACAACATTATTAATTCGGTAGAGTTCAGGCTTGTAGGCGACGGGCTTGCAACCTGTCACTAATATACTGGTAAACATGTTAGCGTATTTGGTGGAAATTGTGGTTATAGAATTATCAACAAATTTTTAGTTAGAGCTGTTGTTAATTCTGTAGCTCTGCCTACCCCACTCTGGGAATGAAGGCGTGAGTTTATGTATGCATGTATTGTATAAGTTCATGCTCTAACAAAACTTCGCGGTTGTAGGGTGACGGCTCCAGTAATGGACACTTCACTCTTAATTCAAATTTCATACGGTCCTAAATTGATTGTTGCAAAACAAATTAATAACCCTTATCTTCTGTAAAATAAGAAGGAAGTGTCCATTATTTTTGCCTGGTCCACTACTGGTTCCATCACCCTAGACGTATCGGTTTTGGAGTTTTTTGTTTTAATAATATTAAACTTGTATTATTTAAAATCTTATAGTTTACCAGCGACCCGCCCTCGCTTCACATCGGTGTAAATAACACCCGTACATATATTCATATATTCTTAACAGTTTACCTGAGGACATCCGTCTCGAGCAAAATAAACGTATTTTTAAGAGAAAACTAAAGAAGCACCTATTAGATAAACTGCTAATTGTATAATACTAAGATTATAGTAAGTACTGTTCTTTTAAAGTCTTCCTGCAGTCAAACTGTACTAAAACAGTTTTGCAGGGCTTTTGTTTATTTGTAATTTTTGTTGTTGGTTTAATAAATAAATAAATAATAATAATCAAACAGAATTTATTATACATAATAATCTTCCTCTTTAATCACTCCGTCTATTGATGAAAACCACCTTAAAATCCATTGAGGAGTTTGAAAGATCAACGCGTACATACAGAGGGACAGACGACGGCGGCCAGCGACTTTGTTTTACTATGTAAATAAGTTTTATTTACTAAAACTCGATAAAGCGGAAACAAGCAAGAACATTATTAATTAGCGTGAATTATCCTTATTGCAGAACGACTAGGTTTCTATGACGATGCGTTGTTATGACGCATTTGATCTAAATAGAACAATAAGCTTTGTTATACGCTCCGGCACACTAAACTGGCCGTTTACAGCCTGATAATAAACATTACATTGTTTTGATTGCCCCAACACAGCGGTAGAGAGCGTTGCAAGTTATTGAACTTGCTACGCGACTCTGTCACCATGTGTTTATGCAACCAGTTGCATTGTATGTAGTAAGTACGCATGGGGCAGTGGAAACGGATCGATCATATTTTTACAATCTATGGCCATTTAATTAGGCTAGCTATCCAGAGAGGTAATGCAGCCAGTGTCATAGGGACCATGCCGCCAGCGGAACTGCTAGAGGGGGTGTTCTTTTTATAGTGGTGATTATTATTTAAATCATTAATATTTCAGTAACCTACTTTTATTTTCATTTAAATACGTTTAGTTTTAATTGTTAATAAATACTTTTGTAATCATTTAATAAATAACAATCGTACTTTAAAAACTATTACGAGGAATATGCTTAGGTACTTACAACTATTTAACTGTCAATTTGTTAAATACGATTTTTGACATTTTGTTTTCGTATTTTGGATTTTGATATGCATTGGTTTTTATATACCTAGAAAACCCACCAACTCAGAACTTCGCGAGTATTTAATTTTATGAAATAGTTACTGAAGTAATTTTTTATGGTGTATCGCGATTACCTAACCGATGAATTTATCCTCCCACATTAGAATAGAAAATATATTATAGTCCCTTTCGGTTATTAAGACCATAGTAGCATTACTAATAGCGTCATTTGCGTCATTTTTAGCGACTAAGGCGCGGTAGGTACTAAAGTGTAGACATAACTAGCTGGCTAGCTATTTCGGATGTTGACCGTACGAGGATCTAATCGCCTATATTTCTTTCGTTTTGTTCCTTTTATACTCTTTGGCTCTGCCTCCATAGAGTGTCGCTCTTGCTGTTTGGATAGACTAGACCGCCGCAGGCGCAGATTAATAGTTTATTAAGCCTGGCTGTGTAGGCGTGTATCGTGTATCGTCATATAATTGTATCTACAAAGTGATGAATCACACAATACCGTTCTGGTTTCTGTTTAGCAATAGGATATAATAATATAGCACCTTTTAAAAGTTTCAAAGTTTAAAACTATAATGAATCATTAGACTTGAATACCATATGACGCATCCCAATGGATAGTTACTTTAACATTAAAATAATTATAGATCCGTAAAAGTTACCTTACCTTAAGCAAATTAAGATCGTAATTTAGAAGTAAAATATGAAAAATTGATTGCCAAACCAAGGTAGCTACTAACACCAAGCAACAATTTGTTCGATACTACATGCCAGTAGCTCTTTTTATTACACTCCGGCAACAATGCATTTCAATTTCCTGTGATGCGAGATACGACGTTTTTGTTTAAACCCTCAGTTGAAAGTAAGTTCAATAGGCAATAGCAATAAGATTTCTCAACAGAGCTACAACCTTCTCATTACGCTAGTTTTTCTTCCATCAGCGCACTGATTGCAATCTCCCAACGGTCTTGAAACTCATTGTCGCCATTGGGCAATGTTTGAAGTTTGAACAGATTTGAGATTTGTTTGCCGCCTGCAATCTCAGTAAATAGTTTGGGCGCAATTGCTTAACGGCATACCTTCTCATTATTAGTTTGTTGGTTATGACATTTTTAAATTAGTTCAGGTTTGGTGGTTTTATTTAATATCATTACCTTTCAAAATGTGATAACGGAATTCCCTTACTAAGCCTATGCTATCTGTCCACCCTTCATTTTTAGTGAGTAATTAAGAACAGTAACGAACAAGATATCTATAAAGAAATTTGCTTTTATTGTAAAGATTTAACTATTTTAACGAGTCACCTACTTAATGTTATAGAATCTATCGTATAATTTTCCATTGAATTAGGGTTTACATTGTTTGGCTGTATTTAATTGCAGTCATTATGTAACAGTAATAAACATAATTAATTACAAAATTAACAACGGCCCTTTTTTTTAATGATATCTACCTCAGTATTGCATTCTTTACAGGTGTTATTACAACACGATTAATTTAGATTCACGATAAAACTTTACATATGTCTACGAGTTACGTTTACGAGGAAATCCGTACGCTACTAACACGATGGATTGTGTTAAATGACTTATCAATCCAGCCTAATTACTCGTGCTAGCCTACAGACTACATACGTACATCCACACCGGTTGGACTTCTTCCTTATTCCGCCATTTTCTTAGTCCTGTTCTAAAATGGCATTAACGGTTTACCATCATTGCTACAAAATGTTTCACAAACAAACTTTATCATTTCATTAACATATCATTTTACAAAACGCTTTTTTCCGAAACTGTTAATAATGAGAATGAAAATACGTTTGTGAAATGAGTCAGTTTGTGAAATGTTTAGGAAGTGATTGGTTACCGGCAGTGACACAATGATATTAGGTATAGGTACCTAGTATATTTTACATATGTATATCTAACAGTTGATCTAAATCCAAACCAAGATACATCATCTACAGAAGCTAGACGTCAATTGAAATTTTCAAGTTATTACTATGTAGTCATTGTAGACGGTGGTTGCCCTTACTCGGACGTTTTCCAACATTAGCGGTCACGCAAGTTCCACGTTTTTTTATGGCTAATCTATTTGTAAGTGTTTGAAAACCATGATAATGACTTTTATTATTATCGTGACACCATTATGTAGTACTTCAACAATTGTACTTAAATTACAACTCATTTTTATATCCCGTTATACCACTTGTAACGGTGCATTGAACTTTGTGGTATCTGCAACCTCATCTTCTTTAATAGTCATCAGCAATTAGAGTGCTGGCCTCTAGAAAAAAAGGATCCCACTTAGTCATCTCGCATGCTTTGTCATTGCCGGACACCTAAGAGACCTTACAGTTATGGCTACAGACTCTTTATATTCAGAATGTATGCTAATATTGCTTGGTTACAGTTTTTACTCTTATTTTGTCCGCTGACCGGTAAGAAAAATCGGTAGTATAGGGATCACTGGTATAACCTGAGTACTTTAGAAATGTGGGATGTGGTGAGATAAGGTTCCTGATGTAATGCGAAAAAGGGGTGGCATAGATCTACTTTGCCGGAATATCAAACCCAAATCGATTTTTCATTGTCTTTGTAAGTAAGGCACAAAATATGCTGCGAATGGCCAAGAGTTTCCGAAGAGCCGGAGGGACAACTTTGCATACAAAGTCGGGCTGTTCCCTTTTTAGTAAGGTATGCCCACCTTGCATATCCAAAGATACGATGTGTAATTGCCAAGGCCCTTCACGGTAGAAGTGTGTGCACGACCGAGTTCGGTCGCAATATAAGCTCATTGCTACAGAGCTTGTTTGCTCGCGAAAGTGCGCAATGTTCCAGTGAGATCCGATCGGTAGTGGAAGTAGGTACTCAGGCATTTATTGCGTTAAGCTACGATTCCCAGCTCAGCGGCATGTCGCTTGTAGTGTCTTGTCATATAAATACTTTGCCGCTGTGGGCAAGTAGAACCACAGACGGTATGCCGCGGAGTTTGGAGTCGTACTTTAAGTTTACTTTACCGGGTCCTGTACCGATGCGATGTGGAAACGCACGACGTTAGATGCTCAATGATTAGTCAAGTGGAACGTGTTGGGTTGCTAAGAGAATACTACAAAAAACTGGTAGGTGATAGTTTTGCGTAACGGACCGTGCCGAGAACGTTGGTGTGAAAATTGACAAACTCGTAAATTGTTTTGTCAATGCGGCATAAATTATAATCTAAAGTTATAGACAATGAGCAGTTGTAAAATGAGGATGTTCGAAAAGACTCTTAACCTTTGTTCACTTTTTGTGTAAGAATTTGTAAATCCTCTGTAAAGTAGGGAAAAAAATTATGAATGCTGATGATATACTTCTTATCATTAAATTAGGTCATGCCGCAACATGAGTTCAAGGGGCGACACCGAAAACAATAAAGGGCTTGTGATGTCAACTTGTAGTCACAAATCCAGCAACGTTATTTTACCGTGAAGTGATCCAAACTTCGGATCAAATAAAAACCTAAGAAGATGCATGGGTGTTTTCCTAAATAATACAAAAATATATGTCTTGGGGGCGGTTTTAAACATTTTTACAAATATGTCTCTTCCGAACGTTTGGCTGTTAGCTCTGGAAATATGTTTCTATTTTTCACAAAGTCCAATATTTTTTTAACTACCTAAGACTAGGAGTCACCTACCACATAACTGGCCCAAAATCCTTGTCATTCGGTTATTCATGCGTCTGCGTGGAGCTCTTATTGTCGGTGCGCTGCACCAACAGTGAAGATCCTTATAAAAAAAAAACTCTAAATCACTTAGGCTTGGAAGTCGCAATTGTCGTGAGTGAAAGCGGAACCGGTCGTCGAGAACTCGCTACTTCCGACTGCATGTGCAAACTGCCTCGCACTTACTTATTACTGACTACCTACCCGCCTCGGCTTCGGACGGGTGAAATATCAATCTTATATAGTTACAAACCTTTAAGTAGCTTTTTCACAAACATAAGATTGATACTGATTTTTTTAAGACTATTCGTAATGGTGATAACAGCCACATTAAATTCCATCCAGCAGTTTTTGAGATGTCGAAATATAATTTACAGACAGATGAAGCGACTTTCAATTTATAGTCATTACTCACGCAATTTTTTATCAAATAAGCTTGCGCTTACCAGCATAAGTTTTTTTTTACGTTATTTGTGCATTGTTGTGATTGTGAATAAATGTATTTTCTTTCTTTACATTAATCATCTTCGTACGAGTGCATATTTGTAAATATTTTTTGTGCTATCGAGTTTACCTACTTACTGTCATGTAGCTCCTGTACGGAAGCGTTGCTTAGTAGGGCCAGCAGCCACCAGCTGTTTTTTTTTTTTACACTTATAACGTATATTTAGCGGCGGATTTCTTAACTAATAATAAAAAACTACAAAGAAAAAAAAATAACGTGGATTATTGTTTTTCTATGTGCGCTAGTCCGACACGGATATAATGACCGGTTTTTTAAACAGGTAAGTAAAAGGGCAGTTTATTTTAAGAAATTAATTGAGCGGACGTTTGACTACTTTGACATGTGAATCGACGCTTTTAAGCATTCTAAATATAGAATCTTGTTCGACAAAAAACCGAAGCAGAAGTATTTCCGTGTTGGGCTTTCCGTGTTATTTTATTTCTTTAAATGGATTATCATCATCCATCATTTAAGAATTTTCAGAATACGGCGATAGCCGATAACACAGGCTTGAATTTGAAACGTTATCGGTTCGGTAACAATTCCTTTATACTTAACGCGCTACCTCCATCTTTTCCCATTCCTCCATTTATTAACCGACTTCAAAAAAAGAAGGAGGTTCTCAATTCGTCGGGTTTTTTTTTTTCGTTGTTTGAATGGGTATACTTTCTAGTTGGTCCCATTGTCAACACGTCAGGATCTGATGATGGGATCTTGGAGAAATCAAGAGAACTCCTCAAATATTATAGGCACACCTATAGCGATTTTGGTATTTTTCACTGTAACTCGTGCATTTGCTTTTGAAAAGTACTGTATGGTGAAGTGGAACTGATGATGAAGACCACAGATGGCCACCGGAACTCCTTAACGGTACCTATTTCCAGGGTGGCGATAAGATATTTCGATTAAGGTAGTTGAGCGACTATGACGAAGCACATTTAGATCATGTATGTGTGTATGTAAACTCTTTATTGCACAAACAGAAAATATCAAACTAATCAATGGCAGCAAACATCCTCTCACCCCAAACGCATACTCGTATACCGTCTCCGTGTGGTGGGTAAAAAAACGAAACAGAAACACAAAACGTATGTACAAAAGCGAACTTATACCTTTAAGGGATTTCTTCCAGTGGACAACCACTATAAAGTTTATTTTTTGCTACAATATTGTTTGCTGGCTAGCTTAGTGAAAACCAAAAAGTAATTAACTATAATTAATATTCTATTAAAAAAACTGTAGGATATTGACATTGACCATCTTTAAGGTTTAAAATTTGAGCTCCCAATATCCTCATCCTGCCCAATGTTCTTTAATAAGAACAAATAGATACGAACGTACTAAGGTTCTGCCCTCAAATTGTCCATATATTTAATGTCCATTTTATGGGCAGGAATCGGAAATTGCTTAAAAATGCTTTGGCAGGACGAGGATATCAACAAAGATTACAAGCGTCATGAAACTTAGTATGATCAGGTGTCATGATCATATTGATCATACTCGTAAGCTAGCAAGGTACTTACCTAATTAACCGTAAACCATAAATCATAATTTAAATTGGACATTAAATGAAAGAAGCTGCCAGTTACTCTAATAATAGACCAGGCAGAATATGACATCATCGTCTAAAATTCGACGAGGGCCAATGGCATACCAAAAAACCTCCATAACTTATAAGCTCCAGCGAACAAAAAAGTGCGGTCAATAACAAATCGACCGAAACCCCCAACAGAACAGGTGTGTTATTCTCTCAAAAAACGGCGGACGGTCGAACGGACGAGCGAATAAAAGCGGCGAGTTTAAGTAGTCCCGTCCGACCGAACAAAACACATTTTAGCGCGTGCATTGTCAATTAGGGAGCCTTATACGTTCGTGAAGTTATGCTGCCAAATTGAATACACGCGCTAAAACTGTGTTTTGTTCGCACTGTCGGGACTACGTAAACTCGCCGCTTGGACCTTCACTGGAGCGAACGATCACCTTTGCTTGTTGAGAGAATCACCACCCAGGACTTTGTTGACTTCCTATGTCGACTTAAGTAAGAATAAATAATAAACCAAATTTAAATTCTCTTCTTAAAAGTAGATGAAAAATGAAGTAATTGAAAAAAAAAAACAATAATATTATTTTTCAACTTTGTCTGCATGATTAATGTAAAACCAATGTCAAATTACGGCTTTTAAATAACAATACATCTAACTTGTCTTAGTAAACAATTTTATAACCTCAAAATACTCCGTTTTCGCCTAAAATTACAATTTTGTCATAAAAAAAACCATCCATGATGTAAAATCAGGAAAATAGTGTGCAAAATGTGGTCTCTAGTTGCTTTATTCGCCAGAAAACGGCTGTGTTGACTGAAAACGATACATTTTGAGGTTATAAAAGTGTTTAAATACTAAATAAGACAAGTCAGTTGGTATGCACTTTAGTCTCTGAGTTAAACCGCGGACAGACGGACATGGCAACCCTAAAAAAGATGATCGACTGTTAGGTATTAATACACAAAGGTATTAACAGGAAAATTATTAAAAAGACATGCAGCTGGGTTTTTATGGTTTGCATTTTGTTACATTTGTTTACTTCCCTACCTACACACGATTTGTTAATATGTTTGGGATAATTGGGATAAATGCTCGGTGATACTGCAATTCAATAAGGGCAACAAATTAAATAAGATGCAAAATACACCTTAGCAAGTAAGTCAGTAAGGTGCATTTTGCAACTTATTCAATTTGTTAGTTACGCGGTATTGCAGTATTCACCGACGAAATTATACCATAAATTTACCTCCATTTCCAGATGTCGAATTTTATTGCGATTTGATATTTACAATGTTTGAAATATAAAATAATGATTTGTTTTTGTTACAGCTGAAAAATGGACTTGGAATTCCGGAATCTGAGATACACTGTCTTCAATCGGTTACGAAAAGGTATGTAACTAAATTATTTTTATTTTCCTTAACATACCGGGTTTTACTGCATCATATAACTGTAATTATTTAAATACAATAAAAGTGCTATCCATGACGCATGTGGGAAATTATAGAGGAATGAGGAATTTTAATGTCAGCGAAAGGTGAAGGAAGGTCGTTGGTATTGTCTGTAAAGTTTGCGAAAAATACTTTTTTTTGCTACTGACGTTGACCCGGATACTGTAGTTCAAAAAACTCCAAGACCAGCCTTGATGTTGATCAGTATCCTTACCATGAGTTACAATTACCGTACTCGCTAGCGAGTCGAATGCTCTGGCCCTCGCAGACCTCGCAGTATTCTTATAGAGTGCAAGGGACAGAGCATTCAACTCGCTAGCGAGTACAGTAATTGTAACTCATGGTAAGTGTACTGTACCCCTACCATGAGTTACAAGTACCGTACTCGCTAGCGAGTCGAATGCTCTGTCCCTCGCACTCTTTATCAATACTGCATTCGACTCGCTAGCAAGTACGGTAATTGTAACTCATGGTAAGTGTACTGAAGTAAGTATAACTGCAAACTCACGATCGATGGCCTACTTTCACGTCTTTTATTACAAGTAAACTTCAAGTCGAATTTGGAATTTTAAGAAAGATGCCTTTAAAAATGCCGTTAGCTAGTAAAGTTTAAGACTGCGAGAGATTATGAAATTCCTCATAGAGGTGTTAGTTGTTTTATTTTATTTGAACAGTGGCATTATGTCTTTGCTTTCTTGTTCTGTTTAACGCCCATGACTCACACAGTGGTTATAAAATCCATATAAATAATGATAGGTACTGAATGTGGTAATAGCATTTTAAACGGGTTCGTGCGGTCCGGTTGCGGTCAAATTAGATTGATTAACTAAATAATTGTCATCATTAGGTTATTAAGAAGTTAATGGTCTATTTCCATTCAACAATAGCGATTAATTCCCAAAATTACGCGAACCGATTAAAATATCGTTATTATTAATATATTTTATAGAACGTTGAATGGCGATGATATAAAATAATGGATATTAAATTAGATGACAATAATTTGCAGTATACCTCAGTGGCGTGCCTAGGGTTTCAGGATAGGGCAAGCCGAGAGATATGATTTTGTAGTTTTTAAAGTTATTGCGGATAAATGTCTCAATTCGCTTTTTACCAAAATTACTAAAATCGTTCGTGTCTTATTGCAAATAAAATTCATATGCCTTTTAATCGTGTCAGCTAAGTTATTTGATTTTTCATAATCAGATAGGTATATTCCAAACTTTTTGTCGTTCGATAATAATATATCTACACTACAACAGCAGCAATATTGTGTTTTTTACACAGATCTAGGTATTAAACATTAAACCGTCTTTTACTTATGCGAGAAATAAGAAAAAGGTACTGAAAATCTGATGTTTTATCAGCAAAGTTTAAAGAGTTTACCTTTCACTCGCCAAGCAAAATTTTTGCACAGTTTAAATAATCACAATCACAAGATTCATAAGGGAGTACATCCTCCATTGCCAATCCAATTGAACAACACAACAAACAAAATACTTAGTGACCGCAGTTGACTCAAACAAAACAATACACAATTCACAACAAACAAAACAAGTAAAATTATTGAAGTAAGCAAGCAAATAAATAGAAGTGAAGTCGGCCGTCAACGCGGCTCAACACGCGCATGCGCGAATTTCGCATTTTACTCGACTCGGGTACAACTTCAGACGCAAGCAGGGCTTAAAATCTCGTACTATTTGCTATATGAACCTATGAATAGTTATATCTCATTATAAGGCAGTTCTAATGCGTAAGAAAGAGATATACCGGTTAAGATAGAAGCCCCCCTGCAAGCCACCGCGTGCGAGCGGGATGACTAGCCATGTCTCAAGCAAGTTCGGGTCGTCTCAGCGCGCAGCAGTGCTGCCCGCCGTGCGGCGGCGGAGCGCGATCAAATTCGGTACTACGCTGCTGTTGCATTATTTGAAAATTTTAATGAGAGCGCGAATTGAAATAGTTCGTGATCGTGACCTTTGATTTTTGATCGTTGTTATAAGGCAAGCCCGGCTTTTGGGCTTGTATGGCAGTACCGCCACTGGTATACCTAACGTTAATTATGTTTGGACTTTCTCGTGACACGGTTACCGGGTCTGGATGACGTGTTTGCGGCTAAAATATTGCTAGAGAAACCTATGACCATCATTTTTTTCCAGACAATTATTCTTATAGTTTTTGCTTTTGACGTATAGACCTCGTCATAGTCGTCGTGTTGTTCTCCTAGTGATTATTTTTAAATTTAAAGTTAATGATAAACCTGTTGATAAGTACTTCAGCAGACCTTACATTTGTACCTAATGATTTTATGTGATGCTAGTTTTAATAATTTTATTACTTTATTACCTAGTGATGTAACTTACTTAAGTGTTATTGTATTTTATGATTGTAAGAATGACCCTCTACTAGTTTTTTGCGGCGCTTTTTGCAATGTCGGTCTCGTTCGAAGCGCTAGTAGATTCACTCCATATTCCCAACGTGTACAAGAGCCCTTATGTGGCAATTTACTTAATAATATAAATTGAATTTAATTAGGTATTCCTGACAGAAAGGGTGACTAGGTAGTAGAACTAAGATCTTGTACAGGGTTCATCCAACGGTGTTTTTCCTTTAAACAACTCAAATTTCATTACATCGACAAAGTATTAACCGGCAAACTCTGGGGACCTAGTGAAAAAGGGTATAACTCCACTTAAGTCGTAGCAAAAAGGGTGTAAGTCCACTTAACTCGTAAAAAAAAGGGTATATACATAAACGGAGTATACTAGACTTATACTCTTTTTCACTAGGATAACTTAAGTCACTGCGCGCGAACTGTCCAATTTTCCGGGATAAAAATTACCATAGCGTTGGTGATACTCTAATACATCGTAACCAACAAATTAAATAATTGCAAAATAAACCTTAGCAAGTAAATCAGTAAGGTACATTGTGCAACTTGTTGAGTTTGTTAGTTACAGATGTAGTGAATAATCATTTCCCATCGTTTCTTGTCGGATAAGTTCGTATTTATCTTGCTTTCTCAATTAGCTTCAGTACCCATCAATAAGCCAACTGAGAAAGCAAGATAAATACGAAGTTATCCGACAAAAAACGATGGGAAAGGATTATTCACTACATTGCATCCCATTGCAGTATCCCCGACGATAGGTATATCTTTTCCCGTGGTACAAGCTATCTCCATACCAAAATTTTATTAGGATGGGTTCATCGGTTTAGCTGTAGGTAAATGAGTTATTTTAAATTTACTTTTGACATTATTAAGTAAGAATGCATACATAGGATGTAAATAACCGAGGGTCATCATCATCACCATCAACCGGCGCTAAGTCATTACATTATACGGTTACTTTCATGTTGATTCCTAATGCATACTCGTATTGCATTAGAATTTGTATTTCCAAGATTATGGCACTTACATTATCGCCATTGTTATCGTGTATTTTAAATACAATGAAACGTACTCGTAAGTAATTGTTCGTTACTTTTTGTTGACTAAGCTTTTGTAACAGGTGTTGACGTAGGTCACAAATTGACTAGCTGTTGCCCGCGACTCCGTCCGCGTAGAATTCGTTTATCGCTATTCCCTCAGGAACTGTCTAATTTTCTGGAATAAATGTACCCTATGTCCTTCCTAGGGCATCTTCACCATACCAAAGATTATTAATATTAAGTGTGGATAGAACACGAAAACGTTTTATAAAATCATACATACTATATAGAACCGAGGCATGAACCCTAATACAGAGGGACAGAGGGAGGTTGGAAGCGTTTGAGATGTGGTGCTGGAGAATGATGAAAGGAATTAGTTGGACGAAAATGGTATCAAATCAAGAAGTATTGGCGAGGGTTGAGGAGAAAAGAAAGATATTGGTCATTATAGAGAAAGAAAAGGAGGGATGATTAGTCATTTATTGAGGCACGACATACTGATCAAAAACATTATAGAGGGGAAGATTGAAGGCAGGAGAGGCAGAGGAAGACCAAGAAGAAGCTACATGGACCAAATCAAGGAGAATGTGCATGTCGTATTATATAGACGTGACGAATTGAGGACCTCCTCCTTTTTTTGAAGTCTGTTAAAGAGGTCAAGGAACTTGCAGAGAGAAGAGAAGATTGGAAATTACTCAACCGACAAGAACAAAGTTCTTAAATTAAGAGGGAGAGAGAGAGAGAGAGAGAAGACGCTTGCGATTTCCTACAATTTCCTTCTTACTGGGCTTGAATTTAGAAAATCATATCTCTACATTGCTACAGAGGGCCCTGCAAAGATGCACTACGCTAACTAACGTTTCTATTCGATTCGTTTTTAAACCAATCGCGTTACTGGGAGATGACGTGATACGAAAAGTCACGTGGTCTACCAGTGACGCGATTGTTTTAAAAACGAATCGAATAGAAACGTTAGTTAGCGTAGTGCATCTTTGCAGGACCCTCAGGAAAGCAAAACAAATTTTACGTTTCTACGTTTGGTACCTACTTTTAGGCTGTGTGAGTACCTACCTTGTTTGTGGCTCGGCTCTCTGCCTTTAGGCAAAAATATGTTTTGGCAAAATGTATCGTTTGCCAACTCGCTTTTTTTCTGTAACAATATTTCAGGATTTTTATTAAAACTTACCTAACTAAACAATAGGGTTCGATGGTACTGAAATAAATCCTCAACGATACATTTTGCCAAACAATTTCCGTCCAAAAGGCAGGATACCTTGTGACTCAGACCGTACAGAAATATTCTTACTTATATAAATCGATGAATGTCGCCGCAAATATTCTGCACCGTTTGAATTCACTTCCACTGCATTAAACGACAATTTTGCGAGCGCGTGCGCAATCTCTTGTAGAATGGTAAGGCGACCACCATTTCGTCAGACTAAATTGGAACAATCCATGCGATATAATGTAGAAGTTTGCGGTCGGTATGTAGACTCAATTTTTATTTGCAGTTTAGCTGTATAAAAATTGTAGGTACCTAATAGGTAAGTCCAACTGATGTCGGCTCTTTTGTTGAAAATATTCTGGTCGCCGACTTCAGTTGGACTAATGAAAATATTGTGGTCGCCGACTTCAGTTGGACTAATCTATTAGGTACCTACAATTTTAAAAGAAGTTATTTTTTGCGTTTTTGAAGGCAATTTTTTGTTTTTTAAAATATTTATTTTTATTTTATACTTTTTAGTGATTATAATACGCTGTTACGTAGTCCCACTTCTTGGTTGATATGAAACTTTAAGTTATTTCAAGCGCGATGCAAGCAACGCCGCGGGAAATTCATAGTTATATTTCAACAAGTAAATATTCTTCGTTGTAGTCGCTTAACTATCTTAATCGAGATATCTTATCGCCAGTATCGCCACCCTTGAAATCAGTACCGTTGGCGTTGAGGAGTTCCGGTGGCCATCCGTGCTCTTCATCATCAGTTCCTCTTCACCAAACGATACTTTCTGAATGGAAATGCTGGACTTGTCACTAAAAATACTAAAATCGCTATATGTTTGCCTACAATATTTGAGGAGTTCCCTCAATTTCTCACTGATCCCCTCAACAGATTCAGATTTGGTGACAATGGGACCACCTCGGAAGTATACTCTATCAAACTAAAAAAGAATTTTTAAAATCGGTCTACAAGATGGAGTAATCGGTGAACATACATAAAAAAAAACATACAGTGGAACGTATAACCTCCTCCTTTTTTGAAGTCGGTTAAAAACCAACTCGCTTTCCGCGTCTGTCTGTCAGTATATGCCATTTTCACCATCAGTTAGATAACTTTTCACGGAAGGTTCATATGTATAATAAATTTTAGTTTAACTATGTACGAACGTGTGTTACAAAAAACTTACACTAACTCAAGCGAAGCGAGGGCGGGTCGCTAGTTATATTATAATATAAGTATAAAACATAATGCGAGCCATGCAACATGTTAGGACTTTTCCGGATATTTTATTGTTATTTCAATCCGGAAATAAGTTCTGACAGTCCCACATAATCCGTAACGGTTGGTTACCTTAAGGAATGGCTACACAATCTTGACTTCCTTGAGTTCAAACCTTCGAATTTAGGGAAGGCAGCTATCTACAAACTACTTGGACTACTTCTAGTTGTGTCGTAATTTGCGCTCAATAAGCACATAGTAATTGCTTTCGCGAAATATTATTACCGGTTTCTATAATTAGATTGATCGTAACCGTAACGTAATTTTTAACTTTAAACTTGAAAAATATATTTACTTTTGTTTTTAAACCTACATCGCTAAATTGTATGCCTAATGGTAAAACATCGTTATCTATTTTTAAAATGTAACACCAGTATGTAAACTATGTTACAAATTAATAATTATTATGATTATAGCCAAGGCAGGAAATCCCATGTGTTTACTTTTAAATAAAGTGTATTTTATTGAAACAAAATAATAATAATAACCAGCTCATATGCAAATAAAGCTGAATTAGTAACACGTTGTGTTATCTGAATAAATGGCAAACACACATCTCGGTTGTGCTATTATGATTTCATTTCGGTTTATTTTGCTTTGCCCAATGACATTACATATATTGGCTTTGCCTAACCATTCTGCTGATAGCGCAGGATACGATTCAAAATGGTTTCGTGTATAACAGTTAGAATTGAGTAGTCAAGCCAAATTATAATACAAATAACTTCTTATTATTACTTCCTTATTAAAACTAGTTTTGAAATAGTATTCAGGATATGAAAACCTTGCCCCTCCAGCCATCCCCCCGAAACCCCCATAATTTCCCAATTCTCGAGTTGAACTAGATGATCTCGATTACTATACATATATCTCGATAACACAGTCACAATCATCAGTCAAAATAACCAAGTAGATATTGTTCTGTGTGATCTAAAAAACCGAACTTTGGCAATATTTCAAACCAAAATTCTATAATATGAGTACAGATGTAGTGAATAATGTTTTGGCATCGTTTTTTGTCGGATCAGTTCGTATTGATCTTGCTTTCTCAATTAGCTTATCGGTGGGTACTAAAGTTGACTGTGACAGCAAGATAAAAACAAACCTTTCCGACAAAAAACGATGACAAAACATTATTCACTACATCTGTACTGAATGTGACTCACTAAGATACGATCTAGTACTAGCCAATGTCGAAAAGAGCCCTTATTATAGTAATCTCGTCGGAATCTATTTTAAACAAAGTGCGTTTCTTATTCATGGGAACATCTACCCACACACATAGCTAGCGCCATAAGTACGTTGTTATTGTTATATCGAACTTTATTGTCAATAATAGTTCACATAGCGGTGTCAAATGTCAATATAACTGCGTGTACTTTTAGTCATATGGCGCAGCGTCCCGGCCACCCGGTAATACGGAAGACACTGGATTTCAATATCAAACTTTGCTCGCGACTCGATCCATAAGTTTATTTAATAAAAAAACGTGTGTAAACTTAAGAGCCGCTATGACAAAGTTTTTTTTACAACAACAACAACAAAACTTGATGTTGCGTTTTGCGTTGTAGACTGACCGCCGTTTTTTGAGAGAATAACACCCCTGTGCAATTTTGTATTTATTTGTGTGTTAAGACACTACATATCCATATTAGTCAAGTCTGTGAACTATACTAAATTATGATGAACGATAATGATGATGCGATTAGTTAATACTAGGAATGCCACCAATCTTACATATGCATGAATATCTTTCAAATTTATTAAACATGATAACTATGTAGGTATACATAATGCACTTAATGATAACAGTTAAGATATAACGGCTGTTATAGCTAAACTGTTATAAGCAAGTCGACAAAAAACATGAGTGACGGTATTGATGTGAATGACAGTGACCCACATAGGGCGATGTTCGCACGATTCCGATGCTAATGCCAAGTTGAACTTGCTCTTTCTAAGGTCAAACAGTACTTGCTGATGGTAACAAATAATAATTATTGAACAAAACTAGTGTTGTGATATTTGTAAACAATTGAATGACACTCTAAGGTCACTATTAGATTGTTTACAAAGGGAAATTATTGAGTTTTTACACGAGGTAGGTACTTATACAATACAATACAACATGCTTGAACCATGTTTGAGGTTATTTTATGTACTGCTTTGACAGCTGTCAAATTGGGCCTCTTAAAACGGCGCGAGTATAGTCTCTTGAGCAACGCGATTATAAGTCTAAAATATGTTTTAGAGCTGAGTCAGAGAAATTTATTATAACTTTCAGGAAATAAACTTATAATGTAGGTACGTATGTAAATTCTTTATTGCACATAAATTGGTACATTAATTAATACAACGTACGAGTACAAAGGGGAAATGATGAGCATTATTACCAAAGCATAAGGCGATGCGTGAGATGTAACAGTCATACAATTAACATTAAATTTAAAGTCTAGGTATGCATGTTAAAAAAATGGTCGTGGTTGAGTGGTTTTTCTATCCCCCTTCCGCCGCTTCCCACGGCATTGTACTATACGTTTTTTCCATACAAATCTTACAGAATTCGGTTGCTATTCTAAAATATTATGGAGAAAACGTGCAGTAACTACAATGCCGCGTGAAACCAGGGTTACAGGTAACCAGACTTCACAATGTGCACTGCACATGTCGGCTTTTTTTTCACGGTTTTTAAAGTTATTTATTTGACTGGTTGTCTAATTTATTTGGTTTTAATAAAGAAGTAATTTTTTAGACTAGAACTATATGGATAAAGTCGAAGTCAAAGTCAAAGTGTATATTTGTAAACATAGGTAAAACTAAAATAGTGGTGGAAAAAAATATTATGGTGGAACACTATGTTTTGCCATGTGGCGTACAAAAACATGATGAGGATTTCTCAAACATACTATACTATTGTCCTACGCTAAGATACAATATTAAATTATGAACAATAAAAATAAAATAAAAATTAATATACATATTACGCATCGAAATTTTCGAGCAAGAAATCGAGACCGAATAAAAACATTTTTGTACAAGCAAGTTAAATAATTTAGTTTTCATTCCAATTGCTGGTAGGTTTCTTAATGTCAAGGGTAACCTATTATATATCTTACTTGCTAAACAGAATACACTTTTAATTTTATGCATAAGTGCTGTATTGGAGAATGTTGTACACAGATTCTCATTAAAACGGCGGTTTCTACTGGAGACATCACAAACCCTAAATATGAATAAAAATGTTTTATTTATCGAAGTCCGTGAAAGTGAAAATTCTTACTAGTTCATCACCGTAGCCTAGGTAAAAAATTGTTAGTAGTCACTAGCTGTGTACAAGACTGGCCTTAAAAAAATGCACCAAGGGCATCGACCGCACGCAATTGAAATTGTAGAAAACGATAGTGCAGTTGTTCTGCTTTGTAACCTAAGTGTAGTGAAATTCTAACTACCTACAGATATTTCAGCTTTCTTTACTCAATCTGAGATTCATCTGGGATGCAGCGATCCTATAAAAAACATTATTATCAGCATGAATCTCACGCTGCAAACTTCGCTTAGGGTTTTATTCTCATTGTTCGGTCTTTCGACGGCATTCATAACTTCAGTGTCCATCCAGAAGCTTTCAATTATTTATGGTCGTAAAAATTACCACAACCTAAGCAATTTCACGTCACGGTAGAAAAGACGAGTGACCCCGTGATCCCTAAAAGACGCAGAGGGTTTACCAGAGGGTTTTAGCCAGTTTTGGCCGAAGAGGCCTCATAACTATCCTGGATTCTTTTGCACCCTGGTGGTACGCGTGAATGCATTTTTCTAGCATGTAAAAAAGGCAATTTTGAAGGATTTGGGTACCAAGAAACAACAATGGACGTAGCTAATTACCTATCTCATTGATGGGTAATAAGGTTGCATATTTCTCGGAACATAAATATAGTATCGTGCTGGAATCAGTAGTTAAGTTTGAATTACCTATCATTGAGGCTAACGACCTCCGTGATCAACGACTCGATTTCAATTCCAATAACCACAATAATCATAAGACGATTTCAATCAACTAGCCAGCTGAGTTGCTCAGTTTCACTGTGCTTCAAATACCTAACCTTTGATCTTACCGTAACTGAACTGAGTTCCTTACAAATTGAAGTCTATAAAATATATTTATTGCTGTAGATTATATACGCGTTTACTATAAATTTTAACGATGTTGGGTAAAATTGCATCTTGAAATCCTTAGCCTTATTTCGATAGATATGTCACTTCACATAAGGAGCACTTAATAATATCAATGATTAGTATTAATCAATTTCATTATGAAGGAGGAAAATTTTAATACTGGCATATTGCTAATGAATACCTTTCCTAGATGTATATAATAGGCTTTAAGATAAATAACCAATCAGCCCACATGAATGCTGCGATCCTAGTGAAAAAGGGTATAACTCTTCTGAAGATCGAGTTAAAAGGGTTTTAAGTCTAGTATACTTCGTTTATGTATATAGCCTTTTATAGTACGAGTTAAGTGGACTTATACCCTTTTTCATTAGGTGGTTATTTTTTATTCAGTGCACTTTATCTTACTTGCGGTAAGTTGTTCGCCCTTCGCCTGAGCTTACCCCATTTAGCTCTTTTCAAAATATCTTACCAGAATATTGACTTTTTCATCTTTCCAAGCAAAAGATACATATTTACTTAGTTCAGAAATTCTTTATTTTGCTATTAAAAAGTCCTTCGGTGTTGGACTACCCTCTCATTCACTCTTGTGCGAGTTTAACCGACTTTACCCCAAGCCGAAAGGCATTTAAAGACCTCTTGTACTTTGTTTAATGTGCAGCGAAGTTTAAAATAACACATAAATAAAATATTCAATAGATTCCCGTGATTTCGTTTATCAGTATATCAACGGGACCGTGACCGCATGAGTCACGGTGACCGATGTGCGCAATGCACTGCGATGCGCTCACGCATGCGTTCCACTACCGGCACCAGCATTCTGTGGCAAACGCATTTGTTCTGCGGTTTAGTTGCGATTTGGCAAGTTAACGTGATTTACAAAGCGTGTCATTATGATTTATTGATTTACGAAACAATATGAATTATTGTCTGGTCAATGAGAACAAGTAGATGCAAAACTACCTAGTTAGTATTCAAGTAGTGGGAATTTAAGTTTTTTAATTAAATTCAGAATCAGATTTTAATTGCTCAGTAGAACGATACAGCATAAATTGCAGAGGATGTCACGTTATCATACATTATCTACAATGAGAAGGTAGGAGAAGAAAACAAGCAGATTGTGATTATTTCGCTACAAAAGTTACAAGTAGGTACTACTTTCAAAGTAGCTTTTTAAGTCAGTTTAAAAAACACCAATACTTCAATCAACAATACAATACTTCAACTTATCTATTTCTATATTAAGTATCTATGCAGTTTCCATGGTGATATAATAACGTCGACCTTGACTTAAGCATAATTTATTTCAAAGTAAATCTTACTTTTAACACGAACATAATAATTACATGCGGCAATGAATATACAATAGTACATTTTTGTTTCAGTTATTGACCACTTATGCTATTCCGATGATTCTCACCACCCGTTCCCACTTGTCGGGTGCGGATCCGACAAAATTGCAGGTGTTAAGTACATTTTATATGAATCCGTTGGATCGACAGATGTGAACAGCTTCACATGTATACCTAGGTAAGGGGTACTTATTGCCACCAGAACATCCGACATTTTATCGGATCCGACAACCGACAAGTGGGAACCCGCAGTAAGCCATAGAATACTCGTACGTAAGACATAAAGGTGTTAATTGAACAGCAGTTGAATGCCTGTTAGGTTTGTAATTGAACAAATTACTGCGTATAATTGCTGACGACGTCCGTCGAGGGGCATTGCACCGTGGTCAATGAATGATATGCGTGATTAAAACCGTTTATACTGGACATTTCAAGACGGAGGGTAATATTTCTCGGGTCCATGTGGGCGAATTAAACGAAAAGTGTCTATAATTAAAGACTTAGGGGGAAGCGGGGCAGTTTGATGCACGGGGCACAATAATACACCAGTACTATTTCGTTAAAAACAAATGGTAGTAATATCGAAATATCGCTAAAACATGACTATACGTAAGCGGGCTTGACAGCTGTAAACCCGTCCTGGCCCCCGTCGGGGCGGGTATGCATGGCCATTTCCCCCAGGTCAAAAAAAGGTACATAAGCGGTCGACGCGATCCGTCATCAGGGGCCTGTTTTATAAAGCTACAAATTACAATTAACGGGTTTCAAGTTTCCATTTGACACAACCTCGACCAATGACGACAAGCCATTTGAGCAGTGTTGCCAGTTTAGGCTGCGTTGAGAAAATGTGGACAAAACATCCGTCACTTTCTGACACGTATATATTTAAGTAGGTACGAGAGTGACGGATGCTTTATCCACATTTTGTCACGCGATAAATGCAACCATACTAGGCCCGCAGCTTACGTCAATGCAGTATATATTGTCGATTTTCGAATATAGTTTTAGCGTTATGAATCTTGGCTAGGCTCCTGGGTAATAAATGATATTTTTTTGTAATGCAAAGGAATACATACTTACCGTTTTCTTAATTGAATCGTAAACCTGTGCCTTAAAGAACTGTGTACGTTAAATATTTTGGAAATTCACTCATGTTTGTGTCTTTTTCACCTCCTGGGGCACGTTTTATAAAGCTACAAGTTACAATTTTACAGGTCTAAACTGGCAACACTGCTCAAATGGCTGGTCCTCATTGGTCGAGGTTGTGTCAAATGGAAACTTGTAACCTGTAAATTGTTATTTGTAGCTTTATAAAACAGGCCCCTGTAGGCTATACGGCTTGACGGATGTCATTGCTGGATGTTCTTTATTCCAGAGTATAAAAAGGTTATTCTTCGCTTTTAACATGAATAGTACCTACCTACTGTAATAATGGGGCTGGGGATGTAGCAGTTAAACACAGGTATAGCTGTAATATTCTTCTTTTATTTGCTTTTCAGATATAACGAATACAGTAGTTGCGTTCTAAGCGGTATCACAGCGGCGTCTGTCTATTTTTTACAATGAAACAAAGCACCGTTGTTCCTTCGAACCAATTTGATTTCAAATCTATAAATTTAAAACCAAATTGGACACTTCGTACAAATAGTTTAATGAGATAAGGTTCGCCTTCAGTAGCAGGACCTTATATCATTACATCCCTCGTCCCTCTGGGAACAAGGAATGAAACCTACCTATTCCTAAAAACTGCCTACGCAGGAAATTACAATAAACAGTCGTCCCCCACTAGGGGATAACCTCCTGTGCCAAGTTTTTCCTTTAAGTTAGAACGGGATAAAATTGTCCCTTATTAAATACCATAGCACAGCTGGTTCCGATTCCATAAAACCTGCGGAAAAGTAGGCCCCGCGACTGATAAGAAAAATCAACTACCTACCTAACCCTAGCTAGCAAATTTTGACAGTCCCAACATGGAGGATGCTGGAATGCCTTAACCTTTTCGACACTAAGGACATATATCAGTACTGCAGGCTCAATGCCAACGACTGACATATCAGTCATGGTTGAATAAAAACATGCATGGTTATCTATGAGGTAAAGTTGACATTAGCTCTGACGTTGAGCTGTCAATGACGCGCGAATAACCACTCTTTTGACAAAAGCGTTGAAAAGGTTAAATAAGACCCAGTTTCGTCATTACTTATCGTCCGATTAATTACTCAAAACTGTGTCTTGATGCGAACCTGTGTTCGTCTTATCTGTGAGTGCTCTGACGTTAGTCAAGTCACTCTCAGACTATTTACATCCTATTACATATTAGTGGACCTCTGTCCCCAGAATCCGGCCATGACTTGACCTTTGCCAAGTCACTTTTGGATCCAAGTTACCTAGCAATCATAACACATAATCAAAATTGTTTATTTTTCGTTAATACCTAACGTGGACATCATGAATAAATAACAAAATACAATATTAAATTATGATGTGCCTATGTCACACATCTCGGCCTGAGACATGGACATAGCATCTTCGCAGCATGATGATGCTCTGCATTCTCTTCCTGATGAGACATCAGGTGATTGCAGCATCAGCAAACTGCATGGCACATGCCTTAGTTTGCGCAGCTTGATTGTTGTTAAGTACATGAAAAAGAAACAATATTAAGCATATACGATAGCACAAATTAGGAAAGAGAACAGGTCACGCTCTCAAATGGGAAGATTCTAGGAAAGATCAACATAGCATTAACAATTAACTTCTTTAAGCCCTCGGCATAGACAGATATCCACTATGACTGAAAATAAATAGAAAATTAGGCGATACAGTTTACAGTAATTGATGGCACAGCGCAGTCGTGCCAGGATCGCCCATCTACTTCTTTACAGCAAACATCAGGCATCAGTCATCAGTCATCAGTCATCAGTCATCAACGTCATCAGACTTCAGAGTCATCAGGCACCAAACAGCCATCAGACACCAGGATCTTCCACTCAGCATCGAAGAACATGAAATACACATAGTAAACACACAGCAAAACAAATTAAAATTAGGCAATAGAATCTGCAAGAATTAAGCATGAACAAGCATCCAGCTAGTATCATTCCTTAACATGTAATGCATAGCGCATCAACCATGAAGGAATCCGCATGCCGTGGAATATGTGAGGTGAAACCAAATAAGCTTCTTCCAACCCTATGGGCGTAAAGGAATTCTCACAACCCCAGACACACCGGAGCCCCGCCATGGAGACATGCCCATGCACCATGTTCCTTTCTCCTCTCTCTCCAACTATGGTTGTTCATGCTTGTCTTAACCTGCTATCCTGTGAAAAATAACAACAATCATTAATTACACCTTATATACTAAAATCTTAACCAAAACTATATCTAACCTATACCTATCTCCTAACATGAAACCTTTTTAAACGGTTCCTATGCAATACAAGGGTTTTTGAAGGCATAGCGACTTTCCTTACTTTGTAATTTTCATTACTAAGTCTAGCAACTACTTCAAAAGGTCCCTTATAACGCTTGGAGAGCTTAAAACTGAGTCCTGTCCTCCTTTTAGGGCAGTAGATCATAACTTTCTCCCCTGCGTTAAAAACAACATCTTTGGCCTTCTCATCATAATAAGCTTTCTGCTTTTGTTGTGCCTGACGAATGTTTCCACTAACTTTATTCACTAATAAAGACATTCGTGTCATTTTATTCGCCAAGTTTTCTGAAACATTAATATGATTAATTCGCAACTCTACATCAGATCTGTATATCGGTTCCCTTCCATAGATTAGTACATGCGGTGACACTCCTGTACTAACATGCCGGGCACTATTATACGCATAAGTTACCATTGGTAAATACGTACACCAATTACGTTGAGACTCAGACACATACTTCGACAATGCTGATAGCAGTGTTCTATTAAAACGCTCCACCAGTCCAATTGTCTGCGGATGATATGTTGTCGCATGCGACAATGTCACATTGAAATATCGGGCCGTTTCCTTGATCATATTGGAAGTGAACACGGAACCTCTATCCGTTATCAATTGCTGTATGCCCCCAAATCGGCACAATATTTCTGTAATCAAAAAATCATTTATTATCTCCGCCGTGACCCGGGGTACCGCTTTACATATAGCGTATTTGGATAAATACTCCAATGCAATAATGATGTACTTATTCCCTCTATCCGAGATTTGCATCGGGCCAAGTACATCTATTCCTACCTTTTGGTACAAGTCTGAAACAGAAACAGAAATTAATGGAGCAATCACTTTATTTACATTCCTTTCCTGACAGCGATGACAAGATCTGACATATTCGTTAATTTTCTTTTCTGCCTTATCTATGTAGTATCTGTCATTAAACTTCGCATAGGTTTTAAAAAGTCCGAAATGACCTCCAGTCACAGGGTCATCATGGAGTTCATTCATGCACTCCGCAAAGCACTCTCTTGGCAAGACCAATAACTCCTTTGTCTCTTGTCCGACATTTCTCTTCTTATACAATAAGTCTCCCTGTAAAAAATAATTTTGATAAATTCGCGTATTATTTTGGCGCATACGGTTCAAAATATCGCTGCAAAACCCATCTGATTGCTGCGCTGACTTCACATCGATGCTATTCAGTGCATACAAGACAAATCCGTCCTCTTGCTCAGGAACCTTCTCTATGCATTCTGCATTTGGATTTTCAATCAACGGATTCCTGCTTAAAAAATCCGCCACTACGTTGTCTCTTCCGCAGCAATACACAATATCGAAATCCCACGATTGCACCGATAAAGCCCATCTCGCAAGTCTGCCATTCATGTCCCGCTTGCTCTTTAACCAGACTAGTGCCCTGTGGTCAGTAACGACTTGAAACTTAAGGCCCCATAAGTAATGCTTGAAATATTGTATAGCCCATATCAATCCTAGGCATTCTTTTTCCGTCACCGAATATCTCTGCTCGGCAGCACTCAATTTCCTCGAAGCGTATGCAACCGGTTTCATATCCTCTTTACCCTGAAATAAGCAACTTCCCAAAGCTTTATCAGAGCTATCGACGTACAGCCTCGTTGTCACATCTTTATCGTTTGAGAAATAAGCTAAAATTGGTGCTTCACATATTTTATTTCTTAGCTCCTCAAATGCTTTTTGCTCCACATCTGTCCAAAGAAACTTCTTATTTTTCTTCGTCAAACTCGTTATAGGTAATGCAATCTCCGCGAAATTATCTATAAATTTTCTATAATATGAATATAGTCCCAGTACAGATCTGACCTCTTTGACATTCTTCGGTGGTTGTATTAACTTCATAGCTTCCACCTTCCTTATATCTGTTCCAATTCCTTCCGAGGATACTTCATGTCCTAAAACAGTCACCTTTTGATACCCAAACCTGCACTTAGAGGGTTTTAGGGTTAAATTGGCAGCTTTCAGTCTTGACAAAACATCTTCCAACGATTCCATAAATTCTTCGAAAGTTTTTGCAAAAATTAGGATATTGTCCACATATACAATAACCTTCTTATATTTTATTCCAGCCAGCACTTTATCCATCACTCGCTGAAACATAGCTTGGCTTGTTTTTAATCCGAATGGCAACACATTAAATTCGTAAAGGCCGGTGTGCGTCACAAAGGCCGTTTTATCCTTGCCTTCTCCCAGGGCCAGTTGCCAATATCCAGCATTCATGTCCATGTCTGCAAAGTATTTCGCTCCTTGCAAACATGCCAACAAATCCTCTGTCCTCGGGATTGGATAAGAGTCCATTTTTATTTTTTTATTCAAAGCCCTGAAATCTATGCAGAATCTTGGTGGACCCTCTGGTTTATCAACCAATACCACAGGCGATGCATAAGGACTCCTTGACTCTTGAATAATGCCATTCTTTAGCATTTCATGCACCTGCTCATCAATAATTTGTCTCTGCTTCTCCGAAACTCGATATGGTGCCTTATGGACTGGTTCTTCATCGGATGTTTTTATTGATATTAAAGAATCCTTGTAACATCCCAATTCATGCGTTGCAAACGAAAATGTTTCACGGAACCCTTTTAACAACTTAATCAGTTCGGACTTTTGTTTTTCTGGTAACTCGTCATTTACATTAAAAACAACTGGTTCTCTTTCCGAAACATTGAGCAAATAGTTTTCATTTCGTTGCAGCAAATCTGTAAAATAAACATAGTCAGTTTTTTTCATATAAGAATCTTGTACAAACTCTTCGGTTTGTATTGAGAAATTTATTTTTTTCTCATTATGGTCAGGCTTAGATTTGAACGGTATTTTAATGTCATTATTCAGTGTCAGAACACCGCATACGAAATCAATAACTGCTTTATTATCTCGTAAAAAATCTTGGCCCAAAATAAACAGATCAGCAGGATCTTCCACAACCAATACCTGTTGGCGGAAGTACACATTGCCAATTACAAGCCCCATCTCGGCTCTGCCTACCACATGGATGGTATGACCACCTACGGCACGCAATGGTACCTGAGGGGATTGGATAAGGCTCACCTGCTTTAGGCCCTCCAAGCGCGATGACGATACACAAGAAACTGATGCTCCCGAATCTACAAGGGCCTCACAATTAATACTATTTAACTGTACATTAATGATGGGTACAAAATCAAGTCTATCTACAATATCCTGCTGTTGTGTAACCGGATTTACTGAGCACCACGCCGCATCCCGGTTCATTGGCGGCGGGGTCCGTAGTTTGGGCGCTGCGGTTGCTGCCTCGAAGAAGAAGAAGAAGCCGTCGCATCCGGCTGCTCCCGTGCGCTCTGTTGCTGCCTCCACGGACGCGGGCGCAAATTATGCGAAGGTGGCGTCTGCGGCTCAAATCGCACCCGACGCGGGGCCTCAACCGTATCCGGCGTCCTAAATGGCATAATATAATCGGATTGCGGAGAGTGCAACGCTCGATCCCCCCGATTTCGAATGTCCTCGAAAGTGACTTCTGGATTAAATATCGGCAATTCCACCTTCTGAGCCTCTGTATTATCGTGATTATAAATATCCTCTACTTGAAGTATTGTTTTCCTTAATTCTTCCTTGGAGTTAAATAACCTTGCAGCGAATAACCACTGGTAACGTTCGTTGACCGAATTTATGTAGTGTTTTACGAATTTTGCGTCATCCTTTATCTCCGCCTTCGACGCCAAATTCTCTAACGCATAGAAATATTCAATTAGAGTTTCCTGCCGTATTTGTTTCCGATAGTAGAATTTCTGTGCGTAATCTGTTTGAGAGGCAAACTGCTCTTTTAATTTTGCCACCAGCACCTCGTACGTAGTGAACGTCGTGTAGTTCGCCTTATACCAGTGCAATGCCGGTCCATCCAAATACGCGGCTATTGCATATTTCTTCTGTTCGTCGGTCCATGACTTTATTATTGCAATAGCATCATACTGCATTAAAAAGTCCTCAGAATCCGATAACCCGTTAAACTTCTTCGCTGCCATCTTCTGGTCTCTAAACATGCTGAAGGGGGAAAACACAAAAACACCAAAAGAAATTCAATTATTATACCACCGTTTCCGTACGAACATTACCCAACCATTGAACGGAGGTTCAAGCTTATCCTTCCTCTTATCCGTACTTCCTTGCGCTTTATTCTCTCGCTTGGCGTGCGATATATAGCGGCGACCCCGTTTTCTTCCACCATGTAATAATGGGGCTGGGGATGTAGCAGTTAAACACAGGTATAGCTGTAATATTCTTCTTTTATTTGCTTTTCAGATATAACGAATACAGTAGTTGCGTTCTAAGCGGTATCACAGCGGCGTCTGTCTATTTTTTACAATGAAACAAAGCACCGTTGTTCCTTCGAACCAATTTGATTTCAAATCTATAAATTTAAAACCAAATTGGACACTTCGTACAAATAGTTTAATGAGATAAGGTTCGCCTTCAGTAGCAGGACCTTATATCATTACACTACCTACAGTACACGACAATATCATAACAAAAGCAATCGAGTTTTTGAAGCTAGGTTTTTGCTAGATTGGTTTGTTGGATGAGTTTTTGTCTTTTTAGGGTTCCGTACCAAAATGGTAAAAGAGGAACCCTTACGGTGAGACTTCGTTGTCTGTCTGTCTTTATGTCGCAGCAGGTTTTCTCAGCAACAACAAATGCTATCAACTTTAAATTTGGCATAGTTGTACAACTTGCTTGCCCGCATCTGTTTTTTGTAAAAAAAAAAAGAAATTAATTTTATAAATAATTGAAAAGGTGAAATTATATTTTATTATTAATTACTTATATTTTATGGGAAAAATTAAATGAAGTGTTCATTATTTACAGTTTTTGAGAAAAAACAAAAAAACTTTAAAAAACTGTTACATGACATTAATTGTATCATTATTTAACTAATTGTCATAAATGTAATCTAAATCTATACAGTAAGTAGCTTTTACACGCGGACTCCGTGCTTCTTTTGTAGACGTTAAAAATAGGTAGCTGTATAGCGTATTGTATACCTACCTACATATATCTCTCGTTAATTAGCCAACTCGTCAAAAACCTAGTTTAAAACTACAACAAAAACATCATAAAAACATTACAGCCACGAGTGGAACCAGTATATAAAACAGGAACTTAAACGTATAACGTACCTTGAATTAAAAACTTTACATATTGCTTTTATTTTTACAACGAGCTTTACGCCGATAACTACATAGAGGACAGGTTTACTTATTTATGTATTAACAGACCTTGAACACTTAAAAATAGCATGACTTCGATCTGAAACTTAAGAATTCCTCTCACGCGTTCAAATCAGCCGCATCTTTTACGTCAGCCGGTGTGATCACGTCCATAAGAATCCATGACCATATATAGCGGTTTAAATCCTATTGTTAATAAAAAATAAAAATAAAAAATCAGTCAAACAGTATTAAACTTGTTATTAAAATTAAATTCGTCGGATTTCGATAAAAGTAATATGCAGGTCCCTGGTCCATTCGTCACTGGGCTGGAAGAACATCCCATCAGTGAAATAATTTTAAAATTAAAAATTAAAATTCATTTATTTCAAGTAACTGGGACTCATAATTAGGCACACAATAAGAAAATAACATACAAGCATACACATAGCCGGGTGGTTTTCAAAAAGTGTACCTTAGTGTAGATTAGTCATGTGAGTAACGAAAATTAACTATTGGTGTTCCTAAAAGACAAATGGTGTATATCTCAGACATAACTCCTGTAGCAAGTGCGACCATATTACTAACAGGTCGCTGCTTAAATACAAAAGCGCCACAAATCAAAAACAGATACAGTTTGATTTAATACTTAAAGTTAATAGCGTTTCGAATTTAAATGCAACACTAACACATTTTGATTTGTGTCGCTTTCGTATTTAAGCAACGGTGAGCATTTATTCTGCTTCGTTTATTGAATTTGAGATACCGCCTGATGGCGTATGAGAGCACTATATGTATAAATGTATGACATATGTATGACTCATTTTCGTTACTCATATGACTAAAGTTACCTTTTCTTAATTTTGGTCCTTAACTCGGTACACTTTTTTTGAAAACCACACAGCCTTAGATAAATTTAGTGACATCGTATCAGCTTAATGTCCGTTTCCAATATTTAAATCGCGGACAGATTTGATATTTTAGGTTAAAATTTGGCACATTTTGTACGTGGCAATTGTTTTTTTAACCCAAAGTAGGTAAACCTAATCTATCCTTGGTTTGAATATTGCGAACGGATACACAAGTATAGGTAGGAAATGTTGTCGCTGGCACACCATCGTGTTAATAATGAAGCGCAACGTTCTTATAATTCTGAACGCAAACTACAGTCTGTGATACATACATACGGGCATACCAGAGCACAGGGTAAATTTACCTTTTTTTTATAAGAGAGGGAGGCAGTCGAGCTTGCGTGCTAGGTACCTGATGAGAAGTAAATCACCACCAGTATAAACACCAGCACCTCAGGAAGAGTTGTCGGTCCGTTGCCAGCCAATTAGGAAAATTAAAGCTCTTTTCTTGATGGCACCCATGTCTTACGAGTAACTGGTTGGAAATACCGCCGGAGGGGCGTACTGCAAAGAGTGCATAGTGAGGTCACGGTTGAAGAACGTCATTCATTAATTTATTTTCATTACGTATGTCGAACATAAAGTATTTTAGCGAAGTTTATGTGTTTCGTACATAAAGTACGCAGTAGTCCGAACGGCGAAAATAAATTATGATTACCTACATTTGTACCTATTAATATTACGATTGGCAACCCCGAAAACTCCCTATAATGGAAAACTCCCAGTACCCCATTAGCATTCTATAGGCGTACAATTTCATTGAGAGTCGGCGGCGTAAGCATGAGGTACGGGGGTGAGGTACTTCATGTATCTATACCCCAGCTTTCAATTAAGTTGTACGCCTATTTCAATGTAATGTAAGACAATTATAAAATTATGTATTCGTATTTGCACTTAAATTAGGCGTTTAGGTTAGTTTATTAACATTCAGGGATTTCAGGGGTTTATTTTACTAGGTAAAACTATATCGCTTTTGACATATTATCGTATTGTTTTAAACTGAACCGCAATTACTGTCAAGTAGCTAACAGCTATCATAACGTTGGTAATACGATTACATGTCAATAGCAATATGGTTTTACCGAGTAGAATGGCTCCAGACCATACATGTAAAAGAACTGGCAATAGGTTCTAAAATGTTGCCTTCATTTTGTTCGAACAGCGTGCAGACGTTTGCCCGCAGCTTGCATCCAGTACCCTTACCATGAGTTACATTTACTCGTTAGCGAGTCGAATGCTCTGTCCCTCGCACTCTATAAGAATACTGCGAGGTCTGCGAGGGGCAGAGCATTCGACTCGCAACTCATGGTAAGGGTACAGAGGACCTTGACTAGATACATAACGCTAACGTAATTGTACTAATCGTTTTTCGAAAACTGGCAATGATTGGCAGCTAACATCAATCCCGATTGCCGAAGTACCTAGTTCTTTGCTCCATTGTAAAGGCTGGCCCGATTTTGACAAGGGAGGTGAAGAAGAAGACAAAAAAATTTCACTGTCACTGGGTACTTAATGTCATATCGCGAAATAAAAAATATATACTACATGATAACTAACACTAGATTGACGACATTATCAAAACAGCTGTTTAGTTTTTTCAAAGCTTGCTTGTCATTGAATCTCTTTATCACCTAGAACACTGCTGAATCGAGTTTCCGGTATTATAATGAGTCAGTTAGGCGTAACTAGCTGACCGGTTACAATGATAACATCTATAATATATGCAAGCATATTGCATCTAGTGCATCCGAGTTTCCCAACGCCGTCAGTGCACCGGACCCAACAGTAGCCATTAATCAGTCACACCCGCATTATATTTGTTTGTTGCAATGCATTCCAAACAAACATTAAAATTACTCATTGGAGTACAACTAGGCTAGAACTAATTGCTTAATTGACGCAAAAAATAAGAACGTTGTAACGAATTCGGTCTGTAATTGTATAGTTGTTCTTTTGTATGAAAGGTTTATTAGTGATGTTCGCCGACGTTGATTAATTTGACGTTCGTTACTTAATTAGCAAGCAAACATTACGTGCAAGGCAAGTAAATTATGCTTGTTGCTATTTATTTACAAAATTTTCAACTTGTGATTCATTAGGTTTTTTTCAACGTACGTACTGTGGGCCTATAATGGTCATGTTTATCGATGTGTATAAACGTGGATAAAACATCTGTCACTTTCTCACCAGTGTGTTAGTGTGAGAGTGACGAATGCTTTATCCCACTGCGATAAAAGCGACCATAATACGGGCCCTGCGGACCTAGCATGGTTGCGTTTATCGCGTGACAAAATGTGGATAAAGCATCGTCACTCTCGTGCTTAAATAAGTGTCAGAAAGTGACGGATGTTTTATCCAAACTTTGTCACGCGATAAACGCAGCCATATAAGGGCCCTTGGTTAGAAAGTGACAGTTATTTTTTCCACGTCTACCCACATCGATAAACACGACCATAATGGGCTCGCTGGCCACCATTATTTACTATCATTATTTCACAATACTAAAATGCATAAATGTCGGTACTAAAATGCTACAGTGCTGTTCAAGTCGTGAACCATTATAGAGGTATTATAATATTTGTGGTATTTATTACATTGGTTGCTTTGTACTGCGCCCTTAGTCGTGATAAGAAGCAGGTTGCGTTGCTCTTGCCATTTTTAAACGTAAATTACTAAAGGCTGGTTGGCTTAATGATGCCGTCTACATAACGATGTATAAGAAATGTAAACTTATTGTGTTGTTAACTTGTAATGACTATTGCAATTGCATCTCCTTACATGTTTTTTTATGGCATGGAGAAGGTATACGAGCACACAGGCCTCTTGATGGTAAGGAGATCTGTGACCTATAGATATTTGCATTCTTAAGAATACAATCTAAAGACTGAAGTCCTAAGATCACAAATGCGTTGGCAACCCTGAGGACTAAGATGGAATGCCTCTATGCTAGTAATTTCACCCGTTGTCTTATCCCTTCTTCTTTATCTTCTTTATAAAATAAAGTGGCTTTCCGCGTCTGTTTGTCTCTCTGTCTGTATATACACTTACTTCTTCTTAACTACGTAACGGGAGATTCCCTTGAATCAACGACACTCACGTCATCGAATGTATCATTTCATGGAATTTCATTTTCATCTAAGGCTAATTTCTGCTGTTTTTAGCATGGCTAACATAGGTTAGGTTAGGTAATCCCTGTGACCGCCAAAAAATTATAACTCCTGGGGTGTCATTCTCTCAACAACGACGGACGGGTGGACGAACGAGTGATTGTCCAAGCGGCGAGTTTAAGTAGTCCCGTTAGAGTGAACAAAACACATTTTAGCGCATGTATTCAATTTGGCAGCATGTCTTCTCGAACGTATTAGCCTGCTTAATTGACAATGCACACGCTAAAATATGTTTTGTTCGCTCGGACGGGACTACTTAAACTCGTCGCTTCGATTCGCTCGTTCGTCCGCCCCACCGCCGTTTTTTGAGACTAACCCTGACCCTGTGTGTGGTGAAATGAACATTATCAAATGTGAATATAAAAGTAATAGTTAATTAACATTCATTTTGTTTGTTGCAGGCAAAGGGCGAGATGTGGTCAAAGGAGTCCACGGCCGGTTCCGATCGGGACAGCTGGTCGCAATCATGGGACCGTCGGGAGCTGGGAAGAGTTCACTCCTCAACGCTATCTCAGGTTACAGGTAAAGGAACAGCTGTTTCAGTGAAGTGGTAGTAGGTTCGACTCCCGCTAGCCTCAAAGTGTGTTGAGCACCAATATTCGTACCCGAGTTTCATATTAAAGGATGATTTCCATCAAACAGCTCGTATCGCATCGGATCGGAAAGGATCCGGACGGATGAGGCGACAGCGGATCGCGTCTATTAAAATTGCTATCGTCTATTTATTACGGAGCCGATAGCGCGTCGCAGCATACTTTCAGCTACGATCGCGTGTCGCCGAAGACGCCCGCGGTCAAGTTGCTGTGCGCGGCTTGGTAATATATACTTTAAATACCGTGAATCCGTGTATCCGATGCGATGCGAGCCGTTTGGTGGAAATCATCCTTAACGATACGTATAAAAGTATGGGTAGGTATGTTCAGTTATTCAGTGTCAAAGATATAATACTTAGGTGCCTATAGGCGACGCGGTCCCGGGGTCGATTCCCGGTATGGGCAAATATTTGTGTGATGAGCGCGAGTATTTGTTCCTTATTCTTGGGTGTTTTCTGTGTATTTAAGTATGTATTTAATTAGATAATATACAAGTAGGTATATTTATCGTTGCGTTAGCTTAGTTTGGAACTAGGTCAACTTGTGTGAGATTGTCTCCTGTTATTATTTATTTACCTTTTGATTTTCGAACTTCAATTTTTATTGACCCAGCGTGCCCATTATCGTCGTGTTTATAGATGTCGATAAACTTGGATAAAACATCTGTCACCCATTACGATAGTGCGAGAGTTACGGATGCTTTATCGACCGCGATAAAGGCGACCAATAATAGGGACCCAGGGGTAACCTTAGCTTATGTTTGTTAATTAAAACTTCTTACTCAATGTTCACTTCTCCATACTCTCTGCAGTATTTAAAAACCCAGTCAAATGCGAGTCAGTTTCGCGCACCGAGGGTTCCGTATTGCGGCACGGTAGGTATTTATTATATTCCAATTTGAATTCAATTTCGAATAGAATCAGCGCAAGCCCAACTCACACTTGACCATTTCTTTGTATTTGAACGGACGTTCGTATGGAAGGACGGACGGTCGGATGGATGGATGGACGGACGGACGGACGGATGGACGGACAGCGGAGGTATATTAATATGGTCCCGTTAGCCTCCCTTTGGGCACGCAACCCTAAAAAGATGGAATAAATAAACCGGACGGAACACGCTATTTCCCGGTCAAACATCACCGCTCAGAATGTTTGTATAAATTATACCTACAGTGTACCTATTTGTTTATTTTGTGCAAATTGCTTGTACTTTTACCCGTGAGCTAAAGGAAGTATGCGCCGGTAGGTTTAACCTGATTCAAGATAACCTAATACCGGGATTTATTGATTTTATTTTATACACAATCATAAGTTGACACGGCACCGTTCCCAATTGTGCCCACCCAATGACCCTCTTAGGAATGGGGACAATTGAGTGGAAGCAAACATAACGTATTTACTCGCACAACTCAAGTTTTCAAGTACCAAGATTCCGTTATCATACATCAACACTTAAACAAACGAAATAAAATTAGCACATGCAAGCACAACAACTAGGTACTCAAGAAATTAAAAGCCGGAAGGTTTTGGTCACGTATTGCCTTTTGAATTTTATAATGCAATAAAAATAAACATTTTCTGTACGAACACTTGGTTACCGTTAAATTTTTATTCTCAATTTAAAACGGTAACTGACAGGCAGCATTCTTGTCACTTCCCGGTCTGCAATTTCCTGTTCTTAATGCCTTTTATAATGATCACTAAAATCGTCAGTAAAAATCCTCTCGAAATGCCTAACCAGATACTAAAAGCATTTATATCGTCTTTGTTATATCCAATTTTGAACAGCGGCCTTCGTTTTAAAAGGCTTTAGATAATAGGTGCCCAGCACGTAAAAGTTTGGGGTGATATTTGGATGTTTAGGGTACCCAAACGGTATACCCTATTAAGTACTAAGCGTCCGTTGTCTGTCCATCTGATCGTCTTTCCATCGGCGGGATGTAGGGATCTCATGAACCGTAACGGGTGTGATTCAGTATATTTTGAAAACCTGGTTATTTAAAGTAAAGTAAAAAATCGTTTCACGATCTGATAATCAACTTTCAGATCCGTTGGCGTATCTGGTGACTTCCTTGTAAACGGGCAGCTGCGGAATGAGCAGCAGTTTCAAAGGTCCTCGTGCTATATCACCCAAGAGGACCTCCTGCAGCCTCTCCTGACGGTGCGGGAGGCCATGGACGTCGCAGCCAGTCTGAAGTTGTCCAGGGGCTCCCAAGCTCACGCTGAGCAGATACTCCAAGAGCTGGGCCTGCTGGAACACATGGATACGAAGACGGATTTGCTTTCCGGAGGACAGAAGAAGAGGTAAGTTTTGTTAGGTGATTTATTGAAAGGCTTTGGGTTCAGGGAGGCTTGAACTTTAATTTGCAAATGTTTTGCAGAGAGGTAAAAAGTTTCCGCCGGCTAGATAATCTCCAAATATTTTTAGCCGAATTTCACAAACACGAATTTCAAAATTCCGACTGTAAAAATCCGAATTATCGTTATTTCCGCGTTATTAAAATCCCGAAAAATACTTTCCCGATCATATCTCCGACAAAACGGAACACCGATCTTTTAAATTTCCGAATTTTCTCATTACGAATCAAAACTTTTGGGCACCCGATTCCGTAAACTGTATAAACGCTTACGTAACTACTTTTTTTGTCAACACTCGTCGCTGTCACGACTCAACTTACCGCTCCTCCCACAGCGCTCGTCGTCGCACCTAATTTGTGGCTCAAGTCAGCGTGGAAAATTATCGAACGAGGTATGCTTAAATTTGGCTTCGGTATCATCTGAATTTTCATATTAGCGAACTGAAATTACCTGTGAATATTTAAAATTTTCAAATGTGAGTTTACGAGCACAAAATGCTTTAACCCCCCTAACAAAAATAGGGGTGTTGTAAGTTTAGCGTGTGTATCTGTCTGTCTGTGGCCGTTTAAGAGATATTTTCTCTGAAAGCAGAGGTTACCATAATGGCATAATCGGGAGTTCTCATCTATTTATTACATTGTCATTACAGACCTTTCCTTAAGAACTAAACTAAACCTTTACGTTGATGACGCACATTGTTAGTTGCTTTCGGAATAGCTACAATTACGTTATTCGATTTGAGGTTATAACAATTACGCAGTTATTTCATAAACTTTTTCAATATCACTTAAGTTATACCTGTGTGATTAGACTTTGTCACGAAATATGGGAAATATCGAATGTTAGGAGCCAAAAAAGTATTGGGAATAAACGAAATAATCGTACTCAGATATTATTATTATGAATCTTTCTCTTCAAGGTTTTGTTTATTCGATATATTATTCACGCGTCGTGTAGTTACAGTTATCTACCAAGTTACCTACTATTCGTTCATTTCAAGCTTATCAGTTAATGTTGGAATATACATATAGGTACCTACCTAAGTTTCTTAATCATCTTTTTGCATTTATGAGTTTCTTATATAAGAGTGAGCTGCTTGCACGTGTTCGAGCCTCGACCGTACGCACCGCGAGCCACCATTAGCAAACTCAACAAGACGGACCTAGCTGGTTTAGTTAGTAAGGGCCGCGCCGTCGCCGCGTTTGATTTCGGAGTGTTAAGTATCAAGCGAGGCGCGTCGACGCAACCCTAGCGCCCAAGCGGCAATAGGTAACAGAAACTCCTAAAAGACTGGAGATGAGCTACTTTTCTTTTTATACTATGCCCGAAGTGCTGGTAGTTTCATGGCCGACATGTAAAAAAACTCTGATTTGGTTAACGCGTTCCTTACATTAATTTAATTTACTAATTACTTGTAGCACAAGTTTATTATATTTTATACAACCAGTAATTGTTGTGATTGGGACATAAAAGCGCTCATATCCAAGGCCGTCACGCAACCGTTCCTCCCAATGGGCATTACAAAGCGGCTAACGGAATATGGGATCATAATATTATAAAACACCGGAATAATGCTTAATTAGCAGAGTTAATTGAGCAGAAATGGACCGCCATGCGCGACGGACCTAAACTTGCTTCAAAAACAGAACGCACATAATTTACATAGGTACCTATAGCAATAGTAGGTACACCATATTTTTGCAATCTGACATATATCGGCTTAGGTTCGCAAAATATGTATTTTCACGAAAAAACTAGGGCATTCACAAAATCGGTTAATCTTGCTGATTTATATGACAAAAATTTCGTGATTCCGCAAAGACGTGAATAGAATCTCGCATTTTCATGGGAAACCCTGGTGGTTTTTACGGTTCCGTAGTCAATAAGAAACCCTTATAGTTTGTTTGTTTGTTGACCATATCTGTCTGAGTTTAACTCAGAGACTGCAAAAGTGCATTGCTGGTTTGGTATGGCTTGGGATTACAATTAATATTATTATGATAACCATTATTAATTACTTTTGTCATTAAGTACCATTTCTTAATTTACTTTAATATTTTATTATGAATACATTTTTGATGGTTTTGCCGTCGTAGCAATAATAATTTAAAACTAATAACCCTTACGTACTATACAGTCATTTGTTTGTGTCATAAAAATCAGCAAGATCGCGTAAACCGATTTTTCGTGAAACCCCTAGTTTTTTCGTGAAAATTGAAATTCTTCGCGCCTACGCCGAGATATAAAGGGGCTTGTTTTATATATTTTAGCTTACGTTAATCCTATGCATTTTCTTAGTAAATCGCTTAAGTTAAAGATATTAGGGAATTCAATTTAACCGGTTATTAACCGTTTTTGTAGGAAAATAACCGGTTAAAACCGGTTATTACCGGTTATTTGCATTCCCTAATATATATGCATCACGTCTCGCCCCAGGGGCATGGCCACTCAGCGATAGAAAAGAGATTTAAAGTATACCTACTTAGCTGTGCTTAAGTTGAGAGCTAAAAACATAAAATAATTAATTAATTTGTAGTGTGTTAATTTACCATATATCGAGCTTACTTAAAGCGATTGAGAGGAAGATTTGGAAACGATGTAGTTATATTCACCAACAATAATATACTATCCAACATTGGGCTCAAAAATATGTGACACGCTCTTATACGTCTAGTAATAAAGAGGTGTCAGATATTTCTGCGCCCAATGTTGGATAATATATTATTGCTGGTGACTGTACCTATACCTCACTCATAACTAAGGCCCTCTTAGCTAACTAACTTTCTCTCAAATATTGACATTTGTAATAATGTCAGCAAACAAATGAAAACTTGGCTGCGAACCAAGTTGAAAGCAGTATTTCTGCATTTCTGCTACACTATAGGTAAAACGTTGAATCGTTCGTATGCATAAAAACTATTTTTAGACGACACAAAGACAACAATGTGTGTCAAAAAATAAACAATCATGATGATTTTATGCTTTGGAACATAAAGGTCGAAGACGAATTGGGATGAACCATTCTTTACAATAATATGGTAAAAAGAAATCCATTTTAAACGAATAGGCTTCCTGAATATTCTCATCTTTAGATATATCATTACGCATTAATGTTTGTCATGACAGTAGGGACGTCATCACAGACATTTTGAATCCTTAATATGGTAGGAAACCAGATTTTGTTTTATGGGTGGAGAAATAGGCTTCATTAAAAGTGGGATTCAACTACAAACATTAAAAATGTTTAGGGAAAGAAAATATCCTTATATTCTTTTGCTACTTTAAAATGTATCGGAAAGTACCTAGTACATTGCAAAATATTAAAAGTACGGATATTTTTGATGCCTAGACATTTTTGATGTGCGTATTTACCTTTCCCAAGTGGGAAAAAAAGGAACACAATTTCTCTTTTTCCGGCAAACAGTCTCGAAGCACTTTTACTTTTAGTGCAGATCGTGCCTTTTGTCAAGTTTTCTCACGGAGAATTTTTAACTGCTTACTATCACTTTAACGAAATATATCTACATACCTAGCTGACGTTTGAGCAAATCTGACTGCTACTAGCAGCTGACTGGTTGTTGACCTGCGCCTGAGTTGGTAAAGGTTGGCGCCAACTATGGATGCACTACTTGTTGGACATTGACCCCAAATGTTTGGATGCATTTCCAACAACTGCATTGGCCAATTGCTACTGTAGTATTACCATATAACAGAGACTGGTTAATTTTATGGGTCTAACAGTGTTTTACTGTTGTTTAGTAATTAACATTATGTTATGAGGCATGCTTGTATATTGCATTAAATGTGTTTTTAATCGACTTCATAAATAGGAGAGGTTCTCAATTCGTCGGGTTTTTTTCTATGTACGTTCCTCGATTACACAAAGACCACTGGACCGATTTGAAAAAATATTTCTTTGTCAGAAAGGGTTTACTTTCTAGTTGGTTCCATTGTCAACACGTCAGGATCTGATGATGAGATCTTGGAGAAAGCAAGGAAACTCCTCAAATATGATAGGCACTCGTATAGCAATTTCAGTATTTTTCATTTTAACTCGTGCATTTGCTCTTGGAAAGCACTATTTGGTGAAGTGGAACTGATGATGAAGACCACTGTTGCCCACCGGAACTCCTAAACGGTACCTATTTCGAGGGTTGCGATAAGATATCTGGATTAAGATAGTTGAGCGACTATGACGAAACTCATTTAGTTTTAAATATATGACTATAACGTTCTATAGTTTCTTATTAATTGAAAAGTGAGACTACATAACAGAATAATTATGATCACTAAAAATAATAAAATAAAATGAATGTTTTAAAAAACCAAAACCCGCCTTCTAAAACGCAAAAAACTTCAATGTCGGCTTTTGTTTAAAAATATTGTGGGACGCCGACTTCAGTTGGACTGACTATTACCTCATCACCATCATTTCAGCCAAACTACGTCCACTGCAGGATATAGGCCCTCCCAAGGATCGCCACAACGACCGGTCACGTGCTACCTGCATCCACCGGGTTCCCGCGACCTTCACGAGGTCGTTGGACCATCTCGTGGGAGGTCTACCCACGCTGCGTATTGCGACTATTACCTACCTTTATAAAAGAAGTAGATTTTTTTGCGTTTTTGAAGGCGGCTTTTGGTTTTTTAAAACATTTTGAGTTTGATTTTTCAATGACGCAACAGTTTGATCGATTGAGAGTGTTCAAAATGACACAATTAATAATGTGACTACAGTATCACCTTACACAATAATAACTATTTCACTTGCATCTCTTTGCATTACGAAAGTAAAAAGGTCATAAAAGGTTTTTGTGACATTATTTTAAACATGGTAAAAGAATTGAGCATGACATCATCCATATAATTAGAGACAACAATATGTTTTACACATTCAGTAATTATCCGAGGTAAATCCTGTAATTATTGTGCCACGTTACAACTTATGCTTACAGATGTAACTTATAGTTATTCCGTATACTTAATTGTTAGGTCGTGTGAGCATTGCATGTTATCAGGGAGCAAATTCACGCCTCCGCTAGCTATTATTCATTGTTCCGCCATACTTAAAGACTTTACATAATATTAAACTTTGAACATAATTATAAAATTAAGCAGAAATATAGTACTGTAGGAAATCGTTTGCTTTTGAACAATTTTTTCAAAGGACATCTTTGAAATCCCTCACGAGGTGAGCCGACGAATTGGTGGAGGTTACAGGAATCCTCTGGATGTGTTCGACGTGAGACCGATTATTGCCAGTGCCTTCCTCCCGTTGCTGGACATTAAGCTGCTCCTTCCTTGGACGTCTTTCGGTTGACATTATGATGATAATAACGATGATGTTTTAAATTTTGCCTCATTTATATGTTTGCCTGGCTTAAAGATTTTAATCCATTCGTCGATTTTTACTACCATCAGTATAAGCTATAGGTCATTTGAAATACGTACGAGTATGTGCATACCTACCTATGTTAATCCGATTAACATGCAATCAGAGATGGGCAATATTTATTCGAATGACGAAAAACGAATAAGAATAACCAAATTATTCGCGAATAACGAATGAAATTCTCAAATGATTATTCTTATTCGAATAAATTATTCGTCGAATAATTTATTCGCGGATAATTTACTCGTTGAATGAATTGCCACGAATAATTATTATGTACTACTTTTATACCTGCTCCATTGTTCTCTAATAAATTAATAAATTATTCGTTATTCGAAAAGTAGTCGAATGATTCATTCGTGGATAAATTATTCGCGAATAAATCATTCGCAAATAAATTATTCAACGAATAAATTAATCGCGAATAAAAATATTACGAATTATTTTTTATTCGAATGATTATTCGAATAAATAATTATTCGAATAATGCCCATCTCTGCATGCAATATTAGGGTGTTCTTAAACCCTCGTATGTCTTGATACAGATCTGTGCTGAAAATTTGGATATTTTTAAGAATTTTTTTAAGCTTTATTTTTTTCGGACTTTATCTTTATCTTCCTTTCACCTCCGACATATACGAGGGGTTAGAGGATTAATCTGATTATGTAGTCTAAAGGTGATCACGGTTTCCCGCTGTTCTTAACATAGAGCCATCGAGTATGAACTCGTAAGAATGGTACCTGTGCAAAAAAGCACACTCTTTAAATAAGTTAACGTTTTGAGCGCCAAAGCTGGCAAATCACGTCATCGGAAATTCGTGGCACTGACGCCAAACGTCGGCAATTGCCGTCAAACTTCATACGCCACAATAATCTGTTCTGTCTGCTTAGCGTTCAAAAGGTTTAAATGTTAAAATACAATTATTGACCAAAGCTAATTTGCTTTCAGACTATCGATCGCCTTGGAGCTGGTAAACAACCCACCGGTATTCTTCCTCGACGAGCCGACCAGCGGTTTGGATACCGTCACCACGTTGCAGTGCGTAAAGCTTCTGAAGCAGTTGGCGCGCCAGGGCAGGACCGTGGTGTGCACCATCCACCAGCCTGCTGCCTCACTGCTTGAGCTCTTCGACCAGGTAAGCATGAAATTGATCAGACTCTTAGACACTTTACTCTTAGACCACGCCAAGCCACAATAGCGGCGCGGCAGGCCACGTACCATAGCCTAAGCATAAATCAGATTCTCCTTAAATCCCATAAATTCGTGGTCGGAACAACAACGCCATTCTACAAAGGTTCTTGCTCCAAGAAGAAAATTGATCGTGTAGACGTCAGTTGGAAAACCAAATTGAATGGATTGAAGTTGAAAAGACAGCTTGACCTTGGTTGAATTGAAACAGAAACCGAAACAGAAAAAGATTGATTGCCCTGTCAGCAGAGTAGTTTTACATATTATTCCTTAAGAGAGAGAGAGAAGAAGAACGTACAAAGACTACAGCAAAAGGTTCAGAACTCAGCATATACTGAGAGACTGAAGTCTGCACAGCGCTGATTGTGTTGTTGTTCCGACCTGTAGAATAGGTATAAGGGAAGTGTATTATTAACAGCGACGCAGACGTTAGACACAAGGTTCGACATTAGTGCCACTAGAGTCTTTATCTTTTTAACGCCATTAATGCATCCTTCACGGAGTTAACCATCATTGGCGTTGATGTTGTTGCGTATAAAAGACCTGCGTATGTTGCCTTTTAAAATTGATACATGCGCTGAATTTAAGGGGTTCCCTCTATGTCGCCGAAACTTTTTACGCCGAATGTATAGTTACGCCGAATTTTGTTTTCGCATAATTTTTCTCCAGCATAAACGGAAAATATGATTTAAAATGTTTTGTGTAATCCTGGTAGAATAGAGTAGGTTAGGTTCGGTTTTTTTCATAACTTTTCAAAAAAGTCAAAGGTATCAGTAGAATAACAATTATGCGAAATTAGTATTATGCGAAATCATACATTCGGAAAAATTATGATTATGCGTAAACAAAGGGAACCGAATTTAAATTTAGCTTGTAAATGACGACTGTTGTGTTTGACGGAGTGCGATAAGATTTTTTTACCTATGTGATTGAGCAGCGACCAAGACCGTGTCAAGCACCTACCTATGTTTATGCAATATTATCAGTATTAACACCAAAGTTATCATACCAAACAAAACAGACCTCTCTCAATTTCTCAAACACATTTTGCGCTGCCCCTTTTTACTAGAAGAAACTACATTAGGTCCTTGACCTACAAAAAGCCAGAGACGAGAGGTAGGTCCTCCACTACAAATAGGGTATCGTCGGTCTCAAACGCCAGGACGAGATTTCTTGAATACTATAGGTATAGAGTTATACACAATATATCAATCTTTAAAGATACCTACCTAAATACATTGTAGGTACAATGCAAAGGCAATAAAACTAAGAAACACCGTGTCAGCAATTAGACAGATGATAATCACGTTGTATAATTATGAAGGTAGTAAATTTCATTGCACGAGTACTGGGAATCTACATGATAATTTGACATTGTGTCACTAAAATTATAGCAAATTGTGGTATCATTATCAACAAAGTTATGGCCAAGGTATTTCAAAGTAAAAGTGATTATTTATACTGAAAACACACACCAAGAAAAAAACACTCAAGATCTAAACAATAGGTGGTAAATAACGGTTCAAAATGTATGTAAATCCTTATGACCTTTTGATTAAGTTGTCGTGCCGAGCGCGACAGAACCGTGCGACACGCTGTGTCATTGTTTTGCGCTTAATTTGCATGCTTAATCAACTTAATAAGATAACTATTAGATAAAACAATAGGGCGTGATTTACGCGGCTCGTCTTCTCCTTTGTTGTTTAAAAGAGTGCTTCACAACAGTTATAGCACTGCGACACGAAGGGAAACTTGGACTTGATTTCTCATTATGCAATTAAAAAGCAAGTTTATCATAAATTGTGTTGTTGTGATCTTGATATTACGCAGTAAAAGCAATTGATCGAATATAATTGATACGAGTTTTACTGAAACCAGAATATTCAGATTTAGGTACGAATAGGTCTGTAATCTTAAGCGCGCGGTGGTCAATATCTGGACCACCTTGTAGCAAGTGTATCAGTTCCGGTCTGTTTCTAGATTTTTTTCTCCATTTCTTCAGGTGTACGTCATCGCCGATGGACGATGTATCTTCCAAGGCGAGACAGGTGCCATGGTTCCGCATCTACAGAGCGTAGGCTTGCCCTGCCCGAGACACCATAACCCTGCTGACTTTAGTAAGTATTTCCTGTCATCTTTGACAAACAAGAGTCGCAAAAGTGGGTCATCTACTCAGGGCCGGATTATCCATAAGGCGGGTTAGGCAACTGCCTAGGGGCACCGTGCAAGCACCAAAGAAAAAAACGTTTTTCGACACATGTTGTCAGTTGATGGAATACTTCATACATAGTAGAACTAAAAATAGCTGTATTTGACGATATAGGTAAGTGTTAATTCGCAACGCAGCCGGCGCGCGGTCGGCTGATAAGTAGGTACTAAGGTAAGCGTCCACATGTCGGTATCGTACGCATCGGACGTATCGACATGTGGACGCTTACTTTTAGACTTCATTCACAAATTCATAGAAAAAAATGTATTTTAAAAAGTAAGAAAAGGGGCCCGAGAATTGCATTGCCTAGGGGCCCTGATAGGCTTAATCCGGCCCTGCATCTACTTTCAAGACTTCAGACTCATGTAGGCCGAGCGAAGATGAGAACGCTTCTAACGTTTCTTTTTTCTATCGACTCGAAAAAAAATTCGGAAATGCGAAATGTATGTAGTTAACATAAGCGTTTGACGCGATCTGTCATCAGAGGCCCTAGACACGATGCTTAACGCTATTGTTAACGATTTTCAAAAACTGTCAAGACCATCCGGCAGCTTACGTCAATCCTATACATTGTCGATAACGATAACGATCTCGCAATGCATCTTGTTTAGGGCAGCACCTTAGGTACGTCAGTCATACATACATTTTGTAAATTTTCGGAAATCAGTAACTTCACTATGAATTTTGACCAGGCCCCATACCCCATGATATAAGTAGGCAATAAATTGTTGAATTGAAAAACCGGCCAAGTTCGATTTGAACTCGCGTGGATAGGGTTCCGTACATACGTTTTTTTTTTTTGATAGAATTCTTATAGGTTTTCCTTGTATTTTGTATTTTTTTTAAATTTTAGGCTCGGTAGGTTCGGAGATTAGGGGGGGAATGTTCAATTTTTGTCAATATGAAAGCTATGAATTTTACAATAATAACAAATATATATTTGAGATCCTCATAACGAGCCCTTTCATTTGATATATGACACAGTAAGGATTGCAAAACTTTTTTTTTAATTTCCTAATTTGGCCCCCGAAAATGACCATTATTTAAAAAAAAAAAATTTACTTTGCCAATCTGTGTTTGTGTCATCAATTTGTACACCAAATTTCAACTAAATCGGTTCAGTAGTTTCGGAACAAATTGCCTGTGACAGACGGACAGATAGACAGACGCACGAGTGATCCTATAACGGTTCCGTTTTTTCATTTTTTGTACGGAACCCTAAAAACTGTAAAAATCTTACTTAACACTTTGACGACCCATTTAGCCTGGTACTAGCAACTAGGCTAAACTCTGGCCTGCCTACGTTAGCGGTCCTGGGTTCGATTCCCGGTATGGGCGTGTATTAGTGTGATGAGCGCGAGTACCTACTAGTTGCCGAGTCTAATGTATGTCTATGATATAATTTTATTAATACAAAAAGTACAACCAAGGCAAGAGCTTTCCCAAAGGACTAAGTAATTTTTTGTGAGATTGTCCCCTGATTTCGTTTTTTTTTCTAACCAAAATACAGTACACAAGTTATTTTCTTAATAGAAGTAGGTAGATATAATGAGTACGACATGTCCAAAATTGTGATGTAATAAGTCCTATTCATTTGTTTTGATTTCTTCTATAATTAGCTGTGATTATAAAAGATAGCAATCAAGACGAATGACTACGTAGATATAGGTACTTATTTTGTCTCAATTTTGGACATGTATACTCTTAGATTGTGTAATCATACAAAAATTGTGGGCCTCACAAAAATCAAGGTTGTTCAAACTACATAATTTACCAACACAGAGACGGCATTGAAGTAGCAGGTATATTTACCACGTGTTTTCCGGTTAGGTTAGGTATTAGGCACTTGTAAAAAAAATATGTCAATCAACCAGAAACCGGCTGCGGAAGTTTGAATTAAACAATAGCTTATAAAACGTGTCTCCTTGAACCTTGACATTAGCGGAATCATAAAGATGGCTATATTACAAAAAACTAATGATCCTTGAATTAAATTCACATTTAGGCATATAGGTACATTTGTGGTTAATGTTGATGTATTGGCTGGTACACATAAACAACATATGAAAAACAATGTTTATTTTTCAGTTATTGAACTCACAGAAAACCCAGAGAACATATCAAAACTATGCGAAGAAATGCTTAACGGACAGTTATACAAAACAGCAAAGCTTGAACAGACCGAACCAGTTAACAACATGGAACTTAAACTGTGCTACCAGACGGAGGATTCGGAAGAGACTGAAGTCATGTTGAGCAACGAGAAGTGCCTTTACAAAGTGCCTAAGTACGAAGGAAGTACGTCCAATAGTTCTTTGTCGAGCCAAGTGTCGCAGATGAATTCTTCTAATGCGTGGATGAAAGTCCAAAAGCAGGAAAACTCGTGTGGGTACGCGACAACGTATTGCCAACAGTTCTCCATCTTGTTGTGTCGGATGCTGCTACAGATATCAAGAAATCGAACAGGTTTGTTCTGAAAATATTGACTCAGCTACTTTATTTTTATGTATTCAACTAACAAGCAATTGACCTTTATCTGAACTTTTAATGACCAAGAGGTCTGAGCATAAAAATTTAACACGTATGTTCGGAAAATATTGACTAATAAAATAAGACTGACCAGTAATTAACCTTTGTTTCACCTATAAATGATCACGAGTTTATACCTAGTTACCAGGCTGCTATTAGTTTGGTTGATTATAAGGGTTGGCATTTGTCCTAAAGAGTTCACTAATAACCCAAAGCGCCACTTTGGTCATCTAAAATATGTATTTATTGTACTTATTAAAATGAGTTAGTTGCATTCTGATTACAAGAACAGTTATTACACGACTGTTAATACTGTTATGACTATTTAGTATAGGTATTATGACACAATTCTTGGCCTTTTGTGGCATTGATAAACAGACATAATTTACGCCAATTTTAATTAAAACCGATAAACTGTTCTATATTTTATAATTAACACTGCCATTTCATGTTTGCAATTATGCATTATCTGCCCTTGGAAACAAAAGAGTCCGCCTTATGCCTTAGATGATAAAGCTCACAGTTAACGCTCCGTTAGTTACTCGTATTGTTAATGTTTACTTAGTGCGATGCTCATGTATGTGATGTAACAAATTGACATAGGTCGTCTGGAGATGATTAAAAGGGAAAGGTTTATCTTTCACGACCATTTCCGTATAGTTGAATCCAGCTGTAGCTGTATATTTTAGTGAGTAGTCGCAGTAACGAATTGAATTGAGAATTTATTATACCAATAGCTGTGCCAATGTAATATAATGTACCTACAGCTACTTTAAGTTCGACCAAACCTGAAACTATGCAAATATCACATTGGACATTGAACACGATAAGTACCTACAATCTAAGCCCATAATATTTCCTTTCGGTACATCCGCGAATCGGTTACAGTCATACATGCTTGTTACACAAAGTTTCACATAGATGTTACACAAGGTTTTAAAAACCAATACCATCCGGCAGAGCAGGAACTGTGACTGTCACTTTCCAAGTACGTAGATTCATCATTATCATCAAAGCAGCCGGAAGACATCCATTGCATATAATAGAATAGACTTACATTTCCCGTTTCAACCAATATCTCGTGCCTTCCGCGTCCTGGATCGTTTTTTTCATCTTCACCAGGTTGTTGTGCTACCAGGGATTGGGGGCTTCCCACTCTGTGCTTTTCGTTACGCTATCGTCGTTCCGCAAATCTTGTTCGGCGTGTTTACTGGATGTATAAAGAGTTTAAAAACGAAGTGTGGTTATTAGTTGTACAAATGAATAGGGTATACACACGTCTTAAGTGCTTAAAATATTTCCAGGAGAAACCAGCGACATCTGGTTTTGCATGATTTCATTCTTTCTTTCCAGGTCTCTGGATTCAGTTGATCCACCACATAATGTGCGGCGTGCTGATCGGCCTCTGTTTCCTAAACATGGCCAACGACGGCACGCAGATGTTCAACCATCTCAAGATGTGCGTCGGGCTGGTTATATTCTTCGCCTATACGCAAATCATGGTCCCAGTGCTTGTTTGTAAGTAAACTTTGTTTTTTGCATGATTGATTGTGGCTTTTGTTTGCTAAATGACAGTGTCTTCTTGTGAAATATTTTTGGACATCGTTTCAGTAGGTACCTAGTTGCAGAGGTATCTTTTAACACAAAATTAAATTAATATTGTTCATATATAATTATTATTTCTATTCGTAAATAAAACTGACTTTATTTTGTAGAATTATATTTTCTTCCCGTATACATATCAGTCGTCAGTCAGTAAATCATTCGTTATTTGAAATAACAAAAATAATCACTCTTTGTTATTTCGGATTTATCTTGGTGAGCTTTATTCATATCTAGATACATTTGTTGGGCTTTTAAATAAAAGATTAATGTTAGTAGTACAGTGATGTAGAGCTAAAAGTTGTTTGGCACAATGAAAATAATCTACAACAATAAGGTCTGTTCATTCATTCATTCACTTGTCTTATTTAGTAAACAACTTTCTAACCTCAAAATGAACCTTTTTTTGGCTAAAACAGCTATTTTAAACAAAATAAAGCAATCACAGACAATACATTAGCCAAGTGATGTCCATAATGTTTATTACGATAAAAAAGCTATTTTAGCAAAAAAAGGTTCATTTTTAGGTTAGAAAGTTGTTTACTTTATATGTAAGACAAGTAAGGATGAACAGACCTTAGTAATTAATGTTTTGGAACTAAATAGGCGAAACGTAAATATACAGGGTGTCCCAGAAACCGACGTCAACCTGCCAAGGGCTGATAGAGCAGCTAAAAAGCTATATTTAACCCCTATGTATATTCAGCAATTTTTGCTAGTTTCGGATATATTGATCATATTAATTTGAATTTTTGTAATTTAAACGTAAGTAAAACGGGGAAATACGTTTAAAAACTTCGCTGATTCGTAATCATTCTAATTATGTAAGATACTACTGAAAAACTAAAGAAATAAAACATGAAATTAATGATTTTTCGTGACATAACATGGACATTTCCATGGACATAAGGGAAAAATTACAAAAATTCTAATTAAAATGATCTTCGAAATAAATTATTCAAATAACGCCCAACTCTGATACTTATTTAAACTATTTGACAAAATAAAAAGTGAATTATGTATGAAACGAAATATGTGTTAGTAGGTAGGTACCGGCACTTAAATCTTAGCAGTACCGTAGCAGCATAGGTTACAGCATACAATATACTCGCTAAGCACTACTTTGTGTTACTATTTTTAGTTTCTAGTAAATAGGATTGTTAGTGTTTTATGTTTCCTAGCAACATTCCACTACTCAATAAGGTATTTAAAGGTCTCTTGCAGGAATGTGTTTATAAAAATCGCATTACGCATTATATATCTACGGCATCATCACTATACAGACCCTTTTTATCCTATTTGGTATTAACTAAACCGTTAAAGAAATTAAAAACCGCCTCAAGTGTAGTTTTTTAAGGAACGACGAGAGTCTTGGTATCCTTTCACGCAGACAACAGACGCAGAGGTGTTCGCATTGTTGTATTCTGGTGTAATAAATGTATAAGATAACCGGTGAAATTAGACCCCAGCGCTGTGGCTCCGACTGCAGCACATGCTGAGTTGAGTCCTATTTCACTCACACTACACTGCAACGTTTAAAATTTTGCTCTAGTCTCTAAATAAATTAAAAATAAGTAAAATTTGATCTTGTTTTTTTTTTGTTCTATGTATGTCCGTTGTGTTGTGGTGCGTATTTGTCGAATAAATGTTATGAGTTTGAGTTTAAATGACTAGTTACTGTGCATTTTATTTGAGCTCTGAGGTTGATAACACAATTGCAGTGTTGAGATTGCAAACATTTATGAAATTCAAAGCCCGCTTCGAGTTCGTTTGCCTTGTCAATACCATAAAAAAAAAACTTTATTTTCAGATCCCCAAGAAGTGAAACTCGTAAAGAAAGAGCATTTCAACCATTGGTACAGTCTCACGCCGTACTACGCGGCGCTGACAGTCTCCAAGCTACCAGTGCAAGTGGTCCTCAACTGCCTCTTCAGCACCATCGTCTACTTCATGGTCGGGGTGCCCTTCAAGCCCGCGAGGTTCGTCGCCTTCTGCCTCATCGGAAATGTGGTATCGCTGGTGGCTGAAGGAATGGGCATGGCCATTGGATCCGTATTCAATGTTAGAGTAAGTACCTAATATTGATTTAGTTATGGTCCTATCAGTCTGCCAAATTATAGTAGGTATTCGCCAATATTTGTGCTTGTAAGCAGTTTTGCTTGTGGCTAGAAAGTGGGAGTAGATACTGTACTGCGTATATAAATTATAGTGTTGCATAGGAAAGTTGTAAAAGTTACAAATTCGACAATATTTTGATCTATGGATTTTTTAGATACAATAAAGTCTCTTTGTTTGTCGGCTTAGTCATTTTATACTACGCGAAAGATTTTTTAGCGGTTTTATCATCATTGAGAGGATTTCTTTCTAAAGGTTGTCGCAGTCATAACCGCTCGGCACCGGATCAGCTCAGTATGTCTGTGACAACCTTTAATATTTCATACACATAAAAGAAAGAACACTAAGGTTTCTACTTACATGTTTAATAAATAATTTCAGAACGGCTGCGCCATCGGTCCAACTGCCATCGCCCCGTTCCTCGGCCTCGCAATCTACGGGTTCGACTTTGCACAGCGCATTCCATTGATGATGAACATCCTCATGAAGACCTCCTTTATCCGGTGCGGGGTCGTCGCCATGGTCCTAACAATATTTGGATTCGGACGGACCCCCTTAGAATGCAAAGATGTATACTGCCACTTCGCAAAACCAGACGTCTTATTAAAATACCTAGACATCGAAAGGAGCTCCGTCTGGCTGGAAATCGCCATAATGGTTGGAATCATGTTTGTGTTCCGAACCTTATGCTACATTGGTCTAAGATGGCGATTCGCTACTTAATTTTTCAACTATACATACTGTGATATGTTTACGAGTATTTTCAAATTCCAATCAGTTAGGGAACTGAACCTTTGAACTATTCCTGGGCAGGCTTCCTCCAAAGTTAGTTACGTATTTATAGACTCAACGAGCTGTTGCCCGCGACTTCGTCCGCGTAGAAATCGTTTATCGCTATGTCCTTCCTCGGGGTTAACCTATCCAAACATCATTCATCGAAATCGGTTCAGCACTTTGACATTTATAATATTAGTATGGCTATGGTTATACCCTTCTTTCGCACCGCGCCTGTTGTTTCTACTTGTAGCATCCTCTTCCCACTTTAGTAAAACCGAAGCCGTATTATCAGGTGTAACAAACCTGCCAAGTTTTAGGCAGTGAAAGAGGTAGAGCTATATGACTGCTATAGCTGTGTCCCCTCACTGCATGGTACTTCGCAGGTTTTGACAGCTAGTAATACAGCCTATGCCCGAAAAACCAGCTATATTAGTGCGTTGTACTGGACACGGGTTAGTAGACGATATTTCATTTCCAAAAATCGTTAATTCGATTCAATTGTTTCATTCAATTTTTAACCCTGACAAAAAGTATGTATGTTTTAACTAAGAACATATTGTTGGGATAGTATGAAGTGGCCAAAACGCCTGTCTACGCTAGCAAATATTCTAATTCGTTATAACCTGGTCCATTACTATTACTATAGAGATTTTAAGCTAGTTAAAACCATAGACGACTTCAGTTTGCGTTTGCGACTACGTCATACTAAAATGAATATACTTAAGAATCGTAAAACTATGTCAGGCCTATAACTAATTTGTTTAAACCAAAGCCTGTTCAGAGCTACAAGTACAAAGGTCAGTGGTTAGGTGCACAGCCAGTACAAAGAATTTAATAGCATGTGATAATATAAGTGAAAAATTTAATTATAGTTACGTATCATCTATGATACGATTATTCTGATAAGTTGGTGACCTTGAATATAGTTTTTAAGTATTTTCTTTATAGCCTCCCGAAAACGACAAATTTAGCAGTCTGATTGGCTGATCTGTTAAATTTTTGACGTCTTCAGGTCACTTCGCATTGTCGATTGGCTGATTGCAGAGCACTCAAAGGCGGCGCATTAAGCATCTCACTCTTATCTAGCATGAATCGACTACAAAGCTAGTATGAATCAATAGGCATCTTCTGGGGTGAGCTCGCTTCATCGTTAACAAAATCTTCGCTCTCCAAGGGCAAGGCACTACATAGCTAGTATGAATCAATAGGCATCTTCTGGGGTGAGCTCGCTTCATCGTTAACAAAATCTTCGCTCTCCAAGGGCAAGGCACTACATAGCTAGTATGAATCAATAGGCATCTTCTGGGGTGAGCTCGCTTCATCGTTAACAAAATCTTCGCTCTCCAAGGGCAAGGCAAGGGTTAGTCAAGAGCAAACTCAAAATCAATAAAAAAAACAAGAGCAACGATAACAATACAAAAGTTGCAGGTGCTACGTCGAACTTCTAAACTACTACGTTATCAAAATACCTCTTCTTGCGTGCATTATAATTAGGGTTAAGGCCCCCATCCATGTAGAGGCCGATCGGTTCAGGCCGAACTGCGCCAGTTCCGCCTGACCGGATCGAGTGGCCATACATGTAAAGACCGATCAGTTATTCGCCTTCAGGCCAAATTACACACACGATGCTATTTTTCATCCGGTCGGTTAGAACTGCAGGTAAAACTGATCATGTTTGGAGTTCTGTCCAGTCAGGCAAATCGTTCAGGCGGACGGATGCGATTTGCCTTCAGGCCAAATTACACATACACGATGCTTTTTTGCATCCGGTCAGTTACAACTGAAGGCAAAACCCATCATGTATGGAGGCCTTTAGGATTTTGGTGGCATATCGTGGTTCTAGAATCCGTGGAGTCGCTATTTCCTAATTATTATAATACATGACACTTTGATTTTTACCTTCAGTATGGTCATTTTTCAAAATGAGCTAAATACATTTTTAGTTCGGTTATTCTTGCTTGTTTCTAACGCTTTCACAGGAGAAATATCCTCCATACCAAAATTCATTTAAATTGGTTTAGCGGTTTAATGAAATATTAAAATACTGAAGGTCAAAATCAAAGTGGTATGTATTATAATAAATAGGAAATAGCGACTCCATGGATTCTAGAATAACGATTTGCCACCAAAAGTCCCAACTCTAATTATAACGAAGGTTTTTGTAGATGCTCTCTACGCGTTTGTAAGTCTTTCACAAACAGTCTATATCAGTAAAAAGACCTGTTGTGTCAGACGTGCAGATCTGCCCTGGTAAAGCAGGAACCTAATGGTTCAAGAATTGACAAATCAACTATTCTACTAATTCTATTCTATTCTATCACTAAAGAATAAAGAACAAGATGTATTTCAAACAGATTTCGATAATTTATAAGGGTAAAAGAAACAGTTTTATACCCGTATTCACAAACGTCACTATGAGGTCTCACAGTGCTCACGAACGCACAGTTCACGTTCAAATCGTCTCATAAACAAAAGGTCGGTCAAAAAGGACCAATCACAAAGCTGTATTGAACGCAGTGCGTTTACGCATTGAAGGATCCCTTAAGTATTGTTTGTGAACACGGGTGTTAGTCTTGTGCTGGTGTTGGATCAGAAAGTTCTGTTTACTACGCAGTGTTGCTAGTTTATTCATACATAAGCTTCAAATAGATAGGAAGTAGTTTCTGTTTTTACCATAATTACCAAACATATTTTCCCTAAAATATGTTAATTGTTTTAAATACTGGAGCTATAGCTTATAAATAACTCGATTATAATAATTGAGCTACTTGGTTGGGAAATCAGCTCTGAAAATGAAATATTTTTGCTAAATATAGATCTGAAAAATACATACTTACACTTGCCAAAGATACTTTTAAATAGTATCTATCTAGTAATATTTCGAGGTTTTGTTTATAGGTGTTAGTAAGTACTTAATAATTTTGTAGGATAATAATTATTTTTAATGGGTTAAGATCCCATAATATATACATATTTTACTCTATGGCAAAAAGTACGAGTTTACGAGAAATTCGGGGAATATTTTTGCTAAATATAAGGCATATTCTTAAATACATTTAAGGTCTACTGATTTACAAATTTATTATATTGTTTATTTACCCAGTATTGATTTTAATTAATCACCGAAATGAATCTAAGAGCCTACGAAGCAGACTGTTTATTTATAAAACAACTATGTGTAAGTTTTGTACTTTTTTAACTAATGTTTATAGGATGGTTAATGTTAAAAAATATTACAATCATAAGTAAAGCGTTTGTTTTATTTAGTTATAACTTTGACCTTACACTAGGTAATTATATAAATTGTCTACAAATAAACATGCGTTTTAAATAAAACAATCTCACTTCTGTCCCAAGCTGCCATTCTCTTATTTCTTTCCAGTTCCTTTGTCTCTTCTCTTTTTAACATGTTTCTTGATTTTAGTTTTCCTCTTTTCTGCCTTTTCTTCTTTGACAGCCTTCTTACGCGCTTTCTTGGTGTTAGGAGACTCATCTCTTGGACGGGCAGAAGATTTGAACTTGGTGTCTGCAAAGTGGAACAATTGATTGTTAATTCAAGTACTTATTTGAAACAAAATACTAAGAGCATTATTTGAAGTGAAAAGCACAATAAATATGATGATGATGATGATGATGATGATGATGATGATGGTGATGATGATGATGATGTGGATGATGATGATGATGATAAAAAAACAAGTTGCGAGGATAGGTGTAACAAAACAACTCATAAATAAGTATGCTAACATAAGCAAGCACATTAACCGTGTCTATATTGTCTTGTCTGCCATAATAATTTTTAGTCATAATTGTGTTTCAGGTCATAATAATAGCAAGTCATAACATAACATATTTTTTGATATGAAACTTTGAGACTTTTACAAATCAAAAATAACCTAGCCTTATAGCTAGGCCAGTCCAGTAGTGGAGAGGAATTTGCAGAAGAAGATAGCTACATGTAAGATATTTAAGAAATTTAGAAAAGTTTACAGTTCCAGCAATACAGTGTATCCCTGAATAAAGTGCACAAACGAATTCTGAAATACTGGGACGAAACTAGATATAATTTCACCAACAACAACAAAATATGAAAAAAAAACGTGTATTTTTTTTATTTAAAAAAAATGTTGATTGCTGTTTCGAAATCCTATCGGAACAAAGTGAAATATCTCGACTTTTCTCGCCTATTAAGATGAAATAAACGGTTTTTTAATCCCAGAGCATTTCGTGTGACAAACAAATAAAAAAAAATATAAAAAAAAACAGGTTTATTAGCAACACATATTAAACAACACAATATCTTTGACCACTCATCAAAAATGTCGTGTTTGCATTAGACTCATAATTCTTTTTTTTAAGTAAGGACAATGAATTTGCACAAATAATTATAGCTAAATAACATAAGGTACTTAATATGGGCATATTTTTAAGTAATATGAGGAATTATCAGGAATTTACAAAAAATAAACACATTATTTTGAAGAAAAACCAGTTTTTCTTGTGTGTGGTGTATTTTTTAGATTTTTATTTCATTTGTTTGACACTGGAAATGCTCTAAGATTAAAAAACAGCTTTTTTTATCTCAATTCATCTCATATGAGGTGTGAAATTTCACTTTGTTTTGATAGGGTTCACAGCAAACAATGTTTTTTTTTAATCTTAAGAAATAAAATAATGACACCACATGCATCTAATTTCAACCCTATTTGTTTGTTCACTTTATGCAGGGACACAATGTATAAAAATAATGACTATGTCATTATAAAAATAATGGCTGACTGTGACTACCAATGATTAAGTCAACAAAGGCACTATGACCAAAAATAATTGTGGGAAGCAATGGGCTCCCATTAACCTTTGCATCTCAGTGTAGCGGGCTGATGCACAATCAACTTTTCACAGCAATTTGTAGCTGTCAAATATTGCCTTACTCTTGCTTCATATGTTAGAGAAAGAGGCCCATAGTTGCCAGCCACGCATTGCCGTAAACATGTTGCTTGTCGAAGGAGCCCTTGTCCCATGACAGTATATCATTAATATAGAAAATAACCATTATTTCTATGTACAAGTATATTAATTGCTTGGTATGCTTCAACATAATCAGATGAAAGGCATAATTCCTGTAGCTACCCATTGTAAATGATCATTTGAATCTTACTTCAAAAATGCTTTATTTAATATTTTATTAATTCGCTAACTATTTATTTATTTATATTAAATAATAAAATTATTAAATAATCGAGTCATACTCGTGGCCCGTGTTTTAATATTAATGTCGACTCCATACCTGACTTTATTCTTACAGTGCTATGAAAACGTAAAGTTTTAATTAATTTGTTACATAGTTCTAAAATTACATACCCTCTTCATCCTCATCCCCTGAAGAGTCTGACCCACTTCCTGATCCACTTTTGGAGATATCACATTCTTCCAATATATCCGGTTTACTCACAGTGGAGAGATCTTCATTAAAGCCAGCAATCTTTTTGTATATTAGATCTTCTGTATCACCTTTCTTAGCTTTGCTAATATCCCGCTCATAATTGATAACCTGGAAAACATGAAAGAGAGAATATCTCAGTGAAAGGATTTTATTCTGTGAGAAAAAAGATGATTAAGCATCCTGGGAACATGAAAAGTAACTTTATCAAAATTAATTTACAAGCAAGACCGTAACAATTAATTACGTTAAAAAAAAAAACTCACCTCAGTAAGCCTTTTGGGAATGTAAACATTTTTGAAAGCCTCTTCTTCTACCTGTTCTTGTGCGGTCATTTCTTCTAAGTTTCTTTCAAAAGCTTTTTCAGAGAGCTTCTCTAAGCATTCCTCCAAATTACTTTCATTTATAGCAGAATCTGTTATAAAATCAAACAATTCTTTTACAGTCAGAGTTGCAACTCCATTTTTTCTAAAGAAATCAGAGATATTTGTGCAATCTTTCCTTAGAAATTCAAATGCATGAGGGTGGTCATGTTCCACGGACTGTGACACATCAATGACAACTACATTTCCTTTGTGGTAAAGTAAATTATACTCTGATAAATCAGCATGTACCAGTTTACAAATATTAAACATCTTCCACATCATAGTAATACAATCTCGGTATAAAGATCTAGCTGTTGATTGAGATAATTCTACATCTTTAAGTTTAGGAGAAGGCCAACCTTCATCACCCATAAAAGTCATCACCAAGACATGACTACGTAAGATAATGGGCTCTGGAACATTCAGTTTAGCATTGAACATGCGCACAAGATTTCTCATTTCCTTCTCAGCCCAGGTTCTAACCATTTTACGAGGGTTAGATCTACAGTAACCATTTCTGAATCTGTATTCTCCTGAGACATACTTGTCTCGGTCTTTGAATACTAAAATTGATGTCTTATATATTTTTATAGCATAGTCTTTTCCATCTTTAGACGTAGCATGGTAAACATTAGCTTCTTTGCCTGTTGATATGCATCCATTTATCTCATTTATGATGCCTCTGTTCAGCAATTTAAAAAGAATCATTCTTGTGCGAGGATCCATGACTTGTTCTGCCGTAGCTCTGTCATGTTTGTCCTTAGTCCTGATCCTGCCTCTGTCAACTTTTCTATCATTGCTGTCAATAAATTTGTTTGTACGGTCCATAGGGTCATAACTGTCAACATTGATTTTATTCACATACTTTTTGAACAATTTTTCAGTAGGCTGGAATGTGCTGACTTTGTTTGATGGTGTTTGGGAATTGCTTTTGAATTTTGATGATGTGTTTGTTGGATCGTCAGAGTCTTGGAAGTATTCATCTGAATCACAGTAATCATCTTCATTGCTGCTTAATGTTTTTATATCTGGCTTGTCAGCAAACTGAAAATATATAATTTTAATTAATACGTCAATTTATGTTGCTCAATTATATTCAATTCAGTTTTATTATTAAAGTTAGTATATTCAGTCCGTTAATACCTACTTTATCTGGTCCCCTGTTTAACAAAGTACAGTAGGTAAATGAACGCTGAATGAAGTAGTTTTTAACAATGAAATTTATCTTACCCGTACTGATTTAACCTTAGTTGAAATGTTATCTTCGTAATCACTGAATTGTCCATCACTGCCTTCAGACATGGTTACAATTATTGACAAGTATCAGTAAGCGTAAGAACGTGTATTTATTGAAAAATACGAATCAATTCACTTAAAACCTTAGCACAGCACGTGTATGCCCTATAGGCTTGCTTGTGTCACTTTGACATTGACAACTCCGTTTTGATGTTTCAATCTTGAGCTGCGTTCCAAATTACGCTATTACCACTCACCCCAACCAACATAGTTTTTAATTTCTTTATAGTGATAAAAAATGCGGAAGGCAAATAACTAAATTATAGTTATTTTAATAGAATAATAAGTTTTTGTGCACTTTTTGGTACTGGGGCTTTATAATTTTAGTCTGAGAAAGAAGAACCTATTTTACAGCATAAGCTGCTTATGGGTCTTCCCACATATCGCACATCCTGTAAAAAACTGTCATAACACAAAAAAGTGCAAACATTAACCAATGATACAAAAAAAAAAAACTTTTTTTTCTTTATTATCTACAAAAACGCCATATTCTTAACTCAAAAATTCGCGGTCAGAGGGCACTTGTGTCTGTTTGATCCGGAGCGACATTGACACGCCGTCAATCTACAATAATGCCCTAACAGTGCTTGCCGCAGGCGCACGCGTGTCGGTGCGGGTGAAAACCGTCATAAGCTATTATGCGACTTTATTGCAGATCAGTCAAAACAACACAAAACAGTCGTAAGATAGAATATGACTTTTTTTATTGTATTACTTTTGTTTGTGCCTATTGCAGTATACAGCCATATCATATATTATGTCACTTTTTTAAATTATCTCCTTTTCAGAATGTGAAAAACTGTCATAACATATGACATTTTTCAGGTAATAAAAAAAATAAAAATGATAATGTATGACGACACAATTTTTATTTAACTACCTTTTTAGTTAAGTACATTTTACAGTAGTGTGAAAAGTAAAAATAATATAAACCATTAATAAACATTCACAATTAAACGAAGAAGGAAACAAAAACTTTAAACGCAATTTTCTCAAAATGCCTTTTTTTATTTTACAACTCTTTTTTAGAGGATGTGTGATATATCGACTCTGAATCTATATATATAAAAAGCAAACCTGAATGACTGACTTAGATATCAACGCACAGCCGAAACTACTGCACCTAGAAACTTGAAATTTGGTACAGGGGTTCCTTTCATGATGTAAGTGAGCACTAAGAAAGGATTTTCCGAAAATCGACCCACAACGGGAGTAGCGGGAAACTAATTCTACGCGTACGAAGTCGCGGGCGTCCTCTAGTTAGACATAAAGGTTTTTAGCTTGGTAAATAATGAATCCTCAAAAGGGGGGTGTGGATGGAATGGCTGAAAGCAGAAAGTTTGACCTCGGAACTTTGTTTGAACTAGCTAGGAGATAAACATACTAAAAGTCCCCCTCCTCGGAGGTGAGCCCTACGGGGGGAGGGCAAAAAGAAGGTCCCATTTTTTGTTTTTTTGTTTGCATCTTGAAAACGAAGCGTCATAGGAAAATATAGAATTATTAAAGTTGATAAATTTTTCTACAACTTTGTTTCAATACATTTTTACCTATGTTCAATCGTTCTCTATATATGAGTCGCTTAATTTCAAACTTGGATATGTCCTTGAAATTTGCTATATGAATTTAAAACTTAATTTGTTTGAAAAAAGACGCAAATTCCGTTGTCCTTTTGCATGGACTTATCCGAGTTTGAAGTTAAGCGACTCATGAGCTCCGAAAAACGGTCGATTATCAAAAATGTGTTTTTAGCTAGGGTATTACTGCACGACACTTTGTTATATGCGCTGAAACTTGGCACAGTTGATTCTTAGCTGGTCTTGAGTAGATTCAGACAGGCATTTAATGGGGGGAAGGGGGGAGAGTTTGACGCTGCCGCGCTTTAATTTTGATTTTAAAGCCAAAAAACGGGACCTTCTTGTGCCTTTTTTAGTATGTTTATCTCCTAACTAGTCCAAACAAAGTTCCGAAGTCAAACTTTCTGCTTTCGGCCATTCCATCCACAATCTTTCGTTGCCTGGACTATTTGGTGATCGGCTGCTTAAGCCGAGCCCGCATCGAAAGCTCAAGGAAGACCCTGGAATTCGCCGTTTTAGTCCGCCTACACCCAGCTCTCAAAGTTCTTGTTTATAACTTTGAAATCATAAGAAATAAAAAGTGTGTTTTAGGGTTCCGTTCAGGTAGATTCACTAAAGCTGGCACGAATGGAATAAACAAAAGTAATATCACCTATCACTGTGTGAGTGCCGTCCTCTGAACCGATGTTCGAATTTCAAATCGAAAACGTGTAATTATTTTACACACTTGTATACTTTCGTTCAGATAAAGATAAGATAAAGATAAAGATATTTATTCAGTAAGTAGGCCGCACGCGCACTTTTACACGTCAAGAATCTACCAGTTCACTAATTCAATCCATTCGTGCCAGCTCTTGTAAATCGACCTGTACCAAAAGCTATTATTTTAAAGTTTGACGTAGTTGTACAACGTACTTGCCTACCAATCAAAAATAATATGTACACACAGTGCATAGAGTTTGAAAAGGGGGACTTTATTGCAATGATTATTTTATATAAAGATACGTCATCTGCGCGCAAAAACGTTCTGCAAAAAGGAAGGCAAATTGCCTTACTTTGTATCTATTTATCTCTTTCTAACAATAGCGTTCGCTATGGATTGCCGTGTTTGTCTCTGTCAGTAATTGGTCACGGGTTTTGAATGCGTTTAGTATGAGCATAACGTATCTTAATATAAAATATCATTGCTTTATTGTAACAGAATGGGGTGTCATCATGACAGGCTTTATCTGCACATTTTTAGGGTTCAGGGTAGCCAACAGGGGTAGTCAAACTAGGAACCCTTATAGTTTCGCCATGTCCGTCCGTCCGTCCGTCCGCAGCTTGGCTCAGAGACTCTGAGTTCTAGAAAGTTATAATTTGGCATAAAATAATATATATATTAGTCACGCCGACAAAGTAGTAAAATAAAATCGTGAAAAAAAAAGTGTTTTAGGGTATATCTCCCCTACACGCAACGTGGGGATGTATATTTTATTCTCGTTTACCCCATGGTGTGGAGTGTCGTTGAGAGGTCTTAAAAAATATTGTGAATGTGAAATACTTATAACAAATTTCTGACATAACGATTGTAATCCTAAATTCCATTTCCATACTCGTTTGTTCTATATTGATGATATGACATAATTTTTATCGACCTAATAGGCTATGGACGTACCTTTTATCGAAGTGACGTAGCATTTCACATATAGGCAAACTTTCTTTAAAACATTTAAAACCAGTTAACTTCATTTTAAACGGAAGCAAAAGTCGTTTTCCAAATTCGATAGTTTGATAGAATTCAGTCTTTGCTGGACAAACTTAATAATAACTTCACTGCTATAATCTATAATCTCAAGTGTTATATCATTTAAGAATGTCTATTAAAAAGGCAAATTATAAAGAAAGCAGCACTCAAGGTTTTATAAAAAAAAAAAACACCGTGCGATATCAAACTTGCTGGAAGATAAACTCAGATTCCTAAACTTTAAATTTAAAAAACTGCTAATACACAATTAATTTCATTAAAAGAGTCTTAAAGCAAATTTAATCGGCTTTCTTCAGCAAACGAAACTCAAAAATTCTAATATTTGTGGTCGTGGCATTGAAAATGGTGAACCAGGGTACCGCATTTCCAAAATTTTGAAAAGTTGAGATATTTCGTTTTGCGTGCTACTTTTATTTAACATGATTTATCACATTTTCGAAACTCCTGTGGTCCGTTTCACGAAGCTACAAATTACAAGCGGAACTCTCTTTCTAGCAAAAGGAGTTAGAAAGAGACTTCCACTTGTAATTTGTAACTTGTAGCTTCGTGAAACGGGCCTTTGAGCTGAGCTATCCGCTCCTATCAGCTGGAAGGTTGGCCTCTACGAGGGCTGCCTTTTAAGTTCTGTCGTTTGCAAAACTCCCGTGATTATTAAAAAAAAAACTAGTATCATCTTAAAATATTTGAATTTAGAATTCAAAAACAAAAGAATGTCTCGAGATCGGCCGATTCGTTTTAGTACAGCGTCGGTTCAAAGTTGACAAGTCGGTTGTGAAAATGGAAATTTTGAAGGAAAATTTACGTGCGATAATATTTTACAACTTTAAAAGGGGTTTAACGCGTCTTCAGTGCTTTGAAGAGCTGACTACGGTTTTTAAAAATGAAGCACCATGCATCCGGACTGTGGAACGTTGGTATTTGGAATTTCAACGTGGTTGCTCTAGTCTTAGTGATAGGCATCGTGAAGCACGACCAAAAACAGCTGTAACCCAGGAAAACATTGATGCTGTACGGCAACTGATCGTCGAAGATCGCCATGCGACATACCGCGAGATAGAAGCCTCATTAAGCATTTCAAGGACCAGTGTTCAAAATATATTGCATGATCACTTAGGTGTAAAAAAATTGATCTCACGCTGGATACCACATTTACTACTATTTAGTGAAGACCAAAAAACGGCTCGCGTTAGATGGTGCCGCAAAACTCTGCGGCAATTCAAACGAGGAGACTCTAAACACGTTTATGACATTATCAGTGGTGACGAATCTTGGATATATGCCTACGATCCGGATTCTAAACAGCAGTCGACTGTTTGGGTGTTTCAAGATGAGCCAAAACCGACCAAAGTAATACGCTCACGGAGCACTTCGAAAAAAATGGTCGCCACGTTTGTAGCGAAAAGTGGCCACGTTGCGACCACCGTGCTCGAAGATCGTAAAACAGTCAATGCTGACTGGTATACCACTGTTTGTTTACCAGAAGTTATCGGCGAGTTCCGAAAAAATAACCCAAGACGTCGTATAGTACTGCACCACGATAATGCTAGCTCGCACACCGCCCGGCAGACAATTGCGTTTTTAAAAGAACAAAACGTCGAAAATTTGGATCACCCGCCGTACAGTCCAGACTTAAGCCCTAATGACTTCTTCACTTTTCCAAAAATCAAGCAACGACTTCGTGGTCAACGGTACCGGACGCCTGAAGAAGCGGTTGAGGCATACAAAACGGTCATTTTGGAGACCCCGACTTCGGAATGGAATAAATGTTTCGAAAAATGGTTCGATCGAATGAAAAAGTGTACATATCACGGTGATTACTTTGAAAAACAATAAATACCATTTAACACTTAAATTGTCTTTAGTTTTTTCAAACGACAGAACTTAAAAGGCACCCCTCGTATATCCCGGACATCCTGTATATGGCCAACATTTAACAAAGTTAAATAAACCAATAAAGTTTATAATATTTTAAATTTTTATTGCATGTTAAATAAAATCCATAAAACTTCAAGCATTTTCTTGAAAGTGACTGATGTATTTTATTTAAAAAACGGAACTCTCGGTGCGTGTGTCTGGCTGGTACTTGACTGGTTTTTTTCCGTATCTTTTACTTTATTATAGCATTTCGTACCAATATTCTGTACATTTTAAAAGGGAATTCCTTAATCTGCCTGTAAATTTTAAATGCGAATTACTTATACCCTTGTTAACTAACTACACTACCTAATTATTTTGCAAGCCCCATTTTTAACCACTGCCTATAAAGTTTCCCCTATTGCTCACTACCAGAAAGAGCAATTTTTCTGTGCAGTAACTAATTACACTTGGAGTTACTGCTGTGTAGTGAAAGAAGTGAGATTTCCAAGCTAGTGTGAACTCTAATTATTTTAATACAGGGTATATTTTCGAAAGTTTTTTAACCCGCGAAGTTTAACCAACTTTACCAACCAAGGCGCCAACTTTTGCTGTTGGCTTAGAAACTGCTATTTTTACACCACAAATAATTTATGAAATACGATGGTTTGTGCACAGTTCTAATTCAACTTGGTAGCTTACAATGAGCCAGTAGGTAAGTACATAAAGTCGGTGCCTGAGGGCCCTGCCAAGATGCATTGCACTAAGTAGCGTTTCTATTCGTTTCGTTTTTAAACCAATCGCGTCACTGATAGATCACGTGACTTTTCGTATCACGTCATCTACCTGTGAAGTGATTGGTTTAAAGACGAAACGAATAGAAACGCTAGTTAGCGCAATGCATCTTGGCAGGGCCCTCTGTGGTTTAATCGACATTGTCTAACGGCCGAACCCTATCTTTATATTCAAACCGCGGACAGATAAGGCTTACTTCTGGTTACAATTTGACATTTGCCTATACAAAATGTGTCAAATTTAAGCCTATCTATCCGCGCCGTTTGAATATAGGGTTCGGCCATTAGTGATATTTTAAGCGGTTGGTTTCTAAATTATTTAAGAGGATTGTGAAGGGCTCTAAAATCGCGTAGCTGTCAAAAAAAATCCATACAAAACTATCTCCGGGCGAAAACGTTTCTCACCCCCTAAATCAAGTCCGATTTTCACGATTTTTGAATATGTTGTAGTTATTATAAAGACCTAGATCTGTACGTCTCTGTTTCTTACTTTTTAAATTTGTTTCTTTCTAAGAAATATTTTATTGGAAAGGAAAACATACAGACATAGTTTTTCATGATATCTACAACATATCCAAAAATCGTAAAAATCGGACGAGGTTTACGGGGAGAGAAACGTTTTCGCATTTTGTATGGAGATTTTTAGCTTCACAATCCTCTTAATGTTTAATCCCAATCTTACATTGTTAAAAGGGAAAGAAAAACGGGGCAAAATTTTCAGAGCCGGCTGATTTTAGTATCAATTCTTCATGGCGATATTGTAGATAGAACTAGACAGCTTTAGCCAGATGCACCTTCAGATGTCGAATGGATATTAGGTGTTATTAGATGATATAACGATAGTACGGAGTGGGCCTTAGTTTTTGCATTAATTTGAACGATATATAACAGAAGAACATTGTCATACCTCAAGCATGTCTCTACCGATAGTCAAAGAAATGTTTCCCCACAATTTAATTTCGCGCAGAGATAACATTCCATGGCCTCCGAGAAGCCCGGATCTTACTTCCGCCGACTTTTTCTTGTGGGGACATTTAAAAAGGCGAGTTTACGTTATAACCCGAAGACAATATCTGAACTCAACATCCGTGATGAGATAGCCGCGATCCCTCGTAGCACGTGTCGTGTCAACGAGTTTTCCAAAATATGCGTAGTCGGTTACAGGAGTTCCAGCAACGAGACGGTGTTTATCTCAGCGACTATAATATAAAAAAAAATGTATTAGATATTAAACCCTATTAAGACTTACTTGTCTTAAGTAGTAAACAACTTCCTAACCTCAGAATGCAACTTTTTTGTATGAAACAGCAATTTTAAATAAAATAAAGCAATCACGGACAATACAATGGCCAAGTGATATCCAAAATGTTTTCTCAGTTTACTTTATTTACGACAAAAGAGCTGTTTTAGCCAAAAACATTTCATTTTGAGGTTAGAAAGTTGTTTATCATATAAGACAAGTTAGTCTGAACAGGGTTTAGTAACAAAAATTAAATGCTTAAGAAATTTTTTAATAAATAAAAGATTCAAAAGTTCAAAAAAAAACTAGTCCCACCCTTTATTATTACAACAATATTGATAAACATTCCATAAATCTGTTAATGACCTAACAGTCATATAAGTTGTTGACTCTTAGAAAATTTTGACGGATGGTCGTTTAGATTATGTCATTACTAATACTAGTGTAAAATATTTTGACATCCCCTAGATAAGATGCGTAACGCTAACGTAAATGATTTTCTAAAACTATTAAAATTTATGAATTACATATAAGCGGTCGAAGCGACCGTCCGCCGGCTGACGTGAATCCCATAAGTAACTTTTCGATAACGATAACGTTCTCACGCAATGCATCTCGTCTAGGGCAACAGAGGCCCTAGTCAAGATGTAAACACAACTAACGTTTTTCTTTTCTATCACTCAAAATGTATAAGATGACATTCTTGAGCGTTGTGATAAACCACGCAACAAGTCAACAGAGGGCCCTGCCAAGATGCATTGCGCTAACTAACGTTTCTATTCGTTTCATTTTTAAATCAATCGCGTCTCTGATAGATCACGTCACTTTTCGTATCACGTCATCTACCAATACATCTTGGCAGGGCCCTCTGTCATACCATACATTTTAAGTGATTGAAAAGAAAAACGTTAGTAGCGTTTGGCATCTTAGGGTCCTTCACAAATTCGAAATCCTGTTAGTTGCACATCTTAATAATATTTTATTTCAAATTGACAGTTATTAATGCAAATCTTAGTTTATTTAATTAGCTGGTCCTAAAGCATCTAAGGTTTTATTAAAGTACCAAGGTACGTTTAATGCGAATAGTTACGTAGAGTTAGCGATTAAAGCTACTTCTTAGTTGTCCTTAAAAACAATGGAAGAAGCCTCAATTGAAATTCTACTCACAAAAAAACGAACTTTTCAGAATTGTATAAGATGGCACATTAACTTAATCTGAACTTAAACGGAAACAAAGGACATCTCGAAGTTTTCACCACGCTTCAAGGGTTCCGAAAAAAGTTCATAAGACCAGATTATTCTTATTCCTTGGTTAGCTATAGGTTGAGCTACAGGGGGCCTAGTCAAGATGAATATCGTTAAGTTAGCGAATTTCGAAAATCGTAAAAAAAATGTATAAGATTGATGATTGACGATCGACGACTAAGCTGAAGACAGATCGCTACGACCGCTTATTTATAAACGTCAATGTCAATTCCATACATTTCGAGTCGATAGAAAACATAAACGTTAGCAGCGTTTGCATTCAGTACCCTTACCATGAGTTGTATTTTATAAGAATACTTCGAGGTCTGCGAGGGACAAAGCATTCGACTCGCTAGCGAGTACAGTAATTGTAAAACTCATGGTAGGCGTACTGACTACGCCTATGGCCGTATGGAGTTGACTTAGGCGATCATCATGATCTGTCATCAGCTTCGTCAATCTTATTTATTTTGTCGATTTACACTTGTACTTGTAACTGACAGTAAATTTTGCCACTAAATATGTTTCATAGAAAAACAAAGATGGGCGATCGCTGTAAAGAACTGGCAGTAGGTATAGCCTAACCAGAAGAACATCAAACTTCAACTGGCGTCTCTTTTTTTAATTTATTTTGTGTTGCAATTAAAAAATAAATAAGTGTACACCTATAATAGATTATATGGGTACATTTTGTTTATCGATCTTGTCATTTTACATTTTATTTCCTGGCCTAGTAGCATGGCTGCGTCTATAATCTATATCGCGTGTCAAACGCGGATAAAGCATCCGTCACTCTCGTTCTTATTTACGTGTCAAAAGGTGACGGATGCTTTATCTAAACTTTGTCACGCGATAAACGCAGCCAAATTAGGCCCCCTGTACTTTCTTGCCCTGGATAAAAACTACTTAATCGATTGCCGTTATCGTGCTCAAAGTTACACAAACCCCCTTACTAATATACGATGTTTTGTCCTTATCTGTCATTGTGACATTTGAATTTGACAGATAAGGACAAAACATTGTATAGCTATACCACCGTTACTCAACGTTTATTAGTAAGGGAGAAAGTGACGATGAAACTAATGGTGAGTTTGATCGTTCAGTAACAAGTTAACAACCTATAAATATTACATAAAGGCTGAGTTCACCAACAATTAAACGGACGGTTAGCGGTTAAACGGGTGTCAAAAGTATTGATTAACAGCTGATTAAGACTTAACAGTCCGTTTAATTGTTGGAGAACTCGGCCCTAAGCAAATAAAACTAATCTATCGTTCAATTTAAAGTGTTTTAACCGGGTACACTACATAATTCCGGAGAGTCATAATTCCGAATTGATCGAAATTCCGAATTTTCATACCTCAATTCCGGGCGCAAATTTTTGATAGAAGACTTAACTTTTTGCTGTCGCTTAAAGGGATGGTAGACGGGCGAGTAAGTACGCCGTACTTGGGCATTTTCACGAAAAAGTGTACCCAATTAAGGACTGAAATTAAGGAACTTTAACTTTGTCAGTTTTGGCGGCCGTCAATGTGTAGCTAATTTTCGTCACAAAACTGACAAAGTTAAAGTTCCATAATTTCAGTCCTTAATTGGGTACACTTTTTCGTGAAAATGCCCAACTCAGCCCAAGTACGGCGTACTTATTCACCCGTCTATCAGCCCTTTGCGAAATCAATCCTAACCTAACCTACGTATGACAATTAAATTATGCATTTAAGCTAAAATAGCTTCAGCGTAGCTTTCGGAAAAATATAATTCGGAATTTTAAGGTGTTCCCGTAACCCACCCAAAGCAGAAGTTACAGTAAACCTGCAAAATCAAAAACCGTCCTTTTAACGATTTTGGCGAAATGAGGCGGAACCCCAATACCCTTGCATTACCGAAAATTCGAACAGTGTCCGCATCGCCAGGCGCAACGTGTTTTGAATAACTGTGACCGGAATATTGGTATCTTTTCCGACGAATTGAGAAACATCTTCTTTTTTAAGACGGTTTAAATATCTAATGTTTATTCTGTCGGTAGACCCGTACAGAAAGTTGTACCCTTCTTAACCCCTTGTATGTATGTCTTACACAGATATGTGCTCCAAAGGGTATCGTCTCGCATTTTTCAAGCTTATTTTTTGGACTATATCATAATCCGAAGAGACTAGAACTTGGGAACTTCTTTTCATCTCCGATATCGGACTATTGATAAGTAGTTTGATTGCTCGTTTCTTCTAGACAGTTTGTTTTTATAATCTGTTAAGTATACTTTTGGTTTATATTTCAGATTTGGATGTAATCTTCTGTAAAAACGTTATTCATTTGTTTTGCAACGAAAAAGTACCTATAGCCATTCAACGAGGAAATGCTCCCAGCATCTTTGGTACAATTCAATTATTTATTGCACTCATAATAATACATTATACGAGGGGTGATCCAAAAGTTTTGATAATCGGTATTAAAAATGGGAGATATGTAAATCGTTATATTTTATTTGGAATGAGCACACTTTCTATATTTCCGAACACTTATTAAAGTCATTCAATTGTTTTATTTTACCACTATAAAAATAATTTTACTTTTGGAGGTCAAAATTTTGTACCTTCACTATGTCATCACCAGCTCGTGATTTTTATGTAGTTGTTTTTGAACATTAGTGAATGTGAAGTAGTAGTCGAAAGTTAGGGCTAAATAACGGGGAGAGCGGTTATCAGTTCTGATCTTTGGTCGACGAGCAGCATTCTTATCAATTAGAAGGCTCTGAAGCACAATTCCTGCCGAAAATTCGTATTTTTTTTTCTTCAGCTTATTTTTGTTATTTTGCCATGATAAGGATTGAATAATGTTATATAACTCTCCTAGATTATTTGAACTCAATTGCTAAAAACTAATGTCGCGGTATTTATTTGTAGGCCTCAATAATCCTGGAAAAGGCCGAAAAAACCACCCTAAATTTTGGTGACAGAGTTGGAGATAAAAAAATCCACTGCAATGATAACTTATTTATCCTTTAAATCCGATGTTTAAATCATAATCATAAATCAAGGTTTCATTTTCAATAACAATATTTTTTATTAGTGTACCAGAACTTTTTCCACACAGCTCCAAATTATTACAAAACTAACTCTTATTTTTGCCGTCTTGTAAAATTGTTAATACAGATGTTTTTTGTTTAGCATTTTTTTTCTCTGATTTAAGTTTATTAAAAAAATATCATTATGTAGATGGTTCTTACTGCTTCTCAAAACTTATGGATCACCCCTCGTACACTTACATAGGTGATATTCGTACACTATGGAATGCTTTCCTTTAGTTTATTTTTATATCTTTAGTCTTACATTTAGTCTTATTTATGTCGTTATTAAATAAATACATTTGTTTGGTAACAGTCAATTTAGGACCGTATGAAATTTGAATTAAGAGTGAAGTGTCCATTACTGGTGCCTGTCAGCTAAAAGTCTCTATAGTTTGAACCGTCACCCTATGCCTAGCCAAGATTCAAACGCTGCTAACGTTTCCGTTGGCTAACTTAGCGAAATGCATTTTAACTAGGCCCCCGGAAGTCTAGACCGTGGACAAGGGGGGTATAATAAAGGCTCGTTTTATTAGGCAATAGCCGCATGCTTGTAGCAATCCATTGCAGAGTTGTTCTGACATTATCGAGCCGGGATCTATTGCAGCGATGCAATGAATGACGAAAAGCATGCTTGACCAATGAAATTGAGCCTTAAGGGTCGCCAACTAGGTATCAATTAATTCGCAGATCTGGATCAAAAACCTAGTAAGGTCAACGAGAGGAAGCTGTCTCAGACAGCAAGCGCAGAAACAGACAAAACGTGGCGCGTTGGAAACACTTATGCCCTGCAATGGGTTAGAATGGGCTGATTAGACGTTTCACCATCAGACAACAAGCAACCGAAAAAAGAAGCATCGTAGCAAGTGACCTTGTCCAAGGTTAATGAAATAAATACAACGATTGAATGGGGCGACTTGATTGAGGAATCAGCCAATTCAGTGCCAATTGGAATAACTGCGTTTTGTTTGGGTACTTATTTCCATTGTGGGTAATTGTTTTTGCAGCCTATTACACAATTAAAATCTGGAGGGTTATCTGAAAAACTTCGAATTTTCTAGAAGGATCCTTTTCCCCTTTTTTATTCGTCACCAAAACAAAAGAAAGAGCGAAGTCTAACATTTTGTGTAATTTTTCAAGGTCCTTCATGGTAGTTAACCCATCATTTTATCGAATTTGACTTCATCGATTGTATCATTTCATCGAATTTCACTTCATCGAAAGCTATTTTCTACTAAAACCAAGATGCTTTTACGATATCTGAAACATTAATTACATAGTTAGGTTAGGTTAGGTAAGACTTGTGACTACCAAAAAAAAAAACTTATGCGCCGAGAAATGCCTTTCGATGACATGAAAATTCTGCGAAATTATACGTTCGTGGAAAGGTCTTTCGATGAAATAATAGGCACCCGTCCTTCATGCTTAAAATCCATCGATACTTCCATACCTACTATAGCATATCCATCCATACTAAGTAATAAAACAAATTATAAATGTGAAATTTGGGATGGGCATAGCTTGAACCCCGGAGATGGATATAAACATAAAGTACTTTTTATCCGTGTTTAGCGATAAACGACTTCTATGCGGACTGAGTCGCGGGCAACAGCTGGTCCATCCTACTATCCTAAGTATCTTAAGTACTAATATTATAAACTAGCGACCTGCCCTCGCTTCGCTTCGGTTAATGTGAGGTTTCTGTAACATCCGTACATTATCCGAAATTTATTGTACCTAAAAACCCTTCCTCTTGAATAACTCTATCTACTGATGAAATGTATTAAACCCGTTGCGTAGTTTCAAAGATCTAAGCGAATATACAGACGGACAGACGATGGAAAAGGACTTTGGTTTATTCTTTGTAAAGAAGATGAGATGTGGTTGAGTGGCGTCCGCGGACCGGAAGACGAGCTGTAGGTAGGCCTCCAACAAGATGGAGTGACGACCTTGTAAAGATCGCGGGAACGCGGTGGATGCGAAAAGCACAAGACCGGTCTGAGTGGAGAGCCTTGGGGGAGGCCTATGTCCAGCAGTGGACGTCTTTCGGCTGACATGATGATGATGATGTAAAGAAGATGCCAAAATTGGGATCTTTGTTACTCTATCACGCCCGAACGGCTGAACGGATCTGAATGAAGCACAGGGCTAGATTATAGTCTGGAATAGCACATAGTCTACTTTTTATCCCTGAAAATTGGACAGTTCCCGAGGGAAAAACGATATACGACTTCTACGCGGACGGAATCGCGCGCAATAGTTCGTATTATAAATGGGAAACTTTGTGTGTTAGTTTGTTAGGTGCTCCGTCACGCTGTAACGGCTGCACGGATTTCAATGAAATTTGATATGGAGTTGCATATCCCTCCATTATACCCTGGATTAACTCATAGGCTAATTTTCATCTCGGAAAAATTAAAAGTTTTTGAGGGATACGATAATCGAAATTTTCGTGGGCAGAAGCTAGTAAGTACTATATTATAATAAATGGGTAAGTGACTCTGTCTATCTGTTACACTTTCAAGGCTAAACCGCTGAATCGAATTTGATGAAATTTGGAATGGAAGTAGCTTAAGCTCCGAGGAAGGACATAGAATACTTTTTACCGCGAGTATAATAAACGACGTACGTCGCGGGCAACAGCTAGTAGCAAATATTGATGGATGACCCATCTTCCGGTTTGATGTTATGTCATTATTACATGGTCCTGTGCTTAAGGGTGATAATAAATCCTAAGTATTGATATTAAAATGGAGAAAATTGAGGATTGTAAAACTTCCTTTATTGATCGACATTATACGTAGGTATCGGTTTTTTCAATGGCATGTTTTCAGTTGATTAACCAAGTAATAAAGGTCAGTACTGACCTCCGTAAAACACTCATTAGAGTAGACAAAAAGTAAATAACTCTGTCAAGGCAAGGAAAGGCTTAATTTGGTATAATTATGGTCATTCATACATGACACTTTTATTACTTTTAGTTTGATGTATTTTATACGTAAGTAGGTAAGTAACTGATTACCTAACTATCAGAACGGCAAAGTCTATCCACAAGTAACTAATACATCCTTACTTTTAACCTAACTAACCTAACCATGCGTTTACGTGATCGTTAATTGAAAACAAAGACGTATTTTCATTTTAATCAAAGTGACAAATATGACCTCTCTTGTTTAACGATATTTTGTTATCTTCACTTAAGTATAGTAACTGTCTGTTTATTATCAGTTGTCTGATGATTACGAGAAGACTTAAGGGATTCCTTCCGCGTGTACTGATTTTGCAGATACATCTATTTATCTACATTTTAATAGAGCGGCTAAAACATTTTAACCTTACGAAGTGAATTGACGTCGGTCAGTATTTAAGAAGGCTGCGCAATGAGCGACGGGCTAAACCCATTCAGACATTCGCGGCAGCTCGTAACGTCCGTCGAATTAAAATAAACTAAATGGTTTTATTTTAACTTTATTTTCCGTTAGGGAAACGGTTGAAAGTGAAGTGATAGATAGAACCACCACAATGCCTGCCGATTCGACCATGATCGTGACTGGTGGGGAAGACAGACGGCAGGATGACCTGTTCCAGAGTGTCGCAGACAGGACGAAGCATGAGGACTTCATACGGCGCGCAGTGGATCTTTTGATTGACAGAGTAGTTTTTGGGAGGTCTTTGAGGACTTCTAAGGTAGTGGAGTGGGCTGTCCCGGAGCAGATCAAACAGGCTATTGATCTGAAGCCTCGCGAAGGACCAATGTCTCACGATGAGCTGCTGGGAATCATTGCCGATGTAAGTGTGATTTATGATTTGAAGGCAACCGGAAAGACTTGAATCGGGAAATTACTGTGTCGCAAGTTTCCGTGCATTTAATTAATTAAATTTCTTACTCAGGTGGCTCGCTATTCGGTGAATACAGCACACCCGTACTTCGTGAACCAGCTGTTCTCGTCAGTAGATCCCTATGGTTTAATCGGACAGTGGCTGACGGATGCTCTAAACCCAAGCGTGTACACCTATGAAGTGGCTCCAGTTTTCACCCTGATGGAAGAAGACGTGCTGCGTGAGATGAGGAGGATTGTGGGCTGGGCCAATGGAGAGGGTGACGGAATTTTCTGTCCTGGAGGATCTATAGCCAATGGATACGCTATCAGCTGCGCTCGATATTACTTCTATCCCGAAACTAAGGTAATAATTAATAAAGTTTGGCCAAGATTCAATTATCTACGATAATTCATGTCACCTACAGTCATAATTCTTACAAATTATCCGTAAAAATATGTTGTGTGCTGTTTGTTTGTTTTGTTATGCGTATGTTTGTTTGCTTAAAAACTAAAAATCAATAAATGCTTTTTAAATTACTTAATTACAAGTTATAAATGAATTTTATACAAATTAAGTCGTGTCGTAATCTATTCATTATTGGTCACTTCTCATCAATCTTCGAAGGTAATCCAGGTTGTTATTAGATTAAGCCGAGAATGGATACAGTAACTAATTAATATTGTAAATTAATTAGTTACTGTATCCATTCTCGGCGCTAGTCTATTATTATGAGCCCCACCGAGATCAGATGATTGTAGTTTTTGCAGGAAACATAGCATTCCAGTAGCCTTAACCTCGATATCCGTTCGCGTGCGGTACTTGGAACCTTGGTGTATACCGGATAATTTTCTTAGTTTAAATTCTCCTAAAGATTGACCACTATTTTGTGTATTTCCTTGAATGCAGTTTAATTAATTTTGTGTCCAACGGTTTTAAAGTTCCGTGTCAAATTTCACGCTTCCGTGAACTTCTACCAGTTAATTTCTTGAACTTGTTTCCAGCTCTTGTAATATTTCTGCACTTTCGGATGTAGTTGCTGATGAATTACTTTAGATTTTTTTACTAACGACATAATAATGTTGGATATTATTATCTTCGCTCTGAGTTTTTCTCAAGATTATTATTTATAGTGGTCGCTTAACCGTGAATATGAGAATTGAAAAAAAAGAACGGATATCCGTTCCAATTAAAACACAAGATATACTACAATTTTCAATGCAACCTATTAATTATACATTTTTAACATAATCTGACAATGTTACATTTATTTAACTGGTCTGTAAGGTCAAAAACTGTAGCCACCAACTTCTCAAAACACATATAGTTTTTAAGCACACACACTCTTGATCACTTATCATATTTTTGATTAATAAACTGTGTCCTTGACCTTTTAAACATTTGACCCAAGATGCAATTCGCCGGCAATGTGATCGGTGCCTTAATAAAAATTTTTACTGACCACATTCACTGCCATCAATTGCTATTTGTATCCAATTTAACACGGCAGGTGTGTCGCCGGCCTTTAATGAGTCAATAACTGCACATTTACGCAACTATACCTGACCTCGTCCAATAAACGATTCAGTATCATAATAATAAATAAGAGTTCGTCGACCTTAACGTCGCATTTTACGCTTTACTTATTCATAACTTGTTAGGGTCATTGGCATAATTACATAATAAGATGCAGATTTATCCGGTAAACTAGGTATTATGATTTCTTTTATCAACTGACCAACTTATTGGCTCAGTAGCTGAGTTTTAAGCAAGAATCAAACTTGGTATAGTATGCTTCTTCCCAATCGCATACACTTTGTGTTTTGTTAGAATTATTGTTTATTTGTGACCGTTTGTGCGTATCTGTATCTATACATACGGCAGAGTGCTAAGCCACGTTTGGCAACGAAAAGGCCGATGGATCAGACGTGTGTTTTCTAAATATCTAATAATAGTTTATTATTATTGTAAACATATCGGAAAATTAAACTTTAAATAACACAAAAAACCAAGAACTAACGTTTTATTTATTCATCTAAACGTTTGCAGTCTAAAGGCGTATATGCTGTACCCCGCCTGGTTCTTTTTACATCTGAACTGGCGCACTACTCTACCAAGAAACTAGCTGCATTCATGGGCATTGGATCTGACAACTGCATCCTGGTGGAAACCGATGTCCTCGGGAAAATCGATGTTGCCGACTTGGAAAAGAAAATCGAAGATAGCATTGAAGAAGGCGCTACTCCGTTCCTCGTCACAGCGACTGCAGGAACCACTGTGTACGGAGCATTCGATCCGCTGGTCCCAATTTCTGCTTTGTGTAAGAAATACAACGTCTGGTTGCACGTAGATGCTGCGTGGGGAGGCGGCGCTTTGATGTCCAAAAAGCACAGGCATTTGCTGAATGGAATCGAGTTGTAAGTATTATTACAGTCCCTTAAAATATCGGTATTGTTATTTTTGTTTATACGTATTTACATATAAGGCTTACATTTGCCTAATCCTAATAAGCCAATAACGAAGACGATAAGAAAAATACAAACATCAATATAAACACCAATCGGGAGTGAAACAGGGTATAACTCTTCTTAAGATTAAAAGAAAAAAGATAGGTATAAATCTAGTTTACTACGTTTATAACTTATACCCTTTTAATTACGAGTTAAGTCGACTTACAGCCTTTTTTTACTAGAACCCCAGCCCCAGCGAGACACTAAGCGGCTTTACCATGTTATACTTTAACTTTGCAAGGCATTATTAATGCGAAAGCATTATATATATCGAAGCAGCAGTAAATATCTTCAACAGAAGAAACATGGCCCGTTTTTAGTCCATCGGTCCGGTCCCGCGCTGGAAATCGGAAAGCGACAGAAAGGGAATTGATAGGAATAATATTCAGAGCTCACAATGCAAAAGCTCTGCGAACTCGGGACATAGACAAACGAGAGGCGGCGCAGATGAAAATTGACGGCGTTGTCCGGATGCGGAGCGCCACTTCATGCACTATCAATTCACGTGAAAACGATTACCATGCGTTTCCTAGATTTCCAGTTACTCATTTTTTTTTCATCGGGTTGACTCGATTTTAAGTTTATTGGTACGAGCGTAAAACAGTACGAAGGTTCTCGTATTCATGACATCGAAGTGGCCTCATTATTAAATATTCTCTAACATGTTAATTTAAATTCCAAAAGTTAATAATATTCAAGTATTCAATAGAATACGTGGCGAAATTTACTGATGCGAAATATATCCTTGTGTCACAACCTTTTTAAATAATTTGGTATTTTTAAAGTTCAATTTGAATATACGAGAACAGAAAAAAACTTGTGTCAAATGTTTGTTTTCTAATTGCAGGGCAGACTCCGTGACGTGGAACCCTCATAAGCTCTTGGCGGCCCCACAACAATGCTCGACCTTTCTGATTCGACACAAAAACGTCCTCAAGGAGGGACACTCTTGCAACGCCAAGTACCTCTTTCAGAAGGACAAATTCTACGACACTTCATACGACACAGGCGATAAACACATCCAGTGCGGCCGGAGAGCGGACGTCCTCAAATTCTGGTTCATGTGGAAAGCGAAAGGCTCGGAAGGTTTCGAGAAACACATCGACAAGATCTTTGACAACGCGAGTTTCTTCCTGGACCACATACGGCAGCGCGACGGCTTCCGCCTGGTGCTCGATAAGCCAGAGTGCACTAACGTCATGTTCTGGTACGTACCGAGCTGCCTCCGCGGCCGCGAGAACGACCCAGATTACAAAGAAAGGCTGCACAAGGTTGCACCGAAAATAAAGGAACGCATGATAAAGGAAGGAAGTATGATGGTCACGTACCAGCCTCAAGGCGATCTCGTTAATTTTTTCCGTATCGTCTTCCAAAGCTCCGCTCTAGACCACAAGGATATGGTTTACTTTGCGAACGAATTTGAAAGGCTTGGTAAAGATATCGTTGTTTAAATTTATTGATTGCGTACTTTGTTTAGTTATTTAGAATCAACTTCTATGTAATTAAGTACGAAAATTGTGTCATGGCCTGTGATTGAATAGAGAAGTAATTTATATTATTATATAAATTTTTAAATTAGTCTTTAAACGAGTATTACAAACGAGTAACTATAAATAAAAAGTGATGTAGTGTGTTAGTGTTCATAAAAAATCTTTCATTTACTTAGATTTAACACCTGCCACCGAGATATTCCGTGTCCAGAAATCATGTGCGTTTGGTTTATGCGGTAATGATAAAATGTGGCAATTACCTAGGTATTATTACTTGATATCAAGAATTATATTCACCTATAAAACTACTTTAATTATTACAGAAATGTTTCGTGAGCAATATTTGAGGTTTCGCCGTTTGACGATCACGATAATTGGTTCTGCCTCTTTACCTCTGCGTGTTATGACATAACAAATCAGGGAACTAACTCTGGTCATGCGGGCCGTGGACTTAGAATGCTTAAACTTAGCATATTATTAGTAAGTTTAGATAATTTTTTAGGTCCATCGTGTCTCGAACAGAATTTTGTTTTATCCGCATATATTTGTTTATGGCCTATAAAATTCGTGAGTTGGTCCATGTCTGCTTACCATCTAAAATCGGATGACATTTCTGAAAATCGTCAGTTGTATGCAATGGCGCACTACGAGTAATCATATTTACTACATAATATAAAAAACCTCTACTGCGTCTATATGTACGAACATTAAAACACCTTTATGCAGACCAAATATAAAAAAAAAACAATACTATCATCAATCATCATTTCAGCCGAAGAGGCTAAACATAGGCCTTCCCCGAGGATCTCCAAAACACACAAGTTTTTTTTTATGGTAATAAAAAGGAAAACGAGCATACGGGCTACCTGATGAAGCATTCTTAAGACTACAATCACAAGACTGCAATCCTCAGACTGCAAATGCTTTGCCAACCCTTAAGACTAAGATGCCTCTATGCTAGTAATTGCTCCGGTTGTCGTATCCCCATACAAGAACACAACAACGCGAATACTTTTGCTTGGCGGTGGGTTTAAAGATAAGATGGCGGTAGCGATCCGGACGATTGAAATTTGCGATACCTACTCATGTTCCTTTCGAAGTCGGGATCGATTGATCGATACCTTCAACAAAAATCAACCATATTTATCTCTATATTATTTATCGGAATTCATAGCTTACCTCTGTCAACTTTCGGTAGCTAATTCAGTGACACTACATACGAGTATATATGCGTACCGAACAGTTTGCATATTGTCACGGCTCACGTCGCATGACATATGGATGGTTCCCTTGTTAACGTGCAGTACTTGCAAATTAGCCACTAGAGTATAGTTTGACTGAGATAAGCATATTATTAGAATTAGCGATACTAATGATACAAATTACTACTATGTTTTGATCTCTATAGTATATGGAATGGTTAAAATATTCAAGCGCTGTATAAGACCACCCAATGTTTTTTAGGACGTTAGTAGTTTTATTGAAACGGAAACTTCTGTTAATTTTAATGCAGTATGCAGATCGCAATACTTTCTGTAAGAATGCAGTATAAAAATTGTAGTTAATTGACGAAAATAAAGTATGTTTCAGATGTAAATTTAAACAAAGGCATATCGTTAAAATAAAGTATTTTAATCTTATAATACTGCGAAATATAATTTAAATGCTTTTTTTAGTAATTATACCTTACTCTAGGGGTTTGTAAATAAATGTAAAAAACAGATCTTAATTCATTAGCGAATATTGTCATCAGTCGTTTCTTCTAATGGCAACTCTTGACAATCAAGCTGAAATAAAAAACAATGCTGTTGTAAAATATCCAATTATAAAAGTAAATGTGTAAGCTTGTCAATCATCAACGGCTGCACGGATTTGAATCAAGTTTGGAACACGGTCAATATTATTTTTCGGGATTATCAAATAGAATATTTATTTTTCCACGGACGGTTATATGTATAATAAATTCTGGTATTTGTACGAGTCTTAAAGAAAATGTACATAAACCGAAGCCAACCGAGGGTGGGTCTATCTATACAATAACATGAAAATAACAATAAACCCGACTCACCAACTCGACTGCCCGATAGTAATATCAGGATTTACCAATAAAGCAGAAAATAAAAATATAATGGAATAAAATATGAGGAGGATTTTCCAAATTTGGATCTATTTAGGGAAATAATTAAGATTCCTTACCAACGTCTCGTCGTCAGGCACTCGGGAGAGCAAATCCAATATTTCGTTATTAGGTATTCTATTGGGACGCAGAATTTTTCTCGTAAACTTATGAATACCTGAAACAAGTTATTAAAAAATATTAATTAATTATTCATCTCAACCGCTGCAAAAAAAGTTGTACCCAAAAGGAAAAGGAAGTTTAAGAGTGTATAATGAACTTCATAACGAATAATGAAATTTGGCCTACCACTGCAGTTGGGCCATTCTACTTTTCAATATACACTTTTGCCATCGTCCGATAAAAAGTATACCAAATTTTGAATCCACGTTTAAGTTTAACGGTTTTCAAAATAACATACTCTTAAACTACTCAATTATCGTTGAAGATTCTTGGTAACTCAGTGGTAAAACACAGTGGTGTCCAAATAACTTTTTATGAATTAGGATAATTCTAAATATAAGCTTATTTACGTCCCTTTTCGAGTTTCAAGTTAGAAACGCAGCACCGTTTTTTTTAAATAAAAATACTTAAGTGACTAAAAATTATGTACAACGAAAATAGAATGGCTCAGTTACAAGACAAAATACAAGTATAAGAAGCCTTAACTTTGTCTTGTCTCGATTTCTTCATATCAATTTTCATTGATTTGAAATCAATTTTTATCACGTCTTGTGCAAAAAATACTAAACGGAACTACTTTTTCACAACAATGAGAGTTTTCACTTACCCCAAAACATGAATATAAATTTGACTGGTATTAGGAACATCACAAGCGATATGAAGACAAGGATGACGATGGTGAGACCGCTCAAGAACGGCACTGTAAAGTTGAATAAGCTGGAAATTATAATAGTTATTATGGTATAGGTACATAATAATGCAACAGTTACATAATAAAACGACAGGGGCAGAAATCATAGCTTGCTTTTAGTAAACTTAGGTGGCACCGTAAGACGGATGTTTTTTTGTGGTACATTATTTTTCGTGAAGTGTGTAGTGACCATTACGTAGGTCAGGTGAGGTAAGATTTGAGACTACAAAAAATAATAATGGAAAATGCCTGTTGATGACATTCAAATTAAACAAAAGGGTACATTCTATAAGTGTCGATATCGCACCTTTAGAATTATAGTGTCCTAATTCAACATTTCAGCTGTCGACTTTGAGACATATATTTATTACTAAAGAGACCTAACTCGATACCACTATAATTCTAAAGATGCAATATGTCGATCTATCAGAAAGGCGCTCACTCAAGCCTCCACATTCCAAAGCTACAAAATTAGCGTTGCCTACGTCGCAGCCTTGGCAAAGTATTTATCTAGTTAACATATTTTAGGTAATATGATGATAAAATTAGTTTTCAGGTGATAAAAACGTAGTCCCGGACGATATTTTATTCAAGTTTTAATAATGATGAACGCTTCGCTTGTAAATTAAAATAGAAATCTTTAATTTAATTGTGTCCCGAATATCTTTTTATCTGCAGCTCTCATTTCGTTTTACTATGCACGATGTATAAAACTTAAAAAAAAAATGCACTTAATAGCAGAGATTACAAACGTAAAAGTTCTGAATTTTTGGCGTTAATGCTGAATGGTTAAATATTTTGTTTATTAAAATATATAAATGAAAAGAATTTCGTTAGTAAAGAAATGTCAAATAGAGTTTGAAACATCTTTCAGACTCTCTTATTTATAATCGGATGGATAATTTTAAGTTCAACTTACTTTTTTATACTTTCGCCATAACTAGCAAACTGTCCAATAAAGTTCTGAACGACCTGCACCATTTCTTGCAGGCTGTTCAACTTCTGTCTCAATGACGTCTTTTCTTCCTGAAGAAATACAAAACGATTTGGCAAATAGTTATACAGTACAATCGGCTTTAAAAGTAGCTAACCACTTTAGTACCTTGTCGCTATAACGCTTTTGACATAATAAACGCAAATATTATTGCTATAGAAAATGTATAAGATTGAAGTAAGCTGCTGGACGGTCACGTTGGGGGCCTAAGTTAAGTATGTCAAATCCATACATTTTGATAGTTTTCTCATACGTTTACGTTTACTGCAAGCTAGGTATAATGGTCAATATTTCTATGACATCTTTAAATTTAGCACTAGAGCGAGAAAATTTTAAAGTGAAAATACTTAAATCAAAATAATGGATTAAGTTACTCTCCTTTCTAATAATGCTCCTATTTTATTGCGCAAATGCTCTTAGAATTATACACTCAAAAAAAAGAGAGCCAACAAAGAGAGATAGTGAAAATCTCTCTTTGTTGGCTCTTTTAGTTGACAAAAAATGAATACAATAGTTAAGATATTAGCTATATAAACCAAAGCTGATAGTAACAACAGCAATTTCTTTAGTGATTCTACTAAAATCTTAGTTGATGTATCTAATGTCTTAGTTGATGTATCTATCGTCTTGTCAGGCTCGTATGGGATCAAGACGCTTATGCGCAACAATCACAATCTTGTTACAAGCGCCCAATAATTTTTTTCAGTGTAAGTAAAATATATAAAATATTTCACTAACCTTATCATTCTTAAGATCTTTTGCAACTGCCGTCTCGCCTTGTTCCAAATATTTTCTCCCTGAATAAGAAAACAACAGATTAATTACAATGAAATATACGTACCTATATCATTTGGATCGAACGAGTAAGTTTTCTTATATTATAAACGAGCAGAACTGCTTCAATTTCCCTTTTCCTTTGGAGTAGAGATAAATCAGATCACCACTGTGCTACAAGTAATTTTGATTTCCTCGCCTCCCTTGTTTTCATGTTTACTTAACTGTCTGGTACATCATTAACCCAATCTAAATTTCAAATAACCAACACCAATTGATTTACATTTGAAAAGATAAATACCATAGTTTAGATGTTAGACAGCAGATGTCATTTCCGAAACGGCGGGTGAATTTATCAAAATGGACGTATAATGGCCCATTTGCGGCAAATTCGCTGAATGAATAATTTCAACTGATCATTGAAAATTTGCGACGCTCCGTAAATTGTTGGGTTTATTGGTTTATTTTGAGAGATAACAAAGGGTTTGATTGAAGTAAACGCTTGTTTAAGGGTAATTATTTAAACAAATAAATATCAAACGTTTTTTATGCGAAAAACTTGTTGGTATAAACCTATCAAGTTGTGTTATTTTATACGAATGTGAATACAGATAGGCCTTCCCTGTGATTTATTATCTGATGGGAATGCTTTCAATTAAAATAGTCGCGTTGGAACCCGCTATTTGGTGCCAATCTGTACCGTTCGCTCTATTTTTGTAATATAGCGCAAATTCATCCAGTTAAATATTTATTGGAATAACCAGGTATATAAACTTACTCTACATTGATCTTATTATGTTTTACGCTCTTTCTACTGGCAAATGATTACCGCATTAAAATTTCCTTTGGTTTGATAGATGTTTGATGTTTAGGTTAATCTTTTTTTTATGCATTAATGTTAAGATTTATCACAACATTTCAGAACTTATCAGGACTATAGACAATTTTAAACAATTTGATCCATGTTTCTAATGTTTAGGGTTATTTTAAGTTTTATAAATTTTAGTAGGTAACACTGACTGTCGCTAATATGTCCAAACATTCAATCCACTGCTGTAATTTTTGTTTCATTGGTTGTTCAAGGCTTGAGTATTTAATTAAAGTTGCGACCGAAATGATTTTACTCACGTTAGCACTTATATTCTGTTTCTAATTGAAACTTTTTTGACTAATAACAAATATTTTGTAAAAACAATATTGCATTCTGTTTACATGATCATGTTAAAATTTGTAGGTGTATAAGACTTCAAGTGAAGTGAGAAAAAACCTATGAGTTTAGAACTAAAACTACGTACGTAGATGAGCGTAAATTAGGTGAAATCACTCAATTTTTTGTCCAAATTAAAACTTTCAAATCTTCACGAGTTGCTTTGTTACTGAGTTTATTGAGTATGATTTTTGAAAGTAGTTCCTGGAGTCGGGATGGACTGCAATTTTGTGAGCACATGTCATGAAAACCCTAAGTTGAAACCAATGTAAAACCTTACTTTGATTGTGTAGTACGTAAAGTTTTATTCAATTAATTTATGGTGTATTATTTGGTCATTGAGTTACCATAGTGATTCTGTTCCCATTTAAAATTATGAGATCTAAGGATTGATCTGAAGGCGGAGCGAAGTGATCATAAGAAATACGTTACGTAGATCTATCGAATTCGATAGAATGGCTTGATGAGCGATTGATGATTACGCGGGAAAAAACCAGTCCATACAAAATTTTGAATTGAATGAATGTTTTTTTTTAAAAGATTAAAATAGATGTTTACTTACAATAGATTAAGAAGTAGCTCTCGGGGCGGTACCACACGAACGGTATGAGAAGAAGCAGTGGTAGCATCCAGACTTGAAAAATAGAGCACATGACCAGCCACGCTACTAAGGCTATGACATTATATTTCCTGGATTCCCATTCAAAACACGTCCTAATAAAAAATAAATATTATTTTTAGGATTTCTTGTATAATTTGTCATTAGAAATATTTAGTACATCCTCAATTTTCTCGCTGCATAAACAAAATCTTTAATTGAGATCAGTTTTTGTCTAATCATACAAGCAAGTTTTGCTGTTAATGTTATAATTATGATAAAATCTTGCGTTAGTGTGATAAAATATTCCAGTCCCTAAAAGTATCACCACATTGTAACTAAAATCTCTTCTAGTCTTTCTTTTCTTATAATTTTATTATCATCATCAATGATCAGTAAAATGGGCATGAAAGTTGATATTCTATGAAAGGAATTTATATCAAACAGTAAATTATAAGTGAATTTTACAAGTATAATTTCTTACTTTATAAGTTTAAAAGCATTCAAAATCCAGGAGCACACCGCTTTAGCCCGCGACAAGTTCTTGGCGAATATGTGTCTGTCCAATTTGTCAGATGACTCCAAGAATTTTGGTTCTTTAGGATTAATGACTCGGATTGAAGCCCTCGCCTGAAATATTTATTTACTATTTGGAGTAATGTTAATTATAACACAATTTTTTATGGCACAGAGAAGGAAATCAAGCACACAGGCTTCCTGATATTTGAGGCAATAATAAATTATACTGGCAAAGCAAGGAATTTTCTGAAATGTAATTTTATTCGCAAGTTTCGTAAACACTTTGTTTGAAAACAAAAAAACTAGTAAGTTATGTAAGAAGAGCCAAAAATAACTTACAAGATTCCATGTGATCCTCATTTCTAATAGTATTCTAGGATTACTTCCTTTAGCCCTTTCTCTTTGTGTGGTTTCTTTTAGGGCGTACCACTTCTTTGCTCCATTGTTTATTTTAAAAAGAGGAATAGTAACCATACCGACGGCTTCAGACTTCTTTTCTTCAAATATGGTTACTTCCAAAAAAGACGTGATATCTGTCACTGTGCTGTAATTTCTCTTTAATTAATTGAATTATATAAAATGCAACAAAACCTGGTTACCATCATATTTCTTGTATTTGTTTGGAGTGACGACTTACGTCGTGTCTGGTAGCCGGCAGGAATTGGATAGAGTGTGCTTCGAATAGAGCAAGGTAGTGCTCATTCAGAGAGTGCATATCCAGCAGTGGATAATGATGATTGTAATTTTTCTAATGATTTTAGATTTATCATTATACTTACAATGTGAATATTTTCATCCAATTTGGATTGTTTGTTTTATAGTCGGTGGGCGTTTGTAACCTATCGTTATTGAGTTCCAAAACGCAGTAACAATCGCTTGCCGATAACCCTTTAGCGCCATAAACAAAGATGGACATGCAACCGACGTCTGCATAGTCGTCTCGCAGATGATACCATGCCTGTAACGGGAATCAATTAGACACAGATATAAAATACAATACATTTAAGACTTTTTTTATATAGGGTTAATAAATTAATAAGGGTGATTTGGTCATGTGGAGAGAATCGATGAAGTGAGATTAACAAAACACATATATGAGGCAATAGTTAATGGGAATGTTGGAAAGGGAAGGCCAAAGCTAACGTTCCAAGATCAGATCGGGGAGGTGTCAAGAAAGGGCCAGGTCAGGAGCACCGTAAACCAACGCATGTGTATGAACTGTGAAGTGACATGAGTGTGGAAGAACCGAGGGAAGTTTGTCTGGATCGTAGCAAGTGGAAGGAAGTGGTTTCTGCCTAACTCTACGGCACGGCAAAGAGGCATGATTATGTGTATGTATGAATCACATTTTTTTTCATTTGATTTGATTTTAACAGTTTTTAACAATATCATTACCGAATAATTTAGTAATATAAATCGTTTATCCTCAAAATACCAGAAATCCAAGATAGCTGACCTTAAATATACTGGAATCCCAAAACTTAACATTAAAATATAGTGTATTATTTATAATTTTTACGAATTTTTTTGAATCTGGTATTTCAGAAATATGGTAAGTATATATATATAATGTAAGCTGGTTTTTGAAATTCTGGTCTGGGAATGAGTGAAATAAAATAACGATGCTGTCTTTATTACAGACATCAGTTTTACCAGTTTACGCTGAGCAGTTTTGTCTAGTTTATCATAATCATCAAAATCCAAGACAACGTTATCCAAATTGATCCCGCTTATTGTTAGCAGTATAAATAATTTTATGTTTGCCGCGGCGCCTTCCAAATCCAAGTGCATTTTGAGAGTCTTTTCCTTCTCGGTTTCCGACAGATCAATGGTACTTCTGAAAAATTAAATCGCTTCATTTCCTGTTATTCGTCACAATCACATTGGATGTGAGGATAATAAATATTTTCGTTCGCAAAGGTTATTTTTGTTAACAAAATAAGTCACCTTCCAAGGAAAATATCCTTGTCGAATAAAGAGATTTCCAACATATTTTCCTCGTACAAGTGAATGTTGAATAATTCTTGCCATTTGACTGGCGACACGTTGCTTTTCACAGGTTTGGATTTATATTTTTCTGAACCTAATCTAAAAGTAGAAAACTGTAAATTAATAATGATAATATATTGTTTTTGTTTGGCCTGTACTTGGCACAAAGATTAAGCATTGACCATCAACGTGGCAATGATGCCAGCATTTTGGGAACAATGCCCACTGGTAGCGGTTTATTAGATTAGTGTAGTTTTAAGTAAGATTGTAAGTTATTTCGTTTATTTTTATTACTTCTTTTCGACTTGTACTAATACATAGTATACGTTTCTTTACATTTATAATGATAATTATCAATCTTATAAACATTTTGAATGATCGAAATCTTAACTTATATATCGTTATCCGATAATTGTTTCGTTTTATCAAGCAACACAGCCAATTTGCGTTTTGGATTTGAAGAATTAATTACCTTACCTAAATCGGCAAAATAACATACGAGGCTTTTCATCCGTTGTGTCAGTTTCTAGTCCATTTGCTTCAATAAGAGCTATTGTAACTGTGCCTTGTTTACTCTTCTTGAATACTTTGTTAATTTCTTGCTTGTTCGTATTACTTAAAATAAACTGAAAAACATTATTATGGTTAGAATGTACTTTGAAGAAGATATATCAGTCAGAAATCTAAATTGATATTCTTCGCAGTGATTAAAATTATTATCTTTTAATTTGATTGCCCTCGTATACCTAGTGAATGCAACAAAAGTTACGTAGCTAAAGATTAGTGGTCCTATTAAATGTCTTAGATGCCCCTAAAACGACATTTTTGTAGTATCTGGAAAAAAGTTATTTTTATTCATTTGAACACCAAGCGACAATAGTATCACCTTAGTACCTTCTCGACTTTGGATTCTTTCTTCTTGTCTTTACGTTTTTCTTTAACAGCCGATATTCGAGATTCAATTTTGTCACGGATCGAACTTTTTGGTTTAGGCGACGAGGGCGGTAGTGATTCATCGTACTCCGTGCTCTCATTTAACCTGTCAACACACACTCATTTTTATTCTTATGAATAAACCAAAATTATTCAATAACGCCGAAAATATCACTGACACTAACGATTCAAAACTTGTACGTAGGAAATGGTCCTTTGGATAGTCGAAAAACTTTTCAACATTTTTTTCTGTTTCCTTCAGTTCAGCATATGCCTCAGAGACCTCTTGAAGCAATATGTCGTTATCCTGTATTTCATCGACGAACGTTTCTTCAGACATGGATGGCTTTTTCTCTTCAGTCATCACTAACTGTGCCACATTTTTATCTACATTGTCACCGCTTTCATGTGCTTGAACAAAAATGAAGTCTTCATTTAATACCGCAAGCGAATCAAGAGATTTAGATTTCTCTAGTCTTTTTTGCAATTGTTCGTATTTGTCTTGTACTTTAGAATGCATCGCGGAGAAATGGCTACGTGTTATATTTTCGGTACTTTTTTTCCTAAACATCTTTAGTTATAAGAAAAGATCCTACTACAAAAGTAGAATTACGTTTTTGCACTTTTGCTTAAACAATAGCAAACGCGAACTAATAGCAGACTGACATGTAATACCGATAAGCACGTGGCTTTGTCCTTGTTTCTTATCTTTGACGTCTTATTGATTATTCCATATCAGCTTATCAATGCTTCGGTCAGATATTTTGGCAACTGTTAAAATAATTACATATTTGATTTGTACCATTTGTACCATGTTTGATTTAATATTCCATAATAAAAGTCAAGATCCTTCGTTGTGTAATTCCTTTCGAAGGCATGTCTGTGTGTCTGTCTCTTTATCCCATGGGCATATTTAGCAATAGGTTCTTAATTTAAATTAGTTTTGCATATTGCTTACCTAAAGTAAGTAATTAAAAAATACCGGTCAAGTACGAGTGAAGCCCCGCATCATTATGGTACCGTATACAAAATAAAAAAGTCTAACTAAATTTTTGTTGGACTAGAATCAAGTTTAACGTTTCTAACGTAATTGACTTAGGTAAAATTATGTTACTTATGTCAATTTGGTCCCATTCTTAGTACCTAGCTTTTGTGATTGCGTACACTTTAGTTTGGTTGTAGGCGCGGCAACGCTGACCGCTTATCAAAATATATACATAGTAGGTCTACGCGCGTGAAGCAATATACAACAAGTTGTTGAGTCCCCCTATCAGTTTACTACAAGGTGCATTAATATTAGTCAGCTAATGAGTAACATATTCAATTTGAGTAACATATTTCTGCGTATACGCAGCGTACTTATTTAAGGGCAACCACGTAAAGTTCGTTCATCGTTATTCCTTTTCTTTTCGCTAGAGGAGGAATTTTCAAAAAATCCCCTTTAAAACATCCTGAGGTTATCCAAGATTCCTTCTTAGTGAACCTCTAGGGTACCCAAGATATATTCCCTAAAAAAAAACAAATTTCCAGGTCTAGCGGTTACAGCTGTATGTTGCCTGTTAGTCAGTTAGTCACGGAAGCCTATCTGTTCTGTTCTGTTTAGATAGATATGTATATATGATTCATTTTAGTAACATTACTCATTCAATTACGTAACTGCTTCTAGGCCGTAATATAATTAGATGACTAATGCTACTTTATTGTTTTTTTAATCATCTGATAAAGGCATGATTATATTTTCCTCTCTCCTTTCTTTTCACGTCTCAAGCAAAAAAAAGCAGCAACATTTAAGAAAAGGTCAATAAGGTGCTAATTTTTAAAAATAATAATATTATTCTAGAGGATACCCGCGATTTTGAACGAGTAGAATTTGTTTCTTTTTACTTCCCCTATTTATTCCCGTAGGGGGTCGATACTCGAAAAAAACTTGCTTTGTGCACATCTAAAATAACCATGGAACACTCTATAAATCTCATGTCCTTAGACCCAGTGGTTTAGGCTGTGCATTGTTTTTTAGTTTTATATGTAGAGGTACAGAGTTTGGAGAATCAGGGGCATTTGCACAAAACTGGCTGCTTAATATTAGGTTACCACTAGAGAATATTGTACTATCTTCAAATCAAATGATTATTTTTACCTCAGCACTAGAAACAAATAAGAAAGATTTTTCTTTTTAACGACATTGAGCAAAATTCGATTATGCTGAGAGCGTGAAAGAAAGTAACTTTTAAATTATTATCACAGGGTGGAAAAATATGCGTGGTTTAATTTTTACCATGTTTTTTTTACACTAATACACTGGCCTAATAATAATAAAACATCTTAGCCTAATATGGTTACAGAATTATCATTTTTTTTTAGAGTTGGTGGTGATGAAGGCATGAGTTTATGTTGCTTTTATGTATTTTTTTAGCTTTGGGTCATTAAGTTCTCGCTGCTGAGGTGAAATCTTTGTATGTGTCACACGAGACCAAAGTTATTTGCATAGGATTCTATAACCATTGCCATGTTTTACTGTGTTTGACATACTTCTCAAAACATTTCCCAACTAACCTTGCACTAAATGGCAAGGGCTATTCAAGATGGAATTTCAATTATGATGTTCCGAGCAAGTGGAATCTCAGTTGAATGCATTTCGTTTGCCGCAGCGCAGCGATGAGATTGCCTGTCGGGGACAACATGGTTCCATGAAACTGAAGTTTCACAAAAACTTACTAAGACAAAATTAAAAAGTTCTTTATCGTCATTAAGGTACTTAGTTACCTCAAGATGCAGTCTTAGTTCTCCTAATTGGATGGTTCAAACACTTTATATAATAACGTAAGTTATGTTACGTTGTTTTAACGACAAAAATAAAGTTATTGAATATTGATATCCTAATACTTTTAACAGGATAAAAACCAAGTTTCACATAATTACAATTCACTTAATCTTTTAGAATTCTCTCTCCGATCCGATTTTGTTTATTTCTCCTGTGAGTGTCCGCAGCTTTTCCATAACGATAAGTCAAGTCCAGTTCGTCGAATGTTCCTAAACGGTACCCCAAATCTAAAAATTAATAATAACATGTACAGTTATTTTTTAAGAGTTATCCTATGATATTTCACTCGATTTTAACAAATAAAAAAGTATCGGGGTTTCTGTTCCTAATCGTGATCTCGCGTTTAACACTTTTAATGTAAAATAATCAAGTTTAATATACACAAAGACCACACACATAGGCGTCATGGTTATTGAGATCCAGACTGCGGAATACCATTGGCCTATGTACTCTCTTAATTTCAACTTCCTCAACGGATTGGAAAGTGAGCTGTCCAAGAGAATAACCCCACTGGCCTTTTGAATAAGAGCCCGTTGGGAAACGCCATTTTAAAAGGAAGAAGTTCTTTGTTTTAGTTCTTTTGAAAACTCTTTAAGATTTAAGATAAGTACTGTAAAAGATAAAGGACTAATTACCAAAGAAAAAACTAATTTTGTCCTCTTGTAATTAGTTGTTTTGTTTTCCCTGCGAGAGGCGGTTTTATAGAGGGCAGGGATGCCGTAACAGTTGGTTAAAAATGGCTTGACTATTTGTATTAACTGAGGATGTATTCTACTCCGTAAAACTATATTGCTATAATAATTATGTCAAAAGCAATATGGTTTCATCGAGTAGAACAGAGCCCTTGATTACACAAATGGGAATGTGTCACATCTCTAGTCTGTGCCAATTGAAATTGGCAAAGATGTAAATACAACCAAACGAACCAATTTACCATTATTACTCGATAATTAACTCGAAATAAGGTCTTAGCAATGATTTCAATTTCATCATCACTTTCACATTAAGTTTTAGATTAAACAACTTTTTTTTTCAATAAAGACTTTATTTACAACCAACTAATTACAGAATTCAACATTAATACAATTAAAAATTAAAACTAAACGTATTAAAATTAAAATTATACTAAGCTGCTCAAATAATTTAAAGATATAAATAATAATCACCACTATAAAAAGAACACCCCCTCTAGCAGGTGCGCTCGTGGCATGGTCCCCATGACACTGGCTGCATTACCTCTCTGGATAGCTAGCCCAATCCTTTGGGAGAGGTAAGCACCAGCTCTAGGATCTCCGGAGGATTCTATGAGCCGGGAGGACAGGGCCTTAATAAAGCTTTTCATATCAGTTGACCAAGGTCCCATGGTTTCCACTGCAAGCGCCACAAATTCGTAATTATTTAATAATGACGAATATTTGCGGCGCTTGAGTGTTTGGGCCTGATCAGCTGCTGCACCGGCCCGATTACGGGTTGACTGGACGTGGGAAAGGGCGAATGTGTCAACGCAGGTCGCATCCCACACCAGTGCCCTACCTAGTTTCCACGGCACCAATGTAGCTCCGTCTGGTCGCTTGCCATCGTCTCTATGCAATCCTGCTGGTTCCAGGACAGCTGGTACAGAGGCAGTGATAAGCGAACGACGGATCAGATCATGAATTGTGCCGTGACGGTACAAACGGCCGGCACTTCTGAAGCATGAAAGGCCATGTCGTCCCAGCTCACTCACTTCCTTCCCGCACGCGCAAGTATGAGGTTCATAGAGTCTAGCCCCGAGCCGCAAGTTTATTGCTATGCGAAAGCTGCTTGGGTCCAAGACTGTGCCTATATTGCGGGAAGGAAGAGCGTGGAGCCAGTGACCTGATTCGCCTGCTGACACAGCGAGGAGACGGGCGCGATCTGAATCGTCCGGACTATTTTCTATGAGAGATGCATGAATTGATATGAGGCGAGGTGTATCCCATGCTCTCTGGATATATACAGAGGCAGTGGCAAGCGAACGACGAATCAGATCATTAATTGTGCCGTGACGGTACAAACGGCCGGCACTTCTGAAGCATGAAAAATAATAATTAAACTATTAATTAATTTATACTATTAATTATACGTTATTTTAAATAAAAACACGATTGATGAATATTTGAGGTTATGTGTCAAACAGTACTAATTTGCTTACGTGTTTTGCAATTTTAATTGACATCTTTAGGCAGAGCAGCGAATATTATCGTTTTGTCAACATTACGAGTATGATAGCTCGTATTTAGTTGACAGGAAAGGCGGCCCAGTTAAAAAAATACGATAACATGTCAAAGGCAATGCAGTTTTTGCGAGAAGAATAGAGCCCCAGTTGGTAGTGTAGTGACCTTGCCTACGAAACTGTAATATCGTTACCGTATCCGATTTCCGGGAACGACAGATTTTTGTATGATGAGTGCGAGGATTTGTTGCTTTTCCTCCTTTCGCTAGTGTTTTCTGTGTTTATTTATTTACATGAGTATTTTTAATGTTGTTTGATAAGTACCACTTTATTTTGAATTTAAAATGTTGTTTTTCATTTCTAATTAATATATTTACTTAAATACTAAATTTCTACAGCTTTAAAACGGGTGCCGTTTAATTTGCATAAAAACGTTTAACATAAGAACAAATTATATAATTTTATCAGGTATACGATAAAATAACATAACATTCATTTATCATAACGATCATTTTCTTGTTATAAGGTTAGGTTAGGTTAGAACTGTGACCACATTAGTAATAATCAAAGACGTTAGAAATGTCAACTTTTAACCTATAAACATTATAAACATTACATATTATTATGAATTACGAAATTATGCATTTCGTTGTTATGCATAATAATAGTTATATCATTAGTGAGATCGAAATTATGCAATTGTATTATGCAAAATAAAAATTAGTACATTAGGTTTTATGCAATTATTACGCACTTTTAAAACACTGATAAAGAAGAAACAACTAAATATTCCTGGCAACCCTAATAACGCTAAACAATAGCAGTAATTATACTGCGTATCTTTTGTGTCTGTGCTTTTCTCCACTCTGCGGGTATTATTTGTGAAAACATGCATTGTGAAAAGATTTTTAGATTTATTTCCAAACATTAAAAACAAATTTTACTTAAATTATTATACTATCGAGGTTTTGGTTTCTACACGTTTTTTTACGTTTAACAGTTTTAATCGAAAATAATACACAACGTGCTGTTGCTGTCACATTAATTGTTTTCTTTTATTTTTATCTGTTTGTGTGTCTTCTGTGCAGTGAATAATTGTCTTTCCTCTCTTTCTTTCTACAATATCATGACAAAATATTATTTCGTGAGAGCCTCTTGAAATTGTTTATAATTGGTACTGGAATTAACCCAGCTGCTCGCTTTGCAGTTCCATTCTTCTCGGTAGTATCATTAATTTCTTTCGGCATGTTTTTTTTATGGCAAGGAGAAGGCACGCGAGCACGGCGACCTGATGGTGAGTGGGATCTGAGACCCATAGACATTTGAAATATCAAGACATTTGAATGTAAATGTGAGTAACATCAATGTTAGCGTATTGTCAACTTTATGATAGCTTCTATTTTCCGAATGCCGAAGTATTAACAGCCAGCGGGTCAAAATGTGGACAAAGCATCCGTCACTTTCGTACTTATGTATGTGTCAGAAAGTGAAGGATATTTTATCCACATTTTGTCACGCGGTAAACGTAGCCATATTAGGCTCCTAGGAGCCATTATACTCGTATCTTAATAGATACGTAATTCTACTACATACTATAATAATATACATTTGTTTGAACTTCCTTATTTATGTTATTCTCAAAAAAGGCCCCAAATGCTATTTGAAATTATAACTGGATCAGTATAAATATAAACTGATGTTGTTTGACGCATCAAGAAAAGTCTGAGATACCTGTTCTTATCTTAAAAGGTCAACTCAATTCAGAAAAATGATTTTGATTTGATTTGATTTATGTGACGATTTATGTATTGTAAGATAAACACATACTTAAACTTGGAATAATTTGCCCTAATAAATAAAGTCACAAGCATTTTTAATAACAGATTATGATTACCAACCTACAAGAAAAAAAAACTTGTTTTTGACTTAACAGATAAAATCATAGCTTAAAGCAGGCGCGTATTTTGTTTTTCAATAAGTTTTTATTTACTTGACAGTAAATAGAATTAAACACACTACGATATGTATACATGTTAATAGCAATAAGTTTTAACTAAGTCAAATGGAGCCCATGTTAAGTTCATTGTTCTTTTTTAAAAATTTGTATTTGTAATCTTGTACAATAGCCGAATACATTTTTGTTTCATTTATTCATTCATTAATCTGAACACACTACGTTCGTATTCTTGTCCTCTATCATGTTTTTTTTTTAATTCGCGACGGGCGCACCCCATTGTACAGCTTGACGTTGCGAGTCATTGACTTAATTACTTAATTTCTTCGTACTGTAGTACAAAATAATATAAACAGTAGTATTGTTTATTTATAAAAGTAAACACAACACTTCTAAATTGGTTGAGTATCCACTATTCTTCTGTGAGAGCGTCGGTGGTCTAGTGGCTTAGGGGGTCGACTCGTGATCGTAAGGTACCGAGTTCGAATCCCCGCGGTCAACATGTACCTATGAGTTTTTCTAACTTAAGTACATTACCCGATGCTCTTACGGTGAAGGAAAAACATCGTGAGGAAACCTGCACATTCGAACAGCTGAGTGTGTAAGAGGGTAATTGCACAAAAGATCCTAAAGGGTCGAAGTGTATCCGAAAGGGCCCATCTGTAAGATAAGATAAGATAAGATCCACTATTCACGTATTTACAGGCAAACACCACATGCACAATAATTAAACGCTTATTATCAAGTCTAGCCTTTAAACATAAACATAAAAAAGAGATTTATATAGAGCTCTTTCGAGCAAAAAAACACTTGCAGTACATAGTATCTCGAACGTAAAAAAGTTTAAATACATAAGTGTACAATTATACGGGGTGCCTCTGACCTTGGGGCTTTAAATGCAACCATCGATTCTACTCGCTAAACTGAACTACTTTTGTTCTGCAACATTAAAAAATAACTAATTGATGTTAAAGTCTAGTTGTAAAATCAGTGTATTACAACATGGCCATAAAATCACGATCTCATGGTACGCGGGCGACATTTCCTTGGTACGAGGGCTAAAGGAAAATGGAGAATTGGATCGCGTACATTGAAAATTACATTTAACTTGTATGAAAAAAATAAAATTTAAGCTCGACATATTTTTAACAACTTACAGAACAAAAGAAGTTCAGTTACAGGAGTAGAAACGATCCATGCATTTAAAGCCCCAAGGTCAGAGGCACCCTGTATAAATAATTTATAAATACAGTCAATCAATCTAACATTGGGCTCAAAATTATCTGAAACGTCTCTAAGACTATGTTGGATAATTATTTATTGCTGGTGACTGTACACAGGCTTATCTGCAAAATTCTTGAAAATGGGGACGCCTCGCAATTCTATTGCTTACAGAGCTCAACCCTTTCAACAATCTGTAGGAAATATTTCTGAATCGATCGCAAAATATGCGCTGGGAGCCAAACTGATCGGAAAGTCTGAAATATTCAAATGCTTACCATCCATTTGCCGGTTGAGGTGGGTTGATATATCGTGACGTCATTTTTAAAGTAACTTCCATCGTTTTTAACGTCACGAGAAACTTGGAAACTGCTGTTTTGAGTAATGGGTGGTTTAGCGTAATATAAATGTAGAGAAGTAAAGTGTCGTACTTTTTATTAACGTTAAGTACATCCGGCGGTACCTGTGATATATTACCGGGATAACGTTGATCCAAACTGGATTTTTCAACTAAAACTTATTTCACTTTCAGTCGAATAGGTAGTTTAAAATTTAATAAACTCAGCGAACAACTCCAGATGTTCTACATATAAAAATGACCATTGAATTATATGTATAATAGGTACTAAATTCTGTTCGTATTCGTTCCGTCACTCTTATAAACAAATCAATTTACCATTATAACTCCATATAAGCGTACTTTTGAAGGTTGAGCCTAGTCATATTATTTATTTATACACTTTATCATTGTCTTCTAATAATCTCTATGTAATATTGTATTTTTTGATGAAAAGCACATTCGCTGAAAACAAAGTTACACTGACAGAGTCTTGTCATAACGATATTTTTTTTCGAACTATTTCTGACATTGAAAATGTAGTGAGGTTTGATAGATTTGATTGATAAGTGAGGTTTTCGTCTCTGTCGCACCCAGCATAATAACACGATGATGATGAATATATATTCAACTTTTTTAATAAACTAATTAGAGATAACATTATTCTCATTACTATTTCATCCTCTATCTAAAGACAATTACAGACAGGTATACTTGTTATTGTCATTGGCAGTCTGAATAGGAACAGACTTTAATAATTTCCAGACTTAATTATTAAAAACAATGTGACTTATACTGTTAGGTTAGGTTACATTACAAGTGGGTCCAACTAATCAGGGTCTCTATATTCTCCGCGATTTTACCAAATTGCCATTCACGTGTTATCGTTTTGCTTTTAACCCGGCTACCATTACTGTCATGTAAATAAGAGCTATAGTAACGCTGACAATATGATAACATGTCAAAGGCAATATGTGGCGTTATCTATGAAAATGGACCTTATTGGCGATGGCGCTTCCGCCATTATTAAAGAGCCTCCGATATAAATACAACGTCGCGTGACGCAGTACGACGTAAGCGCCATCGACAATAAGGTCCCTTTTCATAGATAACGGCGCATATGGTTTTACTGAGTTGAATAGAGATCCAGTTAGACGCCCTGTGCAAATTGCCCTGATTTAGCAAGAACCGTCTAGCCTTGTAAAGACCACGTCAAATTTCGTTAGTTCGAAAAATCAAAAGTAACTTTGACAAATTTTCTAAAAGGACGTTTGGCCTAACGAGGTTAGGCGCGCTGCAACAGTCTGTAGTTAAAACCAACTATTCATGTTTTTTTGTACACTACTGCCCAAAAAGAGTAGTGTAATGTTTTCAGGGTTCATGTATGTATGTATGTGCGATTCTTTCCACCATAACTTCTATATGCCTGAGCCGATTTAAATGTGTGTGGTATCGTTAGAATCCTTTCACAATCCCGGGTGACATAGGATACCTAAACTGTTGGAATTGAAATAAAAACAATGTCAAAATGACAATTATTAACATAGGTATGTCGACGACAGTATAAAAAATACAGTCGGGTTTTTAAAACTTGCTTTTCATTTATTATATTTTTCTTGCTTTCTTCTTCTTGTCCTACTTCTACTATCTACTTTGCTAAGAACCGTATATAGAATTTAAAAAAAAACCAGGAAAATGGAGAAATGGGAGTTCAATTTTCTGCGCAGCAGACAAAGCTGCGGTGTAAGACAAGTTAAACCTGGCTTCACGTCAAATCCGATCCCATTTCACAGGTCGGAGTGAAACTTTCCAGTCGAAGTAAAAAGTTCGAGCCTTACCATTCAAAGACAAACTCGTCCCGCAAACTTTGCGGCTTTCAGTCTATTAAAAAAAATGTAGTTTTGAAACTGAAATAGTTAATTTATGCTCAACTTGACTTAAAATGTATTCGTAGATTTCTCCAAAAATTACGTAGTTAAAGAGAAGTTGGTGACCGTGACGAAACTTTTGATAGATAAGTGTTAAGAAATAGTAGGTAAGATTGGTATTAATGACTTTTAAACACCATTTCATTATAATTGAAGGAACTTTTTTGAAAAATCATCCACTTCATTTTTCAAAGCAATAAATTTAATAACCTACATACTGGTAGCGCACAAGCATTTAGAATTTATGATCTTCAGTTTTTGTTAATAGATCCGTAACGATTTCATTTTAAAGCAATAAATCTCATCCGTAAGGGACGTCTTTACTCCCATATGGCACTATTAAACTAGAACCAACAATATAAAAATGAGTCCCAGCCGTTCGTATCAGGCATGCCTTATCAATCAAGATAAACCAATACCAATTTAAGGGCTATCCGCATTTCGTCCCAAGGGCTTTGTAGGGTTTACATAAAAATTCTTCTCACGCGGCTCTGATCTCGATTTCATCGCTGCAGAGGATGACCCTGCAGTCCTGCCTTACGACGGAAGTAGGGACGTCTCCCAAATTTATGGCGCCCATCCACTTTTATTACGAATTGGATGAACGAGTGCAGATATGGCCGGGCATCCCCGAGCATAAGCACAGTTATATTTTTGAATTGAATAAGCCGTCTTTGTTCTTCCTTATAACATTGTCGCGTTTATTGGATTCTTTTATTAGAAAATATGGGGCTCTTGTAGTTTCAGGGGATTTAGGTTCAATTAGGGGGTCTCATATTTTCAGTCTGCAGTTTTGGGCTGTAAAATTGAATTGCTCAGTGAAGTTTATTGAATTTAGTACTTAATAAATATTAAAGTAAATAAATTGTTCTGTTATGTTATATATTTGAAGAGTTTTATGGCATAGAGAAGATAAACGAACACACATGCCACCGGATGGTAAGTGGGATCTGAGACCCATAGACATTTACATTCCCAACACTACAATCTTAAGATTTCGCAAACCTTGGGGAGGCATATGTCCAGCAGTGGACGTCTTTCGGCTTAAATGATGATGATGATATAGGGTGATGGAACCTGTCATGGCCAAGGCACCATATATTCTGTTTATTCATTTGTTTTGCAATAATCCATTTAGGACCATTACTGTCAGCTAAAAGTATCCATCATTGGTGCTGACACCCTAATTATTAGATTTTTTGGTCATAAAATGTTTTCCAGGTGAATAAATGACTACTTCCAGAACTACTTACCAACTAAAACTCACTAATTCCTAACTAGTGCAAATTTAAAATCCCACACACGTTTTTACGAGCAGAATTCCTCTCGCAATCCCATTTTATCGCAAGCACATCCCGTAATAATTAGTTTTCCGCCACAAAAAACTATATTTTCCGAGGTAGAAAGGGGAATTTTTCTTAACGCGCTGGCAGGTAAAAATGTCCCGTCAGCGACCGAAGGCCTGATTGCTTTTTGATTACCACCGCCTGAGACCTCGGACACATTGATTGAGAAGGATTGCTCGGGTCTGTTTACCGGAAAGATTTTGTCTATGCTGAATGCCTTGAGGTTAATGTTCATACTTAACTTATGGTCACTTAAGTTACTTTATGTATTATGAAGTAATTTTTTTTGTGTTGGTTCATGTTACACAACTTTAAAAATCAATCTTCTTTACAGTTTGCTGTTTTTTTCAATGAACATACCGTAGTTTTCTTGCGTTTTGTTCTCATGTAAGTATGGAAACAATTTATTGTACAAAACGCAAAATAAAAACTAGTTTACTGCCACAACTAACTATTAAAGTAGCCACAAGTAAATCAGCTGCAGAGAGCAACTGTTATTGTTTTTACTTGTTGAAAAATCATAAAACTAATTTAAGTTACAAATTATGCCAGTTTCTGCAAATTATATTGCCACGAGTTGCCATATAATTTGAACGTATTTAAACGGTCTTGATAATTAGCTGTTCGTTAATAAAGTAGGTTAATTGTATCTGTACCCCGAGCACAAACTTTTACATTCTATCGAGTAAGTCACGTACCTAAACGAATCGCTATATCAAGAAAATATGTTTGGCAATTGTTTGTGTTTATAGTATGCTTATTAAAATTTGATGAATTTTGTATCGTTATCGAATAGAAAAGGCGAATAAAATAACTTATGAAAACGGGAGTCTAATGGAGCGGTTCATGCTACGGATAAGTTAAGAACACGTTTTCGAATTGTAGGTTAAGTTTTCGATTCGAAAACGTGAGTGAGTACGTGACGAATAATCGACTATTCACACACAATCGATTATTACAAGTCACACATATGTACTTAATTGGTTTTTAGCTTGTAAGTATTCCGTCTCAATAAAACTTTAATAATAAAAATCTAAACCATTAACCAGTATGATTATTTATACATCAATATGTCCATTTTGTAATTCCATATTAACTGTTCTCTGTCACGAGTAATAATTGGCGCTGTTCAATTAACCAGCAGCGCTAGAAGCAAACGCTCTCAGTTTTAATCATAAGGGATTTGTGGACTCTAATTGAAAGGTCGGCCATCTTATGTTCGGCCAGTGTAGCTTACTATTCAAAATTAAATTACGTTCTAAAATGGGAGTTCGTTTTTTCTTACTGTTTTGTTACTGGCCAGCATTTCGAGTAGCTTATAGGCTGGTAAACGATCAACTATTGCTGTCCTACCATGAATTTGTATGTTAGAGTAAGACGACCATAATTGCAGACCACATATTGCCGTGAAAATCTTGCTCGTTTAAAAGCCCACTTCCTTACAACTCCTTGTATTTTTTTCCTTTTTCTTCTCAAAAAAAAAACTTACATGTTTCTTTGTTTGTCAGAGTTTACATCAAACAATGCAAATTCATTTTTTAATCAGCGGTACGATCAATATTATGGTGTCTAAGAGATGATCTGATATTGGAGTCGGATAGTGGCCAAGTTACAGCATTTCTTGTGTCGCTTGATCTCATCACCAGATGATGATTGTACGGAAAAAAGCCAGCTTTAAAAACCCGACTGCATTTTTTATAATTACATATATTAATAATTGTAATTTTGCCATTGTTGTTATTTCAATTTTAGCAGTTTAGGTATCCTATGTCACCCGGGATGACGTAAGGATTCTAACGATACCTCACACATCTAAATCGGCCAAGGGATTTAGAAGTTATAGTAGAATAAAGAAACTCACATACAAACATGAACCCTGAAAACATTACACTCCTTTTTTGGGGCAGTCGTGTAAAAAGACCAGTCATCATCTGGTGTAGTAAATATTTAGAATAGAAAGTGTATGTACGGCCAACATTGTAAATATCCCAGAACGCAAGTGATTCGTTCATTGCCGCCAATTAACGGTTGCACGTAATTTTAACAAGCCAGGCATACCTTTACTATTATTAAAAAATGTAGTTAAAATCCCTTTTTTTTAATATCTCCCATATTTCCAAATGACCGATCGCTTTTAGCTGTCGTTCTGTAGCACAAGCTTAAAAAATTGAATTTAAAAATGTTTTTATCCACTTCCATGTTTATCCTGTTAGTGATTTTTTAACACGCTTTATTCGACTATGCAGGTATTCAATTTGTACGTTTGTTAGTTCTACACTTCCAAACACGATTGCATATCTACTAGGGATTTTACGAGGGTAAATAAAATACCGGCAAAATGCGGGTTTGAATTGATTCTAGTTTAAATATTTGTATTTGAAGCGTATTTAAACATATAACTATTATTGAACTGTTGTTTTTGATGCTGGGTTTAATCAATGAAGGATTTTTTGTATCGTAAATTAAATTTTTTGATCAAAAATAATACTATTTTACATTCTTATAAATTTACTTTAAGTACTTCTGAACGATTGAATTAATAATATGAAAGTGATGTTTGTAAGTACCAAATTCTATCTTACATTGTAATATTTTATTATATACTACTAATCCAATTTTTCCTGCTATATAAATCCTCATCAAAACGTTTGGCAAACGGCGCAGCTTGGTTAGACGGACATAAACCCAGCGAGCTTTAGCCTTTAAGGCGACGGGTAGGGCAAAGAAGGCAGCAACTGCATAGTAATAACATAAGCATTTTAAACTTAATGTAGTACTCTATAGAGTATGGAATGCTTCGACTGCATTGCTGTTCGACGCCCTTCTTTGGTATTACGGCAGAACGTCTTTCCATACTAACTTAGTGCAGGTTTTTCTTTTTTTTGTAGCGGTACAAAAGCACTTCTTTTTCGCAGATAGGTATCTTTATTTATGGTTCAATAAGTGCGTCAACCTAATTTGTTTTTACATAAGTATAAAATAAGAAAAAATAAAATATTACGATAAAAAATAGATGATAAATAGATCCGTGAAGGTAATATTGATTTTGTACCAATACGAAAAAACAGAAACTCGCACAAAGATAGTAAGGAAAGACGATTGCCCTAACCTAACCTAACCGTCACCTTAAGAGAATTGGTATACCTTACACTATCCCCACGGAAGTGTTTAGCATTTATGCATGATTGAAAAACAAACATCCAAATGTGACAAATGTGAATTTGACGACGCGCTGGCCAAGTTGGTAGTGTCCCTGCCTACGAAGCTAGTGGACCCGGGTTCAAATCCGGGTAAGGGCAGATATTTGTGGGATGAGCGCGAATATTTGTTCCTAAATCATGCATGTTTTTTTATGTATTTTAGTATATATTTCTCTATATCATTATTTATATAGTTGTCTAGTACACATAGTACAAGCCTAGAGCTTAGTTTGGGACTAGACCAATTGGTGTGACATTGTCCCCAGATTTTTATTTATTTATTTATTATTTATTTATCACAAACTTTGTTATGTACAACATCAGCTACAGCGTGTGTATTCCATACTAACATAGATTTTAGTAGAAGACGCTGATATCAGTAACGTTAATCGTTTTAGCAAGTAATTGTAGAAATTAGTCTTGTTAATTTAGCGTAATTGGTTTAAACTCGTTTAAACCTTTTTCGCGAAGCAATGTAGGTAATGTAAACATTACTACAAAATGTTTTTTTTTTATAACTTGGATTAGTGGAATCTGAGACTCATAGACATTTTCAATCTCAAGATTGCAATTCTTACGATGACAATCTTAAGACTGCATATGCGTTAGGCGTTACCAGTCCTGAGAGCATCTGAAATGCCTCTATGGTAGTCTTTTTACTGGTTGTCTTACCTCCGCACCGGTACACAACAGTGCGATCACTGCTGTTTGGCGGCAAGTTAAAGGGTATGATGTTACTAGCGATCCGGACGGACTCTGCATACTTAAAAGTTCTTCCACGACCTGTTTGGTCGTTTGTATGTCGGATGCAGATTCAGAAGAGGAAAATACATTGTATTTTGTATAAACCGGGACAAAGCAAGGGCGTGGTCGTTGATCGGGTCGCTACTTTCCCGAACACAATATGGTTGGGGGAGGCGCGGAGGGGGAGTTCTCTGAGGTATTGTTTAGCTTAGTACCTACAGCACCATTCCATTATAGGACCACTCGCCACCGGAGTAAAGTTCATCCATACTATCTGGAACCATTAAAGCTACAGTCTGTTTCCAAAGATCCTTTCTTCTTCGCACCTTGAAGCTATGGAATGAGCTTCCCTCCACGGTGTTTCCTCAACACTACGACATGTCCTCCTTTAAAGGCGGCTTAAAAAGAGTATTCACTGAAAGGCAACAACTTCTCTGTGCCCCTGGCATTGCTGATGTTTATGGGTGACGGTGACTGCTTACCATCAGGTGGCCCGTCTGCTCGTTTGCCTTGTAAGGCTATAAAAAAAAGGCGATGGCTGAGATACGCGTCATACTCCTGAAGGGGTGGTATCTGTGGGGTCCGGTCTGTTCACGTTTGCAAGCCCTTGTTGTTCTGGGGATCTATACTGGGGACCTAGTGAAAAAGGGTGTTCACGCCTAACGTTCACATTTAGTTTTAAGTCTTATAGCTATGTTAATTAGAGTCAATTTGCATTGTATTCTGTCCCACCAATCCTAGCGCAAGAATATCACGACATATCCCAAACAACCAATCATAGATTAATACCTCTCATACGTCACACTCCCACTTCAAATACTCGTTACTTGCATCCATCCTCTCATACAGAAACGTTGTACTTAGACCTATCTTTGTAATTAAAATCAAATATAAAAAAAACTAAGTTTCAATCATCTCCTTGTTTCCATCCGGAACAAATTGGCGACCGTGACAGGACACTGCAGCATTATTTCGGTTCTGAGATCTCAGTTGCAGAGCCTTTGTTCCCAAGCGCTTCGAGGTTACCGCCGCGAGCACGCCGTGCCGCGCCCAAATTCCTGGACAAGTACCTACCCGGGAAGCCGCTACACGCCTACCTCGTGCCTCAGCAGCCGTCTGACCCTACACCTGGAGTGTATTGGTGACGTACCCCGACGGATCACGCCTACCACGCAGCTAGCAGCGCCACGTCAGGTGTCGAGAGCCAAGTGCCACGTCAAGTGCCAAGTGCCAATTGTGCCACGTCTCGCACTACCTATCTTCGCCTGCCTGCCCCATCAAGTGAGCCCGTTCCTTAATTCTTCCTACATCTTCCACTTCGATTTGTGCAATTAGTGATTTCAGTTCCTTGAATGTTCGGGTCCGCCTTTCTACCTAAATACTTCTAATTAATTCCATTCGCTGCTATACGCGCCAATCCGATTATTTCTAGCGCATCCTCCAAAAAAGGAAACCTACATTTTGAGAAATATGCAAGTCATCCTACATTTTATGCCTATGTTCATGCCTTAAACTGCATTATAGCCTTTGCATCAACTATCTTCTTTCAATAACTAGTCTAATATTGCAACTATACATTTTCTATCGCCTATCGAAAACCTAATAATTAATTTAAACCTTAGCATTTGATAATTTTAGTGCTAAAAGCTACAAAATCATTACTTTTCCCACGCTGTTTGTGCTGCTCCTCCAAGCTATAACGCTTAAACTTTTCGTTATTCTATTACTATTGCAATCGATCAGCTGTGCGCATTTCTCACATTCCAGTAATTGACCTACATCGGTGCATCGCCCGGCGCGTGACGTCATCCGCTATTGTTCCCTGCGCCGGCGCTTGCCTGCAGAACCGGTTTCGGCCGTAGCAGCCCGGGCGCCTAATCAGCTGATCTACGAAGTGAGGAGCGTATCGTATGCCATCTTATTTAACTTGTTTACTTACTAATTTTGCTGTGCGTGAATTGCGTGATTGATTGTCTCGATATTTTCGTCATGTCTTTAGATAACAAGGACGATAAGTTAAAAACTCTTACCGCTAAACGTAGTTCGATTAAAGGACGTTTAACGAAGTTTAAAAATTACTTAGATACTATTACGTCATTAGAAAGTGTTCCTCCTTTAGAGGTTAATAAGCTTGAGATGAAGTTATCGAGACTGCGCGCGCTATTTGTTGATTTTGACGATGTACAAAACCAAATAGAGGTTTTAAGTGAATCTACCCAAGCTGATGAAGTGAATATTCGCGATTACTTTGAACAAGAATTTGACACCTATATTGCAATGGCGCAGAGTTTTACGGAAACATGTTCGCCTATCGAAATCAATCCATTAAGTAACAAAAATAATTCAAGAAACTCTTCTTGCTCTTCACAGTGTCCTCGTCATGATGATTGCAATGTTCTCGGCTTTCGATTGCCCGTAATTAAAATTCCCAATTTTGACGGCGCATGTTTTAAATGGTTAGAGTTTAAAGAGACGTTCATGTCACTCGTTCACGACAATGATAAAATAAAAAATATTCATAAATTTCACTATCTCCATTCTTACTTGGAAGGGGAAGCTGCCCGTGTGCTATGTAATTTGGAAGTGACGGACAGCAATTATTCTGAGGCTTGGCAACTTCTCTGCAAACGATTTGACAATAAGCGTCAACTAATCAACAATCACTTAAAGGCTTTATTTAATATTGAGTCCGTGCGAGAGACTGACAAGTCGCTTCGGTTCATTGTCGATCACATAACAAAGAACTTGCGGGCTCTTCGCACCCTTGGACTACCTATAGAACAATGGGACGTGCTCATTATTTACATGGTAACAGCCAAACTGGACGGCGGCACCTGCTACAAATGGGAAGAGCATAGGAATTCATTGTCTGACATTCCTACTTTAGATGATTTTTTTGACTTCCTCAAAAACCGGGCTGATGTTCTCGAGACTGTAAACAGGCAGAAACACGACAAGAATAAACATTTACCCCCACAGCCCGTACCTAGGTCGCAAAGCAAATCGTTTGCCGTAACTACTAAACCAACGGCTCCATGTTCTACTAAGTCGCCCTATGAATGTTTAGTGTGCAAGGCTCACCATCGTATTTACGAATGCACTACCTTTAAATCAAAACCCGCCGAGGATCGGCGTTCGTTAGCTTTGACACTTAAGTTGTGTGAAAATTGTTTAAGGGTGGGTCATGCGGTTCAGGCCTGTAGACTGCCGGGCTCTTGTCGCCTATGTAAACAAAAACACAATAGTTTATTGCATGTGCCAGATAATACTGAAAATTCTAGTGCTAGTACGAGGTCATCCCATAATTTAGCTGCCATGACTAGCTCCGACGTCTTACTGTGTACCGCGAAGGTTCAATTGAAAAACCCTAAAAACAATCAAACTCTTATAGTCCGTGCTTTACTTGACAGCGGGAGTCAATCTAGTTTCATAAGCGAACGCGTCAAAGAAACCCTAAACTTGACTCCTCAGCCTTCGAACTTAAGTATAGTCGGCCTCTCAGATACCCCTTTAACTATAAATTCCCAGCGTTGCTTCCTATATCTTCAGTCACTAAATGACTCCTTCAATGTCAATATGACTTGTCTAGTCATACCCAAGATTGCTGACAAATTACCTAAAACTACTGTTGACGTAAGTCGCTATGATTTGTCCCAAGTTCAACTTGCGGACCCTAATTTTTACGAAGCGTCCGCCATTGACATGCTCATTGGGGCTGACTTATTTTGGGACCTGATAGGTTCCCATCAGCAGTCTTTAGGCGACAACAGTCCCTTCCTCCGTAGCTCCAAGCTAGGATGGCTAATCGCAGGTCCTCTGCCTATATTATCCAAAAAAGTCGTACAGTCTCCTCGATATATAAACAAGCCTATTCATTGTAATTTCACATTCAATGAGCCTAATTTAGCTACAATTGATGAGGAACTTGCGAGATTTTGGGAATTAGAAAATATTCCTCAGTCTTCCCCCTATACTATGGAAGAGAAACTTTGCGAACAGCACTATTTATCTAATACCTACCGATTAAATAACGGTCGTTTTTGCGTAGGCCTCCCACTTCGTGATGAGAGAGATTGCCTAGGGAACTCTTACTCGTTGGCTATGAAACGGTTTTGTAGTCTAGAAGCCCGTTTTCGGAAGCAGCCTAACTTAAAGGAGCAATACTCGGCCTTCATACACGAGTATGCCGAACTCGGCCATCTCGAAGATTCTTCTAATCACCGGCCTGCAAATGCCTATTTTCTCCCCCACCATCCTGTAATAAGGGACCGAAGCGAGTCGACCAAACTTCGCGTCGTTTTTGACGGCTCAGCGCGAACCACATCAGGGTTTTCCGTTAACGACTTGCAGATGGTAGGGCCTGTAATACAGGACTCACTATTTAACATATTAATTCGTTTCCGCCAGCATAAATATATAATTTCTGGGGACATCGAAAAGATGTTTAGACAAGTTTTAATAAACGAAGCCGATCGCGATTTACAACTCATATTGTGGCGAGACCACGAAAATGAACCCGTTCGTACTCTAAGGCTAAAGACAGTCACATATGGGTTTTCAAGTGCCAGCTTTCTGACGACTCGTTGCATTCGGCAACTCGGCGAGGAGTGTACTGACCCCGTGATAAAAACTATTATTAAAAACGACTTTTATTGCGACGACCTATTATCTGGGGCCGACTCGGAGGAAGAGTTAAAATTCATTCAACGTCAGGTGTCGCATGAACTTGCCAAAGGGTGTTTTCCGCTTAGAAAGTACCGGTCTAACGTACCTAACCTTTTGACTGACTTAGCTTTGCCCGAAGAAGGTAATCTCATTATTAGCAACGCAACGAGCACTTTAGGTATTGGGTGGTCTCCTACTACTGATAACCTTCTATTCCAAATCGATTATTTCCCTAGCTCTGTTCTAACTAAAAGGACAATCTTGTCATCCACTTTTAAAATTTTTGACCCCCTTGGAGTCCTATCATTATGTACCATAAAACCTAAAATTATGATTCAAACTTTGTGGGGTTTGAAATTGGATTGGGACGAAGAAGTGCCCCCAGACATGAAAACTAATTGGTTAAAGTTTGCCCAGAATTTAAACGTACTTTCTTCCCTACAAGTCCCTAGACGAGTTTTAATTGACAACCCCACTTATATAGAAATGCATTGTTTCAATGACGCTTCGCAAAAGGCTTACGGCTCGTGCATCTACCTTAGGTCAATAAACGCCGAAGGTCATGTGCAGAACCACCTTTTGTGCGCTAAAGCGCGCGTCGCGCCCATAAAGACCACCACGATACCGCGACTCGAGCTCTGCGCCGCGATGCTGGGGGCTCAGTTAAGCTCTGTCGTAACTAAGGCCTTACGCTGTCATATTGACCGGCATGTCTACTGGACCGACTGGTGGTGCTTGGGTGGTTACAGACCGCAAATAAAACTAAAACGTTCGTAGCCAATCGCGTAGCCGCAATTAGTGAACTCACCGATCCTTCTAACTGGCGCTATGTTCCAACGGCGGAAAACCCAGCAGATCTATGTTCACGAGGTATAGACCCGCATAATGTATGTAATGCTAATATTTGGTGGCACGGTCCCGCTTACCTACAGCAGCCTGAAACCTTTTGGCCAACTTTAGACTCACGAGTCCCTGAACTCCCAGAGTTAAAAGTGTTGTCCACTTTGGTGGCGGAACCTGCACCTTTGGCAGCAGCTATAGACATCACCAAATTTTCTAAATTAACTAGAGTGCAAAGAGTATGTGCAAGAGTCCTTAGATTTATACACAACTGTCAAAAACCTAAGAACAAACTTAAAGGCCCACTTCAAGTTATAGAACTTCAAAATGCCCTTAATTTACTTCTCAAATTCGCTCAAACAGACTCATTTCCAGTAGAAACTAAATGCCTAAAAGACAAACAACCATTACCCGTAAAATGTAATCTAAACTCGCTTAATCCTTTTGTTGATGACCAAGGACTCATTCGTGTCGGCGGCAGGATCGACAATTCTAATCACCCTTACGACAAACGGCACCCTATTCTCCTAAAAGGCAAACATTATATAACCAAATTGATATTTGAGTACGAGCACCAGCGCCTTTTACACGCACCACCCCAGCTTTTGCTTGGTTCCATTCGTGACCAATATTGGCCAATAGGTGGTCGTAAATTAGCACGACATGTCTATGAAAATTGTGTCAGGTGCCGTCGGTTTAGGGGCAAAGGCATGATTAATATAATGAGCAATCTCCCACCTGAACGAGTGGAAGCAGACTTTCCATATAATATTGTCACGACGGATTTCGCGGGGCCATTTTTAATCACCGACCGTAAGGGTCGGGGTTGTAAAATAACGAAGTGTTATTTATGTATTTTTATATGTTTTAGGTATAAGTGCATGCACTTAGAACCGGTTAGCGAGTTAAGTAAAGATGCCTTTATTTTAACTTTAAAGAGATTTATTGCCCGTAGAGGCATGCCTAAAATAATTTATTGTGACAACGGACGTAACTATGTAGCGGCGGCTAAAGAGATAAGAGATTTTTTCGAGTCAAACAATCACTCTATTTGCGACTTCGCAGCTCAGCGAGGAATAGAATTTAGATTTTCCCCGGTATACGCTCCTCATTTCAACGGTCTAGCCGAGGCTGGGGTCAAGTCCGCTAAATTTCACATCCGTCGAATATTAGGGCAAACTCACCTTACATTCGAGGAACTGGCATCCCTATTTGCTCAAGTCGAAGCTATCCTCAATAGCCGACCCCTTTGCCCTCTGAGCCCCTCGCCTAACGATTTCCAACCTCTCACCCCTGCTCACTTCATGATTGGCAGGCCACTGACTTCGTTGCCGTCGCCGTGTTATGAAGACTTCAATACTTCGCGCCTCGACCGCTTTCAGCGGCTGGAACAAATCCGTCAACACTTTTGGAAACGATGGTCACAAGAATACGTCGCTGACTTACAACAACGCACCAAATGGCGCGTCAAAAGCAAAGAACTGCAACTCGATGACCTTGTGCTCATTAAGGACGAAGCCCCACCACTATGTTGGCGCTTGGGACGAGTCAGCAAACTGTTTCCTGGGTCTGACGGCGTTCCACGCGTTGCAGAGGTCAACACAGCCAGCGGGACCATACGGAGGGCCCTTAATCGACTCTGCCTACTGCCTACCAGCCATTAAGGTGGTTTCAAGCTTTCAAGCCAGAGCTTTCAACGGCCGGGAAGATGTTCACGCCTAACGTTCACAATTAGTTTTAAGTCTTATAGCTATGTTAATTAGAGTCAATTTGCATTGTATTCTGTCCCACCAATCCTAGCGCAAGAATATCACGACATATCCCAAACAACCAATCATAGATTAATACCTCTCATACGTCACACTCCCACTTCAAATACTCGTTACTTGCATCCATCCTCTCATACAGAAACGTTGTACTTAGACCTATCTTTGTAATTAAAATCAAATATAAAAAAAACTAAGTTTCAATCATCTCCTTGTTTCCATCCGGAACAAAGGGTATAAGTCGACTTAACTTGATCTTCAAAAGGGTATACAGGGTGACAGGATATTCGATACAATCCTTTTAAGGAGGCATAGTAGAGCTCAATTGGATCAAATTAGGTAATGGAGTAACTTGACCGAAAATTATTAGTTTCTGAGATATTCATAATTTTAATCTAAATTTTGGTGATTTTCCCTTATGTCCATGTCACGAGAAAATCTTAATGTCATATTTTATTTCAGAAGTTTTTTAGTGGTATTTTACATTATTAGAATCATTACAAATCAGTGAAGTTTTAAAACTCATTTGCTCGTTTTTTATAATCAAGTTTTTAAGTAATCACATTTCTTTCTCCATACTAGGTGTTCCCGTGTTTATTTTTCACTTAGTATGGAGAAACAAACTTTATGTTATTACTTAAAAACTTGATCACCACCAAAATTCAGATTAAAATTATGAATATCTCAGACACTAATAATTTTCGGTCAGGGTACTCCATGACCAAATTTGATCCAAATGAGCTCTACTATGCCTCCTTAAAATGATTGTATCGAATATCCTGTCACCCTGTATACATAAACGGAGTATACATGGCTTAAACCCTTTTTCACTTGATCTTCAGGAGACTTACACTCTTTTTCACTAGAACCCCAGTAGTAGGCAATAGGTTAACTTTAGTCGTAGCTGTTGTACGTCAGAGAACTTGGCGACATAATTCACCGCATCTAAGCGGCGACACTAAAACAAAACGGCGGGTTGTAAAATAGAACGACGCCCTGGTTGTTCCCACGTCGTTACGGAGGTCTCCCGAAATTAAAATTACCTATATTAAACCCTGTTGTGAGTGCGGGTTGCATTGCGTTTCCGTGATTTCTTCAATAAAACACAAATAAAATCTTTCATTTCACCTTATAACCTTAAAACGAGTATTACTGTTACTCGAAGAAATATCCCGATTGTTTAGGGAGCGAAATTATGCCTTTTCTGTAGAGGTATACACAATACAAAGCGTTGCCTGATGTTACTTCCTTAAATAAATAATATCAGGGGACAATGTCACACGAATTGTCCTAGTCCGAAACTAAGCTCTAGGCTTGTACCATGGATACCAGACAAAACGTTAAACTTACTTATATAGAGAAATATATACGTAACATAGAAAACAACCTTAGTATAAAAATATCTGCTCTTACCTGAATATGAACCTGGGATAGCTAGCTTCGTAGGCAGACATAAACAGATGATGACAAATCTTAATCACAAATCTAATTCTTAAATGGTCTTTTGTCAAAATCCATATAATTACATAGGGTGCGCTCAATTAGTCAAAAACCGTTTTGTATAATTTCATTTAACTAACCACGAAAACCATAATGAACGTTTAGCATAAAAACCAATTGTATAATTTCATCAGGCATACGATCGAATAACACAACACTCATTTATTATAACTATTATAAACCAGTTATTATGCATTTTTAGTCAATTTCTTTTAACTAGGTTGGGTTAGGTTAGAACTTTGACCACATTAATAGGAATGAAAGCCGTTAAAAATATTTATTTTTTAATTTATGAACATTATAGTTTTTGGAATTATGCATTTCGTTTAAGCATTATGATTATTATATCGTTGGTTTATTATAGAGATCGAAATTATGCAATTTGTGTTATGTGGAATGAAAATTAGACCACTTGTTTTTATACTAAACATTACACACCCAATTATATTTCCTACCCGACTGCCGAAGCAGGAGGGTAATGTTTCCAACCTGTATGTATGTCTATGTATGGCTCTTTGTTCCCTTGTAAAAGCTGATCGGCTGGCCCGATTCGATAAGCGAGGTGTCCTTAGAATCGCCTTAGTGTCATGGGTGGTACAAGACAGGATACTTTTTAAAAAAGTTTAGAAATTAGAGAAATAAGAAATATGTACATGATAACTAACATTATATTGACGACATTTTACAAACAGCAGTTAAGTTTTTTTTAAAGCTAGATTTTGTATGTACCTGCGCCTCTATTCTAGGGGCTAAAAACGATATCGTAGTTTGCCTGTTATGGTATTGCTATGACGTCAGTCGCCATTACTGTCAAAAAAATAAGAGCTATCAAAACGTTGACAATACGATAACAGATCAAATACGATATTGTTTTTACAGTCTTGAATAGAGCCCCTGTATGTATGGTTCTTTGTTTCCTTGTAAACACAAACACACAAACACACACACACACACACACACACACACACACACACACACACACACACACACACACACACACACACACGCACACGCACACACATACTCACACACGTTTTTAGCTATACGTATACATATGTATATTGTATCTACTACACCGAAATAATGCTGTAATCTCAATGTGAAAACCTATAATTCGCCATACACATGTGCATGCTATTTAGTTGAAACTATAAATTTAAGGCTGGTTGGTTTTCTGAATAAAAAAATAATAATAAAAGGAAGAAGGCTCAACGGATGGTCCGATTTCGACAAACGACGTGTCGCTAGATTCGTCTTAGCGTCGCAGGTGTCACTGGGAGGACAAGAACAGAGCTATAGCAATTGTATAGCTCTGTCCTTTTCTCACAGCGTAAACTGAAATGCAAAGCTACGTCATAATAACCCCCCTGTTGATTAAAGATAATGCCAGTGAACCATCACAAGTTAGGTACAATACAAGAGGTCTTAAAAGTCAAACTCACAAACACGAACAGCGAGTGAGAGAAGTACAAACCCGAAGGACGTAAGTGCCAGCGAATTGCAATTCAGTTCTGTTATTAAACACATTTTGCTTTTCACTTGATGTTAACGCGCATTAACCATATCGTAGCCATCTAATTATTTCATTAAAAGTTACTAGTGTTCATACAAAGCCAACCCAACTCTAGTGAGAGCGTCAAGAAGTTCTCGCCAACTCGGTCCGGGAAAACCAATCGGATTTTATACTTATAACTTGCCTCGTGTTAGAATTTGTGAAAGGTGTTTTATGGTAGACTTACTCTGAAGCCAGGTATATAAATGTTCAGCGTTTATATTGTAAGAGTAGTGTAAGAGGCAAGCTACAATGACAGAGTTGGTATGACATTCGTACGCGTGGAACTACTTTCCTGCTTATTCCCTTATTGCTTCCCGTTAGGGGTTGATTTTCGAAAATTCCTTTCTTAGTGCTCCTACCCAAGGAAGTCAGTCAGTCACGGAAAAATACTTACTAGGTTCATCGTATTATCTTGAATCAAAAATAGTTTTGCGCAATTTGCGCTGGTTAGACTATAATAGAATGTTAATGTTCGAATAGCGTTAAATACCAAGATTTTCCAGTAAGTATAAACGGTAGATTTACCAAGATTATTTTTTAGAAAGATAAGTAAACGTTCATTTTGGGAATACAGTAAGTAATATTTACTCCTTATGATTATTTTAACAAGTGATAATCTGCCTACGGTTCTTTAGCAGTTTCAGCCAACATACGACTCACTTGCGCATTAGCTCACAACTCAAGTACGGAGTGTTCTAGTCAAGAAATCCATGTTTTTAATGACCAGTTCCGCTTAATAGGTTTAACCCGGACAAAACTTCGATGCCTCCCTTGTGCATAAGTGTCCGCTCAGGACTCGAGCCGCCAATAAGGGCTTAGGGCCCTCCGACCGTTATCGCCCGTCCGAGTGAGCACACCAGTTCATATAGAGTCGTTACCAGAATTATGGTTCCTTATCTAAGTGTGGTTATAAACTAAATAAATCAACGGAATAAGTGAAAATGAGAGATTTTCTCTTTATCATTATCATTATCTTATCAGCCGAACGACTTTATATTTTGTTGATAACTATATGACGTACTTCTTCTTAGGCTCGTATAGAAAGGTGTTGGTAGTATCAGTAAAAGGGGTTTGGGTAAAAGTAATGTCATTTGTAAAATTCATACATTTTCAAGGTGAGCGGCCATTGGTAAAAATGGTAAATAATGATAGAATTTTTAAAAATAAACATATTTCGTTATGTAATGTAATACTCTTAAGTGCATCGGAGCCGATATATTTAAATATTCATACTTGGGCGTACTTTTGTACTAAAAACTGAATACTTAAATCTTTAAAATCTCCGCTCCGATATTATTTAACGCCATAAATTATATATATCTTTGTGTATTTAGAGGTCCTCTAAATAACTATGTAAAAATCATACGTGGCCGCTGAATAAAAAAATGACAATATTCTTCAAACAAATTTACCCAATGCCCTTTAGATTATTTAAGAGTAGTGTCGTATGGCTGTAGTGGTAAAGTGAACATATTTTTAATCCTTAACAATTTTCTGTCGTAATACCAAATAATGCAGCTAGCTGCAATGTAGTTAGTCGAAGCATTCTATACTCTACAGTTAACCACATAAGATTTAAAATGCTTTACTATTATTATGCAGTTAACCGCCTTCTTTAGGATACACAAAAGTAAGATAAGCAAGATTAAATCACCATCATCTTAGTCAGGGGCGCCGGCTTTTAGAAAACCTCGTGGGTGCTCCTGATCTTTAGATGCCTATGCCTACACTTACCTATACATATATTTTAAACTAGTATTTATTTTCTTTTGGTGTATTTAGGTACACTTAGGTAGGTTCTTTTTAAATTTAAATACGTAAGTGTGAGTGTGTAAATATCGTATTAAGATTAACATTTTTTTTAAAATTAAACCGTTATGATATATCACGGTTGAGTTGATAGTTTGAGAGGCGCGAGTAGGTAACTAGGGTGGGGGGTGACAGTGAGGAGCTAGGAAGCACCGCACACACTGATGACTTTTATTTTAGTTATAATGATGGTCAAGGTTGTCATACCTATGACCTATTTAACCCTCATGGGTGCTTGAGCCCCCGAGCACCGACGGAGTCGGCGTCCCTGATCTTAGTAGCATTCCACTGCTGTAGATAGACCTCTCCAAAGGCGCGTCACTAGACCTGTCTTCTGCTTAACGCATCGTATTCGCTTCCCGCCCTCGTGAATTAATCGTTTCGCGTGGTCTCTACTCTAGACCATGCTTGCACCAGCTAAAGGTGACAGTGTGACACACATGTATAAACGCAAGGCCGAAGTTTATAGCTATACATAATAATGCGAACTATGAACCCAACAAGAACGGATATATTTATTTCATTCTTTGAAAGGGACGACAAGATAAGCAATAAGTTCTTAATCAAAAAATGCACTGTTTGTAATGAGATATTTATTTTAAATTTTAAAACTCAAATATGGACCTGCTGTGTTAGCTTTTAACTTAAATTATTACCACTAGCTCGCACATTAGCTTTAAACTTAGGGTCTTAAATACTAGGAAATAAGTTAGCTACACCAAGAACTAATTTTTTTAGACATTTCTACTTTTCCAATAAAAAAATATTGCATTGGCCTTATACCATTTGAAGAACTTCTCGCTCAAACCGCTTCCATTACTTATTTATTTGGCAAACACCAACAACAAACAAGCAGACTCAGTAACTAACTCAACCCGCCAGTTATTCGGTCACAAACAAATAAGTTGATACACGAAAATGGTTTCAATCGGACAATCTCCTTTACTTATAGTTGGGCCATAAATTCTTAATCTGAGTCCGTCCGAAGGCAGCTGGAAAGGACACTTTGCGGTCTGTAACTCACTGAATTAAACCTTCTATCTTTAAACCGCAGCCGATTCTAACTTAATTCAATTATCCCAGAATATTCAGCACAATTTACGAGAAAAGCTATGTCTTCGAAACGTCTGTGAAAATAATAAGAAGATGTTTATGTTCTACCGACTTCTAGCCGAGAATGTATTTCCCTCGGGGCTGGACTTTTCTAAGAGAAAAAAACTATTTTTGGCTGTTAGGAAAATATTCTGTTGCAATTTTTAACGTCAGGAAATGTAATGTACCTATACAAAATCACTTACCAAAAGGGAAATATACCGAACTTTAGGTATTTCTTTACTTTAATACGGTGTACGTTTCGTGAACTAGTTAATCTTTTCTAATCTACTGTGTACAAGTAATGAACGCGTAAGAATGCAATGCAACAAGTCTTAAAACACCCATTTAAAGCATATTTCAGATTGATTTATTGTACCGTGAAACACAATATGAAAATATTAACAAGAACAATGTTGTTTCGAAGCAAAATTCGTACATTAGAAATAGAAATAGTTCCCTAATGAAGAGCGATAAACAACTTCTACGCGGACGGAATCTTGGGCAATAGTATTATATAATACTTTATGGCCTTATCATCAAAAGCCGTTCAAATTAAAAAGAAAATCCGGTCCCCTAGTCACCCAATTCGTGAAGTAATCATCGGAATGAGTGTGACAATGAGTCGACCCGCTCCCCGAGGATGCGGTATCGCTTCATGTGGAACAAAACTGGGGTAAACACATCTGCGAAACGTTATCTGCTCGCGTTGACATGAATTTAGCCACGAACGTTACGTTACAAAACGAGGATTCCGTCAAACACAGTCATTTACGAATAATTATTTACATACATACATACATAATCTCACGCCTTCGTTCCCAGAGTGGGGTAGGCAGAGCTACAGAATTACAAACATCTCTAAAAACTTGTTGATAATTCTATAACCACAATTTGCACAATTAGGCTAAGATGTTTACCAGCGTATTAGTGACAGGTTGCAAGCCCATCGCCTAACAGTACTACAAGCCTTTATTCCCTTAGTCGTCTCTTACGACATCCACGGGAAGACATGGAGTGGCACTATTCTAACTCGGCAACCACACGAGGCATAAAATGTAATAATAAAATTCTCCCCGTAGGTTAAGAGCACAAATGGCATGGTTTTAAAATTATCGTAGGGACGCACGTAAGGGCCGTTTTAATAAACTGATCTTAGCTGAAATGCTCGTCTCAAGATACGTCAGAGTAAACGTGAGTAAATCCCGGATCAGATTTGAGCCATCTTACAATGAATCCCGGATCAGATTTGAGCTCTCTTACAATGAATCCCAGATCAGATTTGAGGCATCTTACAATGAATCCTGGATCAGATTTGAGCCATCTTACAATGAATCCCGGATCAGATTTGAGCCATCTTACAATTAATTCCAGATCAGATTTGAGCTGTCTTACAATTAATCCCAGATCAGATTTGAGCCATCTTTCAATGAATCCCAGATCAGATTTGAGCCATCTTACAATTAATCCTAGATCAGATTTTATTACTTCTACTAGGTAGTCAAATCCATCCGCGGTTTGAAAATTGGGAACAAGCACAAGTCATCCTTGAGACGGAAAATGAAACATATGACATTAAATATAATAATATTGTCTTCAGTACATGTAAAAAGGTAAAGATTGAATATTGGAACCCGCCGTAACGTAAATATAGCAATCTTATTTTATTATTTGCTTTCGCTTTGCGCTATAGGTTTACTTACCACTTTAGTGCTACGGCAATATATTTGCTACGTTTCTCTTAATAACTTAGCTAAGTCTGGCAAGAAAGCTAGCAACGGCGCGTTTCACCTGAAATTAACGACCTCATTTACGTGTGTAAATTGAGCATACCAGCACTGGCCGCAGACGGCTATGTTAGCCACTGTGTACGAAGACTAATCAAGAAACAACCTACAAATGGAGCACATTTTAAAATGAACACGGTTCCCAGTCACAGAACCCCGAAAACCCTTTTTAATCACGGATGAAACGCTCAGAGAATCGCCGTGCGTATCAAAAGTTGGTCTCGCCTAATGTGGGCTCACATTACCCTAATGAAAACGGTCCCAGTGAAATACTTTTGCAATTAAAGTAAGCGTTGTCGGGCAAGAGAGTATTGTGTGGGCCCAGGGGAAATCAACCGCAGGCGCACTGTAATACCTAATCCCACACAAGTCAGTACCGACTCATTAATTGACGTCCTGACTTCTGCTTTTTGTCCCAATTCAGAACAGCTGAGGCGTTTTGTTTAAATACATGTTACGTAAAGGGTTTGGAAATCCTTGGATGTATTTAGATTTTAAGGGGATTGTGAGGACACGCTTTAATCACGTAGCTGTCAAAATATAACATACTTCAGCTCCGGGTGATAATGTTTTTCAACCCCTAAATCAGGTCCGATTTCCAAGATTTTTGAATAGTTACTATTTATTTATTTATTTATTTAAACTTATTAGCACAAAATACAAAAAAGTATATAAGGCGGACTTAATGCCTAATGGCATACTCTACCAGTCAATCAGTAGGCAGAACAGAAAAAAAACCAAGGTTGGTGCAAAGAAAAAGAAGCGTTTAAAAAAGGTTTCAATAAATTATAAATTAGTTATGTTGTAGTGGTTATGAATAACTAGGTTTGTACATTTCCGTTTTTTATTTTTTGTTTTCTATTGTAGAAAAACGTACAGGCCTTGTAATATCAGTACTTAGTAAATATCTACAACATATTCAAAAATCGGTATGATCGGTTAGATTTGAGGGAAGAGAAACGATATCGCATTTTGTATGAATTTTTTTAGCTTTACAATCTTAATTTGCATTTTCCGTTTCGATGAAGTTCTTTTTAAACTATAAGTTCAGAACCACGCACAATACCTTTTATGCTCTCAAACTTCGTGGAACTCATGAACTTCTTAGTAAAAAGTAGTAATCAAAGGCATTCCTTCGTACCTTGAGCTGTATTGGAGCTGCTAAGCTTGGGAGTTGCATAGACTTAAAACTTTAGCTCCTATAATGAGTCTGCAACGAGAAACAGAATGGATTCAAATAGATTTTTACTTGGGAATGTAAATGAATAAAGTTTGTTTTTCCTACTTCGTAAAGTGAAGGTGTTCATATTTTAGTTGTGCGTCATTATTTTTAGATTTGTCTTTATATCATTTTCATTAAATAACAATCAAACTTAATGATAAAAATAAAACGCTTATTTTAGCAGGCACTTTCAACATAATTGACAACAGGTATTTTTTGAAAAGGTGTTCTCATAATAATCATGGTTTGTGTTTTTAGATAAATATTTTAATGAGAAAAAATTTACAGTTTTTGCTACGCCATCATCATTTCATCATCATTCGTCATCGTTATTTTTGTTTGTAGCCGCGTTTTTTTTTACGCCTAGCACTAGCTTTGACGAAGAAAATAACCATGTGGCATTTAAGCTCTTTAGCGATTAGCAGATTTTTTTTCTCAGTAGCACACAAATCTCTATAAGCATGTTTTTTTTCATAACATCTTTTAAAAAACTTCCTGTTGTTACTTAAAGCTTGTATTTAATACTCGTATTACTCGTATGTCGCTAAATTCCGTCCCGCATTGCAAATTTCGGCACAACGACACGTAATCTGATTATTTCCGTTTGAACGATATTTCTTTTGTGGCGCTGTGCATATGTCGAATGTCACGCGGTATTTGCTCGGGAATTATCCAAAGTATTTCTCCGATTCTCCATACAGGCGAGGATGTACGCCACGCGAGGTATTCAATTGTATTAAACTTTCAAATAAAAGCAGTAAAACTGGTATAATTTATTTATTTACTCTGTTTTGTTTGTTTTACCAACAAGTCTGACAAACAGCAAAATTTAAGATAACCCAACTGCTGTTTGGATAATGTTATAATAATGTTAGGTTAAGTTATACATAGGTTATGTATCATACATGATAATTAGCATTATATTGACGACATTATCCATACAGCAGTTGGGGTTTTTTAATGTTGGCTTTTTGTTACATGTATGTATGTTTTATTTCGCCAATTTCACATTTATTAAAGAATAAAGTACCCAGGACACCCGCGGCGCGAAGACGAATCTAACGACACAACGCTTATCTAAATCGGGCCATCTGTTCGGCCTTTACAAGAACAAAGCGCCATATATACATACTCGTACATATATGCACATATATAGGTCAAAAACATTATCCTAATCCTTCGGCAGTTAGGTAAAAAGAAAGAAACGCTGAAGGGTTTAGAAACATTAAGATATTACTTCGGAAACATTGTGTTGTACATACATACATAAAGTCACGCCCTCATTCCCAGAGTGGGGTAGGCAGAGCTACAGAATTACCAATAACTCTAAAAAACTTGTTGATAATTCTGTAAGCACATTTTGCACAATTAGGCTAAGATGTTTACCAGCGTATTAGAGACAGGTTGCAAGCCCATCGCCTAACAGTACCTACTGCAAGCCTTTATTCCCTTATTTATTTATTTCTTTAAATTCATTTACACGGCATTACAGTATGACCAATACACCGAGAAACTTAAGTATTAATAACATACGGTAGAAATGATAAATTAAAAACAGAAGTCAATTATTACTAAATGGCCGCGTAGAAGTCATTTATCGCGGGTATAACTTCCCCGGAGTTTAAAATATCCATACTTAATTTCATCGAAATCTGTTCAGCCGTTTAGCCGTGAAAGCGTAACAGACAGACAGCTATTTTAGCATTTGTAATATTAGTACCAATGGACAGTTTGGATATGGATTCTCAAAGCATGCTTCTCTTAGAATTCATTCAAAGTTTACTCCTACAACATTTCGCTACAATCTGTTACAGAACTAACAGAAATATCAAAGTCAAAGGCGTCGATGTTTTATTCGATACAATTAGCTCACTCCTTGATCTCTCAGTTCATCGTAATCAAACCCAGGATTACTTGAGAGATCACCTAAAACCCAATCACGATTAAGTAGCGCAGGCGCCAGATGCAAGTTGTAATCCCTAAAGATTGAGACTGGTTTCAATTCAATTAATGTACTCTATTGTTTGGAGTGTGTACGCTTTTGAGGCTGTTAGTTGGTTAAAACTTTGATAGTAGGCTTGTTTGCTTATAAATATGTTATAATATTGTTGGCGACCTTTGATGAAAGTTTGTATTATTACTAATATGCATGTGGTTTTGCTTACAAAGTTAGTACCGTTGTCACAAGTAGTCACTTTAGTTAATTATAAAACTACTTATAAAACTGAGATTTTCTTTTTGTAAAACTGTTCAAATATGTAAGTCCAGTTATAACGTATGTTAATAAACCCTTTTCTTTAGACCAGAGGTCCCCAAATTTTTTTTCTCAAAAATGTCCGGAAATGTTGACATTCCTATCTATCTACATATTGAGACGCGAAGTACATAGTTTACTGACAGTTCTCAAATTAAAAAAAAAACAACACAAGAATTGCGTTTCTCCTTGTCATAAACAAAAAGGCGGTAAGGAGTGATGGTTTTTTCACATGAAGTTTCTGTTTGTATGCAATTCAAAAAATGAGTTCAAGCGATGAAGACTTGACTCCAACACAACTTTTTTCTTGCGATTTTTGAGAAAAGCACTATATTTGCCTCGGCAGGAACAGCAATTGCGGGCTTCGTATTTTTAAACGGACTCGCAAGCTCGTCCGTTTAATCCAATACTCGGCCCGCAATTGCCTACTTCCATGCCTAGGCAATAATGTAATATTGTCTCATAGACCACTTGGCATTTGTTTCGGTTTTTGGTGGACTCCTGCTTACCTAATGTTTACGTTATCACGTAAAAACTAAGCAAACAATCTTCGGGATTTTTTGCACGGATAACGTTGAAGCTCTAGACGGCTAAAAATTGACACGGCTACAATGAACATTTTTGCGCGTAAAAATATTTTATACAAAGTAAAAAACTACACACAGAGAAATTTGAAACATAATTTAGATACCTACTTAGATAGATATTTGTTTTTTTATTTATTTATAAGAAAGTATTACGTAAGTAAGTAGCTACTGTAATGAGGTAAGGTCCTGCTACTGAAGGCGAACCTTATCTCATTAAACTATTTGTACGAAGTGTCCAATTTGGTTTTAAATTTATAGATTTGAAATCAAATTGGTTCGAAGGAACAACGGTGCTTTGTTTCATTGGAAAAAATGGACAGACGCCGCTGTGATACCGCTTAGGACACAACTACTGTATTCGTTATATCTGGAAAGCAAATAAAAAGAAGAATACTACAGCTATACCTGTGTTTAATTGCTACAACCCCCAGCCCCCATTATTACATGGTGGAGGTGCGGGGTATATGAATGGGTGTATGAATATGGATTGTTCCATAAATGGAAAGCCAAAATTAAAGACACGACCTGCTTAAATGGGATACAATATCGTGGAGCTCCATTTTGATCTCATGGACCCCCATTCAGTTTAACGTAACCTAGTCTTATCTACACATTGAATATATCAGAACTTCTGAAAAGTTTACTGTTCCAGCGTTATAAAAATTACATTTTCGGAGTTCCAATAATCGGAGTTCGCACCCGCTTTAGACAGCCTATTAATTGCCAAAATATTAGAGACCTAGTTTTATAACGGTCCATAACACACCTAAACTACTCATAAACTCCAAGCGTGCACTTTGAGGCTGCATTGACACATAGCTATTGAATTAAATTGTCACCATTGAATACCCGTCCACTTTGAATAGTCGGGCGGGATAACTATGTCGCCGGGTCTTGTTGAAAACGGACTTTATACCAGATTCGAAGAGATTTTCGGAGCAGAAGTGGACAAGTCGCAAAGCGGTTTAGTTTTCCCGCTTTGGCCGGCGACCATTCAAACTTTCGTAAGAGGATTTCATAGCAAAACTGAGTGTGGTTTTTCAGTGATGTCGTCCTAGTAACGTTGTTTTAGTATAAAATATTTCAGAATGTGCTTCGTGGAACAACAGAGCTTATTGCTTTAGGTTATATCCTCATCTTAAGTAGTTCATGAAATAAAATGTTATCTTTCATTGTTATTTTTATCTCGGAAATAAATAAATCTTTAGCCATTTTCCAGGTCAGTTATTAGGTTATTTTTATATATCTTCATCATTTATCCTTTTTGTAGTATCTTCCATTATATCATGTAAGGTTTTATTGTAGTTTGTGATATAAAAGGTAATTTAGGAGAGGGTCCATTCGAGCGATAGGTATCGAAAAAGTGGATTTTATATTGAGGGTCTTAAGAATCTTTTGGTTATAGTATATTTCGATGCTAGTGCGGAAAGTATGTCATTACTTCACGGGTACCGAGATAGGCGAGTGGCAAGACTCGGGACGAGTGAAGAATGACATTCCCGCACGTGTATCGAACGACGTTTTTTAATACATTTGCGAAAAAATGTGTATTTGTGTATGTGTGTATATGGGTATCTGTGTGTGGCCTCTTCCCCTCGGACCTCTGAAGTGAGATAACGATGTGTGAACACACTCTGTCCGAAACTACTTACATTTTAATAAAATTATTAAAACAAAAATTATGACGTCAGATACCAGGAATGCATAAATTAGAAGTACCTACCTAAGTCATCCGCGCTGTGTCTGGTGCGGCCACCCGCCTGCCGCTTCGCTGCGCCGCCCCGTGACGTCATCGCCTGCGATCTAAGTTGCGCTACGCACCCCCTAATAACATCTGGACTCCTGGTACTTCATTTAAACAAGCAAACACTTTGGTTGGATGCACGGCTATTTAAAAAAAATGGAACAATAAAACGCACTAGTGCGAAATAACCCAACTTTCCGCACGATATACAGCTACTAAAAGTACCACTTTTTGAGCAACTGTATTAAAAAAGCTTGTTATCAACAATACATGTAAACTGAATATTCGTTTGTAGCATTACTTAACCAACAACTTAGTAAAATAAACACCCTCGATGGAAATTGAATTCAATAATAAAACTTTAGTTGATTCCTGAGAGAAACTGGATCAAAACAAAAACGTTAGTTACGTTTATGTTTTGTCAGAAAGTTAAAAGTACTTTCCGTCGATGGAAATGAAGTAGGTACTAAAATTTCTAAGTGCACCCGAGAAAATTCTACTTTTGCTTATAAAAAAAAACAAACTCTGTAAAGGAAATGCAAAGGTACGTTTGAATAATTATTATCTTTGATCATTAAAAGCGTAGAATGTATGATTAATGATAGTGATAGATATTTAACTATTAAACCCAATCAAGTCAAGCCAATTTAGGTTTTACGGTGAGCCAATAAAACTCTTAATCCTACTATATCCCCGGAACTCTAGCGTTTTCCGATTCCCGTGCACAACCTCTAATTAAGGGAATTAAGGGATAAGCTAAGCATTCGCTAGTGTTGATTGTTTTGTCTTATTTTGTAAAAGCCTTTGGAAATCAAATAATGTGTACACTAAATAATGTTTATTTATTTAGGCTGCAATATTAACGCCGTGTACTTGTTTACGTTGTAAATGTTACAACTTTAAATAAAGTATCATTAGCTTTTGATAATACAGTGTAACTTTCGCGATAATTATTGAGCACGAGTAATAAGTACAGTTCAGTAACACCTATTTTACGCTTCAATAACTGGACATGTTACAAGGATTACTGAAAGGGGCTCTTTGATTAGGCCTTAGATACCAATTTTGAATCATGAGTCTGGAGAGTATTCCAGTGCAACGCAATATATGAATGGTCTCGCGTAGATGTGTCAGATTCAAATGCCCAATTGCAAAAACGTTCCTTAAATCTAGTGTCACTTTCATGTCTAGTTTTAAGGTTAGTTTTTACTATTTGCTACTTGGCGAACGAATAAGTGACAGAAGGTGTTACAGTGCTACAAGACATCAGTATACCTATGTATATATATAATAACTAGCTGAAATTTAATAATGCAAATACACTAAATTTTCTCAAGTGTCAAGCACGTTTTAGGTTTGCGTTTTAAAGTTGCTGCGAGTTCCTCAGTGGACCACGACAAGTTGACTTCTAAGTCATGCGTTTGCCGATGTCAGTAGACAGTTGTTGGCATTTCAAAAATATTCCTTGTATAGCCTCTGGACTGGTCAGCACACAACATTGCAAACCCCCAATATCGACCAAATTGGTCGTCTCAAATAGACATTTCATCGGTTGGCAAGTACTGCCTAAGTGGTGTGTTGTGAATCTAATAAAATGTTGAACATTCGACTAGTATGTGTTACTGTTCAAACTAGATGTCAATGAACGGACAACAAGAGTAAAGAGTTTACCACCGAAATGGCTTTATTGACGTCTCTAAATTTTGACAGCTAAAACTCAGCAGGATTGTAATGTGGCTCGCCATAATACATAGTCTATTTATATAATCCCTACAGTGATGACGCTTCAATTCAATTAAATTTTGGGAAAATAATGGCTCCATCAATGTTTTGGTGATTCTGCCAATCAATATCGAGGTTGAATAGTGCTATTATTTTTGGAAAGGAAGTAATTTAAAATTTTACTATTCGACGTAAATACCAATGTTAGTAGAAAGTGGACATTCATTGGATGGCTAATACAATGGGGAAGTAAATGATATATTTATATTATATAGGAACAGATTCGCACTGTTAGGGAAAAACAGTATCAACTCAAAATCCTTGCTAGTTTTGTTTCAAGTTCATAGAAGTTGCATTAAAGTTGATTTTTAAATACAGTTGTATTTTGAGTTACTACTGTTTTGATCTAGCAGTGCGATATTGTGGTGACGACGCTTACTATCTGATCCATTATCAGTTTTTCTCCCGATTCGATCGTTTTATCAATGGCGCAGAAAAACACCTGGGGCCAACTTACAATGGTACGATAAACCCTCTCTTTAATGCTGCAACGGCAAAAAATATCACCACTTTTATTAAATCCCTGCTCCCACCGACGCAATCAAATTTTACTTTTAATAGACTCAGCGACGTTGCAACGTGAAATAAAATTCCTTTTTCGTTTCAGCAAAGTCGCCTCTTACTTTAATGTGAAAAGTTTTCTTTTCGATTGCCAAAGCTCGGTGGAACACGCGCACCGTAATAAACACCTGGGTATTGATACTTTTCGAAATACAATTCTTATAATTTGTTCTGTGTTTTTTTCTTGTTGGTACAGTCAACAGCATAAATAAGTGATCATTTATGTACCTTGTCACTTTAACGTCGTGTTTGAAATGTCATACAAAATTGTGAAACGATCGAAAGCGACCAGGTACACAAATGATCACTTATTTGTGCTGTTGACTGTACCGCCAGAGATGAGTAGTGTTTTGAGAAAAGTGTGTCTATATTCACGTTCATCTCAAAAACGACTGAATGGATTTTCATGCCGTTCTCACCATCAGTTAGATATTTTTTTACTGAAGGTTTTTATGTCTTTCTTGTCTTTTGACGACGCGCTGGCCTAGTTGGTAGTGACCCTGCCTACGAAGCTAGCGGTCCTGGGTTCAAATCCCGGTAAGGGCAGATCATTGCGTGATGAGCGCGAATATTTGTTTCCTAGTCATGGATGTTTTCTATGTATTTAAGTATATATTTCTCTATATAAGTATTTATATCGTTGTCTAGTACCCATAGTACAAGCCTAGAGCTTAGTTTGGGACTAGGTCAATTGGTGTGACATTGTCTCCTGATATTTATTTTATTTATTTATTTATAACAAACTCCGGTTTATGTACAAGTGTTACAGAAAGCTGACATAAACTGAAGCAAAGCGAAGGCGGGTTGATAGTTAAAAATAATATTACATACACACATCAAAAATGTCTAGGGATTAAATACATCTATTTTGAGATTTTGTTACGTACCGCAAAGCAGAAAAATTGCATTATATCAACTGTTTTGATGTGTAAGTACTTATAGAAAAAAAATCCTAAAAATAGTTTCGACTCTACATACAAAAGCAATTGAGAACCCTAAGTGGGTTCTCAATTACTTTTGTATGTAGATGTATATGTATATGTATTTGAGATTCGAATATATTTTTTTTAAATGCCGGTGACGGGCAAACAGGCAGACAGCCCACCTGATGGAAAGTGGTCACCGCCGAGGCGTCACCAATGTGTTGACGGTTTCGAAAAAAAATTCAAGATACCCTTTTAAAAAGCCCCATATTGTTGCTCATTGGGAAAGTCTCAGCAGGGAGCTCATTCCAAATTCCTATAGTACGCGCTAGAAACGTTCTAGAAAACCGGCGCGTAGTTGCGCGTAGTGACTCAAAAAAATGGGAATGAACACCCTGCCGATGACGAGAAGTGCGATTGTAGAACGAGGCCGTTGGCACCAGTCGAAACAGTTCCTCATAGGTACTAATAAAAATAATGTTATGTACAAATGTGCTTAAGAGTAGCACGGTATATTTATTTGCTGAGATCCTGTTCAAATCCCGTGCAGATTCAGGAAGCCTATGAAAGCTATCAACACAAAGAAACTTTAAAACGTATTAAATTTAATAGCAAGTCGTTAAACTCCCATTTTGCCATTAAATTGTATACTTATACTACAACAAAACTAAAGTGTGAGTTCGTTGCTTTCAATGCAATAGGTACTACTTTGTTAAACCAGTAAACCTGTTGTTACGTGCTGTGCGAAGTTTAGCTTACTGATTACTCCCGTGGGACCAATAAAATTCTTTGTTGGATTTATTGAGATCTAGATAGAGACTAATAAAGTTGGCACCTTTTATAGTTCGATCCAGAAGTGTTTCTCGGTGATACGTGACGGAGGTTGATGGGTGCGAGGTGAAAGAATCGTAAACGGAATGTAAAAGTTTGATCTTTATACGGATCTGAAAGGAAATGAACAAGCGACGTGAGCGAAAAATACGTAAACGTATAAATATCAAGGTTGTTTATTGTTACTTTATTATCTTCGGTGCGTTTCTGATTTGACTTGAATTGGAATAAATAAGAGACTTAAGAGGCTATTGCAGCTGCTCTCCTGGTGTTGCAGGTGTCCATGGGCAGCGGTGATCACATCAAATCGGGTAATGCAATAGTTCGTTTTCCCCCTTTGACATTTTTTTTTATAAATATACTATACTTATTGTTTAAGATGACATTAAAATTATTAGTCCATGGTTGAGATTCTACACGGCAAAACAATATTGCCCCTGACGTGTTATCGTATTGCCGACGTTTTCATAGGTAATTTTAACTCGGCCGCGAATTACCGTCAGGTAAATAGCAGCTATCGTAACGGTGATAATACGATTATGTGTCAATAGCAATATGGTTTTACCGAGAACAATAGAGGATTTGTTTCGTTTACTACGTTAAACATTATAAATAATTATCAGGGGACAATGTGACACCAATTGACCTCGTCCCAAACTAAGCTCTAGGCTTGTACTATGGGTACTAGACAACGATATAAATACTTATATAGATAAATATATACTTAAATACATAGAAAACATCCATGACTCAGTAAAAAATATTCACGCTCATCACACAAATATCAGCCCTTACTGGGATTTGAACCCAGGACCGCTAGCTTCGTAGGCAGGGTCACTACCAACTAGGCTAGCGCGTCGTCAATTAACATTAGAAGAAAACCTTTTTATGCTGGAGAAAGCGTTTGAGACAGCGCAGAGCATCCTGATTAAAAGTTATCAATGATGGTAGAGGAATAGCAGATGTGTTGCCGGCTTCTAATTTAAGAGTGAGTCAAAATAATTGACATAATTTAAACAAGGGAATTTATGCCAATGAGATTTACAGTTTGTTCTTGCATAACTATCAACGGTGACGTAAGTCTCAAGAGCTATATGAATATTAATAGGTTAACTAAATTATTATACGAGTACTGTGCTTTAATTGCCTTTCACTAAGTTAAAAGGGGTTTGTTTTTTACTGGCTACTACATAGTACTTCAATTAATTATATATAAAAAAAAGTTTTAAATGTAGCATCGCACCATCACCAATGAAATAACTGCTTTGCATTAACCCTACTATGTTGTCGACAATCACACCGCATCGCAATGAATGTGACGTTTTTTTACACTTTATCATTCGTATAAATTTAAAAAAAGAGTAGCTACTGCTGTGAAATGTTTCATTTTAATGCAACTAATGCAAAGTATGGTTTTGTGATGTAGATACTGTAACAATCCTACCTACACTCGGCCAACGCTTCCCAAATCCTGGTCAACGTGTACCAATTGTAACCTACCTACCTGTCTATCCTAAAGTTTTCACGAATAAAGCTCCTAAACCCTGATCTACGCAGAACTAATTGTAAAGGCCCGGGCCAATACGCCTACTTTACAATCCTAGTCTCAGAGACACTAATAGTAGAAATACCTTTCCTTAGCCTGGATTTATATTTATTTATTTGATGATGATATTTTTAGTATCTATACTCTGCTCTACCTAACTATATTTCTCTACAATTTAAATTTCGTACTTAAACATTCTTAGTTCTTAATACTTTTAATATCTGTCAACCCTACATCTAACCAAATGTAATTTCTATGTCCTACCTATACTAGTCTAATATCTCTAAACCTAATTAGTTCAGTATAATTTACCTAACTCTCTTACTATCCCTACCAATCTATTATAATGTAAATTAGTTTTGGCACGTGATCGTCAAGTAATTTAAAAAACCCATTAGTTGTATCCATAAGTAACCCCAGAATTCTTTAAGTCTTTGTTTTAATTCCTAACTTTACCTGCCTAATACACCCTAGAAATATACCTAAATAATTACAACAACCTATTATTTATAATTTAGTTATCCTACTGAATTGATGTTTCCTATCTAGTTGAAAGCCATCCTACTAAAATATAATTCCTAAAGATATTATTATGTTCCTATAGTATAACTTATGTAACCTAAGTCTAGAATAAAGCAGATCTAAGAATTTATGTTTTGTGGCCCCCGTAGGGAAGGAAGGCTCCACCATACGCCTTAGGATTGCTATCCCAGGACCTTAGTCCTCCTCAATAGACATCCACCATAGACAGGACAGTCTCCTTGCCAAATAAGTCCTATTAGTCAGTCAGTTGTATAGTAAAGGAAGACTTGGAATATGAGCATTCTTTACTCAAATATTCAGTAGATTATTTTATCCTTCATTAGAGTGATTTTCTCAAAATAATATATTTATATTATATTTATTAAAGTGACTCAAGATTGATATTGCTTAATTCACTTATAAGTCTTTATATGACTTGAGTTTTATATAACTATATGAGATGTTCAATTTCACCAAGTATCCATGTTTAACTTATATAGTAAACAGCGGGACACAGAAGTCATTTTGTCTTCTAGCTAGATTGAATCCTCATGTTAGTCAAGGATAGTAAAGAAAGTGATCAGACAATTCTCACTATTGTCACTCCAATATTTACTGGTATATTTGCTTCATATCTTATAAAAATATTCACTCTAAAAAAGGACTTATCTCTTTAAGCTAACTATTGATATTCTAGATTTGCTTTATACTCATATAATACTCTCTATAGTATTTTGATTATCTTATAGTATAGTTAACTTAGATGTTATTAAATATTCATTCTAATTAAGGACTTATTTCTGTCAGTTAACTATTGATGTTATAGTTTGGCAATAAATATTTTCCTATAAATATCAAGTTTATATATATTTTCCTCATAAATTACTATATCAAAATCAGTTTATTACTTAGTATTTATTTATAGTTTTATTTCTTTAGAACAGTTAATTTCTAAAAGTTACTTCTACTTTTATGAGTTAACTATTAGTTAAATTTATACTTCAGTTTATTTATGAAGATAAGGTGATTTTATAAGTTTTCTAATTTAATTCCTATTTCCTATTATCCCTATCCAATGAAGATAACCTAACACTACTTTCAAGGCCTAAACTAAAAATCTAAACTATGGGCTTACCTCTCCCAGTAATTAGCTAAATCCCTAGGTAAACTGTAAAGTTCAGCTGAGTCGGCTGATAAAAGCAACCTAACACTCGTGTTCTTGTCCCCCTCCATACTTTTGATAAGCCGCGGCTCTCAGGGATAGTATGAATAGGACGCCCTATTGTGTGGTTTAGTATATATAAATAATAATAGATTTATCGGGACCCATTCTCAACTCCAAAAAGGCTTCCATGGGTGCGCGCCGGCATGCCAACTATGTGGACCCCACTTATTCCTCTAAGGCTGACATTGAGGATAAGTAGGCTTTGTTGTAAATATCTGTGCCGATTTAAAAGATATTTAGGCTTGCCCAAGGCTTCTTTTTGACTCTAATAGTTCCAAATCAGAGGCTCCGTTAGGCTTCCTCGGACTTGTCAGACACTTACTAGTGGTAGCCTGACCTCCCGCTCTGATACAATCAAGTGCTAATCTAGCTGAATTCAAAACACATTTCCCCACCATAGTATTAATTACCACTTAAGCCCCAAATAATTAATGCAATGTATCAGACGCAAGCGATAACCAACCCAAAATTTCCTAAGGGGAAGTACACAGAAAATAATGATTAGTTAAACAAACAATTAATATCACAAATAAACAAATGAAAACTCATTATTGCAACTCTGGCTATATGAACCAGAATTATTATCAACAACGAGAGAAAATAAATCCAACAAAGTTCAAACCTCACCAAGTTATTGATATAACCTGATACACTCAACGATTGTTATTGCGTTCTCCCTTCTATTTGATCTGTAACAGAAATAAAATTAATACATCCTAAACATTAGGTATTCGGTACCTAGACCTAAAGGCTCCCGATTCCTAAGCAAGAATTACTGTTATCTAATCCCCCTTACAATATTTAGAATTTAAAATTATCGAATTAATTTAATTTTCCAACTAATAATTTAATTATCTAAAACTCAATACAATAAACTAGAATTATTGCGCGAATTCAAACAAATATTACTCTCAAAACAACCCCCGCGAGCCACACGTCCGTACGTGACAAGCGACAAAAGTCAAAAAGCCCCTTCCTCGGCGCGTCATTGTATATATAAAATACCTCCCTCATTTGCTTCGTTAGCCTCATTGGCTTCTTTTGCTTCTTTAGCCTCTTTTGCCTCACTTGCCTCACGGCACCCGTACAGAGCAGGCATGTGTCACTTTTTGGCAGCCATTTTTAAAATTGAATTTTGTATGCAAATGTTCTTATATTTTAGTTTTAGCTTTATTTGATTATTTTAAACGACTACATATTAATTTTTAACATAACTGATAATAGATTAATGACTCTTTATTCTCAAATCTACTAATGTTTACACATTGTTTACCAAGCAAAGAAATATGCTATCATAAATAATTGATATGTGTCTAACTTTTCATTTTCACATATAAGTCCACCTGGAATCGAACCCTGGACCACCAGCTACACTGACTATGCCATTAAAAATTAATTAAACGTTGTTAGTTTATTCTCTTATCTAGATATCTTACTTCTTAGCTATGTAAATGATATTATTTTGTTTATTATAAGACATTTCTAATTTCCTTTATACTTTAGTTAAACTAAAAGTCTCCTATTAATATAAATTTAATTATAAACATTCTAATTGATGATTTTGTTTGTTCTAAAGCCATTTATTTCTATTACTTTTACATTTCTTAAATGTAATATTAGATTTTGTTGGAATTAACTGGACAGACATCGTTTGTTCCGTTACACCCTGCCTTTAGATTTATCGCAAAATGTCAAATCTTTCTAGTTGGCATTTGAAGAGAAATCTATCCTAACCAATAACATAATAAGATGCCTTCAAATAAACTACTTTAATGATTTTAATAATTTATCAACACTTAGCCTTTCCTGATCAGAAATTCTGATAATTATGTGGTGTGTTTTTAACCAATTCTAATTGATAACATAACATGAATACTAATAGTCAACAATAAATGTCCAGACATAACAATGCAGTTACAATTATCAGATCATCCTTTTGTCTGTGGAAAAATCAAAAGTTGTGCTAGACTTTTAATCAGCTCTAATAGCACTCAACCAGTCAAATATAACGAATCTTTTGTATTTATGATCTGTATATAATTCACCGATTAAGTTTCCCAGACCAAAATACAATCCTTAAAGATAAAGCTTCTGTCACTGTTAAACTTTCCATTCTATCTACTATTCGTTCCAAACCATGTTAAACAATTAAAAATTGGAGAATGTAAAGTTGTCGATTGCTAAGTATCTCCTGCCGGTACAGTAATGTCTCGCCAAAAAAATGCATACAAGCTACCCTAATAATTTCATATTAACCATAATATGAAATTTTAATCTAACCTATCACAAATGGGTCTATTTAATTAACGAAACATTTGTATTGTGTTGTGTCTCCAGGCTAAATTTTGACAAACATGGCTGGATGCTTAGGTATATGGTCTCGATTGTACCCCTTCCTAACTTAATAAAACTAAAACTTACAAAGATCTGCTGACAAACATCTGTATCACAAATTCTTACATACTCAAAATAAATTCCGTCAGAACTCCTCATTAGTTTTTCACACTAGTACAACCAAGAACACAACCTTTCTCACATCAAACCATTATATAAAAAGTTAATTTCACAAACTATGAAGTTTTCTCTTTTAAAACCAACCACAAGTTCAAAAGTAAACAAACAATGATAAACTTCAACTTAATTCAACTGTCACTTGACGTCCGTCCAATTGATTCCGTTCAAACAACCAAAAGTCGTTTGGTTTAATATAACTCTAATCAAACTTTTAGCGCGATTTTTCCAATAACTCAAACATTCCTAGATGTGCTATTTGTATATAAATTTAATTTGGCTCTAAAAAAAATTAAAGTTTCTAATGTAAAATTTTATGGTTTATATTATATTCTCTACTCATATCTAAAGACTTTGTCCCTTAGTGTAAATAATTTCCTTCCTGAACAGTACACAACGTAAGGTCCCAACCACCAGACGATCACAGCCCAATGTCTATTGCTAAGTTTTTCTGAAACCTATTAATTAATTCCAAAGCTAAATTAATAAGCTGTTTACATACGTTCATACATGTATACTATTTTTTTTTACTTTAATTGTATTATCAAACCGATTTTTTATTCAAGAAAATTCGTCAAAGATATTAGCTCACTGCACTAAAGTTACTATAATACATTATCGGCGAGATATTTCCGTATTCCTAATTATTTGCAAATCTTTTTACATACGCACATACAACTTGACAAACATACATAACATACATATAAATATAACACGTTTTGTATTGCAAAAATTGTCCATATTTTTATGACTATGATACCTAATTATTCCCAACCTTTAACAATCAAGGCATGTACATAGCAATAAATATAAAATAATTCAGTTCAAAGATGTTAGATACTCAAATTGAAATTGGCAACACGGTCCTATTTTCACTCAAAAGTTTCTTTTTGTATTTTTATTCACTAACATTTGATTATCCCTAATTAATTAAGATTATTGTAATTGAAATCCGATTATTATGAAATAATATTATCAATGTTTAATTAACCGCGCCTCTCACTCGTATTTAGTCTTATAAAACTTTTCTCTTTTCCCTGTCTCCTTAAACGCGTTTGAATTATGAACGGAACGTACGCCATAAACACCTTTCATCTTTAGACATATCTTATAATCTGTGGCTCTGTGCCTTTCATTGCAAGCAATGATTTGACAGCTACCTTATTGTTTATTTTCTAATTTTATATGGTTATTGTTGGTCAAAAACAAAACAGAAGAGCTACCTATGTTTAACAAATTAGTTTTTAGTTATGCAGTATTCAATATGTTAAACACTTAATCAGTTAATCATATTTTATGAAATTCCTATGTTCCCGCCTAACAACAACTTGTCTATCTTACTAGCAAAGAGAACCATTCATAATACGTAAGTAAACAAAAGTCTTCTTTTATTATTTTTAAATGTTTGTGAGTTAAAACTTATAGTATTATCCTTAATATATAAAGTCATGCGCAACTATGCTATCTAGTATTACTCAATGACTTAAATTACCTAATAAAAATATTTAACCTATCTAGCTTACCTAATGGTATATTTTGGTTTTGTTTCAGCTTTTGCAACCCGTATCCTAGTGAAATGATACCCCTGCTGATATATAAGAGAGATTTATCGTACTGACATAATGATGATGTTTTTCTGACTACAAGTTATAATCGAACTAGCATGAACATTTTGCCTGAGAAACCATTGCAAGCTAAAATATTTGGTTTTCTACTTGTGTTTGAACTACTTAGTAAAGTGATGTTATAAGTGTTTTATTGCATTTGTACCATACAAATTGTGTTATCTACCTATCTTTTTGCACTACATTCTTTCTTTGTACTATTCTTGGATTAAACAATTCATACTTAAGCTTTTAAATTATTTTTCTCCTAATATACCTAACATAGCATGATTGGTTTCCTTTACTCAATGCATTGGTGTGCAATTTTATTTGATAGAATTTGTTCACTGCTATGTTTCCTATTATGTAAGTGCCTGGTGTTGCCTAACTTTGTTTAACATACATACTAGTTTTAAGTGAATGTTCTAAGAATCCCTGGCTTTACTGTGTATAAGAAGTTTCAATTTATGACTGCGGTACTAAGTACTCCTAAAGTATTCTAACCTTGCTAATCAACATCAAAGATCTATTTATACCTATTTTAAATATTATGATGATTATAATTAACTGTAAGGTCATAGTTCTTTTCTAATAAACAATTTACTAACCTGCTAGTTACCAAACTTTGTAAGAATTTATTAATTGATTTCTTAACAGTTCAAAATAAAGAATTTCATTCTAATTTATTAAACTTCTTAAATTATCCTACCCAAAGCAAAACATACATCTGTTCATCTAAGTTTTAACTAAACAAATCCCTGACTTTTAAACCAGCGAGATAGTCTCTAAGTACTATAATATTGCTTATTAAATCCTATTAAGAAAGTGTTATCTATCAATTCATAAAATATTCTATCATCAGACCACTACTTTATTAATTTCAGCTAACTTTTGTTTCTTATCCTTAAATGATCATAACAAAACAGCTGTTTTTACTATAAACCAAACTACCTACTACCTATCTCTTTCCTTTTTAGTCTATAGGCTTACTCTCCTAATATATTTCAAATAAGAGAATCACACAAGTGATATCCTGATTAATTAAAATGGTAAATTTACTTTATTAAGTTGAAATTGAAATGTATATCTTATATGTTTTTAATGTTTGTTTATAATGTAGGTTTGTTTTTAAATTCCATTTCAAAAGCTAAACATTCATAATTCGAATAGACCTCTCCTGACCTAACCCTGTTATAATCTGTGTCTCTTATTTTTTAATTCCACAGAAAATACAACTTGTCAAAACAAACTTTGTCCGTTTACTGACCGGCTACTCTAAACAAAAGTACACAATAATTGTTGTTTCCCCTTTTAAAGATAACCCTATAACATTTCCTAATTTAATTGTGTTTTACCTAATCATATTTATGGTAGGTATAAATAGTTGACTCTATCTTTGCCCAATCAATGACTACATTTTGATTGTTTACAAACTCAATCACACCGGCTAACTTTTACTAAAGATTCTAAAGCTGATACAAGGTAATGGTGAAAACTGTTTCTATCCCACTTTCTTGTATTTTAATTACTTTATAAGTAGAATATCTTACTATTTCAAATAACTTCATGTTGTAAAACTATAGGAACTTTTAACCTAGTTTATTGTTTCCAACAATTTACTAGCTAAACATATCTTTTATAGAGATAGTTTATGTAACTTTAACTGAATCTACATAATTAAACAACAAATTTTACAAACTATTTGAAATAAACCCTTTTATTTATCTTATTGTTTGGTTTTATAAAAGGTTTAATGTTGTTTTGTTATTTTTTAGATTGTAACAACATTAGTCTGACTAACTCAGCAAAAGACAAGTGATTTGATCTCTAACAATTGAAGTCTGATCAGCTGTCCTATCTAACCACCTGGACTATGGCAACAGAAACGACAATATAACCATACGCCTCAGAAGAAAATTAATCCTTAAGCTAGCTCCTTTTCTTAGCTCAAGTTTTAGTTCTAATAAATTTTTAAACTAACTTATTTTAATGGAAAAAATTGTAATTACTATTACAAGATTTCTGTTTTTTAAGTTGAGTGACATCTAACTAGAAACACTAGCTCCCTAGATTTCCTGACATTTGAACTAATGAATATACTGAATAATCCTTATTTACTTTTCCAGTTTTGCAAGAAATACAAAGGAAGGAACGTAGAAACTTATATGAAAGATCAACGACTAACCAAGAATATTGTTTCATTTCAATAATTAAGAATTAAATCATACTGTTACCATTTTTAGTAAAGCTTCTCTACGAAACTAGTTTTAATGACTATAATCTACAATAAATTCCTTTTTAACTTGTTATTTCATTACCTGCCTTCGATTTAACAACTATAAACATCTAAAAAAAAATATAAGAACTTATGTAAGTTTATATATTTCTAGACTTTTCCTTTATACCATTTTAAAAGATAGGATATTTTGTCTTTATTTAAATTTTATTGTTAAATGACAATAAATCCACTACAAGATAGTATTTATCCTTGCCTGACTTCATCTATAAAAATCAAACTACCTGCCTTCTAGTTTAAAACTAAAGATTAACTTTAGCTTCCTATCTTCACCTGTATGGTTCACAAACCACAATTAAAGAATTAACTGCTATTACTTAATAAAATTCCTACATAAATGAATAAAAATTAAAACAAAGACTTCCATCTTCACAGGCAACAATTGGACTTCAGTCAGAAGTCACTTACTTAAATTAAATAATTATCCCTAACTTAAACTCATAGAATCCTAAACTTAGGTAACCAAAGGATCCTGGTCACCCGGCTCCAATTGTAACTAGACAACCAGTTACAATTGAACGGTTGAAGTACTATAACATCCTGGTCACGACGCGCCAATTGTAAACGTCGAGACCATTCTTACTCAATATCTAAGTCTAATTACTATTAAAAATTGTGCAATAACTCGAAGTTCAAAATCCTGGTCACGGCACCAATTGTAACTATCCTACCTACCACTCGGTCAAACGCTTCCCAAATCCTGGTCAACGTGTACCAATTGTAACCTACCTACCTGTCTATCCTAAAGTTTTCACGAATAAAACTCCAAAACCCTGATCTACGCAGAACTAATTGTAAAGGCCCGGGCCTATACTCCTACTTTACAATCCTTAACCTAATTCCTTAGCCTGAATTTATATTTATTTATTTGATGATGATATTTTTAGTATCTATACTCTGCTCTACCTAACTATATTTCTCTACAATTTAAATTTCGTACTTAAACATTCTTAGTTCTTAATACTTTTAATATCTGTCAACCCTACATCTAACCAAATGTAATTTCTATGTCCTACCTATACTAGTCTAATATCTCTAAACCTAATTAGTTCAGTATAATTTACCTAACTCTCTTACTATCCCTACCAATCTATTATAATGTAAATTAGTTTTGGCACGTGATCGTCAAGTAATTTAAAAAACCCATTAGTTGTATCCATAAGTAACCCCAGAATTCTTTAAGTCTTTGTTTTAATTCCTAACTTTACCTGCCTAATACACCCTAGAAATATACCTAAATAATTACAACAACCTATTATTTATAATTTAGTTATCCTACTGAATTGATGTTTCCTATCTAGTTGAAAGCCATCCTACTAAAATATAATTCCTAAAGATATTATTATGTTCCTATAGTATAACTTATGTAACCTAAGTCTAGAATAAAGCAGATCTAAGAATTTATGTTTTGTGGCCCCCGTAGGGAAGGAAGGCTCCACCATACGCCTTAGGATTGCTATCCCAGGACCTTAGTCCTCCTCAATAGACATCCACCATAGACAGGACAGTCTCCTTGCCAAATAAGTCCTATTAGTCAGTCAGTTGTATAGTAAAGGAAGACTTGGAATATGAGCATTCTTTACTCAAATATTCAGTAGATTATTTTATCCTTCATTAGAGTGATTTTCTCAAAATAATATATTTATATTATATTTATTAAAGTGACTCAAGATTGATATTGCTTAATTCACTTATAAGTCTTTATATGACTTGAGTTTTATATAACTATATGAGATGTTCAATTTCACCAAGTATCCATGTTTAACTTATATAGTAAACAGCGGGACACAGAAGTCATTTTGTCTTCTAGCTAGATTGAATCCTCATGTTAGTCAAGGATAGTAAAGAAAGTGATCAGACAATTCTCACTATTGTCACTCCAATATTTACTGGTATATTTGCTTCATATCTTATAAAAATATTCACTCTAAAAAAGGACTTATCTCTTTAAGCTAACTATTGATATTCTAGATTTGCTTTATACTCATATAATACTCTCTATAGTATTTTGATTATCTTATAGTATAGTTAACTTAGATGTTATTAAATATTCATTCTAATTAAGGACTTATTTCTGTCAGTTAACTATTGATGTTATAGTTTGGCAATAAATATTTTCCTATAAATATCAAGTTTATATATATTTTCCTCATAAATTACTATATCAAAATCAGTTTATTACTTAGTATTTATTTATAGTTTTATTTCTTTAGAACAGTTAATTTCTAAAAGTTACTTCTACTTTTATGAGTTAACTATTAGTTAAATTTATACTTCAGTTTATTTATGAAGATAAGGTGATTTTATAAGTTTTCTAATTTAATTCCTATTTCCTATTATCCCTATCCAATGAAGATAACCTAACACTACTTTCAAGGCCTAAACTAAAAATCTAAACTATGGGCTTACCTCTCCCAGTAATTAGCTAAATCCCTAGGTAAACTGTAAAGTTCAGCTGAGTCGGCTGATAAAAGCAACCTAACACTCGTGTTCTTGTCCCCCTCCATACTTTTGATAAGCCGCGGCTCTCAGGGATAGTATGAATAGGACGCCCTATTGTGTGGTTTAGTATATATAAATAATAATAGATTTATCGGGACCCATTCTCAACTCCAAAAAGGCTTCCATGGGTGCGCGCCGGCATGCCAACTATGTGGACCCCACTTATTCCTCTAAGGCTGACATTGAGGATAAGTAGGCTTTGTTGTAAATATCTGTGCCGATTTAAAAGATATTTAGGCTTGCCCAAGGCTTCTTTTTGACTCTAATAGTTCCAAATCAGAGGCTCCGTTAGGCTTCCTCGGACTTGTCAGACACTTACTAGTGGTAGCCTGACCTCCCGCTCTGATACAATCAAGTGCTAATCTAGCTGAATTCAAAACACATTTCCCCACCATAGTATTAATTACCACTTAAGCCCCAAATAATTAATGCAATGTATCAGACGCAAGCGATAACCAACCCAAAATTTCCTAAGGGGAAGTACACAGAAAATAATGATTAGTTAAACAAACAATTAATATCACAAATAAACAAATGAAAACTCATTATTGCAACTCTGGCTATATGAACCAGAATTATTATCAACAACGAGAGAAAATAAATCCAACAAAGTTCAAACCTCACCAAGTTATTGATATAACCTGATACACTCAACGATTGTTATTGCGTTCTCCCTTCTATTTGATCTGTAACAGAAATAAAATTAATACATCCTAAACATTAGGTATTCGGTACCTAGACCTAAAGGCTCCCGATTCCTAAGCAAGAATTACTGTTATCTAATCCCCCTTACAATATTTAGAATTTAAAATTATCGAATTAATTTAATTTTCCAACTAATAATTTAATTATCTAAAACTCAATACAATAAACTAGAATTATTGCGCGAATTCAAACAAATATTACTCTCAAAACAACCCCCGCGAGCCACACGTCCGTACGTGACAAGCGACAAAAGTCAAAAAGCCCCTTCCTCGGCGCGTCATTGTATATATAAAATACCTCCCTCATTTGCTTCGTTAGCCTCATTGGCTTCTTTTGCTTCTTTAGCCTCTTTTGCCTCACTTGCCTCACGGCACCCGTACAGAGCAGGCATGTGTCACTTTTTGGCAGCCATTTTTAAAATTGAATTTTGTATGCAAATGTTCTTATATTTTAGTTTTAGCTTTATTTGATTATTTTAAACGACTACATATTAATTTTTAACATAACTGATAATAGATTAATGACTCTTTATTCTCAAATCTACTAATGTTTACACATTGTTTACCAAGCAAAGAAATATGCTATCATAAATAATTGATATGTGTCTAACTTTTCATTTTCACATATAAGTCCACCTGGAATCGAACCCTGGACCACCAGCTACACTGACTATGCCATTAAAAATTAATTAAACGTTGTTAGTTTATTCTCTTATCTAGATATCTTACTTCTTAGCTATGTAAATGATATTATTTTGTTTATTATAAGACATTTCTAATTTCCTTTATACTTTAGTTAAACTAAAAGTCTCCTATTAATATAAATTTAATTATAAACATTCTAATTGATGATTTTGTTTGTTCTAAAGCCATTTATTTCTATTACTTTTACATTTCTTAAATGTAATATTAGATTTTGTTGGAATTAACTGGACAGACATCGTTTGTTCCGTTACAATACTCATTGGCAGTCTGACGGACAAGGTTTTGATATTATCGTCTATATAAATGTTTTCAACCACGTATTTTTTATATCTGCCGTTTTGGCTTTTTTTATAAACCTAAGTGACAAATATAATAAACCTCGTTTTTAGAAATACATCCGTTAGAACCATACATACAATAGGAGTGTGACATGATTAAAAAAAAAACTAACTAGTCCGTCAGTAAGATTATCAAAAAATATTGAACATGTATTTTTTGCTTTATCAAATCTATCAAAATTGTCAAATATAACGCGCATCAAAGCTCGGGAGTGGGGGCTCGTGACGTCACAACGTGGTATAATGTGTGCCACTCAACTTCAACGCACTTTATCTTCGTCATTTTTTGTATAATTGAAAAAAGAAGAAATATGTGTAAATGACGGACTAATTAGTTTTTTTAGGACACTAGCCTACAGTACATACTCGTACCTACATACACACAAGACCTCTATAATATTCTACTGGGTAAACCATATTGCTTTTGACAAGTTATCCTATTGTTTTTAACTCTGCCGCCATTAATGACAAGTAAGTAAGTAAGTAAGATCGCGGGAACGCGGTGGATGCGAAAAGCACAAGACCGGTCTGAGTGGAGAGCCTTGGGGGAGGCCTATGTCCAGCAGTGGACGTCTTTCGGCTGGTGATGACGATGATGATGATGATGAAATAAGCGCTATCGTAACGTTGACAACACGTCAACATCAATATGGTTATACCGAGAAGAATCTGGGGCCATAACCTCTGCTCACACATATTTATAGGAACCCCGAAACTTGGTTATTGTTAATCTCATACAAATACCTAGACGGAAACTTTAACGTTGTTATTACTGATGTGATAGATATAAAGTTTATATTAACCTGAGATCAAAGAGAAATGGAACTAAACTAATAACCTGCCAGTATAGTTCTAAAATAAGGAGTGTCGGTTGGCTTGGAAAATCAATTAACCTGCCAGTTGCACGCTGCGGTGCGAGTCACAGAAGCAAGTGAGGAACAAATCACTGGCTGTGTCTTCAATGGCTTTGATAATGCGGTTAAATAAAGAATGGTGCAGTTAAAAGGACGTCTGAATTACTACGCTAGGTAGATATCTAAAAAAAAGGTGGAAAATATTACTTCATCTATTTCTATTTAGACTCTTACGTACAAAGTTGACGAATTTTTAATGCAATCTCTGCCAGAGAATGTTATCAATGTTAATAGCCTCGCTACTTTTGTACTTTACAAACTACATAACAATTAAGTAATATAGAGCCTTAATTATGGTTCAATAGAGTTGTAATTATTATTTGACTTCTTAGATGTCTGGTAGGCATGAGGTTGTTTTTTTTCTATATGTTAGTATGTTAATCGTTGCCTAGTAGCCATAGTACAAGCGCAGAGTTTTGTTGGGAGTAGGTCAATTTGTGTGAGATTGTCCCTCGATACTATTTTTTATTAATTTTAATTTTTAATTTTATACTTTACTAAATTTTTACAAATTAGTAACTTAAAACGTGTGAACTAGACAATATTAAAAGGACTTTTAACACTGAATACACGACACCCCGGTAGGTAGCTTCTTCCATTTGTCCTTTGTCCAGCCTAGAGCATCTCCACAAGCTGTCAGAACTCGAACTATTTTTTTTAATGTACCTCCACCATGTAGATTACTGTAGATAATCCAGAACTGTTTTTTTGCGAACCTTTAAAAGCATCGCACCTCGGCTGGTAGATAAGCCCACACCGTCGGCGTTTTCAAACCGATACTTGCTCACGTGCTTACGTACTTATGTATGTACTTACGTGAAACCATTGGCTTCTCTTATTCTCTGACAGTAATGGCAGCCGAGTTAAAAACGATACCATAACACGTCTAAGGTAATTTTATAGAATTGAATTCTTATGTGTTCTGTTTAATCTTTCTGACGTCAATGACGGATGTAATGTAATGTATCCGCACTACAGCCTTAAGTCAACAACGGTTACCTAAATCTTTCACGACTGACAGCGCAAAGCGAAAGCTATTTTCTATTGGAACTTTGAAGCCCTTATGTGCCTGCGCCTGAAATATTTTTTTTACCAATTGTTACATCACGGGGCCACTTCGGAGTGTTCTCGAAGTTTAAATATCTGTAAACTTAAATTTATAATCGTTAAACTCGATTCTAGTCTGACAAGAAGAGAGTTTGACGTTTATAAATTAAGGTTTACAGATATTTAAAGTTATAGAACATGATTCAAATTTGCCCCCATGCTCCCCATAATGATAAAGTATTGTTCAATAATACACTCGTATAACGTATCCCTGTACCAAAATACCAGTTACCATGCAGATATAGAAATAAAACTGTTTCACAATTTTTAAAATTATAGAATGGGATTTTTTGCAATTAGCAATTATGGAATGTTTATCAGCAGATGAGTGATAACCTACGATTATTTGTAATTGCGTGATTACATCGGAATTATCGCGCTCACTCAACTTTATCTTCGCTTTAAATATTATACGAGTGTGGTGTTAGTGCCGGCGGTGGTCAGACGTGTTTCTTACTTTTTTGTGTTAAGTGAAAACGATCACAATGTGGACAATTATTGCGGTGGCAGTCATTGTTATAGCTTTATATTTATACGGTACCCGGACATTTAATTATTGGAAAATACGAGGAGTGAAACATGATAAACCAGTGCCATTTTTTGGAAATAATTTTCGACAGTTTGCACAGCAGGCTAGTCTAGCAATGATAGCCAAAGAAATGTATAAAAAGTATCCAAATGAGAAGGTCGTTGGTTTTTATAGAGGTACGGTGCCAGAGTTAATTATAAGAGATCCTGAGATAGTCAAAAGAATAGTCAGTACTGATTTTGATCATTTTTATGCGAGAGGAATAAACCCTCACAGAACAGTCGTAGAACCGCTTTTGAAAAATTTGTTCTTCCTAGACGGAGATTTATGGAAATTAATACGGCAAAGATTTACGCCAGCATTTAGTACCGGGAAATTAAAAGCGATGTTCCCCTTGATTACTGAAAGAGCAGAAAAACTCCAATTATTAGCCGAAGAAGTAGCAGACGATGATTCGTACGACGTGCGTGAGTTAATGGCAAGGTACACCACAGATTTTATTGGGGTTTGTGCTTTTGGGATAAATATGGATGCTTTGAATGTTGAAAATTCGCAGTTTAGAAAACTTGGTAAAAGAATATTTGAAAGAACCCTCAGGGACGCCATTGCAGGAGCAGCTAAATTTGTGTTCCCCGACCTTTGTAAGAATTTACACTTCTTATCACCAGAAATTGAAATTTCAATGAAGCATTTAGTGCAAACAGTGCTAAAGAACAGGAATTTTAAACCGTCAGGCAGGAACGACTTTATAGACCTACTTCTGGAATTGAAATCACAAGGCGAGATGGTGGGAGAGTCTTTAGAGAAAAAAAACTCTGACGGGACACCGGCGGTAGTCAAAATTGAATTAGACGACATTATAATGATGGCACAAGTCTTTGTATTCTTTGGTGCCGGTTTTGAAACATCCTCGAGTACCTCCAGTTTTCTATTACACCAACTAGCTTTCAACCCTGAATGTCAAGAAAAAGTTCATAAAGAGATCGACAGAGTACTTTTAAAGCACGATAACAAGATTACTTATGATGCAGTTAAAGAAATGACATATTTAGAAATGGCTTTCAACGAAGGGATGAGAATGTATCCTGCCGTTGCTTACATAATGAGAGAATGTCGATCTCCCACATACACAATACCTGAAATTAACTTGACAATTGAAGATGGCGTTAAAATAATGATTCCTATTCAGGGGATGCATAACGATGAACAATATTTTGACAATCCGGAGAAGTTTGACCCTGAGCGGTTCAATCCGGAGACCAAGCAAAACCGGAAATACGTGTTTATGCCCTTTGGTGAAGGGCCAAGGGCGTGCGTCGGTTTGTATTATTTGTAAACTAGTTATTTAAATTGTTTGATTGTAGGTTTAACGAGTAAAATTTTCGTAGACTATAAAACGATACTAAGTTTGACGATTTAACTGGTGGTACTAAAAAATACATTTATTAGGGTTTGGTTGATCTGATTCAGTAGAAAACAGACATTGGATGTACTTTGCTAGTTAAAAAAAACCGTTTGTCACTAGATAACTAAAATTGACAAAGTGGCGCTTTTCTAGATTGACCATCACGTAGTCATAGTCATAGCATTTATTGCAAACCATAGTTGTACAGATCTTAAAGTTAATTACAGTACATTTAGATTCATATGGGCGCTGTGAGGGCGTAGCAATTCTTAATTCTAGTGAGCAATTACCTAAATAATTTCGTGTTAATATTTGCGATTGCATTTTCATTATAGTTTCTCATTCTCGAATTACAGTTCTTATTCTAAATAACAGGAGGATTTGCATGGAATATTTTCAAAGTACATAATATTAAGGATGTCATTTGATTAAAATAGGCAATTACTTATTCGTTCGAATAGATTTAAATTAAGTTACAAGTTGTAGTACGTATATGTGGTTATTATAAGATCTATCAATTATTAAGAGTTTGCATTTTATTATAATAATAGTCTTTTTAAGAAGCTATCAGTTCCTAATCTACCTTTAAATACCATTTATTTGACCTTCTTAGATATAATTATTCAAATTTGTTTTTATGTTATAACGTAAACATTTTGTGATGATTATTATAATTCCTCGGTAAAGTAAATTGAAGTTAGTTTCTTTTTCAGTAAGGTTGTCAGGCTCATGAAATCAAATAATACGAATTTAGAAATCGAGGAGTACTTGACTCGACCGCCGTGTTTAATTATGAATAAAACCAGAGCGATGCCGCAGCTTTTCTCGACGACTTATTGACTGGTCATCGTGACATTGTTAAAATGTTCCAATCATAACTTAGCTCAAATATTAGTCAAATCTATCAAAAAATTTACGTTTTTAAGTTGTCTGCGCGTTAAGAATGACATTGACCCCCCATTGACGTGTGTTAATGTATGCCAGAGGTCGACATTACTGTTTCTGGCAGGTTTTTGACCTAAGGAAATTGGCCGACTACATTTTTTTTAAGAACGCCTTAAAATTCCGAATTATTTACTTTTATCCGAATAGGTATTCATTTGTCCGATTTTTCATTTTTCCGAAAAGTATGTTACACTGGAGCTATTTTAGATTAAATGAATAATTGTCATAAGTAGGTTAGGTTAGGTTTTATTTATAAGCGATAACAAAAATGAGTCTTCTATCAAAAAATTGCGTTCGGAATTATGATCAATTCGGAATTATGACTCTTCGGAATTATGTAGTGTACCCTTTTTTTTACAGGTGCACGATTGGGTCTAATGCAGTCTATGGCAGGTCTAGCCGCAGTTCTGCATAAGTTCTCAGTGGAGCCCGCAGCGTGCAGTGTTCGGAACCCAACCCCGGAGCCCACTGCCATAGTTGCTGAGAGTTTTGTAGGAGGTCTACCTTTAAAATTGAGGAAGCGAGTCAAATAAGTAATATTGTTTTAGTGGTGGTAGGAACTAGTGCAGGGTCCGTCCGGATCGCTACCACCGTCTTATCCTTAACCTACAGCAAAGCAGCAGTGTTCGCGTTGTTGTTTTCCGGTGTGGGGAAAAGATCATAACATGCTCTTAAAATTGTACTCATGAGAATGAATTTTGTCTATAATAGGTCTCACATCCCACTTTTACCATCAAGTGGCCTGTGTATTCGTTTAGAATAGAATACAATAGATAAGAATATAATAAAGTAGATTTATTGCATTACTGTGTACATAACATTAAGAAATCAATAAAAGTTACAACTGTTACCCGTTTCGGGCATGCAACATTAAAATTAAACTTAAAAACATCAAAAAACTCTTTAAGGTTGTAAAATGCTTTCTCAATAAGCTTAAGTTATACGGTTATACCTTACAAACGTTTCCTTCGAGAACTTTTATGTCAGCTAGGAAGGTGGTTGAACACTCTGATGGCCGGTACAAACGTACCGGCGTACGTACGTTTGCCTCTCTATGTCAGAAAAAAAGTGTAATTTAAAGGAAGGAGGGTGAAGGGTTCTGCGCTAATTTAAGAATTGCGATACTCTTGATGTGGTTGAGTGATTTGTTGTGATATATAATTGTATTTTTTTCAGCAAATGGAAACAAAATAAATCTAATAAGATACTAGACAGATTTTTATTTGATACCTTGCTTAGATAATATTTATCTACGTGACGAACTATTATGTATCAAAGACGAATTAGGAATCAATCAATGGTATAACGTGTATTTTCAAGCAGTAATTATTTTATTGTTATCAGGTAAAGCTCTGACTAATTTTCGTTTCTTTTCTAATTCGTGCTTAACTTGGGCGGAAAAACTACAGCAACATAACTGTAGATTTTGTGTAAGTATTTGTAACTTTTACACAACTAGCGACTATCTTCTATGTGCTAAATTATATATACTTTCCTATTTTTTTACAAATTAATAACTTAAAACGTGTGAACTAGACAATATTAAAAGGATTTTTAACACTCAATACACGACACCCCGGTAGAAGCTTCTTCCATTTGTCGTCCAGCCTAGACGACCTAGAGCATCTCCACAAGTTGTCAGAACTCGAACAATTTTTTTTAATGTACCTCCACCATGTAGATTACTGTAGATAATCCAGAACTGTTTTTTTGCGAACCTTTAAAAGCATCGCACCTAGCCTTGTAGATAAGCCCACACCGTCGGCGTTTTCGAACCGATACGTGCTTACGTACTTACCTACGAACTTACGTGATACCACTGGCTTCAAAAAAGGTTCATTTTGAGGTTAGAAAGTTGTTTACTATATAAGACAAGTAAGAATGAACAGACCTTAGTCTAACAAGAAGAGAGTTTGACGTTAATAAATTTAGGTTTACAAATATTTTAAATTAGAGAATATGATTCGAATTAGCCCCATATGATATGCCCGGCGATGTAACCTTGTAAACTAAAAACTATTCTTAAAACAGGTTTAATAAAAGTCATGGGTTGTTCACAGTGAACACATTTCGCACCTTTAGAACAATAATGACCTAATTCAAAATTTGTGCTTTCATACTTCGAGTCATAAATTTATTATCATAGAGACCTAACTCGAAATTTAAAATTTCTCAATTAGGTCACTATTGTTCTGAAGGTGCGATTTATTTGACTTATTACCTACTATTTGTGTGAACAGCAGTTCGTATAATATAGTCGAGGAACTAAAAATAAAGCCTGAATTTAGATATTAGAAATTTGATTCATCAGCGAAATATATACGCTAATATAGTTATGCTACTAATTAGTTAGCTTAAAGTCTCCTAATACACATAAGAGTCATTCTCACGACTTGAAAACTTGTGATAAAAATAAACAATAAAAATGCAATTTTGCTCTATACAACCATAAAGGCGCTGTATTAACATCATATTGCTCAAAAATTATTAAATCTTAACTAAAATGCAAATTCAATAATGATCTTAAAAACTAGACACTAATTAACATTTATAAGCAAAACACAAACATTTTTTAAAACACTTCGCCTTAAAATACGCTACCCCGCAAAGTACCCGGCTCAAAAGTCCCCATAATTCCAGCAGCATTACCCCGCTGAATGGCAATAGACACCTGCTGAACCAAATAAGACCTAAATGCGAGCACAAACACCAAATAATCACTCATTTATTATGTGTGTTACCCTGGTCGTCCAAACAGCTATGTGGTCCCGTGCAATTACTCTTCATAAACGCCGGGTTCTCCTTTAGGTCCCACGATGGAGACTCGACTCCAGGGAGGCCTAGTGGACCCGGTGGTCCCGGAGGCCCTGGAACGTACTGGATCTGGTCTGACTTTGGTCCGGTAACCCTGCAGCGCCATCATATCCTTGATCTCCCTTTTCTCCTGTAGCTTTACAGTTTAAAATTTGCTTTAAAGAATCTTTTATAAAACTAAGTCGTTAAATTGCGTACAGTCACGAGCACGGAATAGAAAAACCAGTGAAAGTGGCATGAGCTCCGCTTAGTATCAGACCTGTTGTGGCCAATACTCAAACTATCATAAAAACAACACGCCACCATGGAAAACGTTTTTGGTGCGGCTATCGTTTTTATATTCCAAAATAGCACAATAAGGCATGCTTCTGGATTTATTACCTTTTTTAGAAATATCGAAATAAGCGATCGCGGCAGAAGTATGGTAGGTTGCACGGAACTCCATAACCATGCCACACGTTACACGCCCACTTGAAACTCCTACTGTTTTTTCTGTTCTGTGGTCACGATATTCAATTTGGTACCCACCTTAGGTCCAAAGTCAATCTGACATTGTACAACAATAAGGTGGAGTTTCCTAAAAGTTACAAATGACTTGATATCTCTAATGACATTGACGACTACAAACATATTTTTCTTGAAATGGGTCCCAAATTAACGCTCGTGACCGTACGTATATTTTAGGCATAACTGCCTGCTTTGTATGCACTTGCATAACATATCCCTACCCTGTGCCAAAATACCAGTGAGTTACTATGCACATATTGAGATAAAACTGTTTGACGATTTTTAAAATATTAGAATATTATTTATTAGCAATTAGCAATTATGGAATGTTTATTAACAGATGAGAGATGACCTACGATTATTTGTAATTCCGCGATTACATCGGAATTATCCCGCTCACTCAACTTTATCTTCGCATAAAATATACGAGTGTGGTGTTAGTGCCGGCAGTTGGCAGACGTGTTTTTTTTACTGTTTTGTGTTAAGGGAAAACGATCACAATGTGGACGATTATTGCGGTGGCAGTGATTATTATAGCTTTATATTCATACGGTACCCGGACATTTAATTATTGGAAAATAAGAGGAGTACAGCATGATAAACCGGTGCCATTTTTCGGAAATAATTATCGACAGTTTGTACAGCAGGCTAGTCTAGCAATGACAGCCACAGAAATGTACAAAAAGTATCCAAATGAAAAGGTTGTTGGTTTTTACAGAGGTACGGTGCCAGAGTTAATTGTAAGAGACCCTGACATAGTCAAAAGAATAGTCAGTACTGATTTTGATCATTTTTATGCAAGAGGAATACACCCTCACAGAACAGTCGTGGAACCGCTTTTGAGAAATTTATTCTTCCTAGACGGAGATTTATGGAAATTAATACGGCAAAGATTTACGCCAGCATTTAGTACCGGGAAATTAAAAGCGATGTTCCCCTTGATAACTGAAAGAGCAGAGAAACTCCAACTATTAGCCGAAGAAGTAGCAGAAGATGATTCATATGACATGCGTGAGCTAATGGCAAGGTATACCACTGATTTTATTGGAGTTTGTGCTTTTGGGATAAATATGGAAACTTTGAATGTTGAAAATTCGCAGTTTAGAAAACTTGGTAAAAGAATATTTGTAAGAACCCTCAGGGACGCTATTGCAGGAGCAGCTAAATATATGTTCCCTGACGTTTGTAAGAATTTACACTTCTTATCACCAGAAATTGAAATTTCGATGAAGCATTTAGTGCAAACCGTGCTAAGGCACAGGAGTTTTAAACCATCAGGCAGGAACGACTTTATAGATCTACTTCTGGAATTGAAATCACAAGGCGAGATGGTGGGAGAGTCTTTAGAGAAAAAAAACTCTGACGGGACATCGGCGGTAGTCAAAATTGAATTAGACGACATTATAATGATGGCACAAGTCTTTGTGTTCTTTGGTGCCGGTTTTGAAACATCCTCAAGTACCTCCAGTTTTCTATTACACCAACTGGCTTTCAACCCTGAATGTCAAGAAAAAGTTTATGAAGAGATCGACAGAGTACTTTTAAAGCATGATAACAAGATTACTTATGATGCAGTTAAAGAAATGACATATTTAGAAATGGCTTTCAACGAAGGAATGAGAATGTATCCTGCGGTTGCTTACATAATGAGAGAATGTCGATCTCCCATATACACAATACCTGAAATTAACTTGACAATTGAAGATGGCGTTAAAATAATGATTCCTATTCAGGCGATGCATAACGATGAGCAATATTTTGACAATCCGGAGAAGTTTGACCCTGAGCGGTTTAATCCGGAGTTCAAGCAAAGGAAATACGTGTTTATGCCGTTTGGTGAAGGGCCGAGGGCGTGTGTTGGTTTGTATTATTTTTAATCTAGTTATTTAAATTGTTTGATTGTCAGTTGAACGAGTAAAATTTTTTTGATCATGAAACGATACGGAGATTGACGATTTAACTGGTGGTACTCAAAGACACATTTAATAGGGTTTGGTTGATCTGATTCTGTCCAAAAACCACATTGGGTTATCTTTGCTAGTTATAAAAAAAGCTGCTTGATAACTTAAATTGACAAATTGGCCCTTTTCTAAATCAGTTGTTAAATACCTTTAATTTGACCTTCTTAGACATTATTTTTATTCAGATTTTTTTAAATTTATACTATCAGATCATTCCGGGGTAAAATAAAGCAAACTATGTTGAAGTTAGTTTCTTTTTTAGTAAGGTTGTCAGGCTCATTAAATAAAAAAACCGGGCAAGAGCATGTCTGATTATGCTCAGTGTAGGGTTTCGAAGCCGAAGCCGAAGTTACTACACAAACACCTCAAAGAACAACAAGTAAGGAGTGGTTCAGTAAAAAAGTTTATTTTTGGTATATATGGTATATATTTTTTTATTCATTGCTAATTATGAAGCAGTTTTTTTTTAGTAATCTGTAGATATCATATCATGAAATATAAATACATTTATATTGAAATGTATGAGATTCTTTAAGTTTTCTTAATATTTATTGCAGGTACTTTATAACTTTTTGAACAACACAATTTGTCAATCTTCGCTTGCCGTTTTCTACCATGCCACAATTGAATTTCCATTTTCACAACTTGTTTTATGCTTTTAGGAATATCATCTTACGGATAAGTTATACCAATAAACTGGATTTTACTTTGGATAGTAAGGAAGTCTCTCCAATCTAACCTCTGACAGAGGTTTTTCTATGGGAGACAAATTTCTATAAAAATGGTAAATACACCAATGTTGAAATTCCATGTAACTACCTCAAAGTGAAGTCAAATCAAAAAAGTTAACTATTGATCAAAAGACAATTTATTAAGGTATTAAGTAGCCCATCAAACTTAAAGGAAAATCTATGTTTATGACAAACACCTGATAAATTCTCCAGAAGACGCTGTTCAAAAAGCTTTAGGTGAGATGTAATATAAAAGGCGAAAACTTGAAATCGCCCGTTCATTTTTACGATTGTTATTTTTTATTTTATTGAATAGTGTCTACAGATTACTACTTATAACAAATGCACTGTTTAAAGATTACCACATAATAAAAAAATAACCCATATTATGTACTGCTACTTTTTTTCCGGACCACTCTTTATGAACTAATTCTCTACATAAACTCACGCCTTTATTCCCAGTTTGGGGTAGGCTGAGCTACAGAATGGCCAACAACTCTAAAAGCTTGTTGATAATTCTGTAACCACGTTTTGCATAATCAGGCTAAGATGTTTACCAGCTTATTAGTGACAGGTTGCAAGCCCATCGCCTAACATTACTACAAGCCTTTATTCCCTTAGTCGACTCTTACGACATCCACGGGAAGGCATGGAGTGGTACTATTCTAAGCCGGCAACCACACAGCTAATAAACATTTTAGTCGCCTGTATCTCAGGATATAATCAAGTCTACTTAGAAGTCATAGTTTTTTTTAAATTCGTTATATATTATGTGCTTTCATCTAAGATATTTTTAGATTTTTAGTATTTGTAGTTTTGGCTGTAGGGGGAGGGTACACTTGACTCTAACAAAAATTAGCGCTTTAAAGCTTAATATTTCATAAACGGATCCTTTAGTCGAAAAATTGTTCGGACAAACCCGCAATATTTTTGGAAGACCTATCCAAAGATACCCCCACACCCACCCACACTATGGGGTAGACGAGAACAAAAAATACATCCCCACGTTACGTGTACGAGAGGTACATAAAAAAAATATTTTTTCAAGATTTTATTTTACCACTTTGTTTGCTAACTAATATGTACATATATTCATGCCGAATTACAGCTTTCTAGTACTAAGTCTCTGAGCTAGGCTGCGGACGGACAGACGGACGGACGGATGGACTGACATGGCGAAACTATAAGGGATTGTTTACGGAGACGCGGAGCGTCGCGCGTGGCGTGCGGCTTGGCGTTGCGCGGCGATTCGGGCGTTTTTTTCCGTTTACAGAGAGGCGGCGCGTGCAGCGGACCGCGTCATCACACGCGCAAAAACAAACATGGCAATGTACGGTGTTGTTCATAAAGATGCGGGGCGTGACGCGGCGCGTGATGCGGGGCGTAGAGAGTAGCGATGTCCGCTACATCCGCGGTGGGCTCTCGAGCGTGTACCGGAGCGCGCGGCGGAGCACAATACTGTCAGAAGGTTCCGCCGCTGGCACCGCTGCGGGCGCAGTTGCGGGAACCGCCGTTATTGACGCGTGCGACGCTGCGTGCAACGCGGCGATGCCATCCGCGGGCTCCGCCGCAAGTAACGCTGTATTTGAAGCAAACGCGCGTAAAACCGCTTCTCCGTAAACGCTTTTATACAACGCCATATGTTTGAATTTAGTGCAGACCGCGCCGCCCAACGCTACGCGCGACGCCCCGCGTCTCCGTAAACAAGCACTAAGGGTTCCTAGTTTGACTACGGAACCCTAAAAATTTACGAATTTAGAAATCCAGGAGTAATTGAGTCGACTGCCCGAGCTTAACTATTAATATAACCATAGCGATGCCGCAGCGTTTTTGGAGCACTTACTGACTTGATCATCGCGACATTGTTAAAATGTTTCAATCATAACTTAGCTGAAATATTGGTCAAATTTATCAAAATTCTCTGTTTTTAAGTTGTCTGCGCGTTACGAGACCCCACATGACCCATGACACATCATTAACGTGCGTTCAGTTATTACATGTCGACGGTGGACATTGCTGTTTCTTGCAGGTTTCTCACTTTAGGAAATTGGCTGACTACAGTTTGGTCGTTCTAAGAGGCCCGATTTGACAGCGGTCAACGCAGTATAAAATATAACTTCAAACACATATTTTGTACTGAGTTGACAGCTGTCAAATCGGGCCTCTTAGAACGACCAAACAATAGGTACTATTTTTTTTACAGGTGCACGATTGGGTCTTATGCTGTCTATGGCAGGATTAGCCGCAGTTCTGCATAAGTTCTCAGTGGAGCCCGCAGCGTGCAGTGTTCGGAACCCAACCCCGGAGCCCACTGCCATAGTTGCTGAGAGTTTTGTAGGAGGACTACCTTTAAAGTTGAGGAAGCGAGTCAAATAAGTAATCTTGTTTTAGTGTCTATAAATTCAGGTTTATAGAATGTAACCTTTTAAACTAACAAATATTATTAAAACAGGTTTAATAAAAGTCATGGGTTGGACACAGTGAAAACATTTATTTGACTTATTACTATTTTTGTAACAAAACAGCTGTTCGTATAATATAGTCGAGGAACTAAAAATAAAGCCTGAATTTAGACATTACTAATTTGATTTATCAGCGAAATATATACGCTAATATTGTTACATGTAACTAATTATTTAGCTAAAAGTGTCCTAATACACATAAGAGTAAGTCCCACGACGTGAAATTTGTGATACAAAATTAAACGATAAAAATACTATTAAATGCAATTTTGCTCTATACAATAATAAAGGCGCTGTATTAACATAGTATCGCTCAAATATTATAGAATCTTAACTAAATATGAGCATAAACACTAAATCATCAATATATAAAAGAGCATCTTAATCTAGACTGATGATTTAAGCAGTGTCTGTGTGTAAGGCAACAAACAAAACCAACTCCCAGATAATATGTACATTATAAAAAAATCATATTTCGACTAGTAAATTAGATTACAAATTATATTTTATTCATGTTAAATCAATCGCAGCAATATCCCATTATTCGGCCTTAATATAAAACTTGACATGGCTTTAGAGTGATTTGGATCACTTTTGCCACGAATATTGAATATTTTTAATTCTAAATGGCACAGTTAAAATGTAACTTAACGTTTTACAATATACGTATGCTATGAATTATATGGGTTAAACCAACTGCTTTCTGTAAAGATTAACCTTTTCAACGCCATACGTCGAGTACAAAATGTGCCACCCACACGCCAAACATGTTTGCTATGCTATGCAAATTACACCTTATTGCTACCAAACAAAGTCTCTTTTAATCTTGAACTCTTGTCGGCTGTAGCCGACGTGGCGTCAGTGGCACGACTTTTAGTTGACGGCCAGAGCCGACTGTGGCGTTGAAAAGGTTAACTAGGTATTACGGGGATCAAACGACAGTATATAATTGTTATGGTATTCTATCGCAAGTCTGAAGTTTGGTGACCCAACAGTTTAATTGGTCTGAAAATTTATAAGTAAGAAAATAATTAATTTCTGAACCCATTAACATAAAAATGTTTAAAGAGATACCTACAGAGCCTGTCCCCGAAGATTAGATTAGGTTTGATAAACCAACAATCGCAATCCAGAAAAAAAAACTATTTCAGAAAAAAATATTTTCTATCATATGAATTGTGATAGGTTACCACATACTATAGTGCAATAGTATAATAGTCTCAGAACCACCTTCGGGTTTGTATTTCTCTTTCATTCGATCCCATACGCTCTTATACGAGTCTAACCGACGACATTACCCGAACCCGAAAGACTTATTAAGAGCTAATGCACTGTACACCGCGTTGATGCGACGATGTCAATTTAAAAAAAAAAAAGTTACAGTGGTTCTTTATCGCATGTTTACACGTTTAGTGTGTTTTTTTTAAATTCAATGGCGACAAAGGGACGGCGTTGAGCAAAAATATTTTTCTTTTAAGTGATTGCCAACTGTAGAACATTTTAATTCGCTGAGTACATTTTCAGGCCGGGATTGTCGTGTCGTATTAAAACATACGTTAACTAAATTTATGGCATACTATTAAACGCAATCTTTGGATTTAAATAAATATAAGTAACGTAATACTACAAGAATCTAATTTTATAAATAAGCTATCGTAAAATACATAATACCATGGACGTTCATTATTCCCAAAAGGTAAACTTATGAGCGAATTAAAGTATATTTACAGTCTTACAAATTATGAAATTACCAACTAAAGCATTTCCAAGTCTTCAAAAGTTTTGACGTAGATAATTACTTAAACCGCGCTGCAAAAACTACTAACGCTCAATAACTTTCGGTGTACTATATTTATCAACAAAGCGTTTTAAAGACGACGATATAATATAATATTATATTATATTGTATATTAAATTCAGATAAAACAGATGTACAGACAGCCACAACACTATAATAATGTGATCACTACGCTTGGTTATTATTATTGTAAAAACTTGCCCGAAGCTTATTTTAATAGGAATCTCGCACGAATATCAACCTTACATCTTGATTCGAATAATCTCATTTGACATTACATTTCTAAAACCCCATATCGTCGATGATACTGCAAAACCACGTAACGAACAAATTAAAGAAGGTACAAAATAAACCTTAGCAAGTAAGTAAGTAAGGTAAATTTTACAACTTATTGAATTTGTTAGTTACGCTTTATTGCAGTATCACATAGGGTATGAATTGGCCTGCATTGCTGGCAACGTTAAAACTGTTAAATGGCTATAATAAAGCCTAGTTTTCTCTAAAAGGTTGAGCAAATATCTCGTTCAGCAGCTGTTGGTATTCTTCGGCGTTGTAAAGGTAATCTTCGTCGTCGACCAAACCAGTCATATTAAACCTATAAACAATAATTCAATTATTATTATTAACTAAAATCTTAGTAGGTACGAGGCACCCTTATCATTTTATATAACCTAAGAAACTCTTTGTGAGGAACTTTTGTAAAAGGTTTTCTGAATAAAATCATGCTTTTAGTTTGTCTCAAAAGCATACATTTTTTTCTCAAAATTATTTTCTTTATTATTTACTAAGAAGACCAAATTTCTGCTAATTTGTGCGTCACGTTGGTGCCACTGAAAATCAGAGTCGCGGTTCATGCCGTGACATAGTGCTGAGTGGCGTCAATTTAGACGTCGCGTCACGGAATCCCCCATGGCCACATTTTGCTACAATTGTTCTTTATTTCTAAATTCCTTTTCTTTATTGTTTATTTTTGTTTTCTGTGTTGCCATTCTTTATTTGATGTTCAATTTATTCTGTTTTTTTTTCTTGTGACCGTCGAATAAATGTTTATATTTATATTTCTATTTTCTATTAATAATGTCTAAACAGCTTAAACGCCACAAGGTCTTTCCTACGTTGGTCGCATCTAGTGCCAGGCTTAAAAAAACAAATGCGGTTACAAACAAAATATTTCGACCTAAAAAGTACACAGTGTACTTTGTAAAATATTTTGACGTGTAGTACAAAGTGGACTTAGTAACACTAGTAATATTAAATTTTTTCTTTCTCAGTAAATAATGATATAAAAATAGCTGTTCAGACAGACCTCTGTACTTAAGCATGATTTTTTTCAAACACCTTTTAAAAAAGTTCGGTGTGTCAATAGGGAATATGCATAGATTTTTAAATCGCATTTCTCAACAAAATATGAAAGTGTACCGTAAAAGAGATCACCGAAAGTGAAATTAAAATTAAAATCGGTCAAAAAATACGGATTATACAATCATTTTAAACTGCTAATTAGACAGAGAGATCCGATGTGCACCGGTGACGTCATTGTACAGTTCGGCCATATAAACTCCACGTAAAATTATGTTTTGCTAGAAAGAGATAGGAAAAAATCTTTATTGGCTATCTTGGTTATTTTTATAGCTATTCAAAAAATGTTTTTTTTTTCACCTTTTTGTTACATGAATGTTGTTACATGTTAGCTTTCATTGAAGGTGTAAAAAAAACATGAATATTCCCTATTATTAAACTCGGTCCTATGATTTAGGCTCTGAAACGAAACATCCGACTTTTGTTCACATACCTACATACATACGTTTTCTGTTAAAATTTTCTTGTGGCTCGCTTATTTGTGTAAAAAGTGCATACATTTAATTCTCAAACATGATGAAACCAACAAAAAGTAACTTGTAAATTTACCTCGTCGCGGCTCTTTTATTCCGAGTGCTTTTAGACGATACTTCTATACAAAGTACTCCAAAGTGGTTGTCACACGAATATCTGAAACAGCAAAGGTGATTTTAGCATTTGCATAAACTGGTAGATATTGTTTAAAAGTATTTATTATTAAGTATTAGTAAACTCATAATTATTGCAATCCAAAACGCGTACGCAATATTTTGATTTACAAAAAATCCTCACATCTACAATCAGGTTCTCCATACAAAAGAACGGGAAAGTTTTTGGTGATGATTTGTCATTATAAAAAGAACAGATAAAAAAATAAAATAGCTTAAAAAAATAAAACTGTACTGTTATGTGTACCTTTCTTGTGACAACAGTTTATGCGAATGCAACGAGGAAGCAAGACCTGGAGAGTCAGGGGCATGCGAAGACCACTCCTCGCAGAAGGAGTCCAATGCTCTCTCTCCTCCGGCATGCGAGCCGTGCCAGATCAGCTTGTGAGGCCTGTTCAAACACGAGTTCACGGATAAAATGATTATTGTAAAAAAACACTTGAAAGATAATCATAATGCCCCAGATGCCCTAGACAAGATGCATTCGGCGTTCGTTATCGTTATCCAAAATCTATAGGATTGACGTAAGCTGTGAGACGGACTCGAGGAGCGCCTACCTCAATTCTGTCCTACTAAGCTAATAAGCAGTATCCCAAATTTAATAACCAAAGCAGTTTTAATTCTCTTCGGTTTGTAATAAGGTTGATATTTGTACAAGAGTTTTATGTGAGATACTGCGTATTGGATACACTTTTCGAAAATCGTTAACGTTAGCGTTAAGCAACTTGTCTAGCCTCGCAGTTAATTTTGGGAAACTCGTCACAAAGCTAAGTTAAACCGATATTAATGTTTAGGCTAAAGAAACTTCAGACTACCAATATATTCAACGTAAGTTTTTTATACAAGGCGAAGGCAAACTATCACACAGGCCACCTGATGGGATGCGGGATCTGAGCCTTATAGACATTTTGCATTCTAAACCCGGTTGAAAAGAAAACGACCACTTACATTTTTTTTTTAATATTATATAAAGTAACAAAGTAAATGAGATTTTTAATAAAGAAAAATAATAACTTAATCCAAATAATATAAGTTTCATTTGGTAGCATTCAATCTCAATTATTTAGTTACAGTATCTTTAAATAATTTGAATAAAATTAAAGTGCCCGTTTTCTTTGCAACAGGGTTTAGTTTTATAATCTTACCAACGAGGACTAGTCATAAAGTTCTTTCCATCGAAGCTGTATATCCTGGGCACTCCGATCAATATACCACCGTTGCCATCAAATATTTCAGCAAAAGACTTGAAAAGCAGATCGCCTTGGGTGTTCACGACTGGTAGATGATGGTCGGCAGGACGGACGGTAGCGTCCAAGTTTGTCAATCTGTAAAAAAGTACAGGTGATACAGTGACGTCTCATTCCCTGATTTCATTATAATCATCAAAAAAAAAAAGTTCACTGCTGGTTATGGCTGTTTCCCAAAGATCAGCACCATGATCCTGTGCTACTCGCTTACGAAGCTATTTCCCCAATATCAATACAATAGAATACGTTAGTGTAGTGAATAAGGAAGGCACATTTGAATAAAACTTTGGAAAAGGAAGTTATTTTCAAGTATATTGTCGAAATTAGTAATTGGGGATGATACAGGTGGTTTTATCGAAACCGAAGTCGGAGTTTTTAAATTTGGTTTATCGAAGTTGGAAACGAAACCGGAATCGAAGTCAGAGTCAGAGGCAAAGGTAATAATGAGTTGTGTGTGTAATGTGTAAGCACGTGAGATACGGGGTGCTGCCGCCGCTGTGCTTCTTTAACCTCCGTATACCTAGAGTCTCCGATTAAAAAGTATCAGAACTAGAGTTGGAACCGGAGATGTAATATCAATCGGAAGTTCCAGATCCGGATTAGAAGCTCCATAACATCCCTAAAAATAATACAAGATAGTTGTCTTTAATTTTGTTCTATTTTATGCCAGTCAAAAGACTCCTTGTTTGTTGCTGACATTAATTATTTTATTATGGTGGTAAATAGGATAATAATTATGAGCACGTTAACGATCAAAGTTACTGAATACATCGATAAAAAAATATAAATTGGTCGGTTTCTTTGTCCTCACCTACTGGTCAGGAAGGCTCTGAAGTGGCCCCTGAGGCCGGCCTGCCTGGCCTGTCGGTAGCAGGAGTAGTCGGCGCGACGCACTCCGTGCATATTGCCCGACATGGGGACGTTCAGGGCTGCTAAACGAATCTACCAAAAGAAACAGGAATTGTTAAGAAACTGATTATTGTCATTAAAACTTCCCTGTCATTAAAAATGGCGATAATATTCATTTAAATTGGGAAAGAATTGGGTCAAAAATTAAATGTCCAACAACAGTATCACACGCAAAAGTCTAAATTAACAACATTTCAAGTAAAAAATAAACAAATTCCGAATTTTCTTACCCGAGGTCCGCCAAAAGTATCAGAACGTTGCACGGACTTTGATGTTTGCGGCACATGGACCAGGCTAGCGGCTGGCATGGGCAGCGGCGCCGGCGCCGGCGTCGGAGGCGGTTGCGGAGACTGCGTCACCAGTGAGCCCAGCTAGACAAAGAGTATAGTTTTTGTTTTGAACGTAGTATATTGCGTAGTTCCATTCGGTAAAATAATACCAAAAGGTCGTCGGGATGTGAGTTGCAGAAAATGCACACTACCGTTCAGGCAAAGATCCTTAACTGACACTAGGGTAAACACGAAATAACTCTTAGGCGGAAACTGTAATTTGTTTAATGTTATGTAAATTTAATTGTTGTTTTTCATTCACAAGTTTGGAAAAGGAACGAGTTTATAATGTGTGTGTGAGTACGGCGGTAAGAATCGTTGTTCAATGTCTAACAAATTATACAGCAAAAAAAATTGCAAACGAGTAACATGTACGTAGATGAACGATCATCGTTATAAGTAAAATATCACTTGTAGCTTATGCCGTATGAAATTTTATTTCAAGTATTTTTTTTTGTACTATGGGTAACGACTACGAAACATATACTTATACTACAGGACGCCCGCCTATTTCTCCCGTTGGGGGTCGATTTTCGGAAAATCCCTTCTTAGTGCTCACTTACATCATGAAAGGAACCCCTGTACTAAATTTCAAGTTTCTAGGTACAGTAGTTTCGGCTGTGCGTTGATATCTAAGCCAGTCAGTCAGGTTTGACTTTTATATATATAGATAGATAGAGAAGTTTATACCTAAATTCATAGAAAACGTCCAAAGCAGGGTCACTTCCTACCAACTACACTAACGCGTCGTCAAAAGTGATCATGTACTTACTATTGACTATCACAAACACACACACACACAATCCATATTGTCATTGACTATACTTATTGTAAACCATGAAGTATGTAGGCTACCTACTTGTAATACCTACCAGTACGTACTGCCACCCGGAGTTTACTTTGACAAAGAGCGCCTGTTCCTCCGTGACGTAAGCCAGGGCTCCCACGGGGCTGGAAGACGCCAACTGAAAATGAAAAAATGACGAGATTTCCTTTGCTTTAGTGTACGAGAATAGTACAGCTTTTACCATATTCGGGCATATTCTTGAAGAAAGTTATTATAATACAGGGTGTTTTTTTGGTCGACAACTTCTAAAACAGGAGAGATAGTTTAATTAATGCTGAATCCGAATATCACATTAATAAATTAAAAAACCTAAGGAGGTCAGAAAAATAGCATTCTCAATTTTTCCCATTATTTCACTTAATTGTGGTTACCATGCGCCGTGTTTACCGAAGACTAATGACGTAATCACCGTGCACCACGTTATGATTCATCTTTTCCTTCATACTTGTTACGGGCTTAGGACCGTCAAAGATTACAACACGGTTTAGGTAAAAAAAATGTAGATTATTGTTGTTAAAAATCATTCTGAAATGGCATTTAACTACAGAATAACGGTATGGATTACAAAACCGCAAGATGTCTTTGGCTTATTTAAAACGGTGAATCAGATTTGTACAACGATTTTTAATAATTTACAAACCTTGGCGTGGCGTTTCAAAAGTGCCCCACTCGTAAAGGTTGCTCGCGAGAGACCTTACAGTGTAGCGCGTAATGGCCTGGCGATTAGGAAATCGTTCAGTCCAAATTCTAACGGTGTCAGCAATGTTTTCAACATCAAACATTTCCCGATTGTCCAGAAGTAAATTTACTTGCCGAGCCATTTTAAATTAAATGATTTAACACTTTACTTAACAAGCACTCGCCTCGAAACAAACGCGGAACTGACATCGCTAGCGCATAGTTTTGTGAGGGTAGTATCAAACAATAACATAGACTGATCGTGACGATAAGCGACCTACCCCCTTCGTAGCTACAAAAAACGAGATACCATGATTTATAAAATAGCGAGGATATTCTTTGGACTTTCATGAAACAAAAAAATATTTTTATTATACTTTTTTTGAGCTCAGAATCATGAATATAGTAACCCCTATTGTGGAAGTTGCTGACCAAAAAAACACCCTGTATAATAAAATAATTTTAATACTGAAAGAAATATTTTTTTACTATACGCAGTAAAGCAAAACACACTTAACTGATCACGAAAAGTATTATCAAGTGCTTGAAAATCAATTAAATTTCTTTCTGTAAAGACTGTTTTTGGAACAGTAATACTATCGTTTCAAACGTTAGGCTCATATTGATATGGTGCAAAGCAGTTTAGGTTTGTTCGGTTTTGTATACTGTTATTTTTTCACTGAACTGTAGAAATACTACGATAAGAAAAAATATCAAGTGACTAAAATATTATGTAGGTGCCTACTAAATCCCAAACTATAGAAAATATCCAAGACTCTGGGACAAACATTGGTGATTGCAATACTTTCAATTTCAAATACAGGAGGAATTTAAGTAAGTTCAATTTGGAGTAATTCGTATTAAGTGTAACTAGGCTTTAAAGAGAATCAACAGAACAGTTGGCGTTTCTTTGATTTAAAGGCCATGTTTACCGAGGCATTTAAAAAAATTACATAGCTATGGTGATGGAGAACCAAACCTTCATCATTTCTTCCGTGGTCTGGAACACGGCAGCGCCTGGTACTGTTGGGGTTGCTGCAGGCTCCTCAGTTCTTTGACTGTTCGTGTTATATGATGGTAACGCTGCAAAAACAAAAGAAATAATGAACTTCAACACAATATGACGTCTTTCCATAAGCAAAACGCGTATTTTAACAATCAACAATGCGATTTTAAACAAATGGCTGTATTTTTCACAAATCCATTTTTATCAAAACAAAGTTAGTTCAAGTAGAAAGGAAATATAAATTAAGGCTACTACAGGTAGATTCACTAAAGCTGGCACGAATGGAATGAACAAAAGTAATGTCACCTATCACTGTGTGAGTGCCGTCCTTTGAACCGATGTTCGAATTTCAAACCAAAAACCTGTTATTATTTTACACACTTGTATACTATCGTTCACTCATTCATTCCATTCGGGCCAGCTCTTGTGGATCGACATTTCAAATTAAGGTAAAATTGCGTCACAGTATCTGATCTTACAGATGGGCCCTTCGACCGTTTAGAATATTTTGTGCAATTACCCTCTTACAAACTCAGCTGTTCGAATGTGCAGGCTTCCTCACGATGTTTTTCCTTTACCTTAAGAGCATCGAGTCTAAATGTACTTCAATTAGAAAAACTCATTGGTGCATCGTGACCGCGGAGGTTCGAACTGAGGTGTGATCACGAGTCTACGGGATAAGCTACTAACTAGGTCACCGACGCTCTTTGCGTCACAGTAAGTACATAAAACCCGATATCAATGCTTTAATTAATTAGCAATAGTTAAAATTTTAACTTACCCTCTCTAACACGATCCCTGTCTTTTAAAGCCCTTAGAGCCTTAACTTCATCCAGGGCACTCGATTTATGAGCTAGTATCCAGCAGCGTGGGTATACAAAAATATAATATATTACTACCAACGTCAGACCAGTAGGTAAGGAAACAATCAGAGGCCCTAGACAAGGTCCATTCGGCATTTGTTATAACGTCAGCATTTGGCGTCACTTTTAGACCTTAATGGCATTAAAATAGAGACGAAAAGTGACGAATCTTTTCTTACCGTGACTATAAATTTTGTCAGTTTTTGAAAATCACTTACGCTAGCGTTAAGCATCTTGTCTAGCCTCACTGACTTAAGCAAAGTTCATTGCGCTTATATACGAGAACTCATTGCAGCATGTTCATTTAGCAAAATAACCTTGGTTTCCTTCAATTATTATATTAATTACAATTACTTATATCACTACAAGAAGTTAGTAAAACTCCTGAGTCATCCACAGGACAATTATAATGTGTGTTACCTGGCCGTCCGAACAGCTTCGTGGTCCCATGCACTTGCTCTTCATAAACGCCGGGTTCTCCTTTAGGTCCCACGATGGAGACTCCAGGGAGGCCCGGTGGACCCGGTGGTCCCGGAGGCCCTGGGACATACTGGATCTGGTCTGACTTTGGGCCGGGAGGACCCGGAGGACCCATTGCCCCTGGTAACCCTGCAGCGCCATCATAACCTCGATCTCCCTTTTCTCCTTTTAGCTATAATATTTAAAAAAATCATTTGTAAAACTAAGTAATTCAATTGTGCATGTATATTTGACCAACCATACGACCTTAGCCTTGAAACAACTATAAATAGACGAGATGACTAAATTTTGCTTCAGGGAAAATGAATTGGCATCTTATAACACTTTTAACTATCAAATAAATAAATAGTTAAAAGTGTTATAGTGCTAAGATTTTTTTTTTTGAATTTATGAGCTTTATTAAATAAGATCTGAGTTAACTTCCTTTACAATCAGGGAACAAAATAAACTGTTCAGGGCTATTATGATTGCTTTTATTGCGATGGATAAAGCATCCGTCACTCTCGCACTTACATGATGGTCAAAGTGAAAGATGATTTTTTAAAAGGTTAAGGGCACTAAAAATTAGAAACTGCATAACTGTCTGTCATGTATGCACTTGTATAAGTTATCCCTGTCAAGTAAACGGATCAGATACAAAAATACAAGTGAATTACCATGCAGAGACAGAGATAAAAATTGAGAAACAATTGAAAATGTTACAATAGGATTTATTTGCAATTAGCAATTAAGGAATGTTTATTAACAGATGAGACATACGATAATTTGTAATTCAGCGATTACATCGGAATTATTGCACTCACTCAACTTTATCTTCCCTTAAAATACACGAGTGTGGTGTTAGTGCCGGCGGTGGTCAGACGTGTTTTTTTACTTTTTTGTGTTAAGTGAAATCGATCACGATGTGGACGATTATTGCGGTGGCAGTCATTGTTATAGCTTTATATTTATACGGTACCCGGACGTTTAATTATTGGAAAATAAGAGGAGTGAAAAATGATGAACCAGTGCCATTTTTCGGAAATAATTTTCGACAGTTCGCACAGCAGGCTAGTATAGCAATGATAGCCACAGAAATGTACAAAAGGTATCCAAATGAGAAGGTCGTTGGTTTTTATAGAGGTACGATGCCAGAGTTAATTATAAGAGATCCTGAGATAGTCAAAAGAATAGTCAGTACTGATTTCGATCATTTTTATGCAAGAGGAATAAACCCTCACAGAACAGTCGTAGAACCGCTTTTGAAAAATTTGTTCTTCCTAGACGGAGATTTATGGAAATTAATACGGCAAAGATTTACGCCAGCATTTAGTACCGGGAAATTAAAAGCGATGTTCCCCTTGATAACTGAAAGAGCGGAGAAACTCCAACTATTAGCCGAAGAAGTAGCAGAAAATGATTCTTATGACGTGCGTGAACTAATGGCAAGGTACACCACTGATTTTATTGGAGTTTGTGCTTTTGGGATAAATATGGATGCTTTGAATGTTGAAAATTCGCAGTTTAGAAAACTTGGTAAAAGAATATTTGAAAGAACCCTCAGGGACGCCATTGCAGGAGCAGCTAAATGGATGTTCCCTGACGTTTTTAAGAATTTACAATTATTGTCACCAGAAATTGAAATTTCCATGAAGCATTTAGTGCAAACTGTGCTAAAGGACAGGAATTTTAAACCGTCAGGCAGGAACGACTTTATAGACCTACTTCTGGAATTGAAATCACAAGGCGAGATGGTGGGAGAGTCTTTAGAGAAAAAAAACCCTGACGGGACACCGGCGGTAGTCAAATTTGAATTAGACGACATTATAATGATGGCACAAGTCTTTGTATTCTTTGGTGCCGGTTTTGAAACATCCTCAAGTACCTCCAGTTTTCTTTTACACCAACTGGCTTTCAACCCTGAATGTCAAGAAAAAGTTCAAGAAGAGATCGACAGAGTACTTTTAAAGCACGATAACAAGATTACTTATGATGCAGTTAAAGAAATGACATATTTAGAAATGGCTTTCAACGAAGGAATGAGAATGTATCCTGCTGTTGCTTACATAATTAGAGAATGTCGGTCTCCCACATACACAATACCTGAAATTAACTTGCCAATAGAATATGGCGTTAAAATAATGATTCCTATTCAGGCGATGCATAACGATGAACAATATTTTGACGATCCGGAGAAGTTTGACCCCGAGCGATTCAATCCGGAGTCCAAGCAAAACCGGAAATACGTGTTTATGCCCTTTGGTGAAGGGCCAAGGGCGTGTGTTGGTTTGTATTATTTTTAATCTAGTTATTTACGTTGTTTAACTGTCGATTAAACGAGTAAAAATTCCTTGACCATAAAACTATACTGAGATTGACGATTTAACCGGTGGTACTCAAAAACACATTCAATAGGGTTTGGTTGATCTGATTCTGACGAAAACCGACATTGGGTTTTCTTTGCTAGTTAGAATAAAAACTGCTTGATAACTAAAATTGACAAAGCGGTCCTGTACAAGATTTACCATCACATAATATTCTTTTTAGAAGCTATCAGTTGCTAATCTACATTTAAATACCACTAATTTGACCTTCTCATGATTATTTTTCTTCAGTTTTTTAAATGTTAATTAGAAAATTTGGTTTCTTTTTCACAAAAGCATTTTTTTATAGTAGCCAATTTTCACATCGCGTTCTTTTATGATCGCAAATTTAATTATTCGTCTTTCTTCATGTAGCAATTTTTCATAAAGCGTTTTATAATGTTTGCGTTAATTTTCTTCGCATATTTTACCATTATTCGCATATTATTATACCATAGATTATTGTATTACTTTACATCGTTATACGTAGGTAGGTTAGGTTAGGTTCCTTTTTATAACAGGCCCGGAGGCTATGCGGAGCTCCGTCGACTCTGTCAAATTAGTTTAGGAAAAAATGCGAGTAATAAAATAATCTACTGGAAAAATATGCGAAGAAAATGAACGCGAAAATTATAAATTGCTTTATGAAAAATCGTTACATGAAGAACGCGATGTGAAAATCCGCTACTATGAAAGAATGCTTTTGTGAAAATAATCTAACAAATCTGAAGTAAGGTTGTCAGGATCATTGAATCAAAATTGTCGAATTTAGAAATCGAGAAGTCATTGACTCGACTTCCCGCGCTGAACTATGAATATAACCAGAGCGATGCCGCATCTTTTCTCGAGGACTTACTGATTTGACTCATCGTGACAATGTTAAAATGTTCCAATCATAACTTAGCCCAAATATTTAGTAGTCAAATCTATCAAAAAAATTATGTTTTTAAGTTGTCTGGGCGTTAAGAGTGTCATTGACCCCCCATGACACATCATTGACATATGTAATGTTTATTTATCAGAGGTCGCTATAGGTGTTTCTTGCAGGTTTAAACTGAATACTATTTGTTTTACAGGTGCACGATTGGGTCTAATGCAGTCTATGGCAGGACTCGCCGCAGTTCTGCATAAGTTCTCAGTGGAGCCCGCAGCGTGCAGTGTTCGGAACCCAACCCCGGAGCCCACTGCCATAGTTGCTGAGAGTTTTGTAGGAGGTCTACCTTTAAAATTGAGGAAGCGAGTCAAATAAGTAATCTTGTTTTAGTGGTGGTAGGACCTAGTGCAGGGTCCGTCCGGATCGCTACCACCGTCTTATCCTTAACCTACCGCAAAGCAGCTGTGGTCGCGTTGATGTGTTCCGCCGTGGGGATAAGACAACCGGTGAAATTACTAGCACTAGGCATTCCATCTTAATCCTCAGGATTGGCAAAGCTCTTAAAATTGTACTCATGATAATGAAATTTGCCTGTGTATCCGTTTGTCTCTCTATGCCATAGAAAAGTGTGATTTAAAGAAAGGAGGGTGAAGGGTTCTGCACTAATCTAAGAATTGCGATACCGTAATTTTGATCTGGTTGAATGATTCGTTGTGATATATAATTGTATGCTTAAATATTTCCTTTCAATAAACGGAAACTAAATGAAACTGATAAGATACTACATACATTTTTATTTAATACCTTGCTTAGATTACATTTATGTACGTGACGAATTATTATGTAGCAAAGACGAATTAGGAATCAATCAATGGTATCAACGTGTATTTTCAAGCAGTAATAATTATAATTACTTATCAAGAAAGATCTGATTCAATTCCTTTTTTTTAATTTGGGTTTAGCTTGGGCAGGAAAACTACAGGAATATAACTGTACATTTTGTGTATTTGTAACTTATACTTATAGCGACCCGCCCTCGCTTCGCTTCGGTTTATGAGTTTTCTGCATTCCACCATTTATTAATCATTAAAGCCTCACTTTTGTGGACATATTTTTAAAGAATTGGGCGTATATTTTGATGCCGTTTTTGGGTATTTGTTAGATGTCCGGTAAACTTAGATACCTAACCAGAAACGAAATCGAAATCTGCAGCCACTTCTACAGAAATGTGACCACGAAAGTGATTCGGAACAAACGCCCAATTACGCTATGTATTGGTGAAAACCGCATTAAAATCTGTAGCATGGTTTAAAAGATCTAAGCGTACAGTCACGAGATTAAATTTGGTATCCACCTTAGCTCTAAAGTCAATCTGACTTTCTACAACAATAAGGTTGAGTTTCCTAAAAGTTACAAATGACTTGACATCTGTAATGACATTGACGACTTCAAGCATATTTTTCCTAAAATGGGTCCCAAATTAACGCTCGTGACCGTACATACAGAGAGATAGACGTCGGGAAGCGGCTTTGTTTTATACTATGTAAAGATTTGACACACTTACCATTGACATATCCAAGAGACTCTCCCCTGGTTCCCCTTTCTCCCCCTTATATCCCATGGATCCAGGAACGCCAGGTTTGCCTGATACCCCCGGCCGACCCTAAAGCATAATAATTAAATATAAATATCAAAAATCAACAAACAATGCGATATAAAAGTCATAAGCGTACTGGTTTACCTTTCCATCCTAGTAGCAAGAAAATAAAATATTTTTTAATAACTTTAATCCGTATAAGTTTTGGAATAGAAAGTTTGCTAAGATTACTTAAGGCCGGAAGGGAAAGGGTATATAATTTTCCTTTCCTTTCTATAATTTTCCTTTCCTTTCCGGCCTCAAATAATCTTCAGCCTTCCAAAATCGTTAAACTTGTAATAATAAAATTATGCAAGCGGAATAAACTGTTGACAAGCCTAAAATAGGCACTATGGCTGCTGTTGGCTCGCTTACTAACTTTATTGCCTGAAATTTGCTGATTTATTATTATGAATGACACAAAAAATAAGTGCCAAAATCATGAACAATGAATAGTTTTCCACAGATACTGCATTATAAAATCTATACTTTAATGCAGTGTTTTCAACCTTATTAAAGGCCGAGCCACACCGGTTGCGTGACGTGCACGTGCACGTCACGCAAGCGGTGTGGCTGGGCCTTAAGATAGTGACCAATTTAAAGTAAATAATATCTGATATCCCTTGTCTAGTTATCATGGGAGCCAGCCAAAATGTGTCGTTTCCCAACCATTTCATTTGCCATCCCATTTTTTTTCCTGTAACTGTAAATATTTCAGGATTTATTTCAACACCATCGTGTAGAACCCTATAGGTTAGGTTAGGTTAGTTTTTATAAAATCGTGAAATATTTACGGTTACAGAAAACAAAGCTGGTTTGCAAATGAAACGGTTGGGGAGCGATACAATTTGGCAAATTTATTTCACCGAAACAAAGGTAACCCAGTTATAATATTATGTAGGTAGTCTTTAGTCTAAGGAACCATGTAAAAATCTTTGCTTTTTACTTTGACATGTCTAGTGGCCGCCCGAAAAGGCCCTCACGGCTCCGCTGGAGTCGCGACTCATAGGTTAAAAAAGACTAATATGTCATATCGAAGTTGCTTCTTGTAGAAAATGTGGAATCAAAAATTGCATATGTAGCCAAGTGAATGTACACTTCTAGTGAATACTGATCAATTACAGACCCACCCAAGTTTTGCTGCAATGGGATCTACGTATCAAGTATAAGTATAAACCTATCAAGTATATTTTTGTATGGTTTAAATTAACTAAGTCCGAAAAAAAACTTGACGGTTACATAAGACTTATAACAGTATTATGACGTCACACTTATATAAGTTTAATCGGAACATGGGAACTACCCAAAGTAGTCTCGTGTAAGCTGAACTTACCACCCATCCAGGGAAGCCAGTCTCTCCCTTTTCACCGGGTTTGCCAGGGGGTCCTGGCAGTCCCTGGATACCCTGCAATCCCCGAGGGCCATTTGCTCCTGGCCTGCCTCGTCTGCCGCGGGGTCCTGCGTCTCCCTTTTCACCCTATGCAGGAAAACCCTCGTATAATTTGGATTTTTGCAATGCCAGAGCACAAAGCAAACGCATCTTTCATAATTGTTCAGATGCATCGGGAATGTTTTTTTTTTTACAATATTTAAGTGTAAATTTTATAAAGTGACATTGTTTTTTATAAAAAAAAAAATAATTGATATCATAATATCAATTTTAAATACCTAAAATATGGACAAAATTTCTAAGGATTAAAAACATCCTTACATTGTTTTGATATTTTGCAATGTACTGCGTTGCGATACATTGTAAAATATCAAAATAACGTAGGGATATTTTTGATGTAAGTATTACAGATTAATGACCAAATACATGGCTTTTTAGCCAAAGCATGCCTAAAGCATGTTTATGACTCATTTCGTGTATAAAAAATAGTACAAAGGCAAAATAAATGATATGATCTAAAGAAAGCTTATTATAAAAACATTGCCTGTAAAGTTTTGCTTAGTAGTAGTACTCGGAGAACATCTAAATGTAGATAATTTCATAAGGATGGTTATTTGTAATCATCATCATCATTTCAGCCCACGTCCACTACTGCAGGGTAAAAGCGTCTTCATTGTCAACGATAAAATATGGTTATACAAAAAATATTGTAAATACCTTTACGGTGATAATATTCGATCCAGACGAAGTAATGCTGATAGGCCCGGGAGGACCCCTTTCTCCCCGCTCGCCCTTCGGCCCCAGTTGACCAGGTGGACCCAACATGCCCGGCATGCCTGAGGGCCCAATATCCCCTCGCTCCCCAGGACTTCCATCTTTGCCATTTAGCCCAGGAGCTCCATCGTTGCCTTGGCTTCCCTTCTCACCCTGAAAGCGTGTTTGCTATCAGAAGACACTCTCGTAATAAATGTTTAAAAAAACAAAAAACCGCCTTCAAAAAGCAAAAAATAACTTCTTTAAAATGGTAGGTAAATAGGTCAGTCCAACTGAAGTCTGCTTTTGGTTAAAATATTGTTGGACGCCGACTTCAGTTGGACTGACCTATTTACCTACCATTTTAAAGAAGTTATTTTTTGCTTTTTGAAGGCGGTTTTTTGTTTTTTTAAACATTTATTTTATTTTATACTTTTTAGTGATCCTATTTATGCTGTTACGTAGCTCCACTTCTAAATATTAATAAGAAACTATAGAACATTTCAAGCTCGCCGCAGACAACGCCGCGGGAATGTCATAGTCATATTTAAACCTAAATGTGCTTCGTCATAGTCGCTCAACTTCCTTTATCGAAATATCTTATCGCCACTCTTGAAATAGGTACCGTTAAGGAGTTCCGGTGGCCATCTGTGGTCTTCATCATCAGTTCCACTTCACCATATAGTACTTTTCAAAAGCAAATGCATGAGTTACAGTGAAAAATACCAAAATCGCTATAGGTGTGCCTATAATATTTGAGGAGTTCTCTTGATTTCTCCATGATCCCATCATCAGATCCTGACGTGGTGACAATGAGACCAACTAGAAAGTATAACCATTTGAACAACGAAAAAATTTTTCAAGTCGGTCCAGTGGTCTTCGAGTAATCGGGGAACATACACAAAAAAAAAAAAACAACCCGACGAATTGAGAACCTCCTCCTTTTTTTGAAGTCGGTTAAAAAACGTCACGTTTGGAAGCAGGTTTTCCAGCGGTGGTTCTTAACTAGGTTTCGTGAAAATTGGTTGGGTCGATGAGGAGGTATAAGTTCTGAAAGATGGGGTCACTTTTACATTAGTGGTTTATTTCTCTAATATGTATACTTCGTCACTAACTTTCAAATTCAAATGCCACAATGAAATATACGGAAACAGCATACGTAAAGTATACATACAGTGCGTTAATGATTTACAGGTATTTTTTTATAGTATCTCGATCTGGTTTTCTTCAATTCAATCGTAAATCTTTTTCTTACCTTGTCACCTTTGACGCTTATGGAAGCTGCTTGTTTTTGTCCTGACAATGAAAATATACATGAATTCTAAGACATATTCTCGAAAACGTAATATAATTAAATTCTTGAATTTATAATATTTACTTGTTGGTTAAACAAGTTAAGAGTTTAGAACAAGGTAATAGAAATTTAAAAAAGCACCTATAGCAAGATATTCAGAGTCCTCAGGAACAAATCCTCCTGCCAAAGGAGGGCCTGGGGGTCCAGGAGAACCACGTTCACCTATGAAAAAAGAACAGAAAAGTATAGAAAAATGTGAGTTGACTTTCTATAATTATAATACTTATTCAACAGCGGCAGTTAAACCGTGTAGGGATTAGTAATAGGAAAAAGTGCCCTTTCAAATTAGTGTTATTTTACCTTTTTCACCTTTCTCAGCAGGCCGGCCGTTTGCGCCTGGTATTCCTGGTCTGCCGTCAATCCCCGGCGTGCCTCTGTCTCCTTTCAAGCCTCGGTCTCCTTGTGGCCCTAGGTGACCCTGCAAAATTCAACTCTCATAAAATACACTTTGTCAAATCCCTTTAGGTTTTACTTATAGGGGCCGATTTTTTTACATTTTGTTAATACAAAAAATCCAAGTGATCGATGGCCTAATTTGGCTGAAAATTATTTACACAATATACTTAGATACGCGAAACCTTCCTCCATGACACTTGCGCTAAATAGCAATTTTTATTGCGCTAAGCACCTATTGCAAGCAAGCAGCGTTATAACAGTGTTTTAACCTATTTTAAAAGTTGCATCTAAGCAAAGCGCTTAATTCTTTATTGGAATTGCTCCTCACCCGATCTCCTTTTGGTCCATTCATTCCAGCTTGTCCCCTGTCCCCCTTGGGTCCCGGAAAGCCACGATCTCCCTGGGGCCCAATGGGTCCTAGTTGACCTGCATCACCTTTAGGACCCGGTGCTCCAGGTCGACCTATTGCACCTCCATAAGATCCCAGAAGGGATTCCTAAGAAAGAAATTCATAAAGTTAGAAAACAGTCTCAAGGTAGATCTAGGAATCTTCATTCAATCTCGTCTTAAAAAGGAAAGGTTTATTAACTGTTCTCAAAATAATCATGATTCCATCTTAATGAAAGGTATACATCAAGAAATAATTTAAAGCACTTAATTCAAAGTTCTTGTTTAGGAGAAAATTAATAAGAACTTTGCCAACCCCGGGTTAACCGTCCCTCAAAACTCGGGAGATAGCAGAGGCGACAAAATTTAAATTATTTTCACACAATACACACGGCAAACTTCCGAGATCCGAATTTCCCTTATCTGTCGCGTCGATATAAATCAAGGGTGTAAAGTGACTTTCACACTTTCCCCAAAGTCCTCGGGCGTTTGTTTGTGAATGAAAGAGAATCGTTCCTCCGAAAAAGCTATTCGTTTCTGTTGAAAACCGATCTCGCACAACAATGTAAAGGAAATCAAGGATGCCGATCAATTTTGTTTGGAACTGTCACCACCGTCAGATATTCTTGGTTATTATTAAGCGATATTACTTGGGTTAGGCGTAGATATGTCGACTTGTGACAATATGACAATATTCTTCCGAAACTGTGACATGTATTATGAACCTTGATTCCATGGAACTCGTATGCTGTGTTATTGAAAACTTAAAGTAACATTTTATTCGTCGACATTTCATATGCGTTTCACTACGAATATTTATAATGAGTGTTATTTTACGAAAAGCTTAGTGAAAAGCCTACACAGCACTAAATTAATATTAAAGCGTATTTCCAAATGGCTTACCTTGTATATTGGCCTAGGCTTCCAATTTGACTAAATAAACAGAAATGGATAGCGTGAAAATGTTGTACAAATAAGCTGAATTTTCCAGAAATGCGTTAAGCATTATTCCATAAAAATAATTATGGTTCAAAAATATACTAACTATATTCCTATATCTGTATAACGTGACAAACAAATCACACACAATATTATAAAAGAGTAACGAATTCAAGACAAATTAGCTTAGTATACGAGAACTACATTAGAACGCGTACCTATACAACTGCGAATTGACTGGGTTTTCAGCCTTTATCAGTTTTCAAGTTTTCTATCAATGCGGATGACAAATTAATTATATAATAATGTCAAACATGGCCTACTGTGATGGCTTAAAACATTTTATTAAAGAGCCCTACTTCAAGATTACATGTAAGAGTTAATATTGAGGCCAAACACCTTTTCGATCCACATACTTTGTGTGTTACTTGATCGTTTGTTCTGTTCTACTTATTAATAAAATGATTAATTTTGAGATTAATGTGATCACTAAGTATCTAAAATCAATCGTGATTCGAAACAGTACGTTTCGAATGTTTTTGCCCTATAAAATTTCTGGCATAAGCAATCCCAGTTTAGAAAAATAAGTTTAAAAAAAGAGGTTTCATGTATTGTAAAGGTTACATAAATAACTTGTTTAGAAACATTTGGCACGCACCTTTTAATAATAAGCACTAATTACCTAAACATTAGTCTTCTGTTTGAGTATTTTAAAATGTATCAAATTGACACTTACATCAAAATTACTATAGTCGGAGGAAGCAGGGGTACCGGGCGGGCCAGGTGGCCCAGGGTTCCCCGGTCTTCCATCAACCCCTGCTTCCCCTTTAGGTCCTGGTTGACCCTCTGGTCCTCTTGGTCCCGAATCTCCTCTGTCTCCTTTGTCCCCTCTTGGTCCCACTGGACCGCGCTCCCCTGGCATTCCGGTTTGACCCTGTAACAATTGGATTAATAATATCGTTACATATATAGAACAATTATAGTAAAATATGTTTTTGACTAGATAGATTTTCATATATTTTTTATTGGCGTTTCTCCCTTATCATACTATCGAAAAAAGGTAAGCACTGTGAGATAAGATAGAGATACTTAATTGCGTGCGTGACTATTGTTTGTCGAACAATAGTGACGTATCATCGCTCTCTTCTATATCAATACCCTACCAGCGAGCACCAAAAAAATTAACTCATGCGGCGAGAAATGGCGTTCGATTAAATAAAAATTCTAAGTAATGACACGTTCGTTGAAAAATGTCGACAAAATAATAGGTATCCCCAATAGAGATACTTACAGCCATGCCAGGTGCGCCGGTCCTGCCATCTGCACCAACCAGCCCTGGGGGCCCTGGAGGACCCTGCAGCTCTGGAGCTACCTGCAGCAGCGACAGGATGGTCGAGGAGTTACAGCCGCACTGTCCCAGAGATGCGTAGTTTTCGCCGAAAACTTGCTGAAATTTCAACCTTATGTCAGTAATGCCTCTATGGTCTATGATTGGCAGTTTGATATTTAATTATTTAATTAAAATGCCCTTTGTATAGGGCTTTTTATTTTTTATTTAATTCTCATGACAATAATTTATAAACATCACAATAGAAAAACACACACACACACATAAGCAGAAGGTCAAAGTATATGAACCAGTAACAGATAAAAGTCCGAAATCAAACGGTCAGACTCAGCTAACCCAAAAAGCTAAAACAATGACAAAAACATTCCAAAACTAAATTAGATAAAAAATATATAATTATCGAAAAACTTAAAAAATTACAAACTCATTTAAAAAGAAAACATGCCACGTCTTTAATGCTTTCTTTTATCACAACCAGTTTACAAATTCTACTAATTACCTTGACCATGTTCCTCTTTAAAATGTAAGTGTCAGAAAAAAAGACAGATCAAATAAGTCAACAATTTTTCTCCACAGTAAAGCATCACACATTTCAAGTATAAACGATGTTATCGAAACTTATAAGAGGCAGCCCGAAAAAAACTAATATCCTGAAAAAGTTTAAAGAGAAACCCGTTTCAATTACGTCCCGACATATAGGAAGGAAGGAAAAATATGTCAAGGAGGTGGCGGGTTCGGCAAATACGATTACTCAACATCGTTGGCGCTATTCTATTGAAAAGCTCCCTTAGAGAAAATCAAATGAATCGATATCCCCAACTGAAACGCTGGCCAGGCGCCAAGAGCTTAATAAACTTTATTACGACCGGCCCGTCCCAATTTAGTGGCAGTGTCGACGGCGCTAAGTCTACCAGAAAAGTCAATAGTTCAAAAAAAGATCGATGGTACTCAACGGCATGAAAGAGGGACCGCCTTATTACTTTAGGCCGTGGCACCATAAAAAATAATCTTATCAACTTAATGATATGCAAAAAGAGGGTCTCTGTTTTGTTTGGGTGAAATATTTTTATTCAAATGTATCATTTCCCAAGTTTTTATTTATCAAAAAGGTATTTCCAGCCGCAGCATATTATAGTCGTAGCTAACTTATATGATGTAAATAGCGGTTTTGGTATTCCTGAAACTAAAAACAAAATTAAATATATTTTCGGAATACGGGTATAAAATATGGTCAGTGATACCATTGACTAAAAATGCTTCACTCAAATACGATTAGCAGAGGCACTGGAAAAATGTACTTCATAGTTATAGGTCCTTGTTAGGTTTGTTTCATAGGTAAATCTGTGTGTTGTAATATTTATTTATATTATATTTTTATTTGTAATGTTAACGGGGTCTTTATGTTTTTGTATCCCCAAAAAAAATGGAATAGACATAGGCGGTTTCACAGTTTTAATCAATCCCCTATACAATAAGTATTCTTTGATTTCCGCACTCATTTATGATTACAGAATGAAATTTGTCCAGGCCGACTAAAATGCAATAAAGTTGCTAAAACTTAATTTAAAATGGACAACAATTAAAAGGTTCTGTTGACTTCCGGGCGCAGAAAGGACAAGATTGGCCGGAAGAGTGATGTTCTTGTTGTGGCTAATTGCAGCTACTCGTAGTTAAAAAGATTAAACCAAATTACAGAGGGCTCTTCCGGGCCCAAATTGACCTAAGTTAGATGAGTTTAGATTTAGACAATGTAATTATAAAATTGAAATTATTTTCGAAATCCGTTCAAGTGTGTATGATTAACATGAGCGTTAGACGTGATCATCCAGGATCTTACGTCAACCCGTCAACCCGTCAACCCGTTACGTATTTTATATAGCGATAACGATCTCGCTACGCATCTTGTCTAGAGCCACTGGGGGTAAGTCAAGATGCATAAACCTAACTTAGCCATTTTAGAAAATCGATAAAATGTATAGAATGGACGTAAGGTGATAAGGTGATGACAGATCGTTCGACCGATATGTCAGTTCCATACATTAGCAGCTTTTGCATTTTAGCTTCGCTCTCAGGAGCGATGCAACGTTTTTGTTATGACTCTTGGAAAAATGGAGAGATGCCCTACAAACAGAAATAATTAATGAATTACAAGGCGACACAGAAAGATACTAGGAAAAAAGAGAATGCCAACATCTAATATAGGGACTTTATTTCATTATTATTATTTACATTACAGAGAGGCTAAGGGATGGTCTAGTATGTACTGTGTAGGTACCTATCACTCAATTTAAATACGATTGTATTATTTATTTATTTATCTAAAAAAAATGAAAGAACCTTGAAGACATTTCATTAACTCTCTTTTGACTGTTTCACTCGCCACGATCGTGGTAATCATAGGCAAGTGTCATTATGTTCGATAAATTAGAGTAACATTTACGTACAGAAAATAACACGTTTTAAACTTAAAATCAAAATACTCTGAAAACCAAGTACTTAATAAGGTATGGGACCGGTTAAACAGCGGCCACTCCTCGTGTAAAAAGTTGCATTTCAATAGGCTATTCAAGTTCAGGTTAGATAGAGCGGGCGCTGAGGCAAGCGGAGATAGCAGCCGCCCGCGGGCCAAGACGTGAGCGATAGGGTAATTAAACCTTTTTATTAAGATAATGTAGGTTTTGCGCAGAAAAAAAAGTGCATGAAAGGCTCGTACAAAAAAGGATAAAAATATAGTTTTATGGCGCAATTTTGTTCGGCCGTTTGTCTATGTATAGATTTGTACATGTTTCCCAGTAGAGCAGCGGTATAGTTCAGCAAATTTACAATTAATAGTATTTTAACACTAGATTCTGTTTTATTTCACACTAGAGTGCTATTAACTTCAGATAAAAATAAGTTTCAATCACTTGCACGTACCTATACTACTGGCAGAAAGATTTGTCTTTTTCATATACAGTTTAACTAGTCACAACAGCTCCGAAATTTATCGTTGACTTCAGAAACATTGCTGGATAATTGATCAAAATGTGTGAACCGACAACAATAATGACCTTTCATAGTTCAGACAACAGTAAAATAAATTTGTACCAGTTCTCGTGATCAGAATGGGCTTTTTAAATTACATTATGTATCAAAAAGCTCGGTGACAATGCAGTAACATCTGATGACAGAGTTAAAGGCCACCCTTTAACTCTGTCATCAACTGAATCTCCGATGTCTTTAACGTAAGCCAACCGAATTGGACTCGTTCTTAATTTCATTTCTATAAATGAGAATGAAAGCTAAAACTAGCGGTCAGCGACAACAGCGTATCTATTTATTTTAAACTTATTTGCTAATTAACTTTAGTAAACTGCTGTGTCTTATCCCGTGGAACACATCATTTTTGTTTACAGTAGGAGCAGATGACGCCCGCAGGCCAACGCGAATGCGGCACGAAGCTATATGTGAATTCGCTTTGTTCACTTCATATTTGCGCTATAGTATTTTGCAAAGGTGTAATACCTCTTTTGTATTTGTACGCGCTGTAATACAGGCGTTTGTTTTACGGTAAAAGGCACACTTTTAAAGGTATAAAAATGCGTTCTAAAGCGTAATAGTTCCTATTCATCAAATTAATATATTTCCATTATAACATAAGGCTATTAAAACCAAACAATTCACCATTATCATCATTTCAGCCGAAAGACGAATGCTGGTCATATGGCCTCCTCCAAGGTTTGCCACATAGACCAGTCCTGCGTTGCTTGCATCTATTGCCACGTCGTCGGTCCACCTTATTGGAGGCCTACCTACGCTGCGTTTTCCTGTGCGTGGACGCCACTCGAGATCTCTTTGACCTCATCGGAAATCTGTTCTGTGAGTCATGTACCCCGCCCAAAGCAAATGCCATTCTTAGGGTTATTTCGGTGACTCTGGTTCTCGTGCGGAATTCCTCATTTATGATTCGATCACGGAGAAAAATTTCGAGCATAACTTTTTCAGTGACCTTGAGCTTTACTATGAAGCCCGTCGTTTACGCTCATGTCTCAGTACCATAGTTCGATACTTTATGGTATTGAAACAATTAATCAAAACGAATCCTCTACTTATGCCTTCTCTTATTCTCCTCTACCTCTATTCTACTAGGCAAAACCATATCGCTTTTGACGTGTTATGGTATTGTTAATAACTCGGCCGCCATTATTGTTAACGAAATAAGAGTTATCGTAACGTTGACAATACAACAATACAACATAACATGACATGACATGACATGACATGTTGACAATATAACATGTCAAGGCAATTTGTTTGTCCCCAGTAGAATACGGATATTATGCAATATGTGGTTATTAATTTGTGAAAAATCACGCCTGTGCTAAATGATAATTGTATTACATTATGTAAACGTTATCATAAATATGCCTTATCAAGTATTAAAATAATCAAATGGCAGATTGATCGCTTTGTTTTTTAATTCAGCCAACCAGCGGCAAATTCGCTCAGGATCTTTACAAAAATGGATTATAAGGAAGGCTTATGAAGTACCCTGTTTAAATGAAATCTGTTGCTGGGTAAACCCTTCTCAACTTTGAAATGAATGCCATTGCCAGATTCACCAGTATTTACAAAACGCGACGAAGGTACAATGTGTGTCGAAAAAACTTACAAAAGATGAAATCGTAATTGACAATTACATAAGTAGTGATAACATTTGACTGATTGACGAGTTGTCAAATTCGAGATAAACCTGATGTTAGTAGTAAGACAAAACGTGGGTTGTTACTTTCGTCGGTGATATTGCGATACCGTGTAACTAAAAAACAAAGGTGTACAACACCGGAGCCAGCGTTTGGTTAAAATGTTTGCCAAATGTATTGTTTCCTAACTTTTTATTTGCCAACCCAGTTTTATATAAATATTTCAGGATTCATTTCAGTACCATCGTGTAGAACCCTAAAGGTTAGGTTAGGTTAGTTTTTATAAAATCCTGAAATATTTACGGTTACAGAAAACAAAGCGGGTTGGCAAATTAAACGGTTGGGAAACGATATATTTGGCAAACATATTTCGCCGAATCAAAGATAACCCGCAAAATACACCTTAGCTTGCTAGTCAATAAGGTACTTATTGCAACTTATAGAATTCGTTACTTAGGTATAGTCCATTCGCTTAGATAGTGTCGCTACACCCGCACGTACTTGTGGTTATTGTTATAAAATACGAATATAATTCGATGTGAACTGCCAAATTCACTTGAGCGTAACACCCGCAAGAGAATTTGGCAGTTTACATTGAATTATATTCGTATTTTATTACAATAGCCACAAGTACGTGCGAGTGTAGCGACACTATCTAAGCGAATGGACTATACGCGGTATTGCAATATCACTGACGTTATTCGATAAAAAAAAACTTTCTTTCAATTCGACTACGAAGTATTAGACGCGAAACTGAAGTCGCCACGCGCTTGTAAGCACGAAAGGCTGAGTTAGGTAAATACCTACCTCTTTGGCATGTTTTCTTTGACCGACCGGTGACCAAGTTAAATACACGCCCTACAACTTAGACCGGTCAAATTATTGGTCGATGAATTGAAAGTTAATTGTTCAAGTGAATCATCTAACGGGTGGGACCAAGTGAGCGACGATGTCTTCTAAGAAAGAACCTACAGATATAGTGCATTAACATACGACATCGTAGGTATTTTGTCGGATTAGTTCTTTTTCGTTTTAGTATTGCAGCTGACTGAGAACGCAAGATAAATAAAAACTTTCCCGACCAATTACGATGTCGTATGGCTACCCACATCTGTACCTAGGGTAAAACACCTAATTATTGGCCTCTAAAATACCACTTACTGGCACCTGGTAGTGGTTATTGAATTATCGTCTCTATTAGCTTATGTTAAAGTTAATGGGGCCAATAATTGGTAGGTGGCCAATGATAGGGCAATTCAGCCTACACAGTATTCCGTAAGCTAGCTACGAGTACTTACTCCATCTCCGGAACCCGAGACGTCCGCAATGGCCGTAGTCCCTGGGACGCCAGGGGGGCCCTGGGGCCCTGGTGGCCCCGGCGGCCCCGGTGCGCCTCTGATGGACTCTCCAGGATAACCCTGGAGGCATAATTTAACTGTTGAGAAGGTGTATTTAAAATCCGTAGTAATGTCTTCATGCAGATGTGAACTTCGCCTGCAAACGCCGAAGTAGTGTTGTTGTGTTGTGTTCACGCCCCAGGGTAGAGGTGATTTATAGAAAGGATGAAAAGGAAGATGAAAAAAGCCTACAAATTGGAGTAGTAGTAGAGAAACGTTTCCGCATTTTGTATAGAAATTGACAGTTTCGCAATACTCTGATTACATTACTTTAGATAAATAATTGCAGTAGTTATATGGTTCTTCTTATCCCAAAATAGATGTAATAATGTGACTCGCTTCCAAACCGTGTCATCAAAAGTTACAATGTAACAGTCTGTTGTGGTACACTCGGCCGGAAATTAAGTTGGGAAAATAGCGGGCCACGTTTTCAAGGCTGGGTGATATGATTAGTAAGGGTGGAAATAGTTTTTTATATAATCATGTAGCAACTCGTATAAATACGTTTTTTAATGTTAAGTAACTTCTCAGTTTGACGTCAAAATACCTGAATATGTACGAGTCAATATAATGATCGTGCATCATTATATTCTGAATACAGATTCTAAGAATTTAGCTACTAAAGTGTAGCTACAGCTACTTCTGAGAAAGTATAAAAAAGACGCTTAAAATGTATATTTTACTTAGTAAAATAAAAAAAATCTAGGGTAATTTCGTAAACCATGGTAAAATCAACATACAAATCAAAAAGTGTAAATTTGCCAGTTTAAGGTGTTTTAATGTTCGTAAAAGTTAAAGGATTTATCACGCTCGTATTGAACATTATGACGGCTTACGGAGGCTCCCCCTTGTCATAAATATTCCGAGCCATAATCGTTAATCAGGTACTTAACAACTCTAAATTATTTGCCTAACAACGATTTAGTGATGTTCTTATTGAAATTTTAATGTTGTTAAATATTCATTTAATGAAGCTTAACAGGGTTTTATTAATTTACAGGTTATTGTGTTGAACTAGCTTTCCGCTCGCAACTTCTTTGATAAAAGTTCATATTATTTACTCTTTATCCTTCGCCTCGCCTCGCCTTTTGATTTCACTCGTGGTAGATTTTTCAAAAATGAAATTTTCTCAATTATAGCTACTTTAAAATAGTGACTTCCATGTTTTCTAATACCAAAAATGGAATAAACAAAAAAAACTACTTCCGCTATTAATTCACATCTTCCTATTGAAGAAGCTTTTTCTAAATTTTAAGTCTCTAAGTTCAGCGGTTGTATGTTTGCCTGTCATTTTATCAGGGAACTCTTTCGTACATAATATGAGGATCTAATAATTATGTATTTTCAACATTTATTTCTGAAATATGCTAAGATGTTATGAATAGCAAATGTTGGAGAAATTCCCAACAGAATCGGGAGAGCTATTAGCTAAAACAGTATATCTCGTGAAATAGCCCAATATATTCGAGTTTTGAGCGATATTTCATCTGGATATTCTCTCAACATTTAATAAACTTATGATTATTAAAAGTCAAGGTCAGTCAACTTTTGAGAAGACAAACAATATTAGTATGCTGCACAAACATTCATCAAAACAAAATTTCGCCATAAGTCGCATTCTGTCACTTTTTACTTCGCTGAATTAGAAAGTGGCAGGAGATGTCTTAATATTACTTTAATGCTAATGAACGTTTTATGTGACTGGATATTAATATCGTAATATTAGCAAAACTAATCGTTTGAAACATCATAAAAGGTTCACGTAGGTACAATTTCCTGAATCAGTGAGACGTATACGGGCACTCATATTTTGATAGAATAGACATTCTATTAAAGTTTGTATTACAACTTCGTCCAATTCCATCGCGAACTACTAAAAGTTGAACAGTAATATTATGTTAGGGCCTGCTAGGTACAGATAAACACAAAATGTCTGAAGTACCTATTTCTTTATTTTTATTTTTATAATCTGTTGATAAATAGTTGGCGTTTGTTTTAATCTATAGCAAGGACACTATCTTTTATCAATCTGGAATTATTGCCTGATAATGAATTCGTTCGTCTTAAGTGCAAACCTACGCTAATTTATACTTTGTGAGTAGGTCGGCATTTATGTGGTTTCATACATTAACTCAAAATCATTATAACTATGTGGTATTAGTTATGAAAGGTTTACATTCATCTGGCATAACTGTTTTTGGCATAAATATCATTTGGCATACTCATCATTGAGCATAATCATCATTTGGCATAATCATCTTTTAGCATACAGTCTTTTTTTCTGAAACCGTATACTTTCCAGGATTGTTATAAAATAAACCTAACCTAACCTAATGGCTTCTATGCAATGATAGTTTAAATAATCCTGAAAAGTATACGGTTTCAGAAAAAAGACTGTATGCTAAAAGATGATTATGCCACATGATGATTATGCCAAACGATGAGTATGCCAAATGATGATTATGCCAAAAAAAGTTATGCCAGATGAAGGGTACCCGTTATGTAAAACAATATTACCCCCAATTGAGACTGTTTGAGTCAGCAATTGTAACAAATTTGGGTATGAAATGAAATGGCCACTGCGTTTTTCTTTTAAATTTCTCTCTTAGTGGGACCAGCTGATTTTTACCGTTACCCTATTAATTTGGTAAAACAGTAAGCCCAAGTTGACCTATGTTATAAATACCCTATGTTGCTTAAATGCTATGACGACGTTCATTTCTCGGCAATATAAATTCTATAATAATAATAAATATCAAAGAGTATTTGTTCTCCTTATTCTTCATTATCTTCTGCAGCATTCTATTTAAAAACCCACTGATGAGCGTACCTATATTATGCCTCTCCTAGCTTAATATTCAATATGCCCTATTTTGAGAAGTTTGTTTCCCATTCAGTATTTCAGTTGTTTCTAAACCATCTGATAGGCTTTTGTTTCTTTTTCTAATTTATCGCTAGACACAGCGTTACTGGCTTGTTACATGAACGTAACTAGAGGTAATATACATTTTCACTTTTACTATTGGCACATGTTTGTAGTTAAACTGGGTATAATCGCGTAAAGAACAATTATTAATTCACCTCGATGTTTCGATCGTATTGCAACGATAGTGATCACGGAACACTGAAGAGGCGGGCGTCAATATCTGCGGGTGGTGCGAGTTTTCTGAAGTTACCCGGTCGTTTTTGTTGATTTGATTCAATTATACGGCCCACAACACCTGAACCGCTAATACAGTTATAGGAACAAAATTAAAAAAAATAGTTCTCAATAAATTTCGCACACGTGCAGACATCACCTAACCATACATAATATCAGTCAAGGTTGATGCATTAATGCAGTTAAATTTCGTAGCCGAGTATACTTGCACAGTACACGGCACGCGACGTTAACAAACAGTGTTAAGTTTGCTTAATGGCTCTATATCATGGCACGGGAGGGTTAAACTTCCATTTGTTACGCCATCCGCGTACGGAGCTTACTCATTTGCATTGATCGTGTGAACAGGTACACTTGATGGACTATGAATTAGGCGCTGTGTTATTCTCAAACAATTATCTAACGAGCTCGGTGGGAATTTACACTGGTTGACCCGTAAGCGCGTTGATTTTATATGTTTTGGCGTCTCTCACGGCTTGGCGGTTCGTCGCTGCCTGAGCAAAGCCCGAGACATCTATGTCTGTACTTACTGATATTATCAAGAGATAAAAAATTTAATTTTAATAATTTTAATAAAATTGTGTCTTTGTTCGCATGAAGAGATAAAAGAAATGGAAATCCTCTGGAAATCCTGAACAGATTTTTTTTCGTGGTTAAACCTTCGATTTGGGTAAAATAAGTCATATTTTCTAATTTGTTTTTTTACTTTGTGTTTTGTGCCCGCATTTATTTTGTTAATTGTAACTATGTGTGATTTTGTAACTTGTGGAAACTTTTCTGGTTGATGCTAAATTAGTTGTACTGTCCCTTTGAACCGAAATAAAACATAAAACCATAATTGGTTGTAATCTAATAGGAAGCTACGGCATCCATGACATAATATAGTATTAAGACCTACTTTTATTTTGTTTTAACGGGAGCGAAGCCAGGGTAGGTCACTAGTGTGCGCGCTGTGTGCATTCACCTCGACAGCTAAATATTTAAGAGAAGAGGAACACGGCTGAAGTGGTCAGTTATTGGTTAGCATAATTATTTTTATTCCTAACGTACTTAACGCATTATTATCTTACCACATCATTTAGTTCGTTTTAACAATGACCTTATCAATTAGGTCTTCTTTACTTTAGTTTAGTAATAAACTAGTAACAAATATAGGATAAATGGTTTCAAAAATACGCAAATTATGTTTTTTAAATTTATTACGCTAAAATAGCTTTAATAATTATTGAGATAGATTTTGCAATATGCGACTTTCCATATGAATTTCATTGTAGTTAATTATTTAATAGAGTATTGAATGCTTCGAATGCCTCCTTTAGTATTACAGCAGCATTACGGACCCGGCAGTGCCCACGCGCTTGCCACTCGCCGGACACGCGGCGTTACTTCCCCTCCACCTTTATAAAGTATATGGACAAGCAGGATATTATGTTACTTAAGTTGCATAGGTACTCAATCTTATCAAAAAATATCGTTCTGCATTCTCGTAGGCTTATTACCGTTAAGTCGGGTTTGTTATCTTTATTGAAATTAGGAATCAATGTTGTGAGATTTTGTAATTTTAACGCCTTTAGGGCCACTTGCAGCAAAATATAAATCTAGAGCTAGGGCACTGAACACAAAGAATTGCGTACATTGAATCAACATTACTTGTCTCTGTCACTCGCGCACAACGATATTGCCGTCGCGCTCGAACAGCAACATCATGTGTAAACCATTTCCCTATAGTAATACGGCTCCCTACGGTAAAGTTCGATGTACGAAATTCTTCGTCATCGGTGCCTACGCGAGATTTTTTTTTATGTTGCATAACTTATGCAGAGTACGGTCATGAGCGTTAATTTGGGACCCATTTCAAGAAAAATATGCTTGAATTCGTCAATGTCTTTAGAGATGTCAAGTCATTTGTAACTTTTAGGAAACTCAACCTTATTGTTGTAGAATGTCAGATTGACTTTGGACCTAAGGTGGGTACCAAGTTTAATTTCGTGACTGTACATTTATTTATGAAAGTTTTCGTCAAGTAGTTCGTCTTTCCGTTTCTGTAAAAGGTTATCCAAGAACACGACGAGACGAACACCATCACGAAAATACATTTAGCATACTTAAATAAAGATTATAATTAACGAATTTTCATGCATTTCGCCCTCAAATTCCAGTATATTAATATATTATAGCCTTGGCACCATGCACCCATTGTGTTAGTTTTGCGTTACGCACTAAACTTGTTTATTGGGAATTGGGCGGCAGTGTCGTATAGAAATCATTTAAGAGCGTTAGGGACGGTCATTGGTTCGGTAAACATAGTTCGCGTGCCGTTTTATACAAAAATACACAATAAATGTGTTACTTATTCATTGTTTTATCTCCTCCATGCTACGTTTTCCGGATAAAAAAATTACCAGTTAAAGTTAACGCTCTGCATTGTTACAAGTAAAAGAAAATATTGTCAAATGATTCAAATGAAACAATAATACATTTTTCAACAAGTTATTTAAAAAGAACTGATTTTAGTAACGGCTTGTGCCAGTATGACTGGTACGGATTTGAGATAAGGGCAAAAATACATTTTCTACTTTCTGCAAACAAGGCTTTGTCTTGGCTTTATTATGATTTATTTTGTTACGTCCTTTTACTATGAAAGCATGTAAGTAATTATTTAGTGTGTATAACATTTTTTATGTTATTTTAGAAAGCATTTGTAAGGTGTAAGTAGTGTGAATAATAATGTAAATTTTCTTGCCCTTGGGCCGCGTTCTCCTTTTTCTCCTCTAAGTGACATTGGATACCCTGAAAAAGTAAATCAGTATTCGATATTATTTTTCTTTTACGTCCTGTGCTAAGAACAACAAACAGAAATATAAACGCGTTTCTGCGGTACAGTTTTTTCTTGGATCATTTTGTTTTCTATAATACAGAAAGCGTAGGTACATGGGCCCGATTCAACAGAAAAATATTTTTGTTTAATCTCAAGTTATTTATTACAAGTTTGCCATTTAATATCAGATTAAGTCCTTCTGTTGAATCGGTCCTATATATCATCCATAAAATCTTTTGGATAGGAGATACCAATAATAAGGTTAAAGAAGTCATAAATTACTTTATTTTTTGTTTATATTATTAACCCATGCGTGTTTAAAAACTTCTTATTATACACGTTACTATGCATAATAGACTAATTATCAAAAAAGTATCTATTAAACATACCCAATAGGTAAGATACTCGTAAACCTATCATTAATGAATTACTAAACGTAGAATAACTCGGTATGCGTAATATACCTCTACAAAACATAAGCTATTTAAGCCCTCGTGCGCTAAAATACTGCTTTACGGATTCCTTTGTTAACTTTTCCCCTATTCCCACAAATAGTTATCTCTAGAGTTTTCTGTGAGGGTTGTCTTTGACACGTGTAACTATTGACACATCAAACATTGACACGTTAATTAAGGGGTAGCAACTTAGAGCAAATACCTTCGAGTCCAGGGGGTGGCGGGGGGATGGGGGGGAAGGTCCCAAAACGGCCGGACCCTTCGGCGTCCCCTTCTTCTTGATCCACCTGTATGCGACAGTTAATTAGTAAACAGTTACAATATACGTTAACGGTGAAACATTTTTCTGTTGTGCGTAAAAGTGACAGCTTACAAAAAAAAAGGAACGTTACAATGGCTGATACGAAACTAGCAAAAAAAGCTACGTTTTGAGTTCTGAGGTTTTGTGAAAATTCTCTGAAACGACTTGACGATTTATATCAGTAACATCGTGTACCTAGAACCCTATAGCTTAGGTTACGTTAGTTTTTATAAAATCCAGAAACATTTACGGTTACAGAAAACAAAGCGGGTTGGCAAATGAAACGGTTGGGAAACGATACAAATTGGCAAACATATTTCGCCGAAACAAAGGTTACCTGCATCGCTATTGCCTAACGCACTCGCAATCGCAATCGGCTTCAAAGCGGAATAATTATTTTAATTTTGTATGCAGACTCGCCTTCAGATTGTCAAAATGAAACCGATTGCGATTGCGAGTGCGTTAGGCAATAAGCCCTCCGCTCTGATAACAGTCATGCGTCTCAAAAGCATTCATTTTTTTAAATTATTATTTACTGATAATAAATATTGAATAATGTCAGTGTTTGCTACGCCCTCTTTGGACTAGAGGTCTGAATGACATAATTTAAGTCTAGCTGTGACGTATGAAAGACCATGTGGCGTTTAAGTACTTTAGACATAACGAGTTTTTTTTTTCTCAGAAAATAATGAAATTAAAATAAATAAATAAATATTTGCAATTGAGATAAATATTATATTGATTAGGGTCAGCTGGAAGAGATCCCTTAAAGGGATAAGTTCGCCGTTGTGCATTTATTTTAAATCTTCTTTGTACCTATTGTTTTTGTTTTGTACAATAAATTGTTTACATACATAATCCTTTATAATACCTAAGCATCTTCTTTTTAGAACTAAAAAGTTCCTGTTGTATCAATTAATCATTAATCTGAATTAATTAGGCGTTAATATAATAATGCAAAACTTGATGCTAATTGACAAACATAATTGATACAATATAATCAGTTTAATTGTAGATGTTAACACGACATGTCAATCCTTAATTAGTTCTATCATTTAATAACGGCTGACATGTTACACTAATGTACATTAATTACATGAATTTCGCTTTTCCCATTCAAACACAATAAAATAAAAATGTTTACCAAAAAGTATGCTTTAAAATTCCTACAGAACCTTTTTGAAAATGTCGTCCATAATATTTTATTCCGATATTGTAGAAAATTTTCAATCCGCCTTAAGAGGATTGTAAATTGTGAACCTAAAAATATCCACACAAAATGTAATAACGTTTCTCTCGCTTAAACCTAGTCCGATTTTACCCGACTGCCGAAGGAGGAGGGTAATGTGTTTCACAGCCTATATATGTATGTTTGTTCCTTTGTGGCACTATAAAAAGTAAACCCGTTGTCCGATTTTGATGATTCTTATGTTAATCGATTTGTCTTAATCTGGTGAGTGTAACTGAACTGACAGTAATCAAAATTCAATATGGCGGTAACCAGACGCCATATTGTGCAAAAAAAGAAAGTCGACCTAGTATGACAAGTGGGGTATCATTGAATAGGGATTTAAAAATCGTTCTTAGGTTTCTTTCATCATTTTTCATTTTGAATGATCATTTAGGATTTATAACGATTTAAAGTTGGTTAGCAAAAGTTGGGTTTTGAAAGCTTGCTTTTTGTTAAGTTATTAGTGTAGATGTTATGAAAAACTAGGTCTATACGTTTTTCTTTCCAAGAAAATATTTCTAGAGAAATAAAAAAAAACGGAAACTTACATACCTCGTTGTTGATTTAGGAGGAAAGAAACGTTATCGCCCATCATCGGTTCACAATCCTTTTAGCGAATTTGACATTCGCAACGTTAAGACACATCTAAAGAAACCGTTTGTTGAAATACAGCCTTTTGTTCAGCCTCTACGAGGAACAAAAATTAACATACAAGTCTATTCCCCTCTTTTTTCAGCAGTCAGGTAAGAAGAAAATTAAAAAGGGGCTTAAAAGTTAAAACATAATAATAAGTTTTCAATAAATACTGACACTGTCACTAACTTCCGTGAAACCGACCCAAAACACACTTTTTAATCAATCAACCACACACTTCTGTTACCGAAACTAACGAGACCACACACAATGCGAAAAAAACGCATTCAAAAATACGACCTACACCTGGTATTTAAGGTACATTTTCAACAGGGTTTGTAAATAGTGGAATCGTTAGCGATCGACTGTAGTGTTTGCGAATCGCGGACAAAGGCAGTCTATGTAATGATGCTTGACAAACGAGCGAACCTACTCGATATTTTTGAATTTGGAATTTTCATTTTATTTATAAAATAGAGAGAAATCGTTACGTGCTAGTGACAATGGATTGGTTAGGATTAAATTTCCTGTGATAAAAAAAGTTGCGTGCTTGCATTAAACGTGGCTTTAGCAATATTCTGACACAAAAATCAGTTAAATTGACGGTCGCGGCGCTGAAAAAAATCGAACGACATCTCGTTTATAAAATTCGGTCAATACATCTAGTCTCTACTAGGAAAGGACCATAGGACACGGATCAAGAAACATTACTGTTTTTCTTTGGCGGTCGGGTAAAAAGGCAAATGCTCAGGTTGCAAAAACTTTAATTGAATGTCGCCTAAAGTCACGTGTTGAAACTTTCTACCTTGCCGAATTAGAAAGTGACAGGTGTCCTTATGAGCAAGAAGCACAGTATGTACAGTAGTTCGTCTTCAAACGAAGGTATATCCCGCGGCTTGCATGTGTGAGTTCCTCGAGCGTACCGTAAAACGGGGTAAGTAGGGATTAAGGGGTGAGTACGGACACAACCGAAAATAAGTCATATCTTGTTACAAATAAGAACAAGTATTAAATGCACAATAACGTTACGTCTTTTGGAAATAATTTCAGTCTTATAATTAGTAACATATGCTTCATTTTAGGTTGTGTACCCTACTCACCCCTTAATCCCTACTCACCCCGTTTTACGGTACGCGCCGCGCTGCGAGCCACCACAAGCAACTCAACAGGACGCACCAAGCCGGTTTAGTCGGGGCCGCACCGCCTCGTCACGTTTGATGGTGCATATTAATCATAGAGCGACGCATCGACTGAACCCTAGCGCGCAAGCGGCAATAGGTAACAGGCTAAAGGGCCGGAGACAGCTCCTTTTCTATTTATGCTATGCCATAAGTGCATATGAACGTTTGTGCAACCGGGTGTAAGAATCGAAAAAAAAATAAAAAATTATAGTAAATGTTCGAGTAACATTAAAAAAATAATATTATATAACACAGTGATAACGTGAATGGCTATTGTATTAGTCGTATCAACCATTGTAATCAGGTCGATGTCCACTGATAACGGCTACAGAGTACATAAGACAAAGAAAAGTTATGCAGTTAATATTACAAGCACTTGTTTGATAGGCAATTTTAACCATTAAAGTTGTAGGTAAGTAAAGATATACAAAACACAAAGTGATCAAATTAGGTGTGGTATGTCTAATATGTATTGGATCTACGGTGTATCTCGTACTAATTTTTAACGCACATTTCTTGTCCCAATAAAACGTATTTTCGTTTGATTTTTAAACGTCGTATCAAAATAAAATAAAACTTTGAAGTCGTAATCAAATAGCAATAAATTGTTGATATCCGGAATTGTATCTCGGCTTAAAATACAGTTATTTAAAGTTTTGTATGAAAACTTACATTTGCTTAATTTATTGAATTTTGACCAAATTCGGATACACATTTAGTTTTTCTGAGCATATTGGCGAAGACACGAGACATTCGGAAGTTAAAACGAGAGTACGTTTGTATGGAGTGTCTAAGTGGTGAGACGAATCTTCCATAACTGAAAAGTGAAGCGAAATGTACTTCGCAATAGATCTTTAAGAAAAGAAGACCTTGCGAGTCAAAATCATATTTATGTTTAAACATTTCCTTTTCAAGGCCTTTGCCTCTCGTGAAAGGTATATTTATCGAAAAATCCAAAACTATGTCAAACATATATGTAAGCAATTTAAATTGATTTATAAATAAATACTTTTTCTGATAATTATATCGTTTTTTTTTTAATTTACATTATATAATGCACGTCAGAAAAATAGGTACAATTTCAAGGAATTTATTAGTAACGGACATTCACAATTGCATGGTTTTGTTAATTGGTGTATGAAGCAGTTTGACGTCACAATGTGCCAAATTTGTTAATTCAGATCATATTTGATAATATTTAATAAACCTTATTGACACATTCTCAGAAATACCCAATTAAAATGAACAAAATACCAAGGTAAAAGCTGACTAAACGCCAATTTTGACTTAGCGTAATTATTATTAATTTAACAAGTTAAAACGGTAGATCATGGAGTAGGTTTAATAACGGTCGAATTTCATAATGCCTTGATCTTTAATTGGCCTAAATCTTAAATTAACTTAGTTCCATAATGCCCAAATGTCAAATTGTCTCATTCTCAAAATGCCCGACATTTCATAATGACTTTGACCCAAAATGCTTGAGATCTGATACGACAAAATCTTAGAATGACTTAAATCCAAAAAATGTGGAAAGAAAAATGTCTTACTGAAAATGACAAATAAATAGTCTAATTTTAGTCATTAGAAATCCGGTATGACGAGAAAAAATCAGTTATATTGGTATTTAGGCCTTATTATTCAATGAAGTCGTAATTAAACCTACTTAGATTATAAAATTTTTAAAAAAGTTCTCTTTTTTTCGAGATCAAAACCTTGGTTTAGTAAGTTATGTTTTTATATTTTGTTTGAATTCATTAATAGTAGTGACATTCCCCTTGGTGTTAGTGAAACAAAGCCAACATAAATAATAAAATTATAATGTAATCACCAAAAAATTGTCAATGTCAATCTCGTCTCCACCGCTGCCTTTACCCATTTCCTGTCAAAACGTTGAAAATTGTACATTTCTGTGGAGCAGACAACGTATGCCACCTAAGTTTTATTGTATTTGGACAAAATTATCAAAAAATGTGATGTAGACTTTAACTAACATTAACAAAAAATACCAAAAGTATTTCTTCGTATACATAATGTTTAAATATTATTATACTTTTAATTAATTTATAAGATGAAATACAAGCTCTTACACATATAAAAGGTAAAAAATAAAATGAAATCAGGAAATAGTATCTTGCAATTACAAGTTATTAAACATTATCACAAAATTAAGCAGAAAGCTATAAAAAATGTCGCTTACCTCAAAAGTGTTGACACATTGCACTTCCGCCTGCGTCGGGGTTCCATACAACTTGAGTTCTTGGAACGCACCCTGGATGACAACCAGAGTTATAACACGACGCCACATCTCTACTGTCAGGTGTGACAATTTATCGACCGCTTTGAGAATCGCCGCTTTTAACTGAATTTAGCCAATCTAGCCGTATTTGAATTGATGGTGAATAATTAGTGGGTGTTATGTCCTGTTTAGTGATATAATTTAATTTTTTAATACATTATGTTTAGTATAGGTGGTCATATTATAATCACTCATAAACCCTTGATAACTAGGATTGCATATTACTTATTCATGCTTTTCGTGAAATTGTTGAATTAAGGTAACCTTACCTGACACAAGATTTAAAAGCCGAGTGGCGCTTACCCTATTTTTTCTTTTGGATTTACGCATAATTTGTTTGTTATCATACTCATTTATTGTAACATTTATGAAAAGGCAAGAAATACTCTATATTTAAAATTTTCTGATCTTAAATAACGGTGATTTATTTGTATCAGAGAGTATGATTATTATTCACCATTGTTCCTTACGTTCCTGAGGGAAAACAGCTTTTTAGGAGATGAGACGTCGCTCCAAATATAGAGAAGTCTCTGCGGAAACGAAATACGACGCTAATGGACGTTTACTTTGGTTTCTTCGTTTTAGCAGCCCTGAGCTTCGGCTTAATCCAACAAATAATAATTTAGGAAGAAAAATGTATACCTTTTAATACATTCAAGGCAGCCTTAGCAAAACTTAGTATTTTCTTTTTATTTCATTAAAAGCAATCTTTTTAAATCCGACTGCGACTAAATAAGTACTGTCATCGATCGATATATCTTTAAAAAAAACGACCCTTGTTATTATTTTTATTAAAGTATTATAGCCTATGTCACTCTCACAACCAAGACAAATCTAACGACACCTTAAATGTAAAATTCCATCAATCTATTTAGCGTACAGAGCGTGCCAAAGAAAGACATACATACACTCTCGAAAACCGTAACGTTTGAATTTAACCCTGACGCAATCAGGTGACAATACAAGGTAGATTTGTGTAAGTAATCTACGTAGATGTAATTTTTCCAGGGTAAACATTATATGTGAAACATGTTTTTTTACAGTAAAATAGCTAGGTATTGATAATTTTATTTATTTTTCATGCGACAAAAAACTACGAATACGAGTTACAATAAATATAGGTCAAGTACAGTCAAATAATGTTTAAATAAGTAAGTAAAATGGTTTCAGGGGGGGGGAATAAATATCAGGGGGAGACAATGTCACACCAATTGACCTAGTTCCAAACTAAGCTCTAGGCTTGTACTATGGGTACTAGACAACGATATAAATACTTATATAGAGAAATAAATACTTAAATACATAGAAAACATCCAAGACTCAGGAACAAATATTCGTGCTCATCACACCATTGATATCTGCCCTTACCGGGATTTGAACCCAGGACCGCTAGCTTCGTAGGCAGGGTCACTACCAACTAGGCCAGCGCGTCGTAAATTTTTTAGTTAAATGAATTTAGAAACTTTGACACGTCACGTGCAAAAATACTAAGAACACTAAAAGCAGAAATTAGTTAAAAGAGGGCAGTTTTAAATTGAAAATTATGTTAAATACAATACGATAAATACTTCTAATTCGGCAAAACCGTGCTGCCGTTAACTTGTTATTCTATTGTTTTGAACTTGGCCATGGCGGCCAAGAAAATAAAAACTGTTGTATCGTTGACACTACGATATCATGTCAAAGGGGCCCTGTATCAATTCATTATCAATATCAAAGAGGAATAAAAAAAAAACAATCTTTATCATATCTTGGCATGAAACTGAAAATTTGAATTTGCACTTTCACTAACAATTTTTGCACTTTCACCAGTACTGATCTATAGTTTATCTAATCCTCGTCGAGATAGACATGCGCGGGCGCGACGCTACGCGCATGCGCGGCGCACTGCATTGAACTGAACATAAGACGATGCTAGTAAAGTTGTAGACTTTTAAGTCAGATGGTTCAGTTTTAGTAGGTACTTTTGCAGACTGACGCTTAATAGTGGGACGGAATGACCTTTTTACGCGGTCAATGGTTTTAATTGTTAAGTCAATTTAAAACCTTGCGGACGAAAGTAATAGCTGATAATGGCTATTTCTCCCACATGCTCGGAAATGTTAACCTTACTGTTGTCAAATCAGCCCGCGAAGTTCTAAGTTCCAGGCCCAGGCAAAATAAAAAAAAACAAAGTTATTATTTACCAACGGCAGCGGCCGCGAAAAATGTATGAAATTTCATTACGTACCTGGTGATTTACTTTTTAAAAACATGTTTGGACTAGGATAACTATCTCCAAACAGCCAAACACTCGTGCAATCAAAATACTTCCTTGTATATTTTACTTTTTAAATGTCATAGACTAAAAAGTTAAGCCTTTTCAAACAGTATTTACAACGTATTCAAGAGTGTGTGAAATAGTTTGACATTTTTTTAATAGAAATTGCGTTCATAAACAAAATAAATTGCGGAAATAAAATAAACGCGTAATAAATGTTATAGTTTAAACTCTATTTTATTCCAATTGAATTTATTACGTTTAAATAATTTGTGATTTTATTTAATGCTTTATTTCAGTGTCATACTAAATCGTCCGTTTCTGTTCTTTTTTTCAAGGAAATGTTGGAACTGTGTTTAATATTATTAACAATTGTGTTAAATTTCTTCACATCTTGGAGAAAAGCAAGCCTCGACCGGGAAGGGCGGTTGCTGGAATCGTATATATCGCGTTCCCGGTCTGTGCAGTAAAGTTGCGTTAGCCGAGTTGGTGACCCTGCCTACGAAGCTAGTGATCCCGGTTTTGCTTCGTGGTATGAGCAAATATTCGTTTTATGAGCGCGAGTATTTGTTCGATCAGGAACAGCCTAAACCTCAGCTTGGATGTTTGCTATATGTCTAAGTGCATATCTGGGGGGTTATTATGACAAAACTATGCAGTTCATTTTACGGTGAGCGTAAAGGACAGAGTTATAGCAGTTATATAGCTCTGTCCTTTTCTCTCAGCGTAAACTGAACTGCATTGCTATCTCATAATAACCCCCCTGGCCGGTTTTCAAAAAGGTTTACAGTCAACAGCATAAATACCTTGTCACTTTAACGTCGTGTTTGAAATGTCATACAACATTGCGAAACGATTGAAAGCGACAAGGTACATAAATGATCACTTATTTATGCTGTTGACTGTACATAGGATAAGGACAAAAATTAAGAAACGGTAACTTTAGTCAGTTGAGTCACGAAAATTAACTATACCTCTATAAAACAAATCGTGGTATCTCAGACAAAACTCCTGTAGCAAGTGCGAACTTATTACTAACGGGTCAGGATTGAATCTGTTTCGTTTAATGTTTTTGGAATACCGCCTATTGCCTATAAGGGCAATATTCATATAAATAATTAATTTTCGTGACTAACGTGACTAAAATTACGATTCCTTAATTTTAGTCCTTAACTAAGTACACTTTTTTTTTAAATCCGCCCCTCTTTGTCTAGTACCTTATACTGGGTGATTCATAAGTCGTGATCACAATGATCACCCCTGTGTTCTACCCACGAATATGATCAACTTTCACTATGGGACCAACTATGAAATCACGAAAAAAAAAACTGTTTTATAGAAAAGTTCAATACGTACTCGACCAAAATGTATGAAGCAGCTGATTCTTTTTTCCTGATTTCAGAGTTGGTCCGATAGTGAAAGTTGTTCATATTCGTGGGTAGAACACAGGGGTGATCATTGTGATCACGACTTATGAATCACCCTGTATAGTACAAGCCTAGAGCATAGTTTGTGACTACGTCAATTTGTGTGATATTTATTGTACACTGATTTTTTTCAAGTGATCAACTTCAGCCGGTAATTTTTGTACTTTAATACTTACCGTAACTCCAGTAAAAAAAATGCAAACTGGTTAATCTTAATCTGCTGCTTTTATTTAAGTCACAGCTGACTTTCAAACATTGAACTGTCGATAGTGGAGTTGTTTAAATTTGCCATTTGCATTTCTTAAGCTAAATACAGAATTTGAAGATAAGTGTTGAAAATGAAATTGATTCTTTAGCACCTCGACATAATACGTAAATGAGCCGCGTTATAAATTTCCCGGAGTGACACGACTTATGACACGTGGAAAATGTATAACCCGGAAAATTTACAAATTATGTTAAACTGTTTTTATTGTCTTTGGACTAACTGATAAAAATACAAAAAGTCATTGATTTTTTATTACGGGAGTATTAATAATTTTGATTTAGATTCATCTTAACCTTAAACTAAATAATGGCTTACATAATATGTTAGCTACTTATTATTTAAAATTTGTTCATTGTTGAACGGCTAGTAAATTTATAATTGCTACTCGTAGCTGAACCAATCTAAGACATTGCAAGGTAACAAATCTTTACTAATATTATAAAGCTGAAGAGTTTGTTTGTTTGTTTGCTTGAACGCGCTAATCTCAGGAACTACTGGTCCGATTTGAAAAATTCTTTCAGTGTTAGATAGCCCATTTATCGAGGAAGGCTATAGGCTATATATCATCACGTTAGCCCAAAGTAACTATTCCACGGGGACGAAGTCGCGGGCAGAAGCTAGTACAACATAAAACCTTAGCCCCAGTTTTTAAATGAAACCAAATAAAAGAGGCACAACACATGTACTGTACAGCGCATTTTTTATTGCAGCCCGAAAAATGGTTTTTTGATAATATTCTTTTCACAATTCGATTTTTTCCATTCGGTGGCGTGGAAAAAGCGGCCTGATAAAAAAGGCACACGTAAAATAAATAGCGGACACATACATGCCGTGGGGCACCGGGCGCTTTAACACTGAAAAGTAATATTGTTGGCGCGTCAAAGTTCATGTTTCTTTTTATACAATGGGTAAATAAGGGCCTATTACACGATTCCCAGATTATCTGACTGATCATTCGTAAATGTATCCTTTCCTCTCATATTCCGAGGAAAAGGAAAGCGATAACGATGGATATGTGAATGAATAGTTAGTTCGGTCTATGTTGCACCGCCGCCACTGCAATATCTTAGCTGCCTTACGGCATTAAGTTCGTCTTTATAATATTAAGTAGGTATATTTTTTTGTGCAGTAAAGATTTACTAATAGTAGTTTACGTGATGGTTGCGTAATGCTAATCACGCAGAGTCTCGTACAATACTTTATCTAAGTACACACATATTATAAGTACTCTAAGATGGGATCAGAAGCCGAAAGGCAAATGACCAGCATTACCTTCCCTGTGGTAGAAGGTGACAGCGATGACAGCTGTAACGTAATATTGAAATTACGTTATCGAATATTGTAAGGTAATGAGATTCAAATTTGGAACATCTTCCAAAATTAACAGCTGTCATCGCTGTCACCTACTACCACAGGTAATGCTGGTTATTGCCTACGGGTTTTGAACGCATAATAGAGGACTTATGATATGAGTTTAGATAAAGAAATAAATTCAAATTAACTGGTATTTATTGGAAGATTGTGAAACGAGCCTTAAATGTACCTAATATACCAAACAAAGGCAGCCGTTAATAGCCGCGTGTGTTCGATTCGATTTGTTGCCATAGGTTAAAAAACTTATTTCATGTGTTATAGTTTTTTTTTACTCTGTCGCCAGTACTGTCAAGTAAATAAGAGCTATCGTAACGTTGATAACATGTCAAAAGCATGCGAACTAATAGTGCATTTTAAATGTAATGTGTATACCCAATAGGGTATAGAATCCTTCGATTACAACATTGCACTTCGCCGCCTTTTTTTGGTATTACGTTAGAAATGCAATATGGTTATGCAGCGTAGAATAGAGCCTCAGTAGTAATAATCTACCTTCAATGCTGGTCTAGTTGGTTCAAATTCCGGTAAGGGCAGATATTTGTGTGATGAGCGCGAATATTTGTTTCTGTGTCGTGGATATTTTCTATGTATTTAAGTATATATTTCTCTAGTTATATAAGTATTTATATCGCTGTCTAGTACCTATAGTACAAGCCCAGAGCTTAGTTTGGGACTTGGTCAATTGGTATGACATTGTCTCCTGTTTTTTTTTAAAGATTGGGTTATCTATCCAGAGAGGTAATGCAGCTAGTGTCATAGGGACCATGCTGGGGTGTTCTTTTTATAGTGGTGATTAATATTTATATCTTTAATATTTCAGTAGCTTAGTTTAATTTTAATTTTAATATGTTTAGTCTTAATTTTTAATTGTATTAATGTTGAATTCTGTAAATATTATGTCAAATAAATAAATATTTTTATTTATTTATTTTAAATATAAAAGCTTAACAACGCTTTTTCAGACTCATTACATTTGAGGTTTTTTATTTTTCGCTCATAACACAACTGGTAATCCACCAAGATAAAACAAATAAGCCTGGATTAAAATGGAATTTATTTTAACATAAAATTTCGCAACAACTGTGTGCACTAGGGATTATTATCGTTGAAATCCTTTGGTTAAATAAAAACAGCTGCAATCGTTAGTTGTAATTTTTAAGTTAAGTGAATTTGTGCAACGCAATACACTTTTACCATATTTTAACCCCCAACGCACATTGAAGGATAAGATTAACGCGTGTGTGTTTATCTTTGGCATCGTAGCTTCCCAACGGATGAACCGATTCGGACGTGGTTTTTAGGGTTTCCGTAGCTCAAAAGAAAAAACGGAACCCTTATAGGATCACTTTGCTGTCCGTCCGTCTGTCTGTCAAGACCCTTTATCTCGAGAAGGCGTGGAGGTATCGAGTTGAAATTAAAACGATATACTCATGTCTACAGTTCCTTGAAGCTGTGAAAAAAACAAACTTCTAAATTTACGTAAAATGAAGATATGATAAGTTTATGCCGCAAAAAACGTATATCAATACCTTAGTTCACAATTGTACTAATTACATTTGAAAAGTTATTGTAATTAGTATGTTTGTGCACAAATAATAAGTTCATAACTTTACTGGCACAAAAAAAATCATTTAGTACGATTGTGGACTAAGGTATCGATATTTCGACACTCTCAAGGGAATCAAAATTTATAGGTTATTTTCCATTGACCTAAAACTATGAAATATGGCAAGTATAACCGTCCTATACTACAAGTGTAGAGAAAAATCTGAAAATTATACATTTTTAATAAAATGTTCTTGTTAAAAATTTGTATTTATGTATATCTCGTCCTCGTCCTGGTCATCTTACCACGTGGTTAGCTTAATTGCCTGCCACCCTGCCTACGAAGCTAGCGGTCCCGGGTTCATATTCCCGGTAAGGTTGTGTTATGAGCGCGGTATTTGTTCCTGAGTTTCTATGTATATAAGTGTTTATTTTCCTATGTTTGCTAGCGTAAACTTAGTTTGGGACTAGGTAATCTGTGTGTAAGATTGTTTAAGCAATAGCGATGTTGGTTTGTTTGACATTTTTGCATCGATGCGCGTCGCTCGATACTAACGCACGCAACCAAACGCAGCGACTGCGCGGCCCCGACTAAACCGGCTTGGTCCATCCTGTGAAGTATGCTTGTGGTGGCTCGACGTGCGTACGGTCGTGGTTGACGCACCCACACATGCAAACTGCTCGATATACCTTTGTTTGAATACGAGTATTAACTACTGTTTTTACTGTGCTACAACCCAGCAAAGTTTCAGCAGCTGAGAAATTTATGCTGGAGTCTCAAAGGCTCGTTTCATTGCGCGATGGCGCGCTTGCTTTTCGTGATAAATTATGTCGCTGCAATAGATCTCGGCTCAAAAATGTTACAAAAACCCGTCAATGTATTGCTACAAGCATGCGGGCCAATAAAACTGAGCCTTTAAGACCCCAGCATAAATTTCTCAGCTGTTCCAATTTTGCTGGGTTATAACAAGGAATTTCCTTATTAACTAGTCTATATTATTATCAGTGATCGGAAATAGGTAGAGCTAATTTGCCTGAACTTGATGCATGTTCATTCAATAATGTATTCCCATCTCTCTCACGCATGAATGAATATGCGTCAAGTTTAGGCAAATTAGCTCTACCTATTCCGATCACTGATTATTATTGTCAAAAAAGACCAACGTCACAAAATAATTTTCCTAGTAGCACCCCCCTTATTATGAGTCAAACGAAGCAATTTAAAATTTCATTTGACTCCTGTTCTTTGCGAATGCAGCTGCAGTCTCAAGATGCAGTTCATTAGGGGTAGAATTTGACTTCGCGCTCAAACCGAACGCTCTTTGACAAGTCGACTCACAAGATCCAATTACTAGGAAGGATTAAATCACGGGTGAAGGTGCATGCGTTCCCTTGAAATCGATTAGTGCTCCGTTTTCGATGAAGAGATTGAATTTATGGAGACGACGGTTATAAACGTTGGAAATGATATTAAATTTCAATGTTGATAAATTAATGAAATATCTACAGTATTCCCAGCTTCTTAATATCTTTCGTCTGGCTATCGCTATCAACAACTGACAGTATATTTGTCACTCTTGTGTCATAGAAAAACGAAGATTACCGACAGCTATTAGGAAAATGGTAGCACTGTAAGTGTTCTTTTATTGGTTTTTATATTAAAAATTAAGGATGTTTCTTTTAGAGTTATTTGTTGCAGTTTTTGTAAGATATTCGTAGATTGGATCATGACATACCAAGGTTTGAATTCTAATCTTATTATTAACCCAAATTCGGTGCGTGGTGATGGTAGTATAGCGGAGAATGTATTGCATTTCGACTCCATTACATCAGCTCTATACCATAATGTCACATTACCCCAGGATTTACTGATGTATTCCAAATATCAGCCCTTTATAATAAAGGGAACTGGTTAAGAATTTACTTGTAAGATTTTAACCGAAATGATAGACATGAACGTAGCAAGATAAATTATAAAAGCTCGTAAAACACTATCTAAAATAAACACAACAAGGTGAAATCTCTTAGTGCTGCCTTTTAGCTGGAGAGGTTCAACTTAATGAGATGCTAAAGAACGTCCAAATAGTTATTTATGTAATTGGTATATAATGAAGTTTCTTAAAGTGCTGGTGGAGCCGAGCTTATTAATTTAATATTTTTACAGTTCAAGACTCATTTTTTAAATACATCGAATAATAAAGTATAGAAATTGTACTGGCAATCTTATTCACCAAACGCAAATATGGTGATGCCATATTGCAAATTACCCCAACAAATTAATTTTATTGATCTTTTCCTAATTATTATTTCGTTTAAAGTTCTTGTTAGGGTAATTAATGAAATATATTTCGTAATTTTACACATTTAAATTGTTCTCAAAATAGTTTTAGACTCAATAATACATAATATAAAATTGCTTGATTCTAATGTAAAAACAGCCTTTTAACTTCAGGCGTAATTAGTGTAATTACAGCTTTAAAGTAGGTAACACGTTTTCCCTTTGCTTCATAGAAGCTGCAACAGATTTTTACACATTGTAAGTAGTTTAGTAGCCGCTGTGCTTAAAATTAAGAATATAACTTTCCTATTAAACAGAAATCTAAGAACTTTTGGTAACGTTAGGTATTCGTAAGTAGGGTACACTAATACGATATACCTACAAAAAATCGGTCAAGCGCGAGTCGGACTCCAGCACCGAGGGTTCCTCATCTACGTCTTATTTTAATGAAATATTGGAAATCCAAGTTCTAATGCTGCTGTTTCGTTATTCAAAAGCCACACCAAACGCGATATATTTATCGCTCTTTAAAATAAACGGCTGTCACTTCCATTTTTGCACTATATTTGCATCGTCCATTTCAAGTTTTCAGACAATAATTTACAACCTTATTGTCTGAAAACTTGAACAAATTCGCTAGTTTTTTTTTTGTTGGTAAATTCCAAAGTTCATTTTTTTATTGTGAGGCTTTGGATGGACCACTATAAATACTTCTTTAGCCGTTTCAGAGAAAAAGGGTCTGGTCAGACACACGGACAGACGGACAGATGTCATTTTATACATATACATATACATATACTTACTGTTACTTATACTCATACCGATACTCGTAATAATTAATTGATAATAGTATTAAATATTATATGTACTTATATTTTATTTTATTGGTTTTGAAAGGCTACTCTTAAGAAAGTTGACAGACCTTGTTACCGACTGTCTATCATATACTCGTAAGTACCTAAGTCACACGTCACGTGTGTAAATTTTCATTAAAAATATCTTAAATTTATTGTAACATTTAACTGCATCGACGTATTTATAACAAAGTTCGTATCAGTGCGAAACTATAAAATACTTTTAAACCAGAACTTTTACCGGAGCTCGAAATATATTGTTGTTCGAAACAAGTTCAAAATAAATTCACGGTAACATTTTTCAGCACTGTTTTCTAATGAATAGATTCGAGGCAACCAGGGCCGTAGACGGGTATGAAACGCTGCGAGAGCAAATTTAGATTTCCCGGACAGCTTTTAATTAAAAATACTCTGGCTCAAAAGCTCCGGGTCCATTCGGATTTTCGTGATGTCAAAAAGTTAATTCCTCAGGGTTTGCTTTTAGTATACGAGATAACATTCAGGTTGGGCGTGTTAAATGGAAAGCCATGACAGGCTACTTGCAAAATAGCTGTCAGTAAATGTTTCATGACAGGATTTTTATTGGAAAATCGAATTCCAAAGCTTTTTTTCAACTTGAACGCATTTACTTTGCTGTTTATAAGGCTTTCTTTACGCAAACCTAATTTTCAGTGACAAGTAGGGTGTATTTTTTTTAATGTCTTAGAGACGTGTTTATTTATGACTTTTTCTGTATATTATGTAATCGAGGCTATGTTGAGGCTGTACTTATTATTTATAAACGCACAATAGCTGAACTATGCTTAAAATATGCTTCGTCCTTATCTGTCATTGTGACATTTGCATGACGGAAAGTGACAAACCATACTTTAACTAACATAGGTTTATATTGCGTTTATGAATAACGGGGTTAGAACACAACCTTAAATGAAATATAAGCTGTTTTAATTTTATTGTAAAACCTATTTGAAATAATTAAAGGCATAAGTAACGCACAGCGAAACTGTTTGTTCAAAAGTTTAAAGGGTCTCCCGGTTATCGGGGGAATGTGGGTGAAAAATGGCTGGTCCCTTCCAACCGATAATAGAATGCCCGGGTTAAATGACGAGTGACCCCGATTCTCAAAAATAACGCTAATTTTTTCACCACCCCGTGATTTATTAGGGCCTGAACGGTTTCCGGGCGGATCGGATAAAGTCGCACAATAGCCGTGACGTGTAAATAAAATTGATAGGCGCGGACGTGTCGCTTAAAAATAACAGCCTTATACCTACTCTTCTTAGGACGTTGCCCTGCGAAGCAAAAGCAAATCCTTATAGCACATCGTGTTAAAAGCAGCCGTATAAGTTGCGTGAAGTCACATACAAAAAAGACTTCATATCGGTCGTCGTTTTAACATTTCATAAGTACGGTTACTATTTACTTGGACTAAGTTGGATTTTAACACCCTACGAACATTAAAATGACTAAGATCAAGTCGAAATAGACCTAATATCTTAACGCCACACTCATTAAAGACAATTGACTAGTTCCTTTTTTAAGCTTGTGAAAAAATCGCCACTAAGGAACGACTTAATGGTTTTTCTGCCGCACTCAGAGACGTCAATTAAATTTAATGCTTGATTAAAGTTGCTGCTGTCACTTTCTTTGCTATAGCAATAGAATAAGACAACACGTCACTAAACAAGCATTTAATTGACGTCTCTGAGTGCGGCAGTTTGACTCTGAGTTCTAACGGTTTTTTGTCATAAAGTGATGTCACTCTTAAGATATCAAACAAAAGTTTGATAATCATTATGATAAGTCAGGATACATACATTATATTTTTCCAGTTTACAATTACCTCTGCTCTTTCAAAACCCATTTTAAGTCCCTCATCGTCAGATTTTTGAAATATGATTTCTCGAGTATATATTCGGAGTTTGGTTATTGTTTTATTAAAATTAATAAACGGCGTCTATTTTTCCAAATTCGAATCAAATTACAGTGAATTTCTCCAAATTCCAATAAACATAGAAAGACAGTGGCACCGCAACGATTTTTTCTCCTCTTGGTTGTGATCCCCAATTATTTTACATCACTGTGGGGCTTCAAAGGGAATATTTACCAACGCCTCATTATAACGGGCCAAATGTTTATACAGCGAAGTTTGTGAGCGAAAATTTACGTATCATTTTCCCAGCGGTTTTCTTCGATTTCCGAACTGTGCTATGGCCACGGTCCCAAAACAGCGGGTTGTCGTTTGAGAATCGAACGCTCGAAAATTTCATTCAATTTAACTAACGTAAAATGGTGGAATTATTATTTTTAAAGTTTGGTGTTGGGGGATTCCCTTTAATTGCCGACACTCATCGCATAGAAAGTTTTACTTCGCCGAATTTTCATTTCATCGAAAAATCCTTTCTTTTTCGCACCTTGAAACTATGGAATGAGCTTACCTCCATGGTGTGTCGTCAGCACGTACACGTACGACATGTCCTCCTTTAAAGGCGGCTCAAAAAGAGTATTCACTGAAAGGCAACAACGTCGCTGTGCCCCTGGCATTGCTGATGTTTATGGGCGACGGTGACTGCTCACCATCAGGTGGCCCGTGTCGGCTCGTTTGCCTTGTACGGCTATAAAAAAACTTATTTCTGCGGAAACCTTATTGTTTAGTAGGTTAGGTTAGGTTAGACCAGTGCCCACCAAACAATTATAACTCCTGCACGTGTTGAAATACCTGTCGATGACATGAAGTTTCGGCGAAGTAAAACATTCTATTAAATTAGTGTCGGCAATTAAACGGTAGACCTGGAGTTGGTTGTGACGATTGGAACATGCGATTTATTTTTACAGTTTCGAGCGGTCCATTTCTCAAAAATTGACCTCCTGCTGGAAATTATAAGACGCACCCATAAAAAAATGCCACTGGGAAAATATGGCAATGGAAAAAAATATTTTCGTAAAGTGCGCCCCACTCGATCAGACACATATAGACGTACACAATTGTATATTTAAAACGTTGGTAGGGATCGGCTGTTACAATATGTTAAAGTTTCTATGAGGTCTGATTTAAAACACTGATTTAATATTAATTTCCATGCTCTAAACCCAATGTAAAATTAGTATTAATTACATAAAGTAAAATACAATAATTAAAGACAAAGAAACTTCTTATTTGCTGAATCACAATACTATCTGATTTAACTTCTATCATAACTGTGAAATACGTCTCGAGTACCTAGTCTAAGTGAGAACGATTTAATCTACAAAGTAATTGGAACAATTAACGGAGGATTTTAAACGAAACCAAATTAAATTCTCGCCTTCGATAAATCAGAATAATAAATTCTTTCACGGTGACCTATCACGAGATAATTAAAATTAAAAATTCACACTTTTGGCTCCCTTTTTTGGCAAAATATCATACTGCAATGAGAATTAACCTCAGCATCATATATCACCTCAACTGAGGAATAATTTATACCACAAGTACGATTTGAGCCACGCGAACGTAAATTTTATGTTCTGCCAGCAAAATGTTCCCATCAAAAAATCTGATTGTCGCCTTAGATTAGATGCATTCATGAAACGTTATCGTTATCGAAAATGTATAGGATTGAGGTAAGCCGGACGGTCGCGGCTAGCGCTTATGTCAATAATTCAATATCGACAGTTTTCGACAGTCGTTTACGTTAGCGTTAAGTATATTGTCTAGGACCCCGACAGCTGTAGCTCGAAAAGTTCCATTGTATAAAATACTATATTTTTAGTATTTTTAATTATTATTTAAGGGTTTCATCGCCAACGAATCAAAAACCGTATTTGAATAAAACCGGTTTATCTAAACGTTGTAAAAGTTATTTTTAACCCAATGGGCACTAATCAAAGTTTCGGCCTACACAAGTGCCACAAGAGACCATTATGTGACCTTTTTGGGTGGTTACATTTTATATCATTGCAAATTGTTATTGCGTACCGCACTTGGAGTAGGTATGTATGAAAGTGATAAGAAGAAAGGCGTACTAAGTACGTTATATCTACAAGGAGATACGTTGATATTGCGTTAAGTAAACGAGGATCTTGTTATTATATAAGTTATTGGGGTTTATGGATATTAGCTTGCGGTTAAGCTAAAGGTTTAGTCCACTTAGAAGTAGCTGTTACATTTTAGTACGATGTCGCAGTAACGTATTAAATGAAATGAAATGAAATGAAATAGTTTTATTTCGGAAAACTGATTTGAATTAAGTGAACCAATAGATACGACATGGTACTAATATGTACAGTCACTTTTGAGTTCGACCTAACAGTTACACGAGAAACTAATCTCGGCAATTTTTTGCCTGTAATGAAATCTAATTCGTTCTGTCTCATGAACAGGGTTTGGAGTTTTCATAGCACGGTAAGACGAAAAAGAGCTATGGAGTCGACATTAACATTAAAATTCAAGTCTTACTCATACTCATCCTCATTTGTTTATTCAATTGCAAAAATAAATTTTATTATAAATATGGATAATAAATTTCACTTTTAATATTCAGACCATTATGAGATTAATATTAAATAATACGTACATGAAAATAATTTTGTTTATAATTGTAATCTTTCATTACTTAGCTTAGCAGTTTTACTCAGGGGCTCAGGGCGAATATAAAAGCATTTTAGGAATTAAATGACCAAATGAGTACGAGTATGAGTAAGAGTTGAATTTTAATGTTAATGACGACTCCACTGCTCTCTTTCGTCTTACCGTGCTATGAAAACTCCGAACCCTGCTCATGAAATAAAAGTAAGATAGCTTTTTTTTGCCAACTAAGTAATAATGCCTACTCATATAAAAGAAGAAACTGACTGGCTGATCCATCTATGCACTAAAAATTTGGAGGAAATATTTCTCAGATAGGTATATACAGGATTTATATTTTTCAAAAATAAAAGTAAGTCTCTTTTGCGTAGACTTTGCTATTTCCAATATTTAAGGCAGTTGCCGTCCATGTGGCATTCGTTTTTTCAACCCTGTATATATATTGTTAACATTATGGTGGCTCTTATCATTTTAAAGATAAAGGCAGCATGGGTAGGTACTAGGAATGCAAGATTGTTAAACCAGAGTGGTGTAGTGGTAAACGGGTATTTCCAGGTATTTCCCGCTCTTACATTTAACAAATGTTACAACGAAATTGTTGTTAATAAGTCGTTTTGGAATATTGAAAACGAAACTACTAGCTTTTCGGGAAGTCATATTTCCAAACGAAAATATTATGCCCAATCGGCAGGCTCTCCAACATTTTTCCCTGTCTACAAATGAAACCATGAATATGACCAAGACAAGGGCTTTAAATTATTAGAAGATAAATAAGAATTTCAACCGTAAATCCTTTGCAAAGGCAAGAACACTCAGAAATACTTTTAAGTACAGTCGACGAGATCGCCGCGACCTAAGCTCCTCGCATTACGACCTTCTCCCGCTAGGGGTAACTGTTAAAAACAATGGCAAGTACGAACAGAACGCGGCAAAGGGTTCAGTAGTAAATATTAATAAAGTGAAAACACATTTAGAAACCTCAATGCGATGTGTTAAAGTGATATTGGTAGGGTATGTTACACGACGGAAAATTACTAATCATATTTGAAGGTAATTATGGTACCTATTTTATTTTTGTTATGCCACTTCTCTACGAAGGTTGGCAACCATTACGGCTATCTTGACTGTAGACGCCGCCTTAATGGAGATCGAGTACTCAAGTCAAATCATTCCATCAGGGCCGTCATTCTATGCGGAAAACGGTCGTATTGTCAACGTTTTGATGTTCTTATTCACTTGACAGTAATGGCGGCTGAGTTAAAAACGATACCATAACAGGTCAAGACGATAATGGTTTTCACCGCCTTCAATAGTGGCCCCGATTATTTATCCAAGATATAATTTCATCTGACTTTAGGTTTGTATATGTCGAAACCGTCATTCCATTTAAATAATCAAACTTCGCATCTATGGTCGGATTCAAAGAGTAGCAGTTTTGAAATAGGTGATGTACAAATGAGAGATCTATTGAGTACCCAATAGGAGGGATAGTAGACCGGTGGCACTATGAAAAAAAGGCAAAAGAGTTATTTTTAAAAATTTGGCTGGTTCCATTCAAGATTCTGGAATCTTGAGTGTAAGTTGCTACTCTCGCTGAAAATCGTCTAGAAAGCGTTTGCGTCCATGTTTTTCATACGAGAAACGCAAACGCGTTTGAGAAGTTTTTTGCATTAGCAACTTATACTAAGGGTTAGTGCTCTTCTGGTATTCGATCAGTGAGGCTGGACAAGTTGCTTAACGCTAACGTAAACGATTTTCGAAAACTGACAAAATGTATGGAATTGACGTAGGCGCTCGACGCGACCGTCTGACAGCTTAAGCTTACGTCAATCCTATACATTTTTGATAACGGTAACGAACGCCGAATGCATCTTGTCTAGAGCCTCAGATAAGGCTACGAAAATTACCATTTGGGTCTTTTATGCCATGGAGAAGACATATCACCTGAGGAAGTAGTAAATATTGTTAAAATACGTAAATGGGCATGAGACGATAAAGTTATTGTGTGCTGTAAAATACTGCGTTCTTACCGGAACCCTAGCAAGGAAGATTAAGAGTCATTCCTTTCCGAGCCATTTCAGGAGACATGCGAAAGCTATTAATTTTATAGGCTACAGGGCCAGCACTACTCGTGGCCATTAAGTACCTAGGTACCTACGAGCCTTGACACGGCAGTGCCGGGCTTAATAATTTAAATACGAAATAAACTTCACATGGTTAAAGGTTTTAGGCCAAACTGGTAATTTTATTTTAGATTAAGAACAAACACTCGATTGTGGAAATAATCGAGGATAAAACCAAATAAGAAATTCTAACGGAATAAGTTTTAGTCGCTTGATGATTTGAATTACAGTGTTTTGTAAATATGAAATATGAATGTTACCAACCCTGAGGACTAAATGAGGGCTAGTTATTTTACCTTTTCTACCCAACGTCTGCAACGCTGAATTCGTGAAAGCGATAAACAACCGAATACAATCAATACTCTGGTTTTACTTTACGTTAAAACTACGTTGTTCTCATTTGAAACGACAAAAACGTAATTCTGTAGCAGAGACACAATCACAAAAAAATGTAGGAACAATTTTCAACAACTAACCTTTGCGAGTAAAATCCAAATTCCTTCCTCTACTTTTTCCGAGATCACGTTAAATTGGTATTGGAGCAATAACGGGGCTGTAAAGGGTGGTCATTTTATAAAGAGACGTTACGCTCAGCCGTAACTTCTGCCATCCTATCCACTTTTGATTGTGCCAATAAATTTGTGATCCTTACCGTCTATTCGAGCCGAATAACGGCAACGTAGGCAATGTGCTGCAGGGAATTTAAGACGCAATGTTACCTGAAGTCTGGATTTTATTGTATGCTATTCTTACGGAACAATTGAAGATAAAATTGACATAATAACATTAGTAACTTAAGATTGCGGTTAGGTAATAAATCCGTTTACCTTATTTTGTGATGATTTATGAATTAAAATTTAGCAAGAGAAAGAAAACGGACGACAAATGAATAATAATGTGTCCACCCTGTATAAATATATAACAAAATAATGTTAAAAATAATAAAAAAAACATAACAGTGAAAAAATACAATTAAGAGTTTTATAGGCAGACAACAGGGGGTTTTATCGCTGAACAGCGATTATTATTTACTTACCACAACGTGTATTGAAAAATTGCGAAAGTGTCATTTTCTAACATACCCAACAGCGTTGCTTTCGCCATTAGGTTAGACAGACTTGTATAGACCACATTTCATGTGATGTTATGATTCATTTCTTAATATTATTATTTGTCATTAAATAGATACAGTAAGTACAGTACTCCAACGAAAATGTTAAGCACTTTAGTGCGCTGTCATAATTATTAAACTTTAAACTGAACATCAAATGACAAGTATGACAATAACAATGGCAGACACAATGACAAGGTTCTTAGTATGCTGAACATTTTTATTGGGTGACTGTCGCACCTTCAGAACAATAGTGACCTAATTTAAAATTTCAGCTTTCAAACTTCAAGTCATAAAGTTATTATTATAGAGACCTAACTCGTAATTTAAAATTTCTGAATTAGGTCACTATTGTTCTGAAGGTACGCTTGCCATACTTGCTTAGGCTCGCCCGCAAACTCAACGTCAAGCGAAACGCTGCCTCTACTCACCGTTTTGTTATCGGGCTCCGTTTTATACCGGCTGTATTTTTCTGCGGTCATGATCTGGGTTCGTGGAGGCGGTTCACTGTACGCCAACGCAGAAATCAACGCCAGACTGATCCCCAGAAGCACCAAAAAAGTAACGCACACACACATTTTGCTCGGCACGTTCTTTCCCATACTTAGGCACAAGTCAAGGCATCAAGTGTTCGCCGATTGAAATTAATATTACCACTTAAGAAATGAATACCCAATTTCAAAGTCTGGAGCAATTATTAGCTTTTAATTGGAGCCTGTAATTATACTGGAGTTTTATCAACCAGTCCTTGAAAATTGCCTTTATTCATTTTGTTTTGCCTTAAATTACTTTGTGTAGAATCAAAATTCGAATACCTACCACAGTTTTTTTATGTGTTAAATTTGCGAAAAACAATAACTTGTTTGTAAGAGGCAGTAAACAATCTGGTGGAACCGTAACTTTTAACCTGAGTCAAACCGAAAATAAATGCCATCAAAAGCATGGATATGCATGGATATGTAATGTATGAGTTGGAACCAGTGCAGTCAGAAACCAAAAACATTAGCTTAGTGATAAAATAATTAGGCAGTAAACGATAGTGCACCCTGTTGATAACTAACTACTTTATTCAACTGAAATCGTCACTATCGTCAGTGAATTTTATCTACTTCATAAAAGTACATACTGTATCTTTTAACACTTTATATTCAATTCCTTAGCTATACAGCAGCTTCTGAAAGCCTCCTTTGTCAGTACGTCCAACTTAGAGTGGGATAGGAAACGTCCACCTCGTTTCACATCATGAATTCAATGGCGATTCAACAGTCCGCCCAATTAAGTTATAGAGCTCCCGAAACTAACTTTTTGCTTGCAGTTAGTCATATCTGGTACAATTTTAGAGAATGCGTTGTTCATTACTGTTATTGCCTTGTTCGGAGAAAACTACTACTACATGTGCATGACTCGATGTATGAATGTGGAAGAAGCGAAAGACATTTGTCAGGATCGTAGCAGGTGGAAAGAAGTGGTCTCTGCCTACCCCTCTGGGAAACAGGCGTGATTTTATGTAAGTATGTATGTACTATTACCTAATAAGTGCAAGTCGAACTCACACACGATGGGTTCCGTAACATTGTATATTTATTATTTGTTGTTAAAGAAGCCAAGTAGTATACACTATAAAAAAAACACGCGTCTACCTACTACAACTCAAGAGATACAGGGGTTATTAAGGTCGACCCAAAAAGCCTTAGAAAATTAGGTTTCTTGTATACTGTATAGGGCCCTACTAAAATTTTTGATCTATTATAGTTTTTATTATTTGTTTTCATAGCGCCAATATATAACCTCTGTGAAAAATTCAACTGTCTTCCTATTACGCATCATGAGATACAGCTCGCTGAGAAACAGACAGACAGGAGGACAGCGGAGTGAGGAACCCTAAAAAGTAGTAGTGATTAAAATAATGACTTTTTGGTATCTGCAGATTTGTTGTCTGATTGGCATTGCATCACGTTCTTTGACAGGTCGACACAAATGCAGAGGATGCATAATACAATATTGAACATGCTCACTGATGCATCAAATTTGATGCCAACCCTAACAATTGCGTAGGTATGCAAAATTTTAAGTCAATCTGACGTTAAAAGTGACTAAAATACATACCTAATAATGTCTTGTAATGTCACATACAAATTGAGTTGGTAAAATTTCGTCTTTTTTTACGCTTTGTAAGTAAATGAATAATTTAAGTTTTTATAAAGGGTGTAACGGAATATGAATATTGTATCTAAGTTTAGGATAAAATCTTGAAAATTGAGTTGACGAAGATAGATACGTAATGGATAATAAAAAAAACGGGTATACTTTATGTTGGTTGTATTAAGACGCCGCCTAACTAAAATGCTCTACAAGCAACTTATTATATTTTGTCATTAATTCTCGTCTTTACAAAAAAGTAATAAAGACATTTTGATACAATTTAGATAATAACCATTAAAACAAGATTACCTAAATTTGAAGACAGAAATATTAAAAGCCTGAGACATTAAGGTAAAATTACATAAAAACGCCTACTAAAATCTGGAAAGCAAATTGGTGCTCTGTCATAGTTGGATAATACCCGAGGCGCTTCGGGCTAACGCGAATGATAATATTAACCTCCGTTGGTTTACTCGGAAATAGTTTCTGTTTTGATTAATAACAGTCCTAGAGTTTGTTAGTTTTTTAGGAAAATATTTATTACAGTGCTTAGCTGTTTTTTGTTATTACTTTGCGAGAAATTCCAGTATTTTATTGTTGTGTGCATAGATATAGGTATTTATAAACAAATGAACTATGAATTAATAGATTATAGGTAACAAGACTCGTCGTTTCAAGATGCAATCCTAACAGATGATGGGATCAATGACCAAATCTTGAGATCACCAAAAAACAATCACTATACCTACTTAAACTTACTCAATCATTGGTTTAAGATTTACTAAATAAATAAATATTCACCTGTATATTTTTACATTTTACATTTTTTTGGTAACAGCTACTGATCAGCCAATAAGAACTGAAAAAACTGGGGAAACAAGGTTTACTTACTATGTTATGGAACACCTAAAAAGCATTTTAAGGTTGCTTTTTCACTTATTCTCGAGCTATAAAAGAATATATTAATAGCTCAATCAGTCAGATTCAGAGATTTTTGGAAACGATGTACAAATCAACCGTTCATATTATAATGAAATTAACTTCCGCATTATGAGCCGACTGAATTGACTAATTGACACAAGTAGGTAAAGTTCAGAACTTGTCATGACTGTGTCAACACTGCCAACAATTCTGCCCTCATAAGATGATATCTCAAACTCAATAGCCAAAGCAGAAACAACCCTCTCGCGTTAATAATAAGGTTGCACTTGCTACAGGAGTTTTGTCAGAGATACCACTATTTGTCTTAGCAGGCCAGAATTTGTCCCTGACTCGTCATCTTACTAATTGGACATGTTCCCTATCCATCATCCTCCACAATCAATGATGAGGAACGAGAATGATAACAAGTTGGGAACAAATGCTTTGGCTGGTGCCTAAATAATTCACATGCTCGTCCAAACTCATTGCGGTATCGGTTTTTGACATAGATTACAGCCATTTTGGTATCAAAGGTTGATAAGAATATGTTTTCGAGCGTTCCCGTATTATGGTCGCTTTTATCGCGGCGATAAAACATCCGTCACTCTCGCACTTACCAACTGGTTGGAAAGCGACAGATGATTTTATTTACGTTTATCTACATCGATAAATACGATCACAACAGGCCATGCTGTCACAGAGTATCCATTACTTGAGTTCACTAATCCACATAGAGCTGGATGATAAAGGCAACTACCTGGAGTTAAAGCTAATTTACATTGCGCTATTATTTTTTGGGTAAACTTACATTCTCGCCATAATGGTTTTGGATTTATAATAAAATACTCTACCCTTACCTAACGTTATAGGGGGAGTCCGAAAGAGTTGAACCTCATTTTACTTAAAATAATATAGACTTTTGTGATTAAATTTAGTAGCAGTGAATTTTTCGCGTGCGGAGTCTCTATGGATCCCTATTGGATCGCATATTTTTTTTACGCATAACGTATCTTTACGCATAAAATCGTTTCACCTAAAACGGTTTTTACAATAGAAGTGGTTTTATTTTAATTATTATAAAAAACTAACCTAACCTAACCTACAAAGACGTTTATAAAATTCTGCAATGTAAGCCTAAAAGGGTGTTATGCGAAAAAATATAAATGCGAAAAGTAATTATGCGTAAAAAAATTATGCGTTTCAAGAGGATCCCGTCTCTATTCTTCTCGGTAATACCTAATAGCTTTTGACATGTTATTGTATTATCAGCGTTATGAAGGCTTATTTACTTGTCAGTAATGGCGGCCGAGTTAAAATCAATACGATAACATTTCAAAAGCAATAAGGTTTTAACGACTAGAATAAAGCCCCTGATGTCGTGCCCAAACAGGGGGCCTAATATGATTGCGTTTATCGTGACAAAATGTGGATAAAACATCCGTCACTTTCTGACACGTAAGTAGGTATATAACTACGAGAGTGACGGATGCTTTATCCACAATTTGTCATGCGATAAACGCAAACATACTAGGCCCACAGGGATCAATTGCAGAGGGTCGATAACAGAAATAGGTATTTTGAATGTTGGGTTATTTTTAAATAAACGGAAATGAAATTCGCGTTTTATGAAATGGAAATTGCGAAAAAAGAATCCATTGGCTGGTTTATAAGGACTTTTTATTAATCCTGTGACTCTTTGTCTACAACATTAAAAATCGAACACTCAGCTTTTGACCTACCCGCACAGAAGCACTGATTGCTTCGAGATTGGGCAGAGGACGGAACAATTACGAAACCGCAGATAACTAGCAAACACGAGGGCTGTTTACCCCCCTTGCTAATCCCGCTTAACGGGTATGGTCTGCTTTTCAAAGCAAGTTAAGGCAAAATTGTACTGGACTTCGTCTGATGCGGAGGATGTAGTTTTGCAGAAGAGCAAAACAGAAATATCGTCCGAATATAAAATAAAAACCGGTCAATTGCGAGCCGAACTCGCGCAAGGGTCCAGATCCATTTTTTATATTTGTTTTTTTTTTATATCAGCAATAGAAATAGGTTCATATTCTGTGAAAACTCTCTACCTATTATGGTTTATTAGATGCATCCCGCTGACGTACAGACGGACGGACAGCGGAGGCTTAGTAATGGATTCCTGTTAGTCCCTTTTGGGTACGTGCTCAGTAAACTTTTAGAACATGTTAGTATGAACCGTATCCATGTAGAAATTAGAACAACGCCAATAAGTTCAAATTGCATTAATTTTATAAAACTCTTTTAAAACTCAAAATAACAGGATCCAATTAAAATGCCACAGCTAAAAAGAACGTTTACAATTCGTGTAGTTTTTCCAGATGAATGAAATTTGAAACCGCTCAATGTTGAGTAACCACTATTAAACACTTTTAAAATTACTAAACGTCACATTTAACTTCTTAGAACTATAATCACTCCGGTTATATAACAGTCAAAATCACGGTATGCCCAGAAGCATAGCTGTTATGGGAGCGTAGCCCTCGGCGATTCCCTCCCAACTAAGGCTCCCAGCATCAGCTGATGCCAGCCAGTCGATAACTCTGGCGTCGTCTTGTCTAGGATGTGACCTGTTTTCAGAGGCTCGCTGTCTGGCTGGCAAGAACTACAACTTTTTATTTATATACATATTGTCAAAGAGTAATCAGTAAGTTTTACGGGTTTTGGTACTTGCTATTCAATGCACCCCCATGTTGTGTACAAAATGACGACAATAAATTGGTTAAATGACGTATTATGTCAATAAAGAAAAAAATTAAATTATGTAAATATTTACTAAAGTAAAAACTGAAGATGTAGTGACGCGACACAAGTAGTAGGACGAGAATATTCATCTTTTTATTATTAAAACGGTCATTAAGTTTTGATTTTTTCTTATGTGTTTAAATTTTAAATAGGTAGGTAGCAAAATTGCGTACTTGTATTCTAAATAATGTCATTATAATTATTATGTTCCTTAAATATATTTTTATCTAACATCAAGATAATCTATGGCGTCAACATGTCCCGACCTCGATGCTCGAAAGCTTGACAGAGCCTTTCCTGTAGCCAGTATGTTTTCTTGACCTTTGTATATTTCTTCCAAGGGGTGAAGGACTGGTGGTAGCTACGGAATTGAAAATATGCCAAGACTTTAGCAATTAGGCTTTTGTGCTAGTGTTATTAGGAATCATCGCGGTAAAAGTGACGAAAAGGGAAGCTTGTTATTACTCTGTTGGATGTTTTAAGGTTTTAAGTCCGTCGTTTTATTATGATTCACCAATTAATTGAGAAACACGTCAGGAAAAATCTATTTAGTAACATAAGTATTATAAAATTTGAGTTTGATTATAAGTTTCATGTTTTTGATTTCAATGTTCGACATGACATTTCAAATGTTTCATTTTCATGGTGTTAGGACCTTGTCCAGGGACAGTCTGGATTGTCAAGTAGCAGGGTTCGTTTTGTTCTTTTCTGGTGTGGGGATAACATGAAATTGCTAGAGGGAATTCCACCTTAGTCCTCAAGGTTGACAACGCATTAGCAGATTGTAGTCTTGAGAATGCAAATGTCTTTGGGTCTCAGACTTCACTTACCATCAGGTAGACTGTAAGCTCCTTTGCCATCAATGCCATTAAAAAAAAACATCGGTAGTGGTACTTTTCTTTCTATTGTTTGCTTTCTGCGTCACTGATCCAAAGCGAAAGAGAATATTTGACTAAAAACAAAAGTGGCTGAAATCCTGGAACGATAGGTAAATATTTTACGCTAGAAACCATAAATCAGCCAAAACGTCTACCCCACGCCAGCGTTTGACGTTAAAAAATCAGCTTCAACTTGTCAATTCACGGAAACACCGTCGCTTCCAAACCATTATACCGCTAAAACGTCATACCAAACCACGTGTTCCACACGTCACCGATATCGAGTTAGCGGCATCACGTCACGTTACGTCACGTCACGTCACTGCGACACGTGACACTTAAACTGTCACCGTCACGCGTATGCTTTTACCACGTGTGAGAGCCGCAAGCGGCTGAAATTAACTGTGTGCTGGCTTGGGTGTCCCACACCAATTGGTAAATATACGTGCTATTAGAAAACCGCATTGTACGTTGAAAAGCGCTGCGCTATTACTTAGATTTATTATTTGGTTGGGTTTATGCTATAAAGGATAAACAAAGTTTTTTTTCTCAACGAGTACAAGCGGCAATACTCAAAGTCATTAAAAGATATTTTTTTACATATTATTATAATGTATGATAGTTTGTGAGATCACAGCGAAATCTATAGGTACTAATATTATAAAGCTGAAGAGTTTGTTTGTTTGCTTGAACGCGCTAATCTCAGTAACTACTGGTCCGATTTGAAAAATTCTTTCAGTTTTAGATAGCGCATTTATCGAGGGAGGCTATAGGCTATATATTATCACGCTATGACCAATAGGAGCGGAGCACCAATGAACAATGTTTCAACCTTCTACGTAAACAAAGTCGCGGGTTAAAGTTAGCGTTAGCCCAAAGTAACTATTCCACGGGGACGAAGTCGCGGGCGGAAGCTAGTTTAAAAATAAAACCAAGTATAAGCCATTTTTCTGTACAATCCTTTAAGTACTCCGTGGAGTTTCAATAAAAAACCCCAAAGAAACCTGTTAGAAATCACACTCACCCCTACAAGTCATTCACTGAAACATGCGAGTGTTTTTTTCAACCAGCCTCCCCATTCATCTAAAGACAAAATTAGCTTTAGCGTTATCAAAAACATGTTTGCCTTTATTGTGTGGGAATAAAGTTCAAACGTAGTCATCAGTTTCTATTACAGCGGCAAAGGTATGTTTGCGCTTACTGTGCATAGCCCCGGGTGGAGAGCGTCTGAGTGTTCGCGGATACGTTTCGAAACGATATCCTCTTGGAGGTTTCAGAACGTGTCGGACTTTGTTTGATATCATTGAGGCGTTCGCGGTATAATGAGTCCGTTCGAATACCGCTCTTGAGAATAAAAATCTCGATGTTGACGATATTTTAAAGGATAAAAGATTTTTTAAAGTATGATATTACGGGTTTCGGCTTGATTTCTATTTTGGTTTCAACATTTCGTTCGAGAAATCCAGGAGTTAAACCTATTTACATGCGACTTAATCCTCATGTAAATAGAGTTTTTTTTTAACTCTGCTGTTGTAATTTATGCAAAATAAATCACTGAAGCTGCAGGTTTAAGTTAAAAATTCTAGTTTAAGTTCAAGTTAAAAAGTTATATATACTACTCATTGCTTACCTACTATTACCTTCTAAAAAATATTTTAGATGGTCTTAAAAGTTTTAGTTTTATCTTAGAATATTTAAATATGAAGCTTAAAACAAAAGGTAAATGAAAGACATTTAAAAAAAAGTAAATTGCTCAATCGTAATATTATTGGAACAAATTTGTTCAGCCGGTTGTTTAGTTTGGGGAAATGTTACGCGAAATTCATTAAAAGTTTTTGGATTTCGGAGAAAAATTACCTTCGATAAAATATACAGCATGAAGAAGAATTTAAAAGTTACACAGTTAATTACGCTTCGATGAGTTCAATTTATTTGATATAAATCGTAATAACAATTGAACTGGCACGCCTTTTTGTTTAATTTTAAGAATAATAATGTATTTCATTATGGTTGAGGTAATTAGTATGATAATGGTCACATCATTTAAATCAACTAAGTATTACGTTAACATAATTCATACTTTAAATGTTAAAATAGGATGTGAAAGGTTACGTGATTAACAAATTCTAGTTTAACAGTCTTTATCGATCAACAAATTACTATATTCAAATAGATTTTATTAGTAGTCAAGGATGCACAAAAGTTACTAAATCAACCCTAGCAAGTATCCGTACGCTCAATGAATAGCAAACTGCATTTGACCTGTTAAAGTGCTCTATCAATAGTTCAAACACTAGCGGTCTACCGAGAATACCCAGTTCCGAGTTTCTGCATAATCTTAGCTAGCTTGCTTATAACAAAAACAGCTCGATGCCAGGCCATTTGCATATACCAACCGCAATAAGAGCTACATTCCCAAGAAACTTATCCGATACAATTTAGAGCAACAACATAACCGAGCACAGTGTGATATTCAAAACTGGGCCTTACGGTTACAAAACTTGTGTGCAAACTTGGGCGGATTTCACCTGAAAACTACTTTGGAGTAGTCATGTACAGGCAAAACCAACAAGAAAAACAACAGAGTTAGTGGTTTAGCCTGGTAACAGGGTTGCAGGCGGAAAGTTTCGTCTAGTTAGGACTTGCCGCGTTGGCCAACAAGCTTAATAGATGGGTAATGATGGCCACATACTGCGGATTTAAAAAGTTTGCGCTTTTCGTTGATAGAATTTTGAAGTAGATGGCGGCATAAGAATGCAATAGATTTTGAAGCAAGCATGATTTAGCGTATACAACATTGTAGTTTCTAAATAGAAGTGTGTTATTGAATATTGAAAACAATTACGTCGTCGTCGTAATGTTCATCTTGAAACTAAGTAATATTAAAAATAATTTGAGCCTTTAATTTCTGTAGAGTTTATTGGTACATTCCTAAAATATTCTCCTTTTATGCGAATGCGTGGGAAACCCCTCTAAAATACGGGAATAAAGGTATGTGCAAGAGCAAGAGTACGTAGCACGCAAGGGTATGTCATGCCTTTTCAAGAATACATTCAAGTACACGTTGATACATTTTCACCTGTGTCACACACGGGCTTTAAGGTGACTGAATAAAAAGTTTATTTTATTTTATTATACGTATTAAATAAAGGCTTAAGGGAATAAAGGCTTATAGTACTGTTAGGCGATGGGCTTGCAACCTGTCACTAATAAGCTGGTAAACATGTCAGAATAATTGTGCAAAATGTGGTTACAGAATTATCAACGACTTTTTTAGAGTTGTTGGTAATTCTGTAGCTCTGCCTACCCCACTCTGGGAACGAAGGCGTGAGTTTATGTATGTATGTGACATATTAAATATTTACTTACGTATTATAGCAAAGTTACAATACTAATACACAAAATTAAACCTAACCTAACCTAACCTAACCTAACCTACGGGTGTCAGCGGCAGTGGGGCAGGGTTCAAGCTACGAGGGGTTAGGGCTGCTCAGAGAGGAATCTTCTCACAATACGTGCGTTGTTGAGGAGTAGGTACTGCTCTCTGAATCTGGTCCTTGATCCAGCTATCTACTCGTAGCGAGAGTCTCTTAAGATGTTGGTAATATTTTTTAAATCACTAAAATTAAAACATAATGTCTCTAAGGTTCCAAAAGTATTTTGTTACCTTTTTTTGAAAAAATCCTTTAGCGGATTTATGAACTTGATTGCTGCCGGCTTTAAGTACAAGCATTTTGAAACCGTTTAATTGATTTTTTTTTTTTTTTTATGGAGTAAAGTAGGCAAACGAGTAAACACTATCGCTACGTTGATGACAACGAGTCTAAAAACCATGGAAATTGCAACATCTTTTATTTTAGAGACAATATTTTTGCCGACTCTACATTTTTTTGCTTAATCATCATTTGCTTATCAAGATCAAGCTAAGAAGTTCAATCTCAGCGTCTACCTTAGGAAGAGCAGAGATTTTGTTGCAATTTTCCAACAACGCCATCAGAAAAGAAAGCAATATAATGATTAGAGATCTAAGATATTACTAATGCATTATTTTTTTCACTCTCAATGGGTATCTTAACAAACAAACATTCACGCTTTTGGAAAAAAATGGGGATCGACGATATATAAGAGCATACATAGGCATACGATAGGTAGGTAGGACGATATACGTATAGGTAGTTATTTATTTATTACATATTTATTACATAAAAGTACAAATTTGAACTGAATGCCTAATGGCATTCGCTACCAGTTCACGTACCTAATGTAGTAAAAATTTCAGCTCATTCCAATATAACGAGAACTGATTCATAAATTAAGCTGCATGATTTTAACTATACATATTGACAAACATGTGAAGTTAAATAAAATAATTGTAATGAATAAAAGAAACGCAGTCAGCATTCCCAAAAAGGACCGTAGCTTTGTCCAACATGGCAGCCATCAGTGGCAGCCAAATGCCTGCGTATTCATCCCAACATCCCCTAGCCTCCGCGGCGGTATGTCCGCATTGTTACCCAAACCTTCGTGCGACAGAATTTTGTTTATCTGTACCCAGTAAAAGGCTTTGTCTACAAAGACGAGCGATAAACGACGCAGGGGCTGAAACAATCCCGGGTATAAAGGGTCTGATAGGGATAGAGGAATATTTGCGATGCCACGCGTGGAGATAGATAGCGCTATCAAGATATTTATTGTCTGTGGGACTAATTTTATTTAGATGATCTTTTGGGTTGCCCTCAGGCCGTAGGGGTATAGTCGGAATTTGTTATTTATTAGGCTTGTAGAATAAATATGCAAGTGATTAATAAATATATGATATAAAACAAAAACCCGCCTTCAAAAAGCAAAAAATAACTTCTTTAAAATGGTAGGTAAATAGGTCAGTCCAACTGAAGTCTGCTTTTGGTTAAAATATTGTTGGACGCCGACTTTAGTTGGACTGACCTATTTACCTACCATTTTAAAGAAGTTATTTTTTGCTTTTTGAAGGCGGGTTTTTGTTTTTTTAAACTTTTTTTTTATTTTATACTTTTTAGTGATCATAATTATGCTGTTATTCTCCCATTTCTCAAGAAACAATAGAACATTTCAATCTCGCCGCAAGCAACGCCGCGGGAAAGTCATAGTCATATATTTAAACCTAAATATGCTTCGTCATAGTCGCTCAACTATCTTAATCGAAATATCTTGTCACCACCCTCGAAATATAAACCGTTTAGGAGTTCCGGTGGCCATCTGTGGTCTTCATCATCAGTTCCACTTCACCAAATAGTGCTTTCCAAGACCAAATACACGAGTTACAATGAAAAATACCAAAATCGCTATAAGTGTGCCTATAAATTTTGAAGAGTTCCGTCGATTCCTCATGGATTCTACCATCAGATCTTCATTTTGAAAAAAATGGGACCAATCTGGAAGCACCAGCTTTCAAATAAAAAAAGAATCTTCAAAATCGGTTCACCCAGTCGAAAGTTCTCAGGTAACAAACATTTAAAAAAAAACAGACGAATTGAGAACCTCCTCCTTTTTTTGAAGTCGGTTAAAAATTGCTTTCAACTCATTTTCATACCAAGAGGTATCATAGAAAAAAACGAAATGTGCGCAAATTGTAATTCTAGAATTGAAACTTTTTAAACTAAATTTAAAAGGTACCCTTCTTAACGAAAAGTAAGGTTACAAAAGTAAATGTAAAACGGTGTTTATTTTCACTATTTTCAAACCTTAACAAGGTTAATCTTCGTTACTAGAAAATTAAACACTTGCTTAAAAAATGCAATACGGTAATTCATAGGCGAAACTAGGTAATATAAATTTTACATACCAATAAACTGTCTGGTTGTGGTCAAAAAGTTCTTGTGTTGATGTGTTTTATGGTCTTTTGGAAGTGCAAGTAATTTGGTACCTACTTAGCGGTCGATAAATTGTCACACTTACTACCTATTAATTATGAAAAATTTAATAAGTAAGAGAGATCAGATATTTGCCGCCGACAATCTGCCAACTTCTAACTTTAATTTAATTTTCGGTTAATTCCGAAGAAAGTAATTGGTTTGGCGAAGGCAAAACACTGGATTTCCCTGAATTCATTATAGATAATTACATTTTAGAGAAGAATTTAATATAAAGGTTTTCTTTATTATAATACCATGATAGAAAAAGTGACTTTGATTATTTAATCAATTACAATTTTAGAAGTCGTTATTTAATTAATACTTACGTGAAAAGCACCTCGAATCAATGGTCCAGCCTGCCCCACGTAAAGCGTAGAAGCGGAGTCAAACACCAGCTCCAAAGGGTTCCTCCTCACAGGAACAGTATCAAACTCGTGGCAATTCAGAAACAAGGTCACATTATCTGTGGTAACCTTCAGAGCAAACCGACTCCATTTCTTAGAGAACGACGGTATAGCAAAGGATACAAGCGTTTGCGACAAAGCGTAGATATTTGCATCCGTATACATAAGTGATATGTTCGTGAGATCTCTTCCAGAGGGTATCAACTGCACGCCCAACTGAACTACGGTCTCTAAAGGATTTACGACGGAGAATAAAAAACCCCCATTTTCTGTTGCAGGTCGCACTGTGGCTGTAATGGAGAATTCTGAATACAGTTTCTCGGGCATGAAAAGCCTGTATGGGGATTTGATGTCGGAGCCCGGCTTGAGACCGTATGCCGGGAACCCGTCGAGACCCTCATCGAAGTACTGGGTTTTGGGGTTGCTGAAGGGAACTCCGATGGCGTGGAGCAGGTCGTACTCGGGAATTTCTGGAACAAAGGCAAAATAGTTACCATAATTGCCGATTACACTCAAAGAATGAAAAAGCCACGGCGTAAGTAATTTGTTCATACAGTGACCTGATTTATTTAGTCATGAGTAGTCAAATTATAGTTCATAGTACAGTCGAGTTCATAAATATGTGTACTCATGTGTACCTTGTCTATTTAATGTCATGTTTTAACTGCCCTATATGAATTGTTTGATTAAAGTGACAAGGTACTAAAGTGTATACATATTTATGACCTCGACCGTACTATTTTATGTCTTCTACATTGAAAATATAAGCTATACCGAAAATGCAAATAGTATCACTACCTACATATTATAAAACAAAGTCTTCCGCCGAATCTGTCTGTATGTGTATCTATGCGCGATGATCTCAAAAACTACGAAACGGATTTTCATTTAGTTTTCACCGTCATTTAGATAATTTTCCACGAAAAGTTTTAATGTATTAAATTCTGGCTTATATACGGGTATTACAGAAAACTCACATAAAACGAAGCGAATCGGGGGCGGGTCACTAGTTAACAACATTTTAAAACCAAACAATTAAAATAAACTTTATCCAAGTAAGTCATTAAACCAAAGCGCCCCATCGTATACCGTACAATTATCACCACTACCATAATAATCACTGGGGCTGTTTAAAAATGCAATTCACTCACTAAATAGACACTTACAGCAAGTGGTAGTAATGCAGGCAACCACCGGGCAGCTCACGGTAGAATATTACAACAGTATGCCCACAAGTAAGTTTAGTAATAATATTTTTAAACAGAACTAGGGAATGCAAATAACCGGTTTTAACCGATTTAAACCGGTTATTTTCTTACATAAACGGTTAATAACCGGTTAATTTGCATTCCCTAAACAGAACACGTCGTATGGATATAAACACTCATAATTATGAACCTTTATTTTTCAAATCCATTTTGTACCAGTACCTAAGTTTTTGAAAGAAAGAAAGAAAGAAAAATGATTTATTACCACATTTACCGCATAATACAAAAATTAACACACAAATAATAAAAAAAACAAAGGCCTAAATAGCCTGAGGAAATATCAATAAGTTAGATCATAAAATAAAATGATCTAAAGTTGATTTTCTTTTTGATTTCATGTCAGTGTGTCAACACACTGATATTTATTTAAAGTATTTATATGATAATATGACGTGGAGTAATATGAATACTTTTGCTATTATTTCGTCAGGTGTAAAAAGCTATGAAATTAAATATTCTTCATACTGTTTTATATCTTGCTACTGTGATTCGTGATTTACCGCAGTGAGGAATCATATAAAGCGTTTTGCGATAAAGCAACTCGAGCTTTGTTTTAAAGCATCAGGTTCTATAATGGATGCAAGTTTATTTTTTATCTGGCTTCGAGTTCGTGTTGTATTAAATATATTGATTATATTTAGAGAAAAATATGACATGCTCATACTTTTACACCACATTTTCAAATGATCAAACTTTTTTAATTTGTAGACCAATAGTGTATTTTATATAGCAGTTGTATTGTCAATTACATGTTAACTCTTATTTAGAATACATAATTTTAAATTATTAGTGTTTCCAATTACAGATCATCAAAAAAGAAATTGCTACTTAGGTATTTGTAGATGAGTACTTTTTTCTAATCGGCCAAGATAAGTAAAGAACACAAAATGTCAAGCTGCCTAGATCGTAGAATGTCCGAGTAGTAATAATATGTCAAAGTCTCAGAATGACCAGTTAGTACAACGTCAACATCTTAGAATGTCATACTAGTAATACGTCAAAGTCTCAGAATGACCAGGTAGTAAAACACCATCATCTTTTAAAGTCAAAGTCTTGAAATGTTAAGTTTCGTTGTACGACCTTGACGTTGTAAGACCTTGACGTTTTGTAAGGCCTTGACATTGTACGACCTTGGCGTTATAAGACTTTGATGGTGTAAGACCTTGACATTACACGACAGGGACGTTTCAAGATTTTGACGTCGTCCTATCAGGACATAATTTAAGCACTTGACATTTCAAGACTTTGACTTTAAACGCCGGAGCGGAACAAAACAATAACGACATGAAAACAATTACATTAAAACACGTCTTTCTGTTAATGACATACCTTGTTTTGGATTACATACATAAACTCATGCCTTCATTCCCAGAGTGGGGTAGAAAGAGTTTTGGATTGTTAAGCCGTATTAGAATATAAATGCAAAAAATAAATAATAGTATTTAATTTTTAATAACTACTTATCGATGACAGCATAGAACAACGTTTATTACTCATGTCATGAGTATGTTGAATAAACAAAAAAATATGAGAGTCCGTTAAATATAAGATAATAAACTCAAAAACTACCGACCCGAACAAATAAAACCAAATATTTATTTTAGTTCTGTACTTCCATTTCCTTCCCTTCTCGTTCGTTAGATGTAAAACATCAAAATGATTAAGTTTTCACAATATTTTAGTAACGTACTTCAGGAAGTACTGATTTATTGCCACTAAAGTTTTAACAAGAGCATAAACTTGATAGACATTTAATGGCCAGCGGATGTGATTCCATAAATAGACATCATTCATGCATCCAAGCAAACAAAAACAAAATAATCGCGTTTATAACACAACAATACTATAAATTTCGTTTGTGAAAATATTTGGACATGCATTAATAAATACTCAAGCACTAGTGATCGAAATAGGTAAGGCTATATACCTACCTAAAAATGACGCGACGACATGTTCAGATTTCTTTTTTTCTTGCTGTAACTATTTCTAACTTATTTACGCGCGAATGACGTTATGTGCGCTATAATAAGGCATTTAGGTTTATCTATTGTAATCATTGTCAATAACGTTTTATTACTCTATCTAGATTGAGCTATAATATATTTATGTATTTTTGTTTGAACAATTTGACAGATCCCGCGTAGCATTTTACCGACGAGAAACTTCTTGACAGTTCCCTGTGAGAAATTCACGGTAGCGGATACCGTAAAACGGGGTGAGTAGGGACACGACCTAAAATGAAGCATATGTAACTTATTATAAGACTGAAATTATTTTCAATAGACGTAACGTTATTTTCCATTTAATAATTGTTATTATTTGTAACAAGTTATGACTTTTTTAGGATGTGTTCCTACTCATCCTTTAATTACTCACCCCGTTTTACGGTCCTTATTCTTAATTTTTACACGGTAAGAGAAAATTTTAATGTGAAAGTGATAATTGTTCCACGTTATTTGTAGATAAGTACGCAGATGAAGGTCGTTTACTTTATGTATTTATTAAACTCCTTTTACATACTCAAAAGACTTATTCAAATTAATCTCGAAGCAATTCCGTTTGCCACTGAAGGTTCTCAGAGACATTTTAGACAGAATGTAGGGTGACGGAACCAGTAATGGACAAGGACCGGTGATGGACCCTAAACTTGATTCTTACTTTACAGAATATAAGGAATGAATAATCATTTGTTTTGCAACAATCAATTTAGAAGCATATGAAAGGAATGTGGGCAAAATACACCCAGCTCCGCCAGCCATATATTGAATATGACCAACTCTCTTATTGGACTTAATAATAGTAGATCGTAATGATAATTAAACACTGTTAAATAGATTTTTTTAGATCATACCGTTATTATTGAGTTTATTTTGTTAAAAAAAAGGTTTAATATATTATGCTTGTTTCAATAATGCTCAGTAAATTAAACCCATTCGACTTGAAATAAATAGAGAACCCATGGACAAAATTTGATGCACATTGGTACGGAAGTACATAGCTTTAATACCTTTCAAACAAAAGTAGTCTAAGCTGTGGCGGACTTGCGTTTGCCGTCCAAACATTTTTGCCCACTATCCTTTGAATTAATAGTGAAGTGTCCATTACTGGTGCCTGTCAGCTAAAAGTGTCCATCATTGGTGCCGTCACGCTACTTGTTCCTTTTTTAAACTTGTGCATAAAAAATCGTCACGAGACACAAAGTAACGACTTAATTGTTAACTGACTCTTAGTGCGGACGTTAGTTCCTTTTTTTTCAAATCGTACAAATAAACGTAAAGTAAAATGGTAAATTGGTATTGATCGACAGTGCAACGACCGCTTGGTGACTGAAGGTGCAATTTGCATTTGAAATAAGCCCTTCCCCTGTTGCAGTCACAGCTATAAATAATTTAGATTAAGTATAACTGGAAACAAAAGCATCTTCGACTTTGTAAAATTTTAAAAATTTAGTATAGAATTCCTCAGTTCAACTGTTTACTTGATGTCGATAGTAGATGATAACTTTAAGTATCGCTAACACCCTAACTATTAGATAATTTCAAATGGCAGGTCAACCCAAGTTTAATGTCGGCAGCATAATTTTTAAAATTAACTCACTAACTGCCGCACTCAGACGTCAATTAAATTTAAGGCTTATTTAGTGACGTGTTGTCTTATTCTATGAAAGTGACAGCAGCAACTTAAATCAAGCATTGACGTCTCTGAGTGCGGCAGTAACAGTTTTAACTAAGAGGTAGAACGGAGTCTAGAAACGATTTAAAGTTTAAAAACTTACCACTTTGGTACTTTGAAGACCCAAACATTCCATCATTCGCCGCGCTGAGTGTTAATGACAGGAGAACCGCTAATAAGCGACACCTGAAAAGAAGAAAAAAGTTATTAATACGAGTAATGCTAACCCTTTTCAACCTTGCATCGGTATACTGGCGTGTAAGAATCTCACTAATATTATAAATGCGAAAGTTTGTGTTTTACTTTGTTACTCCTTCACGCTGCAACGGCTGGATGGATGAGATTACAAATGGGAATAACCCTGGATTAACATAGACGATTAGCCATCCCGGATTTTTTTAAAGTTTCCAAGGTTCAATAATCGAAATCTACGCGAACGACGTCGCGGGCAGAAGCTAATGTACAAATAAAGATGATTCATAATTATGAATACAGTATAAAAAGCTCATGCGAGACCGTGACGTGGGGATAGACTTCTGAGGGCCCTGCCAAGACGCATTACGCTAACTAGCGTTTCTATTCGATTCGTTTTTAAATCAATCGCGTCACTGGTAGATGACGTTATCGCGTGCTGTAAGAGGTCTGCCGTTCCATGGCATCTTAAACGGAGAAGGCGAGGGGAATCTCTCACCCGAAGGCGAGCCCATAGGGCTTTTTCACGAAATAATTTGTAAAATGACACAGTTTCCTTATTTTAACTATGATTTGTTAATCATTAGTGGACTTTTTTATTATTGTACTTTAGTCAATAGAATATTTTCCTTCGTTTTTTATAAATACAGTAAAACAACCAAAGACGGATTTTCATATCCTGCGTTACTTGTTGAAGAGGTTCCAATAAAACAAAGGTAAATAAATATTTAGGCGATTTGTCTCCAAATACACTGAGAATTTCTGTGTCATCTGTTAGTATTTTTGGGCAACGATGAAACTCATTGTATTTACTACATTAGATACTATTATTATTACAGGCTTTTCGAGGAAAGGTCAAATGTTGAGGAAATTGGTATTTTTATTCGGAATTATTTTTGCGCAAATGTCGGGATGAATCCTATGACAAGTTTAATTGGACAAATGATACGTTGACATTATAATAGGTACCTACCTATCAGTGATTTAATTGTGTAGAATTGACAGTGATTTTTGCAAGTAATCAAGGTCAGTCAAATAATTATAGTCTGGTTTTTTCGTATGTTTTGAAAGGGAAGGTAATTTAGAGATAAATAAATAAAAAAACAGAGGACGATCTCACACAAGTTGACCTAGTCCCAAACTGAGCTCTAGGCTTGTACTATGGGTAATTGGGTGCAGTCAGCATCAAAAGTAGCTAAGCAGAATAACATGTTCAAAATAATCTAGAAACGACGTATTCTCTCGACAATAGAGTCGAGTGCAGATCATTTTGACCTCTTCGGTTGCTTAGCTACTTCTGCTGCTGATTGTACTAGACAAGGATAAACTTATATCGAGAAATACGTACATAAATAAATAGAAAACATCCAATACTCAAGAATGATAATTATGTGATGAGCGCGAATATGCTCATCAGTCTCATCACACACTTATTATCTGTCCTTACCAGGATTTGAACCTACCTTGATTTGGGACCTACTAGATAATAATTGTATTAAACTTAATAATTCAAACATTTTAAACTTAAGCATAACTCTCATTATAAGCTGTTGGTAAAAATATGTGGTTGAGTTTTATTATTAGTTTACATAACAACTAACTAAAGCGTTAAGACGTCACTACGTAAAATATTCACACATAATAGCTCAGAGTTTGACGGTTCGTAAGAGTGGATATGAACTAACAGGCATGTTCAATTTGCACAGATCTATCCCATTTATAACCAATACTTTGCAGATTATTAATGCAACACGAAATACTCGTACTTCATCAATAAATAGAGTGCCTCATTTCGAATCTAGTGATGCATCCACGACATTTTAATTAAAAGCAGTAATAATATTTTGAATGAAAGCTTTTCGTCAGTTTATTATATATGAATCATTTTATCTGTTTTCTTTACACACGACATGAATGTAAACGAACCGATTCAGCAAGCGAAACAAACTTAGGCAACGGAGGCGTCACATATCCAATCAGACCAATATGAAGTGTAGAGCAAAGAGAAAAATCGATTAGCAATTCAGATTTGAGACCATGAAGAGAGCGTTAATTGAGTCGCATATTGGATGTTTTTGCAAAAATTAGTTTTGAATAAGCTTCGTTCGTTTTCTGAACGTGCATTGATTACGAATGAGCATGTAATTGAACGTACGAACGTGGGTCTGCACGAGAACTAATTCGTGAATCTCTTTCGTGGACACGTCTGTGTGGAAACGATTTACATTAATATCTATCGTATTATGTCTGTGTCTGCAGATGACGTTTACTTGTAAGAAAGTAAATAGTCGTTAAGAGACTGTTAGCTATTTTTAACTTAGCACAAATAGAAATCAACGATTTTTTTGTAATGCCGCTGAAGTTAAAACATGAGTAATAGCGCTTTTGGTTTTCCTCAAATTTAGTGTTCTATTTGTCATTTCCATTAAATACCTTTTGTTTTACATAGAGTTAAGTCAATACCTTCTATTGATAAGTGCATTAAAAAAGCAAAAAAGACACCTAATTGAGAATGCACAAGCTATGTGTTTTGTGCGCTGTGACGGGACTACTTAAACTCGCCGGTGTGGTGCGTTCACTCGTTCGACCGACCGAGCGCCGTTTTTAAGAGAATAACACCCCTGCTTATCTATCTGAATTACATATTTATTTCTCTTCGTTTTAAGTGATGTCAAAAAGCCCCACTGAATCTTTTTATTCATTAATATTATTAATGTATTTTTTTAGGTACTTTATTCTTTTGGTTATCTCAAATAGAGGCTTATTAATTAGTTAATTTCATTATTTATTATAGTCAAACAACACCTATATCAACAAAATATATTTTGATTAAATTCTTGAAATAAAACCAATAATAATCATAAAACAAATTCCAGCTTGCGTTGAGTATTTCAAATATTAGCAGAGTTCTCTCTCACGCCATTTCCACATTCTGTTCAACATCAAAGTTTTGCTATCAGTCAGAAAATACATGGAGCATTCCAAAGTGAAATAACCAGAGTTTGTAAACAACTAGCTTTATTACTCATTCCCGTAATCTGTGCTTCACTTTGGTATTGTAACACTAATATAATGGAGTAATTTAACACATTAGTAAAGGATTCATTTAAATGCATTTTATACTATTAAAATAGAGAATAGAATAGAATAGACATTAGAATTATCCTTAATTTTTTAACAAAAGTAACCTTTAACATTATCCCAAGTTAATATAATTAAAGTGCACTCAGGTTTTAAATAAGCTATTGTGTTTTTTTATCAAATCATAGCCAGTGTCACTTGCGATACTATGACGCCTATGACAAATGTAACGACATCTCGGTAGTAGGAATTGGGTCATTCCTGTAGCCTGTATAAAGAAACAAAGAACCAGGCAAGGAAGATTTAGAATACATACATACATACATAATCTCACGCCTTCGTTCCCAGAGTGGGGTAGGCAGAGCTACAGAATTACAAACATCTCTAAAAACTTGTTGATAATTCTATAACCACAATTTGCACAAAGATTTAGAATTTAGAATATTCGTTCATAATTAGGTAGTGCTAGGTAATTTAGTATAATTATTATAATGCCTAATGCTCATGTCCAACAGTCAACTGCACAGGCTTATTAAATTATTCAAGCAAATATCTAGTTAGCATAATACGAACTAAGCAGGCTGACAGATAGACGGGTTCACTTTGGCATTATTATATAATTTAGACCCATTTTGTCTAAAATATCTCAGGGAACACGAAAACATACTATAAAATCATATATATGGAGTATATCACTGTATATAAGCGAGACATGGACCCTAATACAGAGGGACAGAGAGAGGTTGGAAGCGTTAAAGATGTAGTGCTGAAGAAGGATGGAAGGAATTAGGTTTTAGTGAGGATAAAGGAAAAAAGATAGATTTTATTGAGGCACGAAATACTGATCAAAATCATTATGGAGGGGAAGATTGAAGGCAGGAGAGGCAGAAGAAGACCAAATAGAAGCTACATGGACCAAATCAAAGAGAAGGTGCATGTCGTGTCGTATAAAGAGGTCAGGAGCTGGCAGAGAGGAGAAAATATTGGAAATCACTCCAACGACAAGAGCGAAGCTCTTAAATTAAGAGAAAGAGAGAGACTCTTTACACTCAAAATTGCTATAACTAAATATCTTATTCACGAAACTATGATGTTTATATCTTACGCAGTTAACTAGAAAAGTTATTATTCCGGTTGCTGGAAGTTATTGTAAGACAAATATAAAATACAACTTGGCATAATGTCAACTTTCAAAAGCTTCTGTAAGTATTTAATTTACAGCACGGGCAGACAAAACGTCCAGTAATTTGTTAGGAATAAGTACGTGTCTTCAGTGTTGGCTGCTCGTTGCTGGGACTAAAATACTGCAACTTGCTCTAGATTTAGTTTTATAAACGATCTACGTGACTATCGAGGGCAAAAAGACTTTCAGGTAGCTAATGAAGGACGGTGGGTTTTTCTCAAGGATATGCTTTTAGTTTTATTTTTTGGAATTTGCTTTATGTTGCACTGCCTCTGAAACTAACTAGGTACTTAAAGGAAATTATTTGTGTTGTAGTCGTGCATTGTGTTTTTATCCAATAAATGTTGTGAGTTTGAGTTTGAATCCTAATAGTAGGGGATCCGAATAGGAGATGACCTTCACCTAGCTGTTTATCCGATAAACAGTATTTTTATATAAAATTTAATATGCTAAGTAATATATTTATAATAGGTTGACTGGAAAATTTCAGTCCAGTCCTTATATGATTAAAAAAAGCAAATAATGTTTTTTTTTTAAATTGCTATTGCTTGTTTAATAGACCAATTACATACTAATCGAAAGTATGAAGCCTATAGAATATGCAAACGTTAGGTTGACAATTTTTTCCCATCTTAACTATTGGGTGTAGGTAGATAAGTCGGTACTAATAATTTGCACTAAACCTAACGTTTGCATATTCTATAGGCTTCATGCTTTCGATTAGTATCTATATGGTCTATTAAACAAACAATAGCAATTTAAACAAAAAGTTCGTTTTCAGTTTTTTTTTAAATCATTTATGCTTAGTAATATATTTATAATAGGTTATGTAATATATTTATAATAGGGTATAAGCATATTAAATTTGATGTAAAATACTTTTTGTCGAATAAACAGCTAGGTGAAGGTCGTCTCAATAATACAGATTCTGTAATGAAACTTAATCATCTTATTTATATATGTTTGATCGATTTGTTTTATTTAAGCTCTTTATTTGTAAAATAGCATGCATTTTTTGATGATCTCTTTATTTTAAAATTTGTAAGTTGATCGCGGACGAATTTAAACAAATTAAATGAGATCTGAGGATCAAACGGTTTAGCATAACCTAAGTTAAACATCTACATGGTATTCAAGTTCAACAACCAAGTCAAAAAGGTCAATCAAAGGCTAAGGGTAAACTTACTTTCGTATACATGTAAGGAATAAATGAATATGGATAAAATATGAATATGAATTTATGTAATAGTTGAAGCAAATATTTATGACCAAAAGTAGGTATTTCTTCCTGAGTCTTAAATGTTTTATCTGTATTTCTCTTCACAAGTCGTATATTGTTGCCCAGAACAAGTTGAGAGCTTAGTTTGGATCTAGATTAGGGTTGCCAACTATTTCTTGGTCAAATATAGTATTATCCAACCCAAGGTATAAAAAATATAGTACACAGAAAGAAAATATAGTATTTTGAAGAAAAACTTTTTAAAAAGTGTATAAATTCATTCATTAAATACGAGTATAATGCAGAATATTTACTAGGTACTTAATCATTTATTATTATTAATTAACATTCTGCCTGCTATTGGGGCAACTATCTGAGCTGAAAAAAGCCTATTTTTCCGCTTCAACTACATTGTTGTTAAAATCAGGTTGAAACGGCTAACCCAAACCGCATATATATAAAGCTGACCAAAATATAGTATTTTTGCGTACTAAACAGTATATAGTACACAGAGTCAAACTATAGTACAATACTATATATTATAGTACGGTTGGTAACCCTACTCTAGATTAACTTGTTTGAGAAAAATAAGCAAACAAGAAATCTTGAGCTTAAAAACGTAATCCTCGGAATAATTGTCCAATAAAGTGCATTGCAACAACTGAAATACTATAGGAGTTGTATGACGTGTGTATTTTTTTTTCAATTTGATTCCAGTTCAAAATTTACTTATAAAAACGAATAAAATGTTATAAGTTATAACACACTTACTAACAAGACAAGGCAAAAATAAATGCTTCTAATTACCATTTATTGTTTCCAGTGAATCTCTTGTCATAATTGTGAGCAATTCCGAGAACATTAGAGTACCGTTTATATTACCTAAGTGCCCCAGAGTTTAAGTACTAACTATGTCTATTTATAATCTTGCCTCAAACAAAAATGTGATGAAATAAAGAAACTAGGTGTTGCCCGCGCCTCCCTCCGCGTTTTTGTTCTTCGCTCGTCCCTCGGAAACTGGCCAATTTTGTCGGGACCGTATGTCGTTTTTTTGGGTTCAAGCTATTTTCATCCCCAATTTTTAATTAATAGTGGTTCAGCAGTATAGCTGTAAAAGCATTCCAACAAACAAACCTAGATACTTTAAAATTTTATTATATTAGTACGGATGGATTCGTTTGCAATTAAATTAATTAAGGTCGGGCGGGGCTATTCCAGCAGAGGGGTAAACTCGTGTTTTAAAGGAATAAAACGTTATAAAACTATTTTTGCTCCCTTTTATAAAAATGTAGGCACTTTAACTTTTATACAAGGGCGCATAAATTGCTTCAAAACGAATAAGTCCCTTAAAAAAATAAAGACGCTTTTACCCCTCAGTCGGAATAACCCCACCCGACCTTAAGCCATTTTCTAACCAAACTTTTAGGAACTGCAATGTTGATTGTAAATGCTATTTAGATATAACTCAGTGTCAGTCTTCTTTTGCCAGTAAATAATAAAAGGGAAACACTTTGGTTGCATACATACGGTGAAAAGCCACATACAAATAAATCACAGTCAAAACTATCATTAATCTGACCGTAAAAGTTAATCTCACGCAAGTATACCGTTACTCTACAGGCTTGCATAGATTACATTAGTAATTCAGTCGAAAAGTGAGTATTATCAATTAAAAAATAATTAAATTAACTTCACAATTATTTTTCTTAGATACTGTCCATTTTAAATGTAGTGCACGTGCTGCGTGTTCATCGTTATCAGTATCGGTGTTGCTTAGTACAAGGCATGTCGTGGTACGGGGGCAAATAATAATAATCAAAGTATCCGTCGCCTGTCATTTAACACTTGTCAAATTGCTATGCTTTACATTGCTGGCAATTAAAATTTTGTTGGAAAGTTAACAAAGCCTGAAAATTCGTTTATTAATTAAATTAATGTCATGGTTACGTTACAGATATACGTTATTTCAACCTCCTTTAAAATAAGCCGGGGTGCTGGTAACACACCGTATGAGTAGCGACTAAATTTTCGTTGTTCAGATACATTTAGTCATCTACTAAAATACTCGCTACTCGACTAAATTACTAATTGCATGTACCTAGTCTGTACAAATCATAAGTCATTGTGTTGTTACTTGAAACTTCTTAACTGGAGTAACTTTTACTTTCAAAAATATTTTTCAGTTATAATATAATATTGAAATATAACATTCTCAATGCTCGCCAATATTTCCGAGATATTTCCAAACTTCTGGGAATGTTCTGCAACTTGCACATTTCTATTACCACTACGACTGTTGCCACTGGCAACACTACATCCATAGAATGACAGCTGCGCGTGAGATGGTGGGGAGTTCCGGCTGCCATCTTACCTTCTACATCCGGACGACTAACACGTCACTCTCTCATGTAAAAAACTGGAATATTACATGTAAAACTAAAAATAAATGTTTAAAAAAACAAAAACCCGCCTTCAAAAATGCAACAAATAACTTCTTTTAAAATGGTAGGTCAGTCCAACTGCATTTGCTGCGGGTTTTTGTTTTTTTAAACATTTATTTTATTTTATACTTTTTAGTGATCCTATTTATGCTGTTACGTAGCTCCACTTCTAAATATTAATGAGAAACTATAGAACATTTCAAGCTCGCCGCAGACAACGCCGCGGGAATGTCATAGTCATATATAAACCTAAATGTGCTTCGTCATAGTCGCTCAACTACCTTAATCGAAATATCTTATCGCCACCCTTGAAATAGGTACCGTTAAGGAGTTCCGGTGGCCATCTGTGGTCTTCATCATCAGTTCCACTTCACCATATAGTACTTTTCAAAAGCAAATGCACGAGTTACAGTGAAAAATACCAAAATCGCTATAGGTGTGCCTATATATTTGAGGAGTTCTCTAGATTTCTCCAAGATCCCATCATCAGATCCTGACGTGTTGACAATGGGACCAACTAGAAAGTATATCCATTCAAACAACGAAAAAATTTTTCAAATCGGTCCTGTGGTCTTCGAGTAATCGGGGAACATACATAAAAAAAAAACCCCCACCAATTGAGAACCTCCTCCTTTTTTTGAAGTCGGTTAAATTGATTTGTTTATACTCAACAACCTATCGCTCCGAACAACGACCATACACTTTATTCCTTAAATACGTAAACCGTTTTTTTTTCATTATAATGCAACCTCACTATAAGTTTCATATAAAATTATTTCGTAATTCAAATATTGCAACAATAAGTAAATTACTTGCGCCAACTTCAAAGATAAACTTTCAATTATAATATTAGAACTGCGTAGGATTGTATTGCTTTGAAGATTTGCAATCGAATAACGCAATAAATAAGCATTCCATTTAATTTAAACATAATGCTAAGAACTTACCGACGTTCAAAACACTGATTTCATAAAATTATTGAATACTAAAGTTGCGAAGTGGTTAAGTAACTTTGGAAGTTAATTTAAACTTCCTTTCAAGGCTGAAGATTATATTATAGGCTGCAGGTAAAATAATCGCTCTCAAATAATTGTTTTATGAGAAAGGAATTAACCTTGAGACGAGATGAAGCAAGGTTCAGTGTGAGTTCTCATACATCTATACTTTAAATCTAATAATAAAAATCAGCGGACAGAATCACACCAATTGACCCTGTCCCAAATTAAGCTCTAGGCTTATAATTATGAAAGAAATATAATACTTAAATACATAGAAAATATCCATTACTCAGAAAAATCAGAAACAAAACTTCGCGCTCATCACACAAATATCTGCCCTTATCAGGATTTGAACTCAGGACCGCTAGCTTCGTAGCCACGGTCACTACCAACTACATATTATGTCAACGCTACGTCATAACAGTATTATAATAAGTGAAATTGATTTTTGTTTTCCAGAAGTATTTAGAATGATAAAATCTTACGTTCCCGGAAAATCAATTCCGGTTGGTTAGTAACAAGAAAAACTATCACTTTGTTGGCGTAATTTAACTGTATAACTAACTTTAGAAGTACACAACAATGTCTAAGAGTCTCAGAACAAAAGTCAACAAGGAGTGACTACGGAATCCTAAAACGACGACAGAAAAAAAAGTTTTTTTTATCCGTTTAAGTCATCAAGGGATGATCAACTTTCAATATTAAACTATTTATTGTACTACCATCAATCAAACCGTTTCAGCTGTTCCACGCTTCCCCAAATCTGAACAATCATTTGTACCTATTTAATTTCTATCAAGGCAATACCGTATTGTCTATTCACATGTCAGAAACCGAGATACGGGTCTATTCTCTTGTCCGTCATCCTGTTCTAGATTAAGGCTACCCTCAATAGCACACGACATCCCTATACATAGGCCGGGTAAATTAATTATCGCGCCTTGAACAAAAGTCCTATGGGCCAATCTATCAAGTTACTGAAGGAGGTTGGACATCGGCTTCCTTTTAAGCCGATATATTTAGCGAGAAATTTGGGCTAAGTTAATAAGTTACTGACGTTGCTAGGTAATCCGTCTTTAGGAAAATAAGTAGGTACCTGACCAAATAAGTAGTGTAACGAGAATGCACTTGCCTAGGGGCTACTTGAAGCAATAAGATATATAGTTCCAATACAGTGTAGTTAGTCCAACTTAAATCAGGATTAACGGCTTTATTATACGTCCGCCCAAAAGTATTGCCTGATCTATACTCTATTTTGGCCATGCTCCTAAATTGTAATCACATTTTTATGATAGTTCTACTAACTGCAAAGTGAAAAACAGCTGTCGTAATGTTAAAATAATGTTGCGGTATAGAAGCAAGGTCTTAAAAAAATAAAAATAAAGACCAGAGGATTTAGACACGATGCATAATAACGGCAACGTACAGTGCGAAAGCTCGTAGGCCGGCATTACACCTGTGAGTTATTGCTGTAAGTTTTGAGACGCAACTATGGGTAAGAGTGAGTGGCAAATATCTGCATCTCTCTCTTGCATATAGCTTTGTTTCAAAACTTACAGTTATAACTTACAGGTGTAATGCCGGCCTTAGAAGGTGCTTCGGGTTAGTACTTGTCTCTCACTCGCTCTCATACGCTCTTATTAAGAACGAGTGAGAGAGAAATACAAATTAAGAGAAATAAACTTTCTAAGTGCTTACAGACTGTAAATTATTTCAAAAACTGTCAGTGTATGGAATTGACATTTAAACGCTCGATGCACGCGACCCGGTAGTTAACGACAATCCTATACATTTTCTATAACGATAACGTTCTCAGTATGTATATTGTCTAGAGCTACTAATCTTACGTCAACAACAGTAGTAAGACCCGATGCCCTAAATTTAGGACATCTTTCAAAGTGACTTTTGACTTTAGTTGACTGACATAAGATTCTTTTTGAAGTAACGAAATTTGACGTGGGCCTTACGAGGTAAGAACCGACTAGTGATGGGCGGCTTGTAAGTTTCAAAAGTGAAACTTTCACTTAAATTTCTACAATATTCTGAAAGTTTCAAAAGTGAAACTTTCACTTAAAATTTCATTCAATATTCTGAATGTTACCAAAGTGAAATCGTTTAATTGCTGAAAAGTACTATAGTTTAGATATGTAACATAAGTAACGGAAACCTTTCATGAAATTTAAATGAAATTTACTTGTGTCAGAATCATTTCCATCTAATTATGTAACTTTCAGTAGCTGTAATTTTCGCAGTTAAGGAAAGTTTTGCAATGTTCCAGAAATTGCCAATCACTAGAACCGACGCTTCCATACTTTAGCTCCTGTCGATAACGTTTCTCGCCCCCTAAATTAAGTCTGATTTCCAAGATTTTTAATATGTTGTAGTTATTATGACAACTAGGTTTGAACGTTTTTGTTTATTTTATAAAAAATATTTCTAAAGAAAAACGCACTGAACTAGTTTTTTTTTCATAATATCTACAACATATTCAAAAACGGTTAAAATCAAACTAGGTGTAAAGGGAGAGAAACGTAATCGCATTAGGTATTGACATCTTAGCTTCACAATTACATACATAAATACATTAAATCACGCCTATTTCCCAGAGGGGTAGGCAGAGATCACTCCTTTCCACTTTCTACGATCCTAACAAATCTCCTTCGCTTCTTCCAAATTCATACATCACAATTCTCTTAGTAATTAAAATAAATAACGTATACGCATACATAAAGAAAGAAAACTAATTTTAAATTGTAAGTGCAGAAGCTAGGGAACAATGACTTTTCCTTTTCTTACGGGTTTTCTCCCACAAACCGTATGTGTTAAGAAATTCATGCTCTACTCGCCGGCAAGGAAACATCGTGGTTACATTGTTGCCATGAAAATTTAAATTGCACTTATTCTGGCCCTTTATGAGCTCTGCGAATCCTTTATAAGGAAAGAGAGGTAAAAATAACCATTGAAAATTGTTCAGGTGCATGAAACCCAATTTGCTCCAACTTGATCATTTATATTGCGGCGCATCTAACTAGTCAACAATTTTGGCAAGATATAGGTGTATTTTAAACAAGTTTTTTATCTCGCAATGTATAATAATGTATGTATGTATAATAATTATGTATGTCCGGTCAAATTTTGCAAGGCAGATTTATTTGAACTACTCCGGGGACCGATTGAGCTGAAATTTGGTATACCTACGTAACTTTGATGACAATACAATAATATATGGTATCATCGATCTGATTTATTTATTCATTTATAAGGCAAACCAACTAAATATGTACATTCACAGCATTCACAATTTTAACAGTTTTTTTTTTGATGATGGTTTCTGGTGGTATCTATAGGATCTCCGTTATACTTAACGTGGACCTACCGCATTGGGATTCATTCGATTGGTTCTGATAAATAGATATTGACTTTGCAAAAAATCTACAGCTGCACTGAAAATAATAATTGGTCGCTTGTAACAAGATTGTGATTGTTGTGCATAAGCGTCTTGATCCCATACGAGCCTAACAAGACGATTGATACACCAACTAAGACGTTAGATACATCAACTAAGATGTTATTTGAATCACTAAATAAATTGCTGTTTGGTACTATCAGTTTTGGTTTATATAACTAATATCTTAACTATTGTATTCATATTATGTCAACTAAGTGAAAATCTCTCTTTGTTGGCTCTAATTTTTTCGAGTGTGACTGAAACTTATTTTAACTCGGGACAATCCAACACAAATTGACTTAGCCCCAAAACTCAGCTCTAGGCTTGATGTATGGGTACTGGGCAAAAATGACATACGGAGTAATACATTGAAAACTTCCAAGACTCGGGAACAAATACTTGCGCTTATTACATATACAATTATTTTCCGATAAATCCATCCATTTGACCTCCAGCTTCGTAGCAATGATAAGCCTAGTTACTTACCGCGTCGTCAAATTACTAGAAAAAACTAGTTTTCGGAGTGGAAATAAAACCTTTGAATCAGGTCCTATCTGTACGAGTATTTCGCGGAATTTTGACTGTGAAAAATGTTTCAAGCCTTGGAGTTTGGAAATTGGCAAAAACCTGTGCCAATGCACTCCTGTAGGCTCCTGAGGAACAGAAGGTAACTAACGAACATACCGATAACATACCGAGGGTGATGTTTTTAATGCATTTTAGCCCCCTCGTGAGAGCCTCTACACTCCCCATTTCTATTCGGCTTTGCCTCACTTAGTCTATTTTTATGGAATAAGTATATTTTGGAAACTTTAAGATGACATTGCTTAGGGATCCGTTTGCTTTGTTGCTTATGTCCTTTCCAAAGGAAGGATGTAGGCATATTAATAACGCCAGTAACATGACTGAAATCTATTCTATATTCTAAATATAATCTATTTATAATGGTAAAAAATAATACTAAAAGTTAGCTGTGACAATCAGCGTAGGATACAACCAGCATTTCGTATATAAGTCGACATGTTGCCAGTGGTATATAGGCGTTTAGATATTTTTGAAGTCTTGGAAACACATACATAGTTATGACGTCAACCGTACAATGAATAGAGTAATGTGTTAATTCTTACGACCTCAGCCCTTGTGCCTTCCGTTTGTTATAATCAGAGCTCGGAAAGGGTGAGTTGTTTTGAGAGTTTGAATAACATGGACATATCCTGTCATTTAATGGTAGTCCTCCCATGTATAATTCAAATATTAATGAAATGATTTTATTTAGGCAGCTTTTCTGTTACGAGCTTTACGTCGCCGTTAAAACGAACACAAGTGAATTATAATCTACTGAATGTGATTGGTCGATTTTGCACAGCTCCGTTGCAGTCCGCTCAATTGGGAAGACAGTTTTAACTAGTATTAAAGCAAACCTCTTTTTTAATCTTTTATTTATACTTCTAAGTCAGTGTCATTCAAGTCTCTTATACATTCTCAATTGAAGGGATGTTTACAAAAACTACATTTTGTTTTTTTTTTGTGGATTCAAGCTAGTTTAATCATAATGAATTGTTTTAATTCGTTTTAATATTTATCTTCAGGGTGTATCCATATTAATATCTACACATGACATTATTGACATAAGAATAGCTCACCCTTTCCGAGCTATAGTTATAATGCAAATCTATTACTACACTACTACACATTTAAATCAACATCTAGAATATACAGTCATGTCAGTGATTCTTTGATTGACCGTCTGACCCCCATGTCGATCCGGCTAAAACTACCAACTCCAGAGCAAACGGACGTAAGTAGACGGCTTTCTAATAGTTTATAAGTGGTTATTCTATGGGTTGAACGTCAATGAATATTAGGGTGAATATTATTAATTTATTTGACTTATCATTGTTTAAGCGCGTGGATCAAAAGGATGATTGATATTATGAAATGACTCCGTTTATATCATTTGATTAAATTCTGGAGCAATGTTTTTTTTATTGAAACAGATTTAAATTCGAATTAAGTCAGAATTCGAAACAATGAAAATACAGTTACTGTTGAAAATCCACATATTATTAATTTTGTAGTTTTTGATTTAATTTAATCCATATTAACTACCATTGAAGTAATTAATTCGATTAACTTTGAAGTAATTATTCCAAACTTCAATTAGGCATCAAGGTGCGATTCTAGGTATCAGGCTTAATTAATATTGTTTCTTAGCAAATAACTAACGGGCATCTAAGATGTTATCAAGTGCCTTCGGGCTGAGCTTTAACACCCGTATTTAAAGTAAAGACAAGTAATTACTTGAGTATTAGTAATGTCAAAAGTCATAAAAATCGTTACGTTAGTCATTACTTTTACTCAAGTAATTACTTTTCTTGACTATAAATACGGGTGTAAGAGTTGCTAGGCATAACACCTAGTCCGCTAATCGAAAGTTTTAACAAGTTTTTTAAGGTGTTTTTTTTTAAAGTTTTGTTAGTATTGGTAGTTGTTTAACGTAAGCACGATTTTTTACACAAATGAATGCAATAAGGGTCGTTTTCATATTTTTTTACATAGTTAAACAAAATCATGATCTTAAAACATTTTTTTTTAATTTATAAATTAAAACAAAATCACGATCGCGTCCTTTGTGTAACGAAAGTTAGTCATACAAACTATAATAATTGGGTAACTTTTGTTACACAAAGGAATCAATTTTAATTAGATAGAATATAGAACAAAGTTTTGTTTTAATTAAAGCCCTTAACTACCTACGTACAATTTTTTTGAAAACGACCCGTTAATAGTATATTATGAAACTGTTACGTAATTAAGTCCCTCATTACGAATCAAGTGGCTTAGTTGGGATCACGAGGCGTAGTTGATATTTATTATTGCTACATTAAGGTCGAGCGCGGATGATACTTTTAGGTGTGATTATCATCTGTAAGGTGCTTACAAATTAGATACCGATATTTTTACAGCTGATAGTACTCGTCTCTAGGAGTAGAGTTAAGTATAAAACATTTAAGGGTTTATAATGGTTTTCGGAAAAAAATTGGGAAACAACTTTGTTACGTAAACACACCCTGTTAATTAGATAATTAATAGTCACTGATTAAAACCTCTTTGAATATCTTTTAGAATCTTTTAACAATCCCTTGACTGGCCACTTCACGTTGATAAATGAAATACTTAAATGTCAATGTCATGATATTTGTTGTGTCTGGTTGTGTCTGTTGCTAATAAATTTACTCAAAAATGCCTTACCGCTACACAAAAAACGATTATTTAAACATGGTAACATGTTATCGCGAAGCAAACTACAGTGCGGCGAGAGGTGCAAGGCTTTACGCAGGAAGAGGCGGTACACATGTGAATTCTCTCACTATCCTCGGAGCACAACAAACAACACGACGGTGCCCCCGCCCATTATGATCGTATTGTACGAAGATACTTGACGGAACAATTCCACTGTCGATGGATAGGCCGCGGTGGTGCTGAGGCAGGTGGAGTGAACTGGCCGGCCCGCACACTATTTTCACGTATGGGGCCGAGCAAAAGTTTTGGTTAATGGAGACGATGGTCACACAATCAAAACGTCTGAAGAATTACGGACACGTGTTACCAACGCCTTTGGAGTTATGGAAAGCTAAAGAGATTTTTTATGCGTTTTAACGGAAATATCCAAAAGCGAGCAATTGTTGTGCATTGAAGGACGTGGTTGCCATTTTCAACAATATTAATAAAAGTTTTATTTCTTTCGTGTTGTTTTTAAACCGCTTCTTAATAAAAATAAATAATCAAAGTCTTGTAGTCAATAACCTCAGTTTTCCCGCGGATCTTAAGATAATCATAATGACATTAATGACAACTGTTTACATGACAAAGTGCTAAATGCAACATCTTGTGAGTTTATTGCACATTGCATTGATTATGTTTAGACAGAATTTGTATTTCTTTTTTTTGTTCGGTAAGTGAAAACAAAAAAACATATAAGAAGTTGTCTTAATTTATATTTAAAGTTGATTGTTTTGATGTAAGGAACCGTCTCTTAAAATATCGGTATCTAATTTGTTAGCACCTTATATTTATAAATATGTACATTAAGTTTCTTCTTCTTTATTTAATGCCAAATTTTAAATAAAGAAGAATAAATTGCCGACGTGTAGTGAGTAAAGAGTATTTATGTATAAAAAAACAAAGAAATAAGCAAAATGCTGGCCAGCTACATTTTCTCGTATCTTGTATCTTAGAAAGTGTCAGTGTTGCTGGTGGTTGTTTTTGTCCCGCCCGTGTCATGTTGTCGCGTCACCGCAAATTTAATGTGTGCGGTCGGCGATAGTGATTTGAATTCCGAACGCGCCAACAGCGTCTGATTCTGGAAACTAAATTGTTATATCATGTCTTAAAGTTTCTCAAAAATTTAAGGAAAAACGGGGCTTCCCTATTCCTAGTCGCCTTCAAAAGATAAATCCTCGAACACCACTTAACCACCGGCTCAAAGGGCATTGGGTAAATTTGTTTGAAGAATATTGTAATATTTTTTTTCAGCGGCCATGGATGATTTTTATATAGTTATTTAGAGGACCTCTAAATACACATAGATATATATAATTTATGGCGTTAAATAATATCGGAGCGGAGATTTTAAAGATTTAAGTATTCAGTTTTTAGTACAAAAGTACGCCCAAGTATGAATATTGAAATATCTCGGCTCCGATGCATTTAAGATAACATAACAAAATATGTTTATTTTTAATAATTATTATCATAATTTACCACTTTTACGAATGGCCGCTCACCTTGAAAATGTATGAATTTTACAAATGACAACACTTTTACCCAAACCCCTTTGTGACCACCCTGTTTTTACTAATTTTAAAATACTGAAGAAATAAATGATTTTTTTTCGTCCCCGACGATTAAATTAAAATTAAGGATAAATTATCTCAAACTTAATTTCTGAAAAAAAAACAATTTTTTTTTCTTCATATTTTTTTCATTTTTTTTTATCTTAATTCCGTGGGAGACCACAGGTTAAGAACAATGTAGTGACTATGGATTTTGTTAATTTCCCTGGAATCAATTCTACTCCTACACAAATCAAAAACGTAGCTTGTTTACAAAATTTGATAGGTTTCTCAATAACACTTTTTTATGTACCATAACAATGATATTACTAAAACTCTTCGCAGTCAGAAGTATTTTAAACAGGTATTATTCGTTTGAAGACTCAAGAAGTTAAAAAAGAAGTTACGGTCTTACGTAAATAAAAATAATAATTATCTAAATCTTAGGTATTTTTTGCCTTTTTACCTATTATGATTAATTCTGTGCACAGAAATTAACTAAAACCATATATTTAATGTAAATATTCAAAATAATACGAGAAAACCTTTATCCTTTTTCATTTTAACTTTTTTGCATGACCACAGACCGTTGCTAAAGAAAATTTAACGATAATTCAATACGAATTACACATGATAAAATGAGGACATTTATTATTTTGGTTGCGAAGCTTCACAATCATTCGACATCGGCGTTAATTATATTGGCAACATGTCCACTGAAAATATATTAAAATGGATTATTTAATTACCTATAAAATCACTGTCTTTAATCATTGACGCGGGAACAGAATTTTCACGCAAATTTTATTGAAAATGTTTATTCAGTTTCATTTTAAAACGGGTTGTTGCGATTGCGGAAATAATATATTACTTATATGCGAGGCATTCTAGACTTTATGTAAGGTTATAAAAAAATATGGAAAGAATGTCAAATCATCTATACAGGGTGACTGGATATTCGATACAATCCTTTTATGCGGGCATAGTAGAGCTCATTAGGTCATGTGTAATATGTGTAATGTGCAATCATATAAAGTTTGTTTCTTCAAACTAAGTGAAAAACAAACACGAGAACACCTAGTATGGAGAAACAAACTTCATGTGATTACTTAAAAACTTGATTATAAAAAAACCGGCAAATGCGTTAAATAACTCCACTGATTTGTTATGATTCTGATAATGTAAAATAACACTAAAAAACTTCGGAAATAAAACATGACATTAAGGATTTTTCGTGACATGGACATAAGGGAAAATCACCTAAATTCAGTTTAAAATTATAAATGAGAAATTTGGAGAAACTAATAATTTTCGGACAGGGTACTAAATGACCTAATTTGTTCCAAATGAGCTCTACTATGCCCCCATAAAAGGATTGTATCGAATATCCAGTCACCCTGTATATTTGCATAATTAGTGTGTAGTTTGCTGTGCTTTTCTTTAGATTTTTGCGATCTTGCATGATCGAAATAGAATTAACCAGAATAAGGCCATCAATGGTCGACGCATTGCGTCGAATACGAATTCAGTTAAGCATCAGATCTCATTTGCGGTCAAACGGTTGCCGTGGTTTAATAATTCAGTTATCCCCCAGCAAATATGGCGATACAGCTTGGGTTTTATAATCGTAGAAACAAGCTGCATTGCGTTACTATAATCGAGTCGCTTAACTTCAAACTCGGATGTCCTTGAAATTTGGAATTTAAAACCTAAATTGTTTGAAAAAAGATGCAAATTCTGTTGTCTTTGCATGGATTTATCCGAGTTTGAAGTTAAACGACTCAATTATAATGCGCCGTGGTTAGCCCAGTTTCAGGTAACCCATAATTTTATCGAATTTCACTTCATCGATTGTCTCGTTTCATCGAATTTTTCATCGAACGCTATTTTCTGCTGAAACCATAATGTTTTCAGGATATCTTGAACATTAATTACGTAGGTTAGAATAGACTTGCGACTACCAAATAACTTTAACAAAAAGCAGGCTTTCAAAACCCGACTGTTGCTAACCAACTTTAAATCGTTATAAATCCTAAATGATCATTCAAAATGAAAAATGATGAAAGAAACATAAAGATGATTTTTAAATCCTTATTCAATGATACCCCAATTGTCATACCTGGTTGACTTTTTTTTTTTAATTTGCACTATGTGGCGTCTGGTTGCCGCCATATTGAATTTTGATTACTGTCATATCTTCAGTGACACTCACCAGATTAAGACAAATCGATTGACATAAGAATCATCAAAATCGGAGAACGGGTTTAGTTTTTATAGTGACACAAAGGAACAAACATATATATATAGGCTGTGAAACACATTACCTTCCTCCTTCGGCAGTCGGGTAAAAATAAGAGGTATAGCTATAAATACCTGTCTATGAAATCATTCTACGTAATGATACTTTCTACTCTACCTCCATTTTACGTTAACTTGTTATATATCTACACTTCTGTTTTGCGTCTGGAGTGAAAAACGCAAGTAGGTAAATAATTGATGAGATATCGTACCTCGTAGTTACTACAAGGGCTGATTAACACGATATTTGAAGAATGATATATCTATATGTCTAGTATGAAAAGTCCTGCTGCTTTTTGGTGTCATTATATTTTAGAAGCCACACCACGCGGGCAATACCTACAGCTCTTTTAAGTAAGTAAAAACCGTAAATCACATCTATACCTGCTCATTTTGCTTCTTTGCAAATATACTATTTTATAAACCGCAGTACAAAGTTAGCGTACGGATAAGTATGTACTTTTTTAAGTTTGCGTAGACGAGTTGCTGGCACTAATTTAAATATAATTACGACACATGAGTTTTTTAACTGAAATTACCCGATGCTTTTACAGTGAAAGAAAAAGATCGTGAAGACGTGTGCACATCGAAAAGCTGAGTGTGAAAGAGGGATAATTGCTCAAATATCCTAACGATTCGAAGTGTTCGTAAGGGTCTGCCCAGACCTATCGACGCGGAATCGACTTGAGCCGGTAAAAAAAAGTTTTATGTCCATGCAATAAGAGCAAAAACGACGTCGTTCCGTTTTTCACTCTCACTGCGCGGACATAAAACTTTTTCTTACCGGCTCAAGCCGATCCCGCGTCGATAGGTCTGGGGAGACCCTAAGGGCCCATTTGTAAGACTAGATAATATAAGATATCGGATACATATACATAATACTATCTACAAGTACTTGTTAACAAATACTCACTACAAATCTTTTAAAGCAAGTCACGTAATACCTATCTGGCTGCATGAATTATAAAAGCGAACGCTTTTTCCACAAAAACGAAAATGTCACCTCGTTTTTCCCCCTTGAGGGTAATATACAAACGGTAGGATACTAGCCTTCTGAGACATTTGCGTAAACTACCCCATATCCATAAAACGCCAGTAATTCAATAGGCCCGGGGGACCCTCTCGCCGAGGGAGGGACGAATTTAAATTCGAGATATACGCTGGCCGTATTTAAATAATTGTTTTCGCGCAATTCGGTCGTATGAGCACTGATTTGTTGAGCTAATTTGTAGCGAATAGCGGTGATGAATGGCGCAAACTGTCTCGTAAATCTATCCCACTTCCCAGTGTTTGCTGATTGTCTTTGTCGCATCTATTATACTAGCGGCGAGATAAGAAGCGAAACTGGACAGTAAAGTTGTTATCCTACTTCAAGCCTAATAAACTTACAATAATATGACAGAAGGGCTTGACAAGACTGTCGAAAATAAAAAAATATACTTATAAATTTCGGATAAAAAGTAATATGCACAGTCTCACTTCTTTACACAGTCTTCATCTGGTCTCTCGTGGACAAACTAACGAATCTAAAATTGGTGGGTCTACGTTAAGGACTGCGGAGAACCTGGCACCACCTTCCGATCAGATTAGAGGTGTTCTGCCCTTCTAAATAAAAAGAGCGCATGCGCAATTTGATAGTTAAAGAAATTTTAAGCTCCCATCTTAAGAAATAAGATCGCTAATATATGCGGCTCTATGAGACATACGCCCTTTTTTCTAAGGAGGGCAGTGTTATTCTCTTAAAATGCCTTCTTGTAAATTGTTCAATCGAGCAAGTGAACTCACGCGAACGATTTCGCCGATTAGGTACGCTACCTATTTAATTGAGAATCCACACCCTAAAATGTTGTTTGTACTATCTGCCAGGATAACTTAGACTCGCCGGTTAGTAATTCGTCTATCGATTGGTAAAGTAAGGTCCTTACCATTTGCGGTGTCATCGGTTTTTCATACAATTCTAAATTTTAGGACAATCCAACAACAGAAACTGGTTCGAAATTATCTTGCAAGATTTGTTTACTTACATTTATAAACAAACAAACATGAGAAGTCGAAAAAAGCTTTCAAAAAAAAGCTTGTCTCGTGGCTCGTGTATGAAGCATAAATTTTCATGACGTTCCTTTTTAAAACCCACGAAGCAGCGGTTTTCAGTTGGTAGCAAACCTGCCGGGTCTTATAAGACCTTATAGGGCAAAAATGCAACATGCTCTATCACTTTTTTCTGTTTTGGTTCAATGATATTGTAACTGTTGGCAACTTTATTGGTTAATGTTTATTCAAAGTGTTTTATTTGCAAGTGTATTGTACCGTTTGTGCCCAAATAAAATAAAATAAGCAATTTAATTACAAGCGTGTCCAAACAACATCGTCTTATCTAAAATCAATTTGTACGGAATGTGAATATCCACTGTACTTAACAATGAAATGAAAAAAATCTAGATCAAAGCCAAAATATACGAAGTAATTAAAAAACCAGTAAACGTTCCTCCAATACAAAAGATATTTGTAACAAAAAACCTGTAATCAAATCCGCTTAATTCACGTATCTGTTGAACGTTCGATCAAATTAATCAAGTCTTCCTACGTCGCATGGCTGGATCACAGTGGATTTTATAATTTGCTTCATTTACTTATGTATGCGGCTTAAAAATACACAGTCTAGGTTTTTAAAACAGTATCGATACCTTATCTACGTATTTATGTAAACACTTTATTGTACAAATAAAAGAGCTAATAAAAATTATACAATGTTCAAGCGAAGCTAGCACAAGTTGCCCGCGACTTGGTTGTCGCTCGGATCCCCCTTTCTATCTTGTCAGTAACGCAGAAGCACGCATAATTATCAATAAATATAGATTACTAACTATACATATTTACAATAAACTAATATAATAAATAAATGTACATAATAAGCAGAACATAGGTTTTGGTCTTCGTAAAGTTCTACCTACATCGCTTCACGGAGGCTATAGAGCATCACCGTACAACGTTGCCTTATGTTTTTTTTTGATATGAATGTAAAATACAAACTTGACATTGGCAGAAACGGTTGCTCGATATTGCGAACGGTTACCATTAAATAAATAAATAATAATAACATAGTTTTATGAACAAGTGTCAAGCCAGAAATTCTTCAGTCTAGTTAAGTCTAGTCTAGACATCTACAGCAAAGGCTTTTAGAAACACCACAAACATGTAACCCGGACCGCTACGACTTCTAAAGACGAGCATACTCTTATCTCAAAAACCGGCAACGCAGCTGCAATACTGCTCCTGGTGTTATCACTTCACATTAGTGTTGGTAACAACTCGAGTTTTTGAAGTCTACATTGTAAGAACTCGGCTCATATTTACGGAACTCTGAGCTTAAAAGACTTTGACTTAAGAGTCTTTTTAGTCATGAGACGAGTCCTTTTTCGAGTCTTATCGAGTCCTGAAGTCACAACTTAAGGTTTAGAAAGGACTCAAGTCTTCATTATAGGACTCGAGGCTTTTTGATGCACAGATGAAAAAAAAGACATAATCTCACGCCTTCGTTCCCAGAGTGGGGTAGGCAGAGCTACAGAATATGAAAAAAAAGAAGATATTATTATCAAAAGCAAGACTGCAATTTCATGACTACAATCTTATGACTGGAATCTCAAGACCGCATAGTCCCAAGACTCTAAATGTGTTGCCGACATGTGGTTACGATGGTTGTCATACCCGCACACAGGAACACAATAATGTGAATACCTACTGCAAATGAAGTGATAACCATCCGGACGGACCATGCACGAGATTTTACTACCACTGATACTCTCTTTGCAGCTCTGGCTAACCTCCGGTAGCTGAAACCCGTAGTTAGGTTAGATTTTGTATGTTAATTTTTATAACGAGTATTGCTAAATTAGTTAAATAATTAATTCTTGACAAAAAAATAGAAAATAAATTCACTTGTAAAATAATTCTCAGAGCCTTCGAAATTACTAAAAACATAACTCCTGAATTTATTTTCAACACACATATTGGGCGTGTACACATAGCGATCCGTTTTACAGGTTATTTGATGGCGTATGTAGTTGTATGAGCGAGTTCACACCCAAAACAGTATTCTGGATCCAGTAAAAAAGAAAATTACAAGGTGAAAAGATCCGTTAAAACGGATCCCGTAAAAACGGACATTCTATGTGTACGCGACCTTACTGTGTAGCCCAGCAGTTACTATTTCGGTATCCAGGATTAGTAAGTAGAGTTTAGTTCTAAATTGAAACGGGGAATTGGGACTATCGTGGTCCAGTGATGCACCACCTATCGATGTAGGCTACTGTTTCCATTCTTTCTACTATGTATAATGTCACGTAAAACGCTTTTCCGTTGTTTCCCCAAATACCTGTATTGATTAAAACCTCTTGTTCAACGCGACGTGTTTCGCAGTCGCCATATGCTTAATTATGCAGGGCAGCTTACGTTGATTTACCTTTTAAATGCAATTGTATGTGATGCGATTCGTTGACGACTTTTGGACGTTTAATTATTTTTCAGATATGTGCTAATTATATAAATGTTGGAAAGTCATAGTCATATTTAAACAATTAAATGTTCTTCGTTATAGTCGCTCAACTATCTAAACCGAGATAATTAACCTTATCGCCACCCTTGAAATAGGTACCGTTGAGGAGTTCCGGTGGTCATCTGTGGTCTTTTGAATGCAAATGCTAGATTCGTTACTAAAAATACTGAAATCGCTATTATGTATCCCCTCATCAGATTCAAATTTGTTGACAATGGGACCATCTCGAAAGTATACTCAATCAAAACTTTTTTTTTTTATTAAAATCGGTCCACAATTGGCAAATGGAGAAATCGGTGAACATACATAAAAAAAATACAAACAGTGGAACATACATAGAACCTACTCCTTTTTTGAAGTCGGTTAAAAATTAGCATCATCTACCTAGATGTCTAAAGCAAATAAATATTTTCACATCATTTTATTTCTAGCAGGGAATTACCATGACATCCTAAAGCAGTTCAGTTTAGGTTGAGAGAAAAGGACAGAGCTGTATAACTGCTATAACTCTGTCCTTTGCTCTCAACATAAACTGAACTAATGTAGTATGTCATGGTAACTCCCCAGTTTGCAAGCTCTGCATAATATTGTCATTTCACTTAACAAATTCAATGCCCGGCTTCCCAATTACCATCTGAAGTGGGCTCAATGTTCTTAATTTAATTTATTTTGGCGCATAATGATAAATATCGTGACGCATCGGAATCGGGAATTGCACTGATAAAATGAAAGTAGGTAAGTAATAAAGTGTGATTGATGCAGCGGATGCATTTTGCCGGGCTCTGTTATTTCATAGTAAATTATATATTAATTATCTGACGTTATCAATAGTAATTTAATTAGTCTAGCTATTTATCATTCAAGGAACTGCGTTATTCGAAATGCGAATATATGAGTTACAGAATAAATAGTTTAATGTTTACTTTCACTTCGTTTACAAAATATACCTATTTGTCGTTTTTACTCGTAACTATGAAGTAGTTATTTAATCACTCCACTATCAAACAAAATTTAAACTGAATTACTAATAAAATAGTCGGATACAAAAACAAAGTTAAATACAATGTCATAGCCGATGTCGCATAAGTGAAACAAATTATGACAGACATGGTTCCATTATATTAGGTAAGTATATAAATGACATACAAAAATACGTATGAAATATGGGAATGATAAAATAATTGTCAAAAAAAAAACATGGCGGTAAAGGAGTAAACGACTTCTATGAAATCGACGTAGAAAGGTAAACGAAATGATCCACTTAATATCGCTACACATAAACAAGTACAAAAAAATAAAACACATTCGGCCGTCGGTTAACTTGTTTGCGGCCTGTTTGATATGCCGGCTTGGCACCGGCTGATTTGATCGGCCCAGAATGTAAAGAACTTACAAATTGCGTGTCTTCATTTGTAAAACAAGTGAGGATAAATGACTTTGATCGGCCGACAAATTGCATTAAAGTGCCGTTTATTAAGTTTGAAACTTTATGTGAAAACAAACACTTAGCCATTTTTGACCGCTATTAGGCACTATTTTGAGCGGCACTGTTTTTTCTACGGGCGATGATTAAATCATATTTTTCTTGCATATGTAATTAATGATGATGATTTTAGAAGTAACAGACAAGAACTACCAGAGGCCAACTGAAATGATCGGCAATAAGAAAAACCGCATTCAGGTTCTCCGTTCAATTTAATGCATTTTCCATTCGTGCAAATCAATCGTTAAAAGAGTAATACCAGTCTGAAGTTCTTCTTCTTCTTAATGTTCCTCTCCAAATAGCGAAGGTTGGCAGTCAGATCCGAAAACTTTTCTCTATCTCTCGCGAGGCGTAACAGATGAGCAGCACTCGTGACACCAGTCCACTCCCGGAGATTCCTCAGCCATGATTTCTTCCAGCGACCTACATGTGTTTTGCTAGCGACCTTTCCCATCATTATCAGTTATAAAAGGTTGTATGTGTCATGCCGTAATACATGGCCAAGATATGCAACCTTTCTTTGGCGGAAGTCTGAAGTTGATGTTGATAAAAAACGGCACCCAGCGGGAAATTAGTTTTCTTACACACAACTAATTATGCAAAATCGGCTGAATTGCTGTCATTCAAATACTGATTATAGCCTGAATCTGCTCGTATGTCACATGATGGGTCAACTAGTTAATAGTTCGCACAGCAGCGATGTTTGCAGGCATGACCGCTGTTCTTGGTCGATCTGCAGAAGGACGGGTGCTGAGCGACACACGACAGTGTCGGAATTCCGCACACCAGTGGTATACTCGTATTGTCGTTTAGCCTGGTGTTTGCTAAGACATTCATCCTGAGATAAGCCGCGACGAAAAATGTGATAAATTAAGGCACGGAAATTTTCACGCGTGTGCTTAGTTTTGCTTTTAGTCACTTTTTTAATTGTGTGAATGTCATTTAGATGAAGCCAGTATTCAAATTACAAAAAACATTTTATTGTTACTTAATCAGAAATATTCTATATCTATTCCTGATAATTCAGTTTGCCGCTTGCCTTGAGTGAAAATTATTCTGACAGCGCCTTAAAAATAACAAATACTCAAAATGTTTACATTAAATATTTCTTCGAACCCATAATTTCGAATGCTACATTGTTAAGCATGATCGTTTTCGCGGCATACTTGCATACATAAATGTAAACGCCCAAAAGGCATTGTTTTATGTTCACGCATGTATTGATTTTGAGCCTCATTGTATTGGTTATGAAAGAGGCTGTCAAGAAAGCATTGAATACGAAGTACATGATTTTAATCGTTGTTGGTTGATTTTAATTTACCACCAGGACGTCTTTTAAATATAAACAGTCAATTAAGTGTTGGATCATTTAATTTTTTAACCTACCGCAGGTAGCAGTGTCCTTTGGGTTCCGTTGCGGGTGTAAGATGACTGGTAATTACACTACAAAGAAGCATTCCCATATCTCAGTAAATACTGCTTATTTTTCAAAATAGTGATATAATAGGTAATTTTAAAGTGGTCATAGAAGCATTTCGACATACCTCGGGATATTTCCAGAACGGTACATTCTAGGTTGAATACGATTGACATGTTTTTTTTAAATATGTGAGTTATCACATCAGAGATACAAATAAAGAGAAAGAACAAGAAGAAGACAAATCGATAAAAATTATAAAATAAACTTTTTTAGTAGTATAAACTGTACAGTACCACAAATAATGCATACTTATTTAAATGCTGAATTAATTGTATCCATTCAATTATTTTAAATAACGGTGAGTTACCAATTCATTGTGTTAATTGACTCGATTTTAAATAAGCGGTCGTATTTACTAACAACGTGGTTTGTTTCAAAACAGTCGGCATTTCCAATTGAATAAACACAAGCGGCGAGAAATTGAGACCATTGCTGTCAAAAAATAAATTTGTATCGTAACTTTTCTTGTATCAACAATGCTGAAAGTCTAGAAATTAATTACGTCACCTTTAAAAACACAACAAAAAGTTTTTAGGCAGGATTGCACAAAAAATACATCAAAATTTTAGATTTTAAGTTTCATAGCAGAACTGCTAGGGTCGTATTTCAACTGATCTTCAATAAGATGCCCTTTTCCAGACACATTCAGTGTCTTTTTCTTAATTACTTAATAGCTTTCACTCTTTGTTCTAACAAGGTGTATTTCGCAAATGCCGAGTTTTAGACAATCACCATGGACTTACTACAGAAACAACTACATGGATAATTGGATATGACACGCGAGGACAATTGTTAAAGAATATTTACTACGGTGGACTAAGCAGAAGCACATTGGGTTAGCTCCACGCGCTTCTGTCTAGTGCAAAAGAAAGTTGTCTATGACTTGACGTTTAGTTTGACATTTCTTGAGATGAGCATCTCCGCCGAAATCAGTTTATTAATGAGGTCCTTGAACTTTTTGGCAAGTGACTCAAACAATACATACGCGTAGGGTCGGCCTTATAAGTAGCTGAACACTTTAGTGCTTTGTCAGTTTAACGTTAGATCTGCTGTACTATCTGGGAGTCAAACGAGTTAAAGCGACAAGGTACAAAAGCGTGCAGGTTTTTAAAAGGTTGACTGTACATGACACAAATAAAAAACTAAAGTCAATGTGTCTTCTTGAATGGGTACTTACACTACCCAAAATATTTTGTCCGCGTGTGTCATGCATAAATTATCCTAAACAAAAAGCAAGCGTTAATGTTTTCTAACTACTGTGGTTTCTACTGGTATTATTACTCTGCGGTAGGTCTTTATTTTATTTTAAACAATTGACAAACAAGGCAGTACTTCGAAGTAGTTTCTTTACAGGTGCCTTCATTCTCAGTCGGAAATACCTCTAGATTATAAGGAGAGCTATAGACAATATTGAAACGGTTCGTATTCTGTATTCAACTGTGGTTAGCTTGTTACTGGCAAGCGATTGCCGACGAAGTAGGTCGCAAATGGATTGCTTTATTTTCGCTTAGCAGCTAGTTAGTGTTGATTGTCTGGACTGGAACAGTCAAATAAATAAGCATTTGAAAATATTATTTGTTCGTTGAAATATGTTGCATTTGCGATTGCAAGTAACTACACATTTTGCTTTCATTTTGTGGATAGGTATATCACAACTTGGCATTTTTAATGTGGGTACAATTTCCCGCAGTGATTATATTATACTCGTAATATGTATGTATGTATGTGTGTATGTTAACACTTTATGTACAAAAGAAAAACCAGAACAATACAATTAATATAAAAATATGTACAAAGGCGAACTTATCCCTTTAAGGGATCTCTTCCGGCTAACCATTGAGGGATTGAGAAAAGTGAATCGTATCGTATCGTACTAATCACAATCGGCGCCAAGCTTTCTAATTTCCATACAAGAGGAACCCATTATGAAGACCATATTAAGCGCTAAACCAGGTATTAATTTAAAAAATTAAACTTCCAGCGAAACTTCGCTGTTAATTTGCTCTATTATTTTGAGACGGCTACCAGAGCTCGGAGACACATTAAAAAGAATTGCTAAAGATATTTGTTACATTTTAATTTCACAACTTTTTATCTCGACTATTTTTCGCTAGAGAATGCTTTATCTTTCTTTATTAAGAATTTCTAAACGAGAAATACTTTATCTAAATTAATACTCCGCATAACCAAACATCATCCAACAGTATTTTTAATAATACTATCTGATGTCCGTGACACCGTTCGCGTTTTTTTTGTTTATCACTATTTCTTGACAAATGTACAATTATACGTAATGATACTACTATTTGTACTTCCCCAACGTTCAAGCTATTTTCATGCCAAATTTCATTAAAATCGATTAAGTGGTTTAGTTGTGAAAGAGTAATAAACAGAGTTTACTTTTGCATTTATAATATTGAGTATGGATTAGTAAGGATTGTCAATAGTTCTACTGCGAACCAATTACCGATGCTAATAGGTTTATAGCTTCTAGGTATTCATAAGCGAGTGAGCACGTAATTCATTTGTTCTGCGAACGGAACTTCCGTATATTCGTGCTTGTTTAGACTTAAGCTTAATTCAATGTTGTCTCAAAGAAAGTTAAAATGATAAGAACGTGTTCACTGTTCAAGTCGAACTGAGCTTACTCGTTGTTGAAACGAGAGTTAAGTATTTGAAATATTAGTTACATTGTTTGTTGGGTTAGAAATGAGATTAGCTTGTGGTAATTTAACTAAATAGTATGTTGGTAACATGACCCGCAGGCCTTTCGCGTAACAACACTCGCAATCACAATCGTTTTCATTTTGAAAATCGAAGGCTTGTCTGCATACAAAATGAAACCAATTGTTTTGTTTTGAAGCCGATCGCGATTACGAGTGAGTTACGCGAAAGGCTTGCCGCTCTCTAACCTTATTCAGAGTAAAAGTAAATTAGCCATCCTCGTTTTTCTTGAGGCGGAAAGTTAACGAAAAATGTCATTAATGTACGACTGAAGTATACCGTGTTCATTCCTACTTGTCTAGTATTAGGTGTACCTACTTAAAATTAACCTTCTTGGCAAAACAGCTCTTTTATCGTAAATAAAGTAACTGCGTTAAATTTTGGACATCACTTTGCCCATGTATTATTTCTTTATGTGATTTCTTTATTTTATTTAAAATAGTTGTTTTAGCCAAAAAAGGTTAATTTTTGAGGTTTTTTTTTTACCATAATATATTAGAAAAGTAAGAATGAACACGGTATAGGTACGTCTAAACAAAAGAAAGTTTGAATTTAAGAACGTGTCGTAAAAGAAGCTTAAAGACAATCAAGAGGCACTGAAAAGTGTATGCTCGGAGTTTTATTACAAAATTGCATCAGACATGATTTCTCATATCTGATGCAATTTGTAAGGGATAGATAGTAACATTGCTATCGTAATTGGAAATGAGCTCGGCATTATTCTTCAAAGCGTGGAATGGTTCGAGTAGGTACCGCTTGGGCAGATTGGTCGGCTATTCATTGGTTACGGACAACGTACGAGTAGTAAATTATGATGATGGTCCTTGGGATATATTTCTTCTGATATGATGAACAATGATCCTCACAGATTCAATAGACAACTAAGAAAATGTCTCGAGTAGACTCAATAATGTAAACGTAACTCGTTATTTGTATCCTTAGGTTTAAGGGACTGTTGAAACGCACAAGGTTTTGCCGTTAAAAAACAACCAGTATCTATTTACTTAAAGCTATCTAGGAATTCAGAGGACACTTTCACACTTTACCTAGTCTTAAACTAAATTGTAATGATTATCCTCCATCCTTCTATGTATAGCCAATATTATAGGTGCTTATAAAGTAAATACATATCTATTTACTAATTTAAAATTGAGCAAAGACGAATAAAGATAATTCACGCTGATGACTATGGTACCGGGAATCGATTTCCGCAATGGAGGCAAAAACCAATCGCGTCACTGGTAGATCACGTGATACGAAAAGTCACGTGATCTACCAGTGACGCGATTGGTTTAAAAACCAAACGAATAGAAACGTTAGTAGCGCAATGCATCTTGGCAGGGCCCTCTGCTATCTTTGTAGGCAGGGTAATTACGAACTACTATAACTGCGTTCTCTATGCCTACATTTTGCTCTTTGAAATGCTTTAAAAAGTACCATAAAACGTATTTTAGCAAAGAAAAGGCAAGCGTATTCAAGATTATTGTGAGGCTAAAGGGTAAAATCTTTGAAGACTCAAAGACTGGATTCTTACGTTTTTTTCAATAGGTACTTTCGAATTCTCTTAAAAACCAGTTATGTATAACCTTGGTAAAATACACGCGTCTTTAAATGACTTCAAAGATACCTACTTACTTCTACTTATTTATAAAGAAAGCCAGCATCTTTGGAGTCCTAAATCTTTTTATAGCGTCCTTGAGATTTAAAGGGACCCCGGTTTGTAATTAAATTTTGCCTCATACCTAAGTTCTTTTATACCTTCATTAGATTCATCTTTATTCATTTTTTAACGCTCAGTACTTAACGTTGAGTTAATAAGTTCTGTCTTGGAATTTGACTCATTTACATAATGAATAAAATATGTATATTTTAGCTTTTCAGTTAATTGGTTTGAAAAGACTTTTGAGAACTAATTGTAAGTGGAAAGTTGTGTGGTCACAGTTATGGTTAACGAAACACTTAACTCTTTAAAAAAACAATTCTCTTTATTCGTATAAACGACCATTGCGTACCAACAAACGTTTAAAGTAACTGCATATGATTGTGAAGCTACACAATATAATGCACGAATAAATATCGTTATTTTGTTTCCAAAAAGAAAATGATATTTTTCACACAAAGAATGTAATCGGATACCATTTCAAAAACATATTCTACTGAATCAATGCAAGTCTGATGTCTTTTGATGTGCTATTCTAAACGCAATTTTCAAAATTAACATATAAATGGAAGTGGGCCCTTTTGGTGTTTGTTTGTTTAGCCGCTGGAGGACTTTTTACTAGTGATTGAAGACCAATCACGGAATTCACAGAACTCGGGTGCTATAACGGTGGTGGTAACACTGACAATGATGCCGAACGTTGACTAATTGTGCCTTTGTCGTGAACGCAACGCCAGACGTATTATTAAACCTGTGACGTCCTATTATCACATGAACCAATCAAAGAAGACCTCTGGAGCTACATTGAAACACACTTGTCCCCAATTACACGAGAAGAGGTCCGGAGATCTGTCAACATTGGTTTAATTCAGGACTGTTGTCTTTCTAAACATTGGGTCAGGTGAACAAAATTGTACCTAATTTTCGGGTCGTTTGTAGGAAGCATGAATTCTAACGAGCTTCGCTTATTAAGCCACACACGTGACAGAACGTTCGAAATACAAACACAAAGTTTAATTTTATTGTTGCATAATGAACCCCAATTTTTGAATTAAATTGACAATGCGATTGTTGGTCGGCCTTTTCGTGGAATGGCGGTGTTTGAGTAACCGAAAATGCAAACATTCAAAATTTGATGACCGAGGTGTTTGATTTTAAATATAAAATATAACTTCTAATTTTATTATTAGCAAAATATACGATTGCTCGTGCTTGTATTAAAATTGGTCTGCAGGTACGTTCGTCGTATTGGTTCCTGCAGCACTTTTCCTTTTGACATTTGGTAATTAATTATTGGTATTTTTTCTACATTCGGAGGCCATTTTTACCAATTTACTTTTGCCAGAACTAACATCTTCACCTTGAATAAATATACTTACATCAGAAATGTCCAGCCATAAATAATATTTTTATATTGTATAGATATTTCACATTATCTACTTACTGTTCTCAATACTCAATTATTTATTGCATTCCATGATGTACCTCTATAATATGTACTAATGGTATAGTTGTTTTATCTCACGAAAGTGGATTTGCCATGCTTGTAGTTGTAACACGTATAGACACTCACACTACCGCGTCACTTAGAGATGACAGCTGCGCACTCAGAGACAACGTGCACGTGCATCTACACACACAAGTATGGCAAAAACCCGCTTTCGTGAAATAAAAAAACTGTTCATAAATTAACTTAAAATTATTGTAAAAAAACTGGGTCCGTCCGGATTGCTACCACCACCTTTGACCTATTGCCAAGCAGCACTGTTCGCATTGTTGTGTTCCGGGGTGGGGATAAGAAAACTGATGAAATTAGTAGCATACTTGTAAAGGCATTCCATCTTAGTCCTCAGGGTCTTAGGATTGCAGTCTTAAGATTGTAGTCTTGAGAATGCAAGTGTCTATGGGTCACAGATCCCACTTACCATCAGGTGGCTTGTGTGATAGTTCGTCTTCTCCAAACCTCAAAAAAATGTAAGCATATATTTTTAACGTTTTCAAGCTCAGCAATTATAATAAGTCGTTGAATATACAAAATGCTTACTTAAAAAGGGACCAACGCTCATTATATTCTTCAAACAGTGTATCAGATTAAAGGGTCTTTGACACAACGGTGGGGGTTGCTAGAAATAAAAGACGCCATTGTAGACTAAACAAATTGGAACATTGAAAAATATCCCGACAAGAACAAGCTTCAGTTGTAGATTGGCAAAAAGAACAAGAGCGAAAGATCGTTAACTGTGGGGCTAAAAGGGATGTGCACATAATGGAGAACGTTGTAAGAAGATAAAAAAAGAAATCATTTTAACTTGTTACATCATAACTAAAGTTTAAACGAGGGATTTGATAAGTAATCGAACCCGGTACGGAACGTGTAAAACGGTTTAATGGTAGTTTTTTTTTTTGCAAATAGGAGTTAAAATATTTATTATAGAGAGAACACACAGTATACACAGATAAAAAATACCGAGTTTTGTTTATTGGTAGTTGGGAGTCTGCGGCACAAAATTACTCGATGTGAATTTTGTCTATACCAGGGTGCGCGATTTATGTTTAAAATATTGCAAATTACGAATACGAGCACAAATACTTGTCTTTGGCGTTACACAATTGCGTAATTGTATTTAGCGAGACCGTGAGCGTGACGAAATTTAATAGATAAATAAGTTTCTGTCAAAATTTTCAGTTTTTTTTTTGCACTGTGGTCATCTTCTCGTCAAGACGATTCTAAGGAGCCATGTGAAATTTATGAGTTCCTATGGCCACCCTGAGTCTCCATCATTAGACCAGAGGGGCTATTGCCTAAGGCACTCGCAATCGCAATTGTTTTTATTTTGAAAATCGAAGGCTTGTCTGCATACAAAATGAAAACAATTGTTCCGCTTTGAAACCGATTGCGATTGCGAGTGCGTTAGACAATAGCGACGCAGCTCGATGGTACTATATTATTGTATTGTCATCAGAACTAAAGGTGTATTCAAATTTTCAGCTTCATCGGAAATCGGGAAGTGGGTCAAATTTAACTTGCAAGATTTATTCATGGTTACATACATACATACATTCATTGCAAGTTAAATAAAAGCTTGTAAAAACACAATAATATCAAAAATAAAGTTTTCAAAATGGTATATTAGCAATTTACTTCGTTAAAAATATGAAAAGCAAGCTTTAAAAACCCGACTGCATTTTGTATACTGTCGTCGATATACCTACATATATTAATAATTGTTATTTTGCCATAGTTGTTATTTCAATTTTAACAGTTTAGGTATCCTATGTCACCCGGGATGACGTAAGGATTCTAACGATACCTCACACATCTAAATCGGTCAAGGGATTTAGAAGTTATAGTGGAATAAAGAAACTCACATACATACATACAAACATGAACCCTGAAAACATTACACTCCTTTTTTGGGGCAGTCGTGTAATAAGTTTTATTTATATTTTAATTTATTGGAATACAAAAAGTCAAAAACATAGTCCTTAAAAACTATTCGCAAATACAATTGCTCACCGACAAACGGTGTTTTTTTATGGACGGAGAAAGCAAACGAGTACACAGGCCACCTGATCGTAAGTAACCCATAAAAAATTGCATTCTGAAGACTATAATCTTAGGACTGTAAGATTGCAGCAAAATTACATGCGTTGCCAACCCTGAGGACCGTCTTCACACAGTTTTCTTTCAAGAGGCGCAAAAACGTAGCCCCTCAAAGGTACTGCAGTACCTAACTTGACTCTCTAATAGTCCACAAATCTCATCCGTGCTTCGTAGTTTCGTATAAACAGCATCACTGACCACTAGTGAGCGTTATTGTAAGGCGACAAGATTCACAAATTGTCAGTAAACTGTGTTGCTGAAGGTACTTTACTTAGGAGTTACTAATGCACTTTCGCATTACCCACATAGTTCATTATAATTGATTGTAATTAACACTATCTTGAAGAGCATCAACGAGAGTCTTAACCCCTTCGCGCCGCGCCCGATGCATGCGAATTTCAGACAAATTAACAGCAGCTGTGAAGAGAGGCTAATTGGCGAACGCATTTAGATTTATGAATAAGCGCGATACGATCAAGATTTACTGCGAGATTGTTTGACTGTTTAAACAACGCTTAGTATTGTCATGCAAATGTGAAGAGACATTTGTTTTCGTGCCTTCTAAATATAAAAAGTGCTTAAGTTAAATTAATTTTAGCATAACTACGTCATGTTATTATAAGCATTAATATAGTTGATTTGTTTTTAACTGACTTCAAAAAAGAGGAGGGTCCCCGATTACTCAAAGACGACTAGGCCGATTTAGAAAGTAACATTTTCAACAGAATTTTCGTTTCATAGAAAACTATTTTCTGCTGAACCCGTGTTGATTTCAGGTTATCTTAAATATGATTCACGTAGGTTAGTTTAGGTTAGACTGGTAACCATCACAAGATAAACTGAAATCAACACGGGTTCAGCAGAAAATAGTTTTCTATGAAACGAAAATTCTGCGAAGTGATACGTTCTATGAAATGAGTGTCTATACAACAAGGGTAAAGCATATTTAGCCTTAAAAATACCGGAAATCCGGAATTCAATAAAAATAAATTAATATTTCACCCGGTTGTAACCACTCTATATTATGTCCTTTTGCGAACTTTAGGTAATTATACTCTACCTATTCCGGTCACTGACCATTATAGAAAACCTACTGTCCATACTGTGTCATCGGTCAATATCATATTTACGAGTATGATATTGGGGCCGGCATTAAGACAAATATAAAGAAATTATGATTAGATTATATAATTTTTTGCAGCAGCTCTCTGCGGTGAAAAGCGAAAATATTTCCTAGACTGCATCTCTTCTGCTATCACAAAATTATTTAATGCAAAATCATACGCATAAAAACTTCATTTGAATTCAATCTGAGTTTTCCTTTGACGTTCAAAATAAACAATTTACTGACACGAATTTTCCAACCGGAATTTTCTTTCTAAAACAGTTCATCAAAAAACGTTCAACCGACTCATGCGTATGAAAACAAGCATTTCAAATTGAGAATACCCCTTTTAGAGAATGTTTTTTTCGAGGCCTATTCCCACTACACAATATTGGACGCTACAAATAGAAGCACTCGCGCTTGTTATGGAAACGTTCTAAATCAAATTCCCTTTGTAAAGCATATGGTAAGGAGTATTCTATTGTTGTTACTATTTCAATCAAGGTACGTCGGCGGGGAAACGAGAAAATAACTTTTGGAGGATCCATTTGCTATTGCGTGGAAACGAGACAAATAACTAAAAAATATTGATTATTTCAGTATCCTATTTTCAAGCGTTTGTATTTCTAGCGATCTTTTGAATGATTGAATCCTTCTGATGTATGGTTGACTTTTAGGACTTATAATGTGGTGTCTAAGTGGTCTTCAGTGAAACTTTAGACTCATGTGATGTACAGATTTATATATTTGAATAATAATACTACTGAAGTATAAAGTTGAATTAGTTGTGAATCCTTTTCATAGAGCGTTTTCTTTATTTTTATGTACCTATCATTTGCGTATAAAGTAGGCAAAAATGCACTCAATATTAAGGTAACATGGAACTACCATAGTTATTTGGTGAAGATAAAAAGCCCCATCGCAGGTTCCGTCCGAATAAAAATCACCATCTTATCCCATTAATCTGCAGCCAACATAGACACCGCCAAGCAGCAAAGTTCGCATTGTTGTGTGCCAACGTACTACAGTAAATGTCATTCAGCCGACTGTCAGCTTGCAAAGTTTGGGATTTTTTGCCAAATCATATTCCCTGGGCCTAGATTCTAGGCGGTAAACACCAAATCATCTTTAACATTTTCGTATCGTCAGCTGACAGTAATGGCGGCCGAGTTAGAAGCAATACCGTAACTGGTCAAAGATGATCATATCAACCATATTATGGTTTGTATCGCCTAGAATAGAGGTCCAGAACTTTAAGACAAACAGTATAATTTTACTGTCTATCAAAGAGGTATTCCATCGGAGTCTTGAGATTGCCAATGTATGTGGACCTCAGAACCCACTCACAGTCGGGTTCATAAATATGTGTACACTTTAAATAGTAAGTACCTTGTCTATTTCATGTCATGTTTGAACTGCCATACATGAATGATAAGGTCTTCGTGCTCGTTTGCGTTCCCGTTCCATAAAAAGACCACTTTGCAGTTACATATGAAATATAGTGCAACAAATGGTATGAAATCGGCCTAAAGCTACGACTTGCGAAATTCCTCGGCCTCCCCTGGGCGCAGCGGGCGTTAGGTTTCATTGAAAGAAAATGCAGAATGTTCGAGAACTCCACAGGGAAACGTATTTTGTAGCGAAATGTGTTTTGTTTCTTGGAATATGAAATGAGAAGGGTATGTAGTTTCGAAATGGTTTCTTATTAGATTTTATTGTAACATTACATTGTCTGAATCAAGAATGTTGTTCTGGAATGGTTCTTATTTAGCAAAATATTTTTATTTTATAGTACTTTGTATACTTTGTGTTATTACGTACAAAAGTTAGTTTAGTGACAAAAAAGGCAAGGAATTATGTATTTCATTTACGATTATTTAATGAAATTCACATACGGGTTACAGCTACCGACACCATAGGCGCTTGTTAATAGAGAATAATATGAAAAAGTTGGAAAACAAAAACGATGTTAATTATAAACATCTTTTGCGTGGATAAAAAATAAACCGATAACGGATTTTACCGTTTCAACATTGCACAATGTTAATGTTAATGTGGTTTGCATTTATTTTTTATTCTTGTACAATAAAGAGTATACATACATACATACTTTATAAGTATGTTAAGTTTCCTCATTTTACCAAAAAAAATGCGTATTCCCAAATTAATATTTTACAAACAAATACATGGACTATTGTCATTATTTAATAGCTGGGGCCTAATGGAGTGTCAGAATCACTCGTCCATTATTGTTTGTTAGGTATAGCACACGAAATATCCACTTTCATACCTCTCAGGCCCATGACATGTTGGGTGACACAATAGAATATTGTGATCAAAACCGGGTATTAATTGCTCACTCTGTAGGTATTTCCTTTGTCTGCTGTATTTAGGTAGACCGATAATTGAAGCAAATACAAATAAGGAATGTTGGTGTTCTGTTTTTTCGGTTCTCTATCGTTTGCCATAAAGACATTTTTTCTGAAACCGTGAACTATTCAGAATTGTTATAAAAAAAACCTAACCTAACCGATACGACGTCGTGTAAAAATTACCCGAAAGGAAAAAGTTTCAGAAAAAATTTCTTTATCGCAAATTAAAATTATGGCAAGTGATACAATTATGGCAAATTAAATTCGGGCAAACGAAGTGATCCGGTTCTTTTCAAGTTGTGTTTGAGGATTGTGAAGCTAAAATGACCATAACAAATGCAATAACTCCCCAAACCTTCCATTCCGAATTATAATTTTTTGAGTATGTTGTATATATATAAATATTTCTTGGAAAAAAATAAAAAAAACAATAACGTACAAACCTAGGTTTTCATAATAACTACAACATTTAAGAAAATGTGTGGGTTAATGTATGCAAATCATACTTAATTTAGGGGGTGAAGAACGTCATCGACCAGAGCAAAATTTGAATGGATTTTTTTTGACCGCTACTCGGTTTATCTTCTGTCCACAATCCTGTTCAGCTGGAAGTGTGATAAGTATCTTGATATTATATTACCTAATGAGATTGTCTTAAACTCGCGAGAGAATTACACGTGTTGTAAAACGGGACTTAATCGCGTAAAATGAACATTATGACCTCGAAGTTTCAATTGTATTGCATCAATCATGGTGTAGGAACAGACTAAGGAGTCTGACATCAATAGTGCCTGTTTTCCAAAATACTTTGTGTCGAATAAACATTCATTTGACACAAAATTGTCATCATAATTTCAGCCGAAATACGTCCACTGCTGGACATAAAACGGACGTGTAGAATTCACACGCTGTGTTAGAGAGCTGTTGATGAAACCGAACGTTCTCCCGCACCTCTTCATTAGGAAGCTAAATTAACAGGAGCCAATGTACTCTAATTAACTGTCTGCTGATTGGCCTTCATTTAGGATTTTCTCTAGTGTACACTATATTCTATTGTTTTACCTTTGAGTGCACACGGAGAGTGAAAAAAGGGAAATAAAAAACGTGTTTTGACTAATAAACGTTTATTAAAAATATTATGTAAATCATTTACAAACCTTGCTTGTAAAAATTACCTAAAACTCTATCAAATTGACCGTAATGATAATTAGCCAGGAGTAAGTAAAGCATTAAATATTTTTCTTTTGTAATAAAAGATCAGTTATCAGCTTGATAGGTAGGTAACATACTTCTTTGTACTTAATGGGAATGGGTGATTCCACTGGCGTTTCAACCGCCGTCAGTCCGCTGTCCTGAGTACTTAAGAAATAGGCGATAATATACTTAAAATTCGATCAATTGTGGCAAGAGTTACGATAACAGTATAGCTCTGTGTGAATGTTAGCTGCTTGGTGTAGCTCATTCTTTCAATATTTATGACTGGGAACTAACGGCGGTTGAAACGCCCGTGGATTCACCCGAATACTTCAATCATTTTCCTTACTCCGCTCGTTTTAAAAATTGCACGAACTTCTAAATTTAAACCTCAAAGGGCATAACAAGCAAGCCATGTAAATAGGCTTTCTTTATTGAACAATGAACTCTCTTTTGAAGATAAAATAGAAAACTTCCCTGTCATTAGTGATTGGAATAGGCAAAGTGGTGTACAATACCATCTTATTCATAATTTACATCGTTATTTGTCATAAATAAATTCTGTAGTAGTTAACAATTGCATTAAGTGTATGAATGGAATGATTACTTTTTCCCGAAAGTTTTTTTCCAAAAGCCATGGCATGCTGGAGCTATGTATGATAAATAGCATAATTGAATTGATTTAAAGGTTAGGTTTGATTTATAATCGACACTCGTATTCGTAATTATGACTCTTCGGAATTATGTGGTGTCCCTACTTTTATACTATACTGCCCTCCTAAGCAAAAATGCAATAACTAAATTCCATAGCCAAAGCAGATTCAACTCTCTTCTGTTTGTTACTAGGTTGCAATTTCTACAGATGTTTTGTCTGAGATATCGCCATTATGCTTAGTAGGGCAGTATAGGTACGTAGATTAATTTGTGCTCTTATGACACGTCTTGTCAGCATTGACTCTAATATCCTACCACATACAACTATAACCTAGGATATATTGCCTGTGTATCATTCTAAAGCGGTATTTGAATTCGTAGCAAAATTAGTATCAGTAAATGTTACATTTCTGTATCAATAACTTATTGAGCATCTGGTAATGTAGTCTCTGCGAAAGTTTTATTTGTTACGTATTCATACCTTTATCTCAGAACTTATGACTTTAAAACACATACTGCTTTATAAATCTTCTGAAGAAACAACTCCGCAAATAAATTCAAATGATCTCGCCTGCAATCCTCACCTCTCGACAGCTCAAAATGGCTACCAAGTTCAAAAGAGATTTGTGGCAAACCCCTTCACTTTACGATGTGACTGTTTTTCAAAGGATTTGCAAGGATTCTAACGCTTTTGTATTATTTAGTGTTCTCATAAAGTCAATTGCGTATAGCGGCGTGAATCACACGTCTTGTGTCAAGGCGCTTGAAATAAATCAGTCTGGCGGAGACGGGGAGTGTCGTGTTACGGACTGCTGTTGTACAATTGCTATGTGGCAACCTGCTAGTCCAATTAAGTAAACAGGCACAAAGAAAAACATGATACAACCTGATCTACGAGTATGAGGCTAGAACACCATTATACCACTCGTAATCGTAATATTATCAAAAACAAAATAAATCGTTTCTGACCGTAACATTGATGGCATAGAAATGATGTTACATTTCTGGTAAACCCCGAATGTACACAACCGGCCATGCCAGGATAAGCTAAGTGAATCTGCCCTCAGCGAGTTTTGAGTTGTAATTTTTTTTTATGATGTGGATTTCATTAGTAACTAGTATGCAAAATTTCATCTTATTCAATATATTTTTTCTAGCCAGCCGATTTTGACGCGCGTCACGTATATTGTGCATATAGTAAAGACAATTATATGACATCAATTATAGGATATGTATTTATGTATGTATGTAAACGCTTTATTGTACAAACAAAAGAGATAACAATTATAAAATAGACAAAAATATAACAGGGATGTACAAAGGCGAACTTATCCCTATAAGGGATCTCTTCCAGTTAACCTTTGAGCGATTGAGAAATAATTAATTAAACGAATAGCCAAATAAGTACAACACTAAAAGAAATTGCTATAAATACCTATGAATAGATACAATATATAGACATATATAAATATGTATATACAATAAGCAGGAAAAAGTTTAAGAACAAGTGTCAAGCCAGAACTTCTTTAGTCTAGATTTGAAAGAATCTACAGACTGAGACTGCCTAATTAGTTACAGTAGGCAATAAATTCCACAACCGCACGGCGTGAACCGAATAGGATTTAGAATAAGTTTTGGATTTATTAGATGGGAAAGCAAGAGAAAGATTGTCACTCGAACGCAAGCGATTATGAGATCCAGTGGCCAGAAAGCTAAAACGTTCAGAAAGGGTGGGGAATGAGGATAAAAAAGGATGTTAAAAAGTAACGACAGGACGTGAACATTCCTTCGAAAGCGAATCGGTAACCACTCAAGCTGTGCACGAAAATGAGACACGTGGTCAAATTTTCGCAACCCAAATATATAGCAAATGCACAAGTTCTGGAGGCGTTCCAGCTTATTGAGCAGATCCTCATTTAAGTCCAGATACGCGATATCACCATAGTCGAGGAGAGGGAGGAGAAGGGAATGAACAAGAGTAATCTTGATGTGGAGAGGAAGGAAGTTCTGCAAGCGCCTAAGCGAATGGACGGATCCATAAATCCTACGACTTACCGCAGCTACCTGAGCCGAAAAAGAGAGGGTCTGATCCACTATGATACCTAAATTTTTGACTGAAGAAGAAAAAGGAATTGCAGTACCGTCAAAGATCAATTCAGGTATCATGAGGTCCGATAACTTTGCGATGAAATGAGGGCTACCGACGATAATTGCCTGCGACTTTCTTGCATTGATCTTCAAGCCGAAATTAGCCGCCCAGTCTCGGATAACCGCGAGGTCACTGTTAATTAAAGCGATCAGGGAGGGAAGATCATCAATACAAGCTGCCGCGTAGATTTGCAAGTCATCCGCATAGAGGTGGTACGAAGATTTAAGAGAAGCAGTGATGCTGTTGATAAAAAGTGAAAAGAGAAGAGGGGATAGTATAGCTCCCTGAGGGACACCAGCAGTTAGGTCAGACCACGAGGAAACAGAATCTTCTACTTTGACAAGCTGGCGCCTCCCAAGGAGATACGATGGAAACCACGAAATGGCTGCAGGGGAGGTATTGTAAGTCTTCAGTATGCTAAGGAGAATATCATAATCAACGGTATTAAAGGCACTACTGAAATCTAACAGGACAAGGACAGGAGTTTACGGTTTTCAATATTCAGACGAATATCATCAGTGACTTTGAACAAAGCAGTGACAGTGCTATGCCCGGGGCGGAACCCGGATCGGAAAAGATTGAATAGTTTGTGATAGTTGAGAAAGCGATTCGATTTGTGAAGTTTTCAATAACTTTGGAAAGGGCAGGGAGAATAGAAATTGGTCGAAAATCGGAGACGGACAAAGGATTCGAAGTTTTTGGAAGAGGAGTGACACGTGCTAGTTTCCATGATAAAGGAAAAGAGCCTGAAGTAAAGGAGAAGTTAATAATATTGGATAGGATAGGGGCGATGAATTCCGCAACGAGCATAAGCATGTCCACACTCAGGCCGTCCTCACCAACGGCTTTCGTCTTTATACGTTTCAACAGGTTCAGAGTTTCATCCGGAGAGATTAGACCTAGATCAAAAGGAGGCAAGTCAGGGTGACGAGTATTGGCGAGAAGTGATAATGTTTGCTGCTTTACAGAAGGGTCCAAGACAACCGATATATTGCTGTACGAAAAAAAAAGCAATTATTGCTTTCATTTTTTTAAGTACTTTCACGTCAGCGACACTTCCAACTTTCTTACCAAAGCTAGCCTTTTAATAAGCTACAAAATTAATATATTTACTTAATTAACCTGTGGTAGAACAATGTATTTTTTTAATTGAATACAACACTATACATTTTCTAAATACGTTAAAAAATCGATTAGAAAAATCGTTTTTAAGTTTAGAAACGTGCATGTTCATGATAAACACTGGCCACTTATAAAAAAATAAGAAATAATAATTAATACTAGTTTTTAATCGATTAGTTTTATCGAGCGGGTATAAAAAAAGTATAGCGATATATTCAATTAAATAAACACATAAAATTAAGTAAATACATTCATTTTGTAGCTTATTGCCGAAACACGTCTACTGCTGAACTTTTAATTTTGTAAATTTTGTAGCAATGTTATCGTCTCATTGTATAATTATAAATCTAGTCTTATCCGATTATTCATGCCATATATTAAGTCTGCGCTCTCTCTTTTACAAACCATATTCGCAAAAACTTTATTTGACTACATTTTACTGTTCACGAAACTTTATGAATACCTTGCTTCACACTTCATACGCCGTTGCATGAATTAAATAATGAGACGCTGCCTTTTCAGTCGAAAAAAAAATACACCTTTGAACTGCTCACTCGCTACTCGGTTTAATAGTCTTCATACTAATTAGACGTATTTTCAAAAGACTTCCCGCAAACTTTATATGACAGATTGGTTGCCACAAATAGCGATGAAGCTTGTTAGCTATATTTACTCAACAAAAATAACCGAGGAAAGAGTTATGAAGCCGTAATATCAAGTTATTTTTACTTTACCTTATTTAAATGTGACGTTTTAATCTAAATAGAAACAAACAAGTTACAAGGTTTGAGCTTGTAACATGGGCTTGTGACATTTGCAACAGAGGTAGACCATAAAGAGGATGGTGGAGCGACTGGGATGCGTTTAAAGTGATTGGCGGGAACATGCAATTAAGAGAAGGCGAATGTCGAAAGAGAATTAATGCCTTTGGAGTGCGACACTAACAAGGGGTAAGTAAAAAAAAGTTTTTAAGGAGTACGACATTCAGGAACAAAGTCCCGTCACATGTGTGAAATTGCAAGTACATACTAATACAGAAACTTGATTTTGTATAGTAGGTACGTAAAATATATTGTATACAATTATAAGGCTGGATAAATTTTATTTACCTACTTAGAGAAAGATAAATGACCGAATAATTTGTTAGCTGTCATGCGATTAAGCCATTTTGTAATGTCGACCAAGTAATTGCTTTACAACTTTTCGGCTCTATTTGTAAGTACATAAAGGGCCAAAAGTGGCAAAAGAGTTTATTGGTCAAGTATGCTTTGTTCTTCGATTATTTAACGTTTATTTGGGTATCAATCAAGTAGAAACAAAATAAATTAATACTACTACGGTGAATGGCGCACGAATTCAAATAAAATAAAAAGGCTTACAGAACGAACACCGAACGCTGACTTAGTCACCTCTACCGCAAAATGAAAATATCAATCCAATATTCTGATATTGTAACGTTTTGTCAGGTGTGGCAAAATCGAGCTTTGCTATGTTTTAATTTCTGTAGGCCATATTTATAAAAATATATTATTAATATTTAACATTTTTTTGTCCATTATCTGGCCGTATAAGAACTAATCAATAAAGTCGGATATTTTAATCGACACATAAAATATGTCAGTATTTGCTGTCTGTCATTCTGGTTCAAATCTTGTAAGTCGATTTTGAACTACTTCCCGTCATCGAAAATAAATAAATATTTCAATTCATAATTAAACCCTTAGTATCTAAAGCTAATCTGATGATGAAGTCGGAAGGTGCCAACAGGATTTCCGCTCAACCGCTGTAATAAATGACCTTTTATACTGTCCAATGAGCTGGTCTATACTGTAAACTTTAAACCAGCACACACTTTAAATACCTAAATATTTTGTTAACGTTTTAGTATAATGAAAATAACATAATACGTAACTTCTTTGCAAAAATGGTTTACAGCGGCACTCAGAGTCAGGTTAATGACGAATAAGTAGTTCCTTAGTGACTACTATTCATACACAAGTTTGTAAAAGGAACGAGTTAATTGACTCTAAGATGTCTCTGAGTACGGCGGTTAAAAAGACTCGCAGCATACACAAAAACTAAAAAAAGGGAAGGTATAAACACCATCTTGGTTAACGTGTTCTTTGAAACTATTTTGCAAACTTTGGTTTAAATAAGCAGGCTGTGTTAAATTTTATGAAAACAATTGTGAGTTGAGTTAAAATATAAGAATAAGTAAGATCTTCATTTTATCGATCAATTATGAAGGTATTAAGAAGTTCGTAGTGGATTCTGAGAACTAGTTAATTTGTAACGACGTGAAATCTTTATTAGTACCTACTGACTAACAAGAGAGACACAATAAAGGCAGTTCGCAACTGGTTAAACACCCTAGAAGCAACTAAAGCTTTTCTCTGCCTATTGTTGTCTTTGTAATTTGAATAATTTCTAATAGAAGCACACCTTATCGTTACAACTTGTGTTGAAATTATCATGCCTATAGTTGCAACAGGTTTTTGACAGCCATCCCTGTTGAAATTGATACGCAACCGAGCTGACATCTTGCGTCTATCAGTTTAAATTATCTTTTGATAACTGATAAGAAAATTATATGAATACAATTTTGATCTAACGATCCGTTTTATTTCCATTTCCTGTACGCAAATTGAAAGACTCGCTGAACAACCTGAGTTCATCAAAATATGTAGAAGCGTAAACACAGTTCAATGCACTTAGAAATTGTTCAGTGTCTAGTAGTTTTTGACTATCTTCATAATATTCATGCTAGCCGTTTCCGCGATACAAATAATATTTATGCTCTCATTCGTCATTTGTTTTATATGATTTTCATCTGATCTCGGTCTGCGCAGCCGCAGCTGTCCCGATTCATCTGTTTTTCTTGGGATTTCTCGACTGACGTTACACCGTTTTAAATGGCAATATCTCACTTTAAATTGTCCGTCTTGCGTATGAAGATGTATTTCATTCAGTTGATTTAAGATGGTGGTCGTTGAACTGGTTTTGTTTTGCAAGATTTCGTCTAAGTTATCCTGTAAGGTGTTTTCAGCGATTCAGTTTATTTTAGATTTTCTTAGAATACCTGTTACCTAAATTCATCGAAGCTAAGTTGAGTGCTGAGGGCCCTGCCAAGATGCATTGCGCTAACTAACGTTTCTATTCGTTTCATTTTTAAAACAATCGCGTCAATGGTACATCACGTGACTTCTCGTATCACGTCATCTACCAGTGACGCGATTGGTTTAAAAACGAATCGAATAGAAACGATAGTTAGCCTAATGCATCTTGGCCGGGCCCTCAGCTTATCGTTTTCGATAAATTTCAACTGAGCTTAGTTAATTATTAATATGAGAATATCGCAGTAACTTGAAAGGATTGACGGGCTCAGGGCGACTTTGTCCACAGTCCTATTTCGTCATCTTCTTAACTCGTCCACAATGCCATGTCGTCAGCATGTCATTCCTAAATCGTCACCTTCCTAACTGGTCCACTTTCTGATATCGTCAATACCCCATTTTGTCTACATTCCTATTTTGACCACAGTGCCAACTCGTCCACTTTCTTTTATCGACCTCAGTACTCCTTGGTCAGCAGTGCCAACTCGTCCGCATTCCTGTATCGACCTCAGTGTCAACTCGTCCGCATATTTGTACTCGAGTCTGGGTGTTCAATATTTTTACTATATAGTTGACGAGTTAGCACTGCGGTCTAAATAAGAAGTTGACGAGTTGACATTGTAGACTAATAAGGGATGTTGACGAATTGGCACTGTAGTCTAATTACGAATGTAAACGAGTTGGTACAGTGGCCCACGTAAGAAAGCGGACGAGATAGGGAAGTGACGATATAGGAATGTTGGCGAATCGAAACAGTAGACCATATGCGAACGAGAACGACTTAAGAAGGTGACGAGATGGAACTATGGCCGAAGTCATCCTGAGCCGATTGACGGTCATACAAAATAAATTGACGAAAGTAAAAAAAATGCAGGTTAGTTGTCTACATATGATATATTATATACAGCATGATAATAAATAAATAAATATCGGGGGACAATTTCACACAAACTGCCCTATCATAAACTAAGCTCTAGGTGTACAATGGGCACGAACGTAAACGACTTAACGTAAAGACGTGTAACGTTTACGACTTAGGCATTATATTTTAACTAGTAAAATGAGCATGGTTATAATATTCCAATTCAATTAGTCAAAGCGCCATAAATCAATGCGCGTGAGTGCATCGCGCTGCACCAGATTAGATTGCAACGCTAATGGCGGCCCAATTGTGGGGCACATTAATAAAAACTATTAATAAACATATTTTAACCGCAAACTTTTACTAAAAAAAGAGTCAGTATTAATCAATTTTAACTGCTTATATTAATGCATCTACATTTGCATAAAGATAATGTTATGGTCGTTAAGATAAAGAACTAAAGGTATGATCAAAAAAGCCGCATTAATGAATTTGTAATTAATAAAACATTTATATTCTGGATAATTGACTGCGATTAAAATCTGTCAATCTAAATCTTTAATTAAAAACAGGTAAACTTGTGTGATTGTTATGAGGTAATCTCCGGATCTACTAAACCGATTGTGTGACGGCTGTATGTATTTAAGTATGTATTTCTCTACAACAGTAAGTTTATGGTTACCTAGTACCCATAGTACAAGCTTGGTGTTAATTTTGGGACAAGGTCAATTTGTGAGAGATTGTCCTCTAATTAAATACTCATAGGAAGTTACATTATATCTCACTGACTGGTATTTTTTATCATCGAAATCGGTGTAGGGGTCTAGCCGTGAAACCGTCACAAACAGACAGATAAACAGAGTGGGTACGTATTATAATGTATAAAGTTCAAAATACATAATGTATCGTGATACGAAATGGTTCATAATATATAATGGTGTTTTTTCTGAAACGGTAAACTTACTTAATTCAGAAATAAAGCCATTATTATTATGAACCATTATGTATTATGACACAATATGTATTTTGAACTTTATATACAATGATACGTTCCCAGACAAAGCTTACTTACACATAGATGCCTTCTAACTTAGTTCATTAGACCAAACTGGAGATTGATTAAAAGTTTAAAAACAGATTGTTAACTTGTCTGTTGAAGAGGGGGTACCATGGTTACCACTGGTAACGAATGGGGATAAAAAATCCCAGCTGTTACCACCATTCATTTCAGGAATATCCCCCGATGTTCACTGACATGGAACAATTCTACTTGTAAAGCTGAAATAGCACTCAGTTGGACGGTCTTTATTGGAATTCCTGTATCGTTTGAGTTCGAATGATCATTTATCCTGTAGGCAATTCCTCCTGAATAATGCATGCTTTCAGTTTCGCTATGAAACAATCCTAAAATATAATCGCATTTATTAAACCTACGTTGACTGACTAATAACATCTTTATTAAAGTAGCTCCCGCTGTCTGTACGCAAGATCTAAACGTACGCAAGGTACTTTAATGCAGTTTTCAGCAGATAGATTGATTCAAGAGGAAGGTATAAACCTTCCTCTGGATAATGTACGGGTGTGTCAGAAATGTCACATAAACCGAAGCGAAGCGACTGCTGGGCACAAGAATTATAAGAATAGAAGAAAAGGTAAATTGAATGCCTATTGGCATTCCCTACCTCCAGAGGCCCGTTTCACGAAGCTACAAGTTACAAATTACAAGCGGAAGTCTCTTTCTAACTTCTTTTGCTAGAAAGAGAGTTCCGCTTGTGAATTGTAACTTGTAGCTTCGTGAAACGGACCACAGTTAGCACTAGCAATGCCGTTCGCGTGGCAGAGTATGTACGCACATCCATCAATTATGTCATCCAAGAACACTACTTCATCCCATACAGAAAATAATTTTACCATTTATTAGCTGGTGCGAAAAACCATATGCAGGGTCCGTCCGAATCGCTACTACAATTTCATCCTTTAACCTATCGCCAAGCAGTAGTGTTTTTTTTTAATTTATTGATTAAGAGAAAAGAAAATACATAGTAGGTACAATGCCCATCTAAGCAAAACCTTGAAGAGGTTTGTGTGCCGATGGGGTCTGCGTTATTGTGTTTCGTTGTGTAGCTAAGACACCCGGTAATAGTATATTGTTGCCTAGGCGCGGAAAGTAAGGAATTTCCTGACGAGGTGGTTAGTAGGCCGAGCAATAGCGAGGCCTGCTCAAATACGAGTCAGGAAATCCTCGTTTCCGCCGCGGCATAATGCTTTTCTCAAACAATGCGAGGAAATGATACAAATACATGATTATAAGTATTTTTAAAACCCTTTGACAAATTCGGAGAGAATGCTTGTTTGCGTCATACGAGTATTAGTTAAGATAGTTTTTCACGCACAACGAGCTGCCGCCCGCCGCCGCCGCTCCGCAAAGCCCCGCCGCGCCGCCGCGCCGCCGCCCCTCACTGCGCCTCCACAAGTTGGGTGTACGGGATTTTTTTCATGGGCCTTTCGATTTTATACGCAATAGAGAGCACTTTTAAAAAACAATTTGGGCATGGACGGAAAGTGTTTTCATATAGTTTTTTTACTCCTAGGAGTAAACAGAGGCATTTTCCGTCCTTGTATTTCAATCGGAAAACCGTCCTTTCCGAGCATGTTTGAGAAAAATTACTAGCATGCCTCTATGCTAGTAATTGCCACCTTAGTCCTCCGGTTTGACACCCTATTGCATTCCTAAGATTGTAGTCTTAAGAATGAGAATTTATATACGACACTTAACATCAGGTGGCCCTGTGTGCTTGTTTGCCTTCTGCATGCTTATTAGAATCCAATCGGAAGGAAGGGGAAGACCGTAGCTTACTTGGGTGGATTTTTGATGGCAAGGTTTTTCGTCATTTCGGTGGCAATTTCTTTTTAGATTTTGAGTATAATTATCATTTGATAAGTTACATATTCAAATAAGAATGTTAAATATATATGAGGCACCGTTTTAATTAGAATACTTTAAAGCAATTAAATTTTGAAAATAAAATACCAACGAAATGGCTGCTCAGAAAAACAATGTGAAATTATATATTACGACCTTGATATATTATTATTAGATATGTCAGACAAAAACCTACAAACTTTACTTTTTATATAGAATGGATGGTTTGGTGCTACGTAACAGCACAGAAACAATCGTGATGATTTTCGAAACAGTACTATGTCAAGCATTACACTTGTTTTGGATATCATGGCGACCATGATAACTTTTTTTAACAGTGTGAACATTTTTAACAGTGGTCATAATGCAATTTAGTGCATTTTGTACATAATTATAACGTCAATCGTCATTTCGGTGGCATTTTCGTTCAGCGAGATTACGACAATTGAGTATTTTTAAGATAACTATTAATTAAATTACGCAATAAATATAAACCGGATTTGCGTAAATTATATCAAAGTATCCTATTAAATATTAAAAGATGAACTGAAATAAGACATTTGTACATTCTTATATAATAATCCACGGAAATGACATTTGAGAGAACCAAATACGTCGTATGAAAGACTTACCTCGACAGAATCGCAGTGATCGGCAACAGCTCGTCCACTCCACTGAATAACCGAAGCAGAACTAATGTTCGACTCAATAGGATCGCCAAGATGGCGGCGGTAGGTTAGTTGCCAAATTAGATAACAGCAGGTGTTTGAACGGTATGAATTAGTAGCTAATCGTGGGTCAAAGACAAAATGGTCAACATACATTTAAATTAAAAAATATTAGCAATGCGTAATGTTTATTGAAACGCATTGTTTATGCTTATTTCTAATAATTTATATAACTCATTTATAAGCTGACTATAAGTAAAGTTATAATAATTTGTTTGGAGAAAACCGCGAGTGGGACAGACAGAGTTACTGCTCCTAGTATTCTAAAATTTCGTATTTTTTTTTGTTTTAATACAGAAGTTTTTATAATTTTATGCCTCGATGTATTTTATCCTGTTTAATATGTATATATAAAAAATATGTTTCTCGTTGATTGTTCACGGGTTTTATTTTAAAGCCTCGGTACATCTAAAAAACTGCTCTAAAATTCCACCCTCTTACTTCAGCGAAATAAGACAGAAGGCCAATGCCGTGTCGTATCAGGAAATGAAAATGCTGGCAGAGAACAGAGAAGTAGCAATTATTCCATCGACAAGAGCCTAGCTTTTAAGTTAAATGATGGTATATCACATCTTACGTAAAAGCATTATACCAGTAAACAGAACATTTGGTTTCATAATAACCATTAAATACTATTATATCCTACCCATAAAATATTTAATTATTGTGCCTTGTTGCGAAACGGTTACTTTTCCATTTGCCGTAAATAGATAACAGAATATGCTGAAGCTCTTACTTAAAACAACAAAGCGAGTCGATAGGAGCCAATTAAGAATTCGTAACGATAATTGTGATTTGTACCCAGGGTCGTGAACAATAGGCCTTTTGTTCCTGTGATAGCTGCCTTAGGGCCGGCGCCCATGCAGCGAAGCGCAGTGGCAGCGCAGATAATTTTACACTGCCAAAGCATCGTCGTCTTTTGATGTGTTCAAATAAGATCGATATTATTAATTAACACCACACATATGAGGAGACGCTAGCGGAGAATTTGTGATGCAAATTAATTTGCACGTCCAAGGATGGTAATAAAAAAATAACTTTTTTCAAAGCACTTTTTCTGCAATTACATACTAATCGAAATCATGAAGCCTACAGAATATGCAACCGTTAGTTTTAGTGCAAATTATTAGTACCGACTTATCTACCTTCCCTATAGTTATGACGGGAAAAAATAGTCAACCTAACGTTTGCATATTCTATAGTCTTCATGCTTTCGATTAGTATGTAATTGGTCTATTTAACAAGCAATAGCACTTTAAAAAAGAAGTTCATTTTCAGTTTTTATTTTAAATCATAATAAGGACTGGACTGAAATTTTTCAGTCAACCTATTCGCCATACATTACTTAGCATATTCAATTTGATATATAATACTTTTTATCGAATAAACAGCCTGGTGAAGATCGTCTCCTATTCGGATCTCCTACTATGGGATGTTTCGGTATCACAAGAACGTGGATTTACTTAAAACAATTACGTACATGAAAAGTATAATAATAGGTATTTTTAGAACTTATAATCAGCGGTCAGAATAGATAGGTAGTGCTTATTAACCTAAACTTGACGCATGTTTATTCATGCGTGAGTGAGATGGAAATACGTTATTAAATGAAGTTAGGTTAATAAGCACTATATATTCTGACCCTTGTTTATAATAATTTAAATTGTCTTTATAAATTATAAAAATTAACAACAAATAAATGATAAGATAATAACAGAAATATGAGGACACTTTGACAAGCGTACCTAAATCGTATAGGTACTCGTAATGCTTTGGCAGTGAAAAAATATCTTCGCTGCGCTTCGCGATATGTGCGCCGGCCCTTAGTCTATTACGAGCTACATTTCGAAAGTTTACAAACTCTCTGAATAGAGTTGTCATTGAATGCCCTTGCAAATAGACCTCGGCGGATAGACTTTGAATTTCTTCGAGATGGAGGTAAGTGGTCTTGATATTTTCTTGTTTCGTGCCTTGAAACCTAATTAAGAGCGTTGTTAATTAGAAAGTTTGAGCTACAGGAGGCAATTAAGGCCCAGGTTGGCAGATTTGCAAGGTCTTGTGCATCAAGTAGCTGCATATGATACCAGAATGAAGGAAAAATGGATCTTAATTGGATTTTAAAATAATATTGCTTGCAAATGGTATACTGACGATGATATTCTTAAGTAAATCATTGACAAATACATAATTTATCAAGAACTAATTAGAATTTTGATGTTTTACTAATTTCTATATCATCATCATCATCATGTCTTCCAAGCCGAATCCGGCGACGGCGACTCCTATCATGTCCATCATGGGTCGTTATTGTGGTGGGCTCTTCGGGTTAGGTTCGTACGGATTAGATTACAAAACGACCGTGTGAGTAAAACGACGTAGTTTCATAAGATATTGGTTGCAAAATGTCTACTTGTGTAAATCGTCTTAATAGTAGAATTCCTGGGTTGAAGACTGGACGTAGTTCTATAACGTTTTGTTTGTATAACGCCAATAAACAAAATGTCCCAGTTGCAAAACGCCAACGTATGCAGAACGTTCTGATAGTAAAACGACTTGGTAGGCATATCGTCAAAAAGTCTTAACGTCCAAGTGGCAAAACGACTAGATTGTTGAAAAAGTTGAGTATCTGGCCACTAATATTAAAATTAATCGAATATAACCTAGTCGTTATGCAATCACGACGTTTTGCTACCTAGACGATTTAAAACCAAGACCTTATACTATCCAGACACTTTGCTTCATGAGTCATATAACAACTAAGGCCATGTATAATTTGGATCCAATGCAATCATTTTACAACCATGACTTTATGCTTAATTAGGCATTACTTACAACCTACACATTTTGCTTACTAGGGCATTGTACAAAAAAGGCGTTTTGTTTAGTTGGTCGTATTGCAATCTAGACCTTACGAACCTAACCCGGCTATTCGAACTCCTCGAACTACGACTTGAAGATCCGATCACACGGCACACAATAAAACTGGCCAGATGAGTTGAGTGAGTAGTTGTAATTGGGCTTCGGCCGAGTCTTCCGTGTTTGGCGCTTCGCGTCTAGATCTACTAGACGCTTTTCTTCATATAAATCCACACTTTTGTGGACGGTGTGGCGCCATTCTGGTCTAAGACGAGCACGCTCCTCCCAACTAACAGTTGGTATGTCACAAGCCACAAGATTGCGTTTGAGCACGTCTTTGTAACGCAGATATTGTCCAGCCTGCAGCAGATTGCCAAAAGCAGTTTTCGACTCCGAGCTTTCTAGCGGGAAACGAAAACAGTTTCTATATATCCCCTATTCATCATCATCATCATCTGTGTCCCCCTATTCATCTGTGTCATCCATCATCGTCCCATCTCTCCTATTTGAAATATGTACCAAAAAACTTATAAAAGAAAGCATCTGGACATATTAACACAGCCGACGTGCATTGACAATTCCAAACTGAAACTTTCAAGTTTTTACAAACAATGCAGTCTCAGAAATGGCACTTCAGAGAAAACGCGCTAGGATAGGTACGGTCACGGTGAATCTATGAAAACAGTACCTAGCACGTTTACTACTACACGTAATTCAAAGATTTAGATCATAACTGATAACCATACTTGAATTGCTTGAATTTTTGTTATATAAAGTTAATCAATTAATTAACTTAAGTGGCAGTGGGCGGGGCACATTGCTCGCAGGACTGATGGCCGATGGGGTCAGAAGGTTCTTGAGTGGCGTCCGCGGACCGGGAGACGAGCTGTAGGTAGGCCTCCAACAAGATGGAGTGACGACCTTGTAAAGATCGCGGGAACGCGGTGGATGCGAAAAGCACAAGATCGGTCTGAGTGGAGAGCCTTGGGGGAGGCCTATCCGGCCTCTTCCGGCTGACATGATGATGATGATTAATCAATTAAGTGATAGTCAAAATATTAATCAATATAGAATAGTTAACATTTGGTTTCCTAATAAAATGAATCTTAATAGAGTTCATTTTTCAAAATTGAAGGGGTCAGTTGAATTACCTTTTCCGAACTTTGGTGTTCTATTACGTTTTTATAAACCTATTTTGAAATAATTATATTCAAATCAAATGTACAGTGCAATATCTCTCAAAATAGCCTTCATATGTACTTCTCTCGTACTCGCTTTGATGCGCTCTTATATTAGTCGCACTGATTTACCGAGCCAACTCAAACCCGAAGTCTTTTTTAGATCTATAGCAGAGTAGATATTTCTCAATAGTGATCATGATGATTGCATGTAGGTATTGGTTGATGAGTTTATTTAAAAGATTTTGAAGAATTTTATATTTGCCATTTAGTAGAGCTTTTAATTAAAACATAAAAATGGCATATTAAGCTAAATGATTCAATGATAAGCCGCAAATCAATCAATTAATTGAGTTTCACATTACTCAAAAAATCCCATGTGCCAGTTTTTAAAGTCATCTTGATCGGTGAAATACTGTTCTATTGCAAGTGCTATGTAGGTACGGCGTTACGTAAGTACGGGCAAAGTTTGGAGGCGTTACGGTCGCGTATTTACTCTGAGCGGGCGAGTGAAAACATCTGGCTTCCGGAACATTTGCCGCTGCCTTTGTACTGGCTGCAGCTTCGACGTACTTAATAACGATTTTGTAGCTCTTTAGTATATTAGAGCTATCTTACTGTTAGTGTATTGTTTTATGTGCTGTTACTGTTACTGATTACATTTATTTTATTTTGATAGGTATTATTGATATTGGGAAGAGTACAGATGGTGCATTTAAGTTAGAAAAATATGTATACCCTCCTGAGGTTCCTTGTACTAAAACTAGTACAAAATACGACCATTCAAATAAAGATCTAGTGCAAAGAAAGTAAAGTGTAATTTCTTTTGTTTTTATGACATAAGATGAAATTGGAAAATTGACTTTATGTCATTTGTAATAGATTCATATTCCATTGACAAATTCCGTTGTATGCTGGGCCGTAGGAGGTACCCAGTTCAACATTGCACCCAATAGTTCCCTATCTTGCTGTTTTGTCTTTATCTATCTTCCTTAGATATAATATTGTTGAAGTTATATCAAACATTGGCTCAGTTATTATAAGAAAATCCGGGCTCCCATTTGAAGATAAACTAGAACTTCGGGTACTGAAAGATGTTAATTTGGTCAATAAGCTTGGGTCAACTCACTCTCCACGCTGAGTCTAAATAAATTGCTTTCTGCGAATGCCATAAAACGACTACACAAGGAGATAATCGTTGGTAAAGAGTTAACGTTAATTGTAACGCGTTAGATAATGTCAATTTTATAAATTTTTATTTCACAGATATATTTTTTGAAATGCATTTTTGCAACCCTACTGTACGAATCTGGTTATGAGAGTAGAGAGATTTTTTTTGCAAGGCTTTAAGTAAAGTAAAACTTTGGTGTAATTATGGAATAAGTGATGTAGGAAATTAATGTTAGAAAAGAAACAAAAAATGCCACTTTAATTTTTCTATTGACCACAATACAAACACTCGGACTTACAAAAATGCGCAATTTTAGGTAAGTCCTATTTATACAATTATTTGTTGTGAGTCATTCATCAGGGTAGTCCGGAACATGCTGGGCCGTTTCCTGACGTGAATAGTGAGTAGGCCGTAGTAGTGTTTCTTTTATTCGTTTACTCTCACGCTAGTTTAAACTGTATATAAGCTCTAAAAATTTCATATTTTATAGTGTAGTACTTAAGGAAGACAATGAATCTAGCTAGGGTGATGGAACCAGTTATGGACAAGGCACACTCGATTCTAATTTTACAGAAGATAAGGGTAATTCATTTGTTTTGCAACAATCAATTTAGGACCTTATGAAAATTTGAATTAAGAGTGAAGTGTCCATTGCTGGTGCCTGTCAGCTAAAAGTGTACATCAGTGGTGCCGTCACCCCAGGTAAATTCTTCCAATTACTCACATAAGGCAACTATTATTCAAAATTTTAAAACGGAATCGTCAAATTGACAATAGTAAATACAAATATTATTTCTACATGCAAATTTTCTATCTTAACTCTTTTAGTGGTGCCGATGTCTATTAACCTGAAGTCAACAATTTGACCTCTTCTGTGGTACGGTATTGCACTGCAGTGTTAAACTTTTAACCTACCTACATACAATTCTATAAAGACGCATCTTACAAGCACATTGAGTGCCCAAAACTGAATATGGAGACCATTTTACATAGAAATGAAAGTGCTTGGCACTAGAGCGACACATTCACTTTACCCAACCAATTTATATGTATCTGGAGGCAAACTCAAATTTCTCGTAATGATTTACACCGACGACAGGCGAGGCACGCATACGCAAGTATTTAGGCCAATTTCGTATCAAAATTCATATATCACTCGCGGATTTGACCTGGATTTGGTGCCAGATCAAATTACCGCTCTCTGGGACATGGGAATATTTATCTAGAACCTTCCACTGATGTATTAACAAACTCTCCGACTATAATAAATACTTGAATAATTCTCCAGAAATAATCAGTTTATATTTTCACGTTGAATAATACTTGATTCCCTTTACGCCTTACAGTTAAGGTCCCTTTTTGCTTTATGTTTTGCTTTACAGACGCATTGATAACATTGTAAAGTTAGGCTTAATACGTTTACTTGACTAGCTACATTGGTTGTGTTGTCACCTAAGGATAAATGTTCGTTAGGCGTTTATATTATGTGACAACTTGATTTCGATCGCTAATAAAAAGTCGACATTTCGCTTGAAGGTCGGGTAATTGAATGCAATTTCGAGATTAATTCGCGCGTAAGGGAAGTCATTAAGTTTGCGTAGAAGCATGTCGGCGTTGACATATTAAATGCAAGACTGAATGATTTGCGACTTGGAGATGCGAAAATGGTTTATTTTGCATTGAGTTAAGCAAATATGTGGAGTGTTAAAGTTAGGATTTTGTACCTCGTTGATGGGTTTAACATGTTTAAAATGCTTGTATTATATTTAACATTATGTTATCGAACTCTGATCGTTTTTGTATTCTTTATGTCGTTTTATAATGTAAAATAAAAAGTTATAAATATTCAAAACAGCGATCACGAAATTACACGCTTTTCTTGTTCAAATGACAATCGATAGTGACGTTCTAAATTTAATTTCATTGACACATTTTTATTTAGAATTGTAACCACAAAAACACATACACCTTTTTTAAATCCATTTACTGTTTCTAGATACAGTACACGAGTTAAAACCGCGTAAAAATGTAGGTACACTGGTTTAAAAATAAAAGTTATTACGCCCAAGTAATCGGCGATGGGATTTAACGAGTAATGCTATAGTATCTGTGGATAACACTGATAGATTGCTTGATGCTATTAATTCCAAGCAATAGTTACTTGCTACCGGTATTACATTGTAAATGTTGAACAAAATTGAGTCTTGTAGATATAGACATAAGCTTTGTACTGATGCAAGTAAATTGTTCGGCAAATGCACCTTGACATTAAAGTACAATTGTGCTTATTACCGATTTACTATGAAAATTGTTTAACTGTCATATAATTCTGAGACATTTGTAGGTAACGCTATATCCTTAGCGTGGGAATTGTGTTCATTAATTTAGTGTGTTACTTGTTATTTATTGTTGTATGAAATCGGACATATTTCGTTAACATCTATTCAAAATTAATTAATTAAGGGATTAGGTAGAAACTTTTCTAAACTAAAATAATTTTGTCTTCTAATCAAACAAGAAAGCGGGTATTTTGTCGAGTTTTACGAAATATTGGTATGTTTTCGCTGGGAAAATGCAATTATGCGTACCACCCAGGTCCGGGAGGACCCGGGGATTGTTATGTGGGACTCACCAACCGAGAGCGGACAGAATACTCACTAAAAACAGAGCGGAAAACTATCTGTGCTTCAGGGAGGTGCTACGCGACCACGAACAAGAGCATTCGGCTGTAGATGACATATTACCCTGACTTGACCCTTGAACTCACAAGCAACGCGTAGTGACTTAACTATGATTATTCGCAATCACATGAACTAAACGGACCAGTATAACTTGACCCGTTACTAAAGGAGGCACCTTTGAGATGAGCGCTCACTTTAGACTGGAGCAGTTGAAATCTTGAAATCAGATGTACATAACATTATAGTACTTTGTGACGGTAACGTATTAAAGTTAGAGTGTTTTGAATTTAGTAGGCTGATGGAACTAGTAATGGACAGAACCAAAGATGGACACTTCTTATTTTACAGAATATGAGTTACCTGTAAATTTGTGTGTAGGTATGTATTTATGTAAACTCAGAAATTCAAATACAATATTTACGGAATAGCAATGTACAGAGGCACAATTATCCCTTTAAGGGATCTCTTCCAGCTAACATTTGTTTGTTTTGCAACAATCAATTATGACCGTAGTATGAGCTTTGGATTATGATTTATGAGTTACTAGCGACCCGCCCTCGCTTCGCTTCGGTTTCTGTGAGTTTACTGTAACGCCCGTACATAAACCAGAATTTCTTATGCATAAAAACCTTCGTATTCAATCAGTATTTTTTTATGAAAACTGCATTTTAATCCGTTACGTAGTTTTAAAGATCTAAGTGTACATTGTGACGCGACTGTAATTATACAATTTAAAGAATTGTCTATTATTGGTACCTGTCAGCTGGTGTGTCTGACACTGGTGCCCTTACCCTTATATCAATAGCTGCGTCAAAGTACTAAGTACCAATTCGGACTTGACAGAAGCGCGTGGAGCTAACCCCATGTGCTTCTGTTTAGTCCATTTGAGAAAATTCTCTTTTACCGAACAATTGTCTTCGCGTGTGATATCCATGGACTTATTGCTCTAATAAGTCCATGGGAGTGTCTATAAATAACTCGAAATTGGCGAAATATACCTTAACAGGAGTGAAAGCCATTAATTAAGAATAATAATAAAAAAAAGTACCAATTCAATGTTAACTACTTAACAGATGATTAGAGCGTTAACAGCAGTCAAAATGTATGAACTAACAGTCGATTAACATTGATTAAAGGGCAAATTGGCCTATATGACCAATAAGGACAAGCGATATGTCACCGGATAGGTAATTCTAAGTTGTAAAACTATTACTATGGCAGTTAGTTCGAAATCTTTGTGTGAAATAAGTCATCGCCATGCAAAGACGGCGGTATTTCATAGTAATTATGCTAAAGTCGTCTATGTAGGCGTCCCGATGAACCAGATTTAAAAAAAAAACTCACAGTTATTTGAGGTTTCCCGCTACACAAAATCGTTGTAGAATTAAAAAGGATATCCGATGATATAGTGTTTATTGTTATTGGTTTCTAGGCCAGCGTTCATACATTTTTGCCCATTCTCCTTAAACATCGTTTGGTGAAACAGGTACAGTCACGAGATTAAATTTGGTACCCACCTTAGGTCTAAAGTCAATCTGACATTCTACAACAATAAGGTTGAGTTACGTAAAAGTTACAAATGACTTGACATCTCTAATGACATTGACGACTTCAAGCATATTTTTCTTGAAATGGGTCCCAAATTAACGCTGGTGACCGTACTAAAGCTACTTATGACCTTATGAGTTTGACCGAACATATCATTTTGACAAAGTCACAACGGTTGCGTCAAAGAATAATACAGCTGATCTTATTCCTCCATACTATGAAAATTCCAGGAATAGCGCTCTACTTTCTTAGATAAGATAAAGTGACTTCCTTACCCTACTTATCTTGCAAGTACCATTAAACTACTAGCAAAGGTTATTTTTACCTCTTAAGGCCACTTACGTTAATGCAAGCTGAATTTAAGTAATTATATTAAGTATCTTAAGGTACATTATGTAAAGGTACACACTGGATATAAAAAAAATGTTTGTTCTTTAGGACAACTTGCAGCTTATGTTGCGTTAGAGATGTAATCAAAGATAATGTAAGAAGCTAAAATTTCTTTATTATCTGTTTTTGTAAATAGTTAGTCGACATTTTAAGTCTGAAAAAATTAAATTGAAGTGTTTACGAATGTCATTGTTATTTAGATTGAAGTAAATTCTTGGAGAGTTTTAGTTAGTTTAAGTGTGTATTTTATTTACACTAGGTATTGCAGTAATTTTATGAACTATAGCTTTAACCCCTCGTATGCGGGAGGTCAAAAAAGTACCAAGTTCTAGTCTCTTCTGATTATGATATAGTCCATAAAATTAAGCTTAAAAAAAGTACAAAAAGATATCCAAATTTTGAGCACAGATCCATGCCTAAAGCATACTACGGGTTAAGCATTCCCATTTGGGAATAGAAAATCATAGTTCAAAATAATTGAAATCACGCACGACAATGACGCTGATAACGGCCACAACTTTTCTAAGAGTTCTCGTAGAGTCCAAATTTGAAATGATTATAAAATTTTGATACTTTATAAATGTACATTAATTAAGCTTTTATTTTTTTATGTAGGTATTTTATTTGACTAAAACTTTGTAACAGAACTTACTAGGTAATACAGGCTGGAAAGTTGAGATGGGGCATTAAGGGCAGCTACCAGACCCTTGCTGCCACGCGAAAATGATCTTAGGAGACCTTTCCCAACTTTTCGAGTGATGTATGATGAGTGATGAAATGTATGGATTTTCTTTGATTTATGGGTGTTCTAGTACTCTAACCTCAGTTGGTCTCAAAGAGTGTTTTAATCCTTTTTGGGAATGGGATCGATTGGCATTAAAAAAAAACTCAATTCTGACGATTTTCTCGTTGACTGTACATTTTATCAAAAATCTGTGAATGTCGATTGTCTTCACTCAAAAAGTTGGGAAAGATCTGGTAGCTACCCTTAATGCCCCATCTCAACTTTCCACCCTGTATACATAGCATGTAGAGCTCAAGACATTACCCATGATATAAAGTTTGCTTCCAGTGGGATTCAAACCCACTAACCGCGAAACAGATGTTATACTCGTACTTACGAGCATATAGGATAAATACTCAATACTCAATGCTCAATCATTTATTGCAATCATAATGTTACATAGATCTTACTTGCTAGCTTAGAAGTTAACTCTAGAATAGCTCATGATGAACCCTGATGGGCACCGCCAAGATAATATGCACTTCCACTGTACGGTCACGGAAGTTAATTTGCTACCCATTTCAAAGAAAATCTGCTTGAAGATGTCATTGTCAATAGAGATGTCAAGTCATTTGTAATTGATAGGAAACTCAACCTTGTTGCTTTAGAATGTCAGATTAACTTTGGACCTAAGGTGGGTCATAAATTAAATTCCTTGACTGTACCAACTATCTAGTCAAAATAACAAGCCTGTAGGGTACCATACATTATTAAAATCAGAAAGAGAAACCCAATGATTTAATTCCCAATGACTTTTTAAATGTTAATTCTAACAAAAAACCAAGGTGTCAGTTATAATAATGCTCTTAAACGACCATTAAAATTTGTAAATTATTAGCCTATGAATATTGATCGCCGAAGAGCGTGTTAGGACGTTATTTGTATAAAGTTTCTAATACTGTTGGGCCGACCGAATCAAAAAGGCCGTAAGTGCATAATAAACTTTATACCCTAAGATCGCCTTTTTATTTTGGACGGCGTTGCGCTTTTACCACGTGGGCGTGAAGTGGGAAGAATATTTATTATAGTTATCTTGCTTACACGCATTTGGATATGGACATTACGGATTATGGGGTGTTATTCTGGTTAACAACTCGCTTTTCAATTGGTCAATTTGTCAATGAATTAACCGGAAAAATAAAGTTGCTCCGCGCGTCATATGCACGTACAGCAGAGTTAGATACCTACCGATTTGGCCGGGTTGCTTTATCGACGCAACCTGCGCTGCCCTGCGACTAATCACTATCACAAATTATTAGGTGATGAAAACCATATCGTCTTTGACCTGTAATCGTATTGTCAACGTTTTGATAGCTCTTATTTACTTGTCAGTAATGGCGGCCGAGTTAAAAATACCATAGCAGTGTGGTTGCGTTTATATCGCGTGTCAAATGTGGATAAAGCATCCGTCACTGTCGTACTTATTTACGTGTCAAAAGGTGACGGATGCCTTATCTAAACTTTGTCACGCGATAAACGCAACCTGGTCAAAGACGGTATGTTTTTATCGAGAATAGAGAAGCTGAATGTTAGCAACAAATAAAAATATAGGGTGATTTATGAACAATATTATTTAGCCACGAAATACAGAAGTTCTGATAATATACGACTTAACTATCCGTGTTAATACTTAACTCGTTAGATAAAGATAACCATTCACGCTGCTCTATTGTTATAGGAAAGTGGTGTTAGGCAACGAGTCTATTGTATCACTAATTACTATTCCCGTGAGTATCGATTGTACTTTAGAGGAAGGGTTTTAGTAAATGCATTAAGGATAACACAATGGCTGTTAACGCACTGTTACGCAGGTAAGTGTTGCGTAACGGGTGTGAACTTCTTCATTGACTGGTTTTTAGGAATTGTAGAAAAAACGTAGAACTTTTAAATGTGACAGTTAATAACAAAAAAATTGTTTGATTTTTATAACAGGAATTTTAGTAATAATATTATTTGAGTAATCCAGCAATTAGGTTAGCCTTTAAACATATTATGATTTCTTCAGTCAATTTGTAAGATTAGTAATTATAATGATTGTATTGCTAATTACTTTACAATTAACTCAGGTATATTCAATACTCAAACATTTCATTAATTTTCATTGTTATAAAACACCTGATAATTGAACAAAATTTGGAAAAAGCAGGGGTTCATGAAATTTCACCTGCCTTAAACTCATCTTGAAGCTTGCCGATCATTCATTAAATCAAAAATAAACCTCACGCCATTTATCAGTTATATTTTTTTCAATTCAAACTGTATAAGAAGCATACTGTATAATACACAGCAATGTGCAAGCAGCTATTAACTAAACTCAGCACATTACCCAAATACGGATTATTTAGGATCAATGTTGTACAACTCCGACCCAAGTGGATTGAAAGTGCTGCCCGTGGTTGCATTCTGAATTAATAAGGGAGCTATAGGAACTGTGGCTTCCAAACTAGGGGTTAATACTACAGGATGATTAAATAATCTAAACTCCCGGCGGTAATAATTCCGTAGTACGTCATCGATATTGAATCGGTATTTGCATTTAGTTGTAGGACTTTAACTGTTTCAATTTTGGTTTCAATACAAACAAAGGCTAGATTAGTAAAATACTGATAGAGAGAGCTCATCAGTAAAATCAGTTTAGCAATAAAGAGAAACTCTATATATACAGGATGTAATCGTTAATTGTAGCCAGGCGATTATTCCGTAAATATAAAAGATATCAGAAAACTTTAAACTGATATTGAATGTACGTTACTCAATGAGTAACCACATCAATAACTTTTTTTAAATAAAAGTAGTTAATTAAAAATATGAAGTTTAAACGCTCGCATACATTTAGTACGACGTTCCTTGAGGCTGTAATTTCCCTACCGTAAGAGATAAAACTGTTTAAGATTCATAATTTACACGAATAAACTGTAATAAATAAAACAAATGAATCATATTATGATAATGGTGAAATGACTAGTCATTTTAAAATAAAGCCTCTCAACGAACGGCGTACTACATGTATAGGAGGGTTTGAAGTTAATATTTGGGTATTTCTGGATTTATTTAAAAAAGTTATTGATGTGATGTTATTCATTGGGTAAAGTACTTTCAATATCAGCTTAAAGTTACCTGATAATATCTTAAATTAACGGAATAATCGCCTGGCTGCTCTTAACGATAACACCCTGTATATACTTTGAAGAATTCGTCAACGTATTTAATCAGTTAGATTCATATTTTAAGGAATAATATTTTTTATGGCAAGGAGAAGGTATACGAGCACACAGGCCGCCTGATGGTAAGTGGGATCTGAGACCCATAGACATTTGCATTCTCAAGACTGCAATCTTAAGACTTCAAATTCTTTGCCAACCCTGAGAACTAAGATGAAATGCCTGAGTGCTAGTAATTTCACCGATTGTTTTATCCCTACCCCGGATAAGGTTGCATTTGACCAAACTGGAATAAGGTCTTATATAGCTAGATTCACTTAAGCTGGCACGAATGGAATGAACAAGAGTAATGTCACCTATCACTCTGTGAGTGCCGTCCTTTGAAGCGATATTCGAATTTGGAACCGAAAACTTGTTATTATTTTACGTACTTTCGTTCACTCATTCAATCCATTCGTGCCAGTTCTTGTGAATCGACCTGTACCTAGATTAAGCGCCGAATTTGTACAGACTAATCTCGGAGTAAAGTTTTATTCCAGTTTGGTAGCGATCAAGAAGGACCATGCGCAGAAAGTCTTACCACTACCACCACTATCCAACAAATCACGACTCACATGTTAGCCCTTTGTATATCTACATAGAGGACGTCACGTTTACTTGGGTCATTAATGTCAACGTTTTATAAAGGGTACACGGATAAATAGAGGTAATAGAATAAATTAGTCTTAATAAGGCAGCAAGTTAGCATCGTAGTTCCCCGCCGAAGATAATGCAAATATGAACTTAGCTGCAATAGCTAACTTCATTTGCAAACATGGTTCAAGTACTATTCAAGTCAAATAAGTCACTGTAACGTCGTCTTATAAGGCAAAGACATTTAGTATTACAAGAATATTATGTCATCATTATGTTTGTTCATTGAATACTTTTGAGCATGGACATTGTACACAATAAACCTATTAGCGTAATTATAATTCAATTTTTAATTCGTAAACGAAATATTACACTCAGCATTGCGCGGCGCCGGCGCCGCTCCGCTCCGTGTGTTAAGCTGGGCATTCACGACGGCTCCATCAAGCCAAATAGAGCAGCGCCGTGCCAAAATCCATCCGTGAATGTCAAAATTGTAGCGTTTAAAAGTACTTGGCGCTTTCCGTTGGATTTCCGAATGGACGGAAAGCCAGCGCGATGCACCGACGCGCCTTCCGAATGAAATGATCGTGAATGTCGTAATTCAACGTTTGAACACGCCACGCCACCGCGCCAAGCCAAATGGCATCGTCGTGAATGCGTTCTCTGGCTGCCATTTTATAATCAGTCTGGCGCGCCCGTGGATGTAGTCAAAATATTACGCCCATCCAGTTGTATGCACTTGATCTATCGCCGAGACAAACAGCGCGTCCGCGAATGCCCAGCTTTATTCGCCGTATTTCGGAGGATCGTAGCCTATATTATATTATCTTAGCTACATATATTAACGAGAAAATATGTTCACGCTTTTCCATGCCTAACAACAGATTTAAATATAGATCTCGTTACAAATTTGGAAACGCTATATCCTTATATAAAGGGGATAATACCATAATATTATAATCCGTGACATAGAGAGCCACAACACCATCACTCACAAGAGAATAATAGAGAATTTCATTTTCCCTAAGCCAGGTACACGTCAGAATGTTGATGGACGCGAGCAAAGTAGAACGTAGGCAAAATGCCTCAACAATACGTGTACCTTTAAAGGCCTTTATCATTGCATATTTTACATAATTTGGGAGGCCTATGATATGCACAAAATGTTGACATAGACTGTGGGAACGCAAACAGGCCACTATTACCGCTCGGATTACATATAAGTCTGAATATTATTAGCGCCTTCATTATGCTAACCAAAAGAGTGAGTGTATGTGTTGTAAAGTATTTTAGTTAGAATATAATACTGTTTTCAATGACAAAAAACAATATAACTGTAACTGATGATTTTTGATGAATAAAGACGGAATTCAAACTTTCAAATGCTTTACGCGATAAAAGACAGACATGGTTACACACAGATAAACAACGGCTTTATCCACATAACACCCCACTTTTTGGGTTCGGGGTTAACACACCTTTTTTCAATGTCCCACAATATCGCCTATGTAGTCCCAAACTAATCTCTAGGCTTGTACTTAGGGGATTAGAAAACTATAAAGTTACTTATATAGAAATCAACTAAGACTCGTCCTTACAAGGATTTGATTACCAACTACCAACTATGCTAACGTGTCAACTAAAAAGAAAGTTTTGTTGTTATAAATAATTAACACTTGTTTTCAGTGGAACACTTTAATGTGTATAAATTATAGGTAATTGTAAAATCCCAAGAAGTGTGTACCTAACACCACAATTTACTAGATTTATCATTAACTAGGATTTAGAACGGATACGAAACCAATAAAGTGCCGTAATAAGGTCACCGTTTGCCGTGTGGTGCGTGAAATCGAATATCTTCCTTACTTGCTGGTACGGTACGTCTTACGACTTCCTTTGAAGGGGTATTATGATATTAAATACGCAACAGCAGTTTGCCGTTGTATTTTAACAACGTTAATTTAATATTTCAGTATATTTTGCAAATTAAAACTACCAGTAACGTATGATTAACTTGACATATGTCGAGCGACCAAACGGCGCGATTAAGATATCCAAAAAAAACCTCCAATATGCATTGATTTTTTAAATAACATTTCTCAACAAAATATGAAAATACCATTTCTCGACAAAATATAATAGTAAAAGAGATCACCAACACTGAAATTAAAATTAAAATCGGTCAAGTAATACGGATGATACAAGCATTGTAAAATGCTAATTAGACAGAGAGATCCGAAGTGCACCGGTGACCTCATCGTGCAGTCCGGCCATATAAACTCCACGTAAAATTCTGTTTTGCTAGAAAGATATAGGAACAAATCTTTGTTAGCTTATATCTTGGTTATTTCTATAGCTATTCAAAAAATGATTTTTCTCACCTGTTTGTTACATGAATCGGCTTTTATTGAAGCTGTAAAAAAACATGCATATTCCCTATTTTAATTTCTACTGTCACATATAAATCACGTAATGAACAGGTAAATATTATTTTAGGCCGTATTTTTTTGAAATACCGATTCAAACAGCATTAATCCCGTGGCAACATTTATGCAACACGAAGCAATCATGTATAGTCAGCCTGATAAGTATAGTAGGTTTTTTTTTAAATGTCGGAATCCACTTGAGACCTTCTCTTCCAATGAATGGTATTATATTAAAAAACCAAGTAGGTACGTACAATTTTCTAAATATTGGTAATTTTTTTATCACGTTTTTAAATGTATACTCAAGACTAACTATATTCCACTACCTAAAAACAAAAATCATAGCTGTAAATTTAATAGTTTAGATTAAATTAGCAAAAATAGGTGGTAACATAGGGTGTTAGTGACATTTTACGTAAACTTAAATAACTTTGGAACAGTAGAAAATAGCTGAACATACATGGGGTGAAATTGATAGGTCTTAACGTCCTCTATCGACCTGCTTCATTTGATCCACTCCTCCTGTTACACCCTGTATTGTCAAGTTCGACCGAAAAGCAGTGCAAAATGAAACTCATAAATAACAAAAGATTTTATATTAATAGTTACTTTACCTCCTAGACAAGAAAGTTCTCATTGCAATGGCAACGCATTGGAGATAGCACTTTTGAAATTAAACACAAAATACCTGGCTGCAGCAGTTCAAATATGAAGTTAAAGTGTCAAAGTACTAAAGTATGCAGCTAGTTATAATTTCGACGTCACAGAAACACCCATGGCAACATTATCCTACGATTGTATTTTTTCTTTCCTTATATAATGTTTTCGTTTTTATTTTTGTGTTGCCATCCTTTTTTTATGATGTTTTTCTCTGTTCAGTTTTTTTTCTCTGTTTTCGTCGAATAAATGTTTCTATTTCTATCTCTATCTCTATCTCTATCTCTATCTCTATTTCTATCTCTATCTCTATCTCTATGTCTATTTCTATTTCTATTTCTATTTCTATTTCTATTTCTATTTCTATTTCTATTTCTATTTCTATTTCTTTTTCTATTATAAGGCCGATTGTACCGTTACCGCTTTCAAAAGTCTTGAACAACAACTTCGTCGTAGAAGTTCAGCAGTATTTTCAAAATTACTAAAATCAGTAATCCAATGTAAAGAGAACACCACATTAGCTCCTTGGGCTTAATACCCCACTGAGCACACAGCGTGAAGAAACAGCGAGCTATTAGTAAACAACGCACATGGAGACTCGTTAATTAAATGCATAAGCTAACCAGCGATTACTTTCCCGTGGCCTGATCAGATTGAGCAACTACGCTGCCGTTCAAAAGAAAAAAGCGGCGCAAGAGTATAGAGTCCATGTGCGCTTACTGCCTTTTTGTTGTTCAACAGAATTGACAGATGTGAGCGCGCCGATACAAAAAGACAGTAAATCGGTAATTGGTAATAAAGAAACAGCTGTAGGATAAACCAGAGGGGCTACTGCCTAACGCACTCGCAATCGCAATCGTTTTCATTTTGAAAATCGAAGGCTTGTCTGCATACAAAATGAAAACAATTGTTCCGCTTTGAAGCCGATTGTGATTGCGAGTGCGTTAGGCAATAGCGACGCTGGATTGTGCTTTTTTTGATGACAAGACTTTGTAAAATAGATTCTTTTATATTTTAGATTACTAAAGTGTGTTTCAAAGAGCAAGTTTGAAAAACTTGACGGCCTGTTTTTTCATATTTTTATGTAATTATTCGTGTTAATAGCGGAAATTATAGCTTACAATACCCTTAATTTTAAATTTTGGGAAGCTGTTTTATCTACTGATCACAAAAAACATTACACTCCTAAAATAACTCCAAGTTAGAAGAGACATTAACCGTGAGACGAGATTTGTTATTGTATTATATTAAAACGGCAAATACTTACTCAAGCCGTTGATTTATAAAGTTATTTTTTTGTAAGCAGTGACCAAATAAACAATAATAACATAAAACAGTATATCTGTAACTCTGATTACAAACATTTTCTACTGGATTGGATGTCTAAGTCTGTCTGTAGGTACTTTTCTAACCAACATACTTACCATATATACCAACAGTATAAGGACGTAACCCTCAGCACTTGGCTGGTTTTTGTTTGTAAATAGCTTATTAAAATAACGTTTTCATTAAATTTAAAACATTTAATGTTTATTGTTATCTACCGTTGTTTAGTTAGTTGTTTAAAAATAAATAAAAGTATTTAAATTACAAACAGTGCCGACGCATCGCAGCCCATTTAAATCAGACTCCGAGAACGACCTTTTTTTAAATACCAGTTTTTGATCGTCTTTCAAACATGTTAATCGAAAATAATAAAGACCTCTAAGTACCACCAATCCAAAGCGATTACACACACAGATTCAAATTCAAACATTTGAATATCGAATGAACGAAATAAATGGGCACTATGGAACGTTTACTTTTTAAAATGTGTCGTAATGTTTATATTGATTAAGACCGCGCCTTTTGAGGCCAACATTTTTAAAGTCATTATTTATTTAGGCCCATCTGCATCCTATTCGATTGTGGATACATCGAAGACGTATCGATTGCATTTGATAAAAAATCTATTAATCTGTGAGCATTTTCATTCATAACGTTTAACGTATGTTTAATGCATTACAAGCACCAGCTTGAATAATTAATTTGTATACCTAAAGATCTATGGAGATTGTTTATTTTAATATGTTAAGATAACTTTCTGTTAAAAAACAAAGGCGCTTTTTAGTAGAGCCTCTTAATTTCAAATTAAGGTTGATCTACCATAGCAACCGTTACAAGATCATTCGATTTCACATTAACACAATCGAAACAATCGATAATCAGTGTCAGTGAATGAATTATCGACATGATATTATGTATGATAGTGCGATAGAACTTGATTGTAATGGTATTTAAATACCAATAGGTTAGATTCAAGTTGAATGTATTCGCTCACTAATCGGATTTAGAGTTTAAAGTCACATTAATAAGGTAATTGAGAACGTTGACATTTAAAAATGATCATTTGAATGCAACATTCATTTGTGAATTTACTACTCTAAGCTGGAAAGTGTGATACATAAAATAATTAGCAATACTTTACACATTTAATACGGGTAGATCTGTGTGACGATACGAGTAGGTATTTGTTCCTGAGTCTTGGATGTTCTATGTATTTATTTATTTATCTATGGGTAAACTTCATCTGGCATAACTTTTTTGGCATAATCATCTTTTAGCATGCAGTTTTTTTTCTGAAACCGTATACTTTTCAGGATTATTTAAAATATCATTGCATAGAACCCATTAGGTTAGTTTAGGTTTATTTTATAACAATCCTGAAAAGTATACGGTTTCAGAAAAAAAGACTGTATGCTATTAGATGATTATGCCAAATGATGATTATGCCAAATGATGAGTATGCCAAATGAAGATTATGCCAAAAAAAGTTATGCCAGGTGAATGTTAACCATTTCTCTATATTAGTAAGTTTATCGTTTTCTAGTACCCATAGTACAGCCTAGAGCTTAGTTAGGGACTAGGTCCATTTGTGTGATGGTCCCTTTTAATTTTATACTTAGGTACTTCCATACTTTGGCGCTTCTTTAACCCCCTATAAAAAGAGGGGTGCTATTAGTTTAACGTATGTATCTGTCTGTCTATGGCATCGTAGCTCCTAAACGGATGGACCGATTTGGGGTTGCCATAATGGGGGTTTTATATAATTAAAAGTTATTGCACAATATTTTTATGATCCCGACGCAATAAGTTAAAAGTAAGTAATAACGGAAATAAAATAAACTTTAAAAGGATTTGTAGCCGCAGTAAACCCTGGTATACAAGATCCTGCAGCCAACACAACGTTAATACGTTGCCCGTGCATTCAAGAGGAAGCATTCTCAAATATTTTATATTTCGCTCAACGGAAACCGGGAGCAAAATTTATGACACACTGCTTGGTATAAATATATGTCTTTGTGAAACTCTTCGTCGAACTCTTTAAAAGCTTTGGAAAAATCTTGACCGAAGAGGATCTGAGGGAAACATTGTGATCTGAAAGCTGCTTTTAAAGGCATCGGAATGTAAAAATCTGGTCTTAAAACCTTTAAAATGGATATTGCAGTTTACTTTTAGCGGATTCAATAAAATGAATCTTGAAATGTACTTGAAAATGTAGAAAAGCTGCCTTTTTTATTCAAATTGCTTTTTGATTTATACATATTTTTTTAACACGTTCGCTGCGGTATCGGGTCAAATCAGACCGATATAAATATTGTTAATTACAGTCAAATGTTTGGCCTTAAGAGGATTGCGAACAAACTCTTAAATCGCGTAGTTGTCAAAAAAAAACATACTAATTAACTCCGGGCCTTTACGTTACTCACCCCCTTAATAAACTCTGATTTCCATGATTTATGAACATGATGTAGTTATTTTAAATTTGCATCTTCCCAAGAAAACGTACAGACCATGTTTTCACAGTATCTACATCTTTATCAAACATCGCAAAAATCGGACTAGGTTTAAGGGGAAAGTAAAAGAGGGGGGAGAAACGTTATGGCAGTTTGTATGGAAATTATCAGCTTCTCAATACTTTTAATATGATGGCTAAAAATACCACTTTTATTCTATTGTTCTACTCCACTCTGGGAATGAAGGCGTATTTCTATTCCCTTTTTTTCTGTTATCCCTGTGAGTGTGTGTGTGAGAGCGTCGGTGGCCTAGTGGCTTAGGGGGTCGACTCGTGATCGTAAGGTACCGAGCTCGAACCCCGCAGTCACCATGTACCAATGCGTTTTTCTAACTTAAGTGCATTACCCGATGCTCTTACGGTGAAGGAAAAACATCGTGAGGAAACCTGCACATTCGAACACCTGAGTGTGTAAGAGGGTAATTGCACAAAAGATCCTAAAGGGTCGAAGTGTATCCGAAAGGGCCCGTCTGTATGATAAGATAAGATAAGAGTGTGTGTGTTGTGGTGTAAGTTAGTAATTTAATTTTCTTTTTCTTCTCAGCAACTTTACTTAAGTACATTATCTTTACTCTCAAATAGCAAAGACAGTTCATTGTTAATTTCACCAAGAAATTTCTCAGTCCATTTAGAATTTTAACTTTTCTCATTCAAGAGGATTTATAGTGCACTTCGAACGCTTTGAAAATCCACAATTATTGAATTTTAAAAAGCTTCGGGATCGAATTGGATTTCCTTTCATTCAAAGTAGCTCGGTTGATTAAGTCAGTTTTTTTTCTTACCTTCGTTTCTTCGTCTTAAACGCATGATCGTTATAATAATTTGCCTTTCTTAAAACTTTACTGTTTTTTGGCCATTATTAAGCTCCTCAGTGGGCCTATTATGGTCGTGTTTATAGACTTTATATAGACCTGGATAAAACATCTGTCACCTTCATACCAGTACGTAAGTGTGAGAGTGACGGATGCTTTATTCACCGCGATAAAGGCGACTATAACAAATAACAATAATAGACAAGGTTTTTCAATATTTTATGTAAATTAGCATGTATTTGTCGAAGTGACGTATCGGGCTTCGAATTTTTTTGTCAAGTGACGTTGCATAGAGCTTTTGTATAAATATAATGTCGTGAATGTAGCTATGTTTAAAATAAAAGAATGAGTAAATTAAATTTCAAAAACATTCCAGAAAATAACATCCAAATGTTATTTAGGATAACTCGTGCTAAAGTGTGTTTGCCAAAGCGCTTGAAGCTCACAGGAGATTGCTTTGCTTATCTCATTGGTACAGAAATATTTTCCAAACCGGGGCGCTTCCGAGGCAGAAAGATGTCACGTGAAACGTTATGTTATATTTTATAGATTCGCCGGAGAGATAGAATCAACTTTGTTGGAACTGTTGCAACAAGCTAACGCTGCTGAAGAGGCCACATAATAATATGATAAAGTCGGTAGTGTACCGCGATCTGGGTCTCAGTTATCATAACGCCGAATGTTTTTTTTTGATACATTAAAATTAATCATATTTCCTTGAGACTGTTAAACGTAAAAACATGATTAGAAACAAAATCCTCGATAGTTTTATTTTACAAACATAACACCTTTTTCACATGTTTTTAGTTGAATCTTCGAAATCCTACGATATTTAATGATGTTTTTTGATTTAATAGTTGAGTACGTATATTTTCTTAATTCTGGTAAGCCATTATTTTAATCAACGTTGTGGTTTTAAAGTTAACAGTAATTATTTGAATTTGACGCTGTCATCAAGGTGCGCGCAATCGCTAATCGCTATCTCCATCTCACGCTCTTTGCAGGGATGTATATAAAGCCATCCCTTTTATTTCTTGTATGGGCGTAGCAGCGTATGTGGCCGTTAAAGCAAAATGTAACACAAGTGAAGTAAGATATAGATAAGGTACAGTGCGATATCACTTTAAAGGCCTTTGAGTTCGTTTTAGCAAACTAGCTTTAATGAAACGAGTTTCTTCCACATTATAATCAGAGATCGGACAAATGGGTGTCAGTACTCGCAATAATGTGGACATGACTCCATAGATTTTAATTAAACAAATTTGATTAATTGGTTACTTACCCTAAAAATAATTTTGATCCTTTGTAAGGCAATAATAATAATAAATAAATGATACAAAGACTTGTTATTGTGTAGATTTATTAAAGCAAATAAACAGTAATTTTTATATTTTCCGTGGTTAGTTTATTCCTATTCACGGCTAAAATAAACGAATGAGGTGAAAAGCTCCTTTCGCAATTCACGGATGTTAATGGAGAAAACTTATGTACTTAAATTAAAATAATATCAATGGCCACTCCTGACGTATTATTTATTTATTACCTACAAAGGATCAAGATTCAAGTTCAGGTAAGAAATCAATTAATGTAATTTAATTTGTTTAATTAAAACTGAAGTCATTGTCCACATTATTGCGAGTTATGACACCCATTTGTCCGATTTCTGATCATAATAAAATACACTAGGGAGCCACGTACGTTAGAAGGTGTTTTAAAGGAGATCTTCTTTTGTTTTCTTAATTAATGGCTTTCACTCCTTGTGTTTAGCAAGGTGTATTTCGCCAGTATCGAGTTTTAGACAATCACCATGGACTTATTAGAGAAACAAGTCCATGGTTATCACACGCGAGGACAATTGTTCGGTTCAAGAGATTTACTCTGGTGGACTAAAGGGAAGCACATGGGGTTAGCTCCGCGCGCGTCTGTCAAGTCCAGGAGATCTTTTATACCATGTATGTATGTGACTTATCCTCTTGTCTGACAACTGTCTAGCTGCATTTAGCCTTTGACTTATCACTCATTCATCATCATCATATCAGCCTGTTGCAGTCCACTGCTGGACATAGGCCTCCCCCAAGAAGCGCCACAGCGCGCGATCTCCCGCCCTTTGCATCCAGTCACTGCCAGCTGCCTTCTTTAGGTCATCGGTGCATCTAGCCGGGGGGCGTCCTACACTACGTTTGCCAAAGCGTGGTCTCCATTGGACACTCACTCATTCGCTTTCATATTATTATGCTCTTGGTCTTGTTCGAGTCTAACCCACTTTACCCGAACACTTTAAAAATTGCTTCTGAAAAGTTATCGTATTTTAATACGGCCGCCAGTAAATAAGAGCTATCTTAACGTTGACAATACGGTAACATGACAAAAACAATGTGGTTTTACAAAGTAGAATTAAGTCCATGACTATTAATTAAGTAAACTTGCGGGACTTTTTCTCAAAAGAGGTGTCCTATTGGTAAGCACTAGTAGGTGGTCCAGACATGTGAAATTGCCTAAAAGGTCTATTTACAATACAGGGTGTATTATAAGTCGTATGCCAAATGAATAGGGTGGGTAGCTAGGGTCACTTGCAACACGTTTTGGGCCAATTAACACTCATCCTGCCCACGGAGCTTTTTAATAATTTTTTTGAAAAAAAACTCGGTATCTTCCAAATGTTAACCATTTTGTTTATATATCTTTTTTTTTAAATGTGATAGCACAAAAGTATTTATTTATTTTTTATCTTTAATGTATGCGTATTTTAATGAAATGTAACTTTTATTCATATAGTAAACAAATAAAAAAATATTAGCCGACAAAGTGTGAAGGACAGAAAATAAAAATCCTCACGGTCAACTTTATACACAATTAAAAAAAAATTACAAGCTCCTCAGATCTTCCAACATCATACAAACTTCTTCTACTCCTGACTATTCTTACGGTATACCACATGTCTAGAATCACGTTCAGTTTTTCGGCAAAAAATGGTTTCAATCTAAAATGGTTGTTTACATTACCCAGTACTTCTTTGAAACTACCTACTTACTTGAAAGTAAGAATCGATCAGATAAATGAGTTGAGACTATTTCTTTTTACTCATGATAAAAAAGCATAAAATAGTCATCTAAAATGATTAAAAACCTAATAATAGTATTAATTTATTTTAATAACTAAGTATCGGATAGGAACGCAAGGTACGACCAAAAATAACGCAATTTATTTTTTTCTTGAGTTTATTGCATGGGTAACGAATTAATTAACAACACACTTAATTAAAAAAGAAAATCAAAAAGTTAATTGCGCGGGAAAACCTTTAAATAAACAGACATAGGCATTATTTTAATTTTATTGCTGTTATTGACATTTATTGACATGGCTACATACAGCAACGAAGAACACGTTGCTGTAGACGTTGCTGTTGAGGAACGTATTGAAGTAAAAAACGACAAAACTGCACACGTCTAGCATAACCATCATCTTCAAGACCTTAAAACAAATTAAAAACATCAGTGCCTAAAAATTGATAGTGAAAATTTAATGCATTTGTATATTTTTTTTGTTAATATTTGTTGTATACTTATTGCTAAATCGAAAAGCTAATTAAAACCTAAACCTACCTAAAGTACATTGTTTAAACTTAGCATAAAGGCATAATAAAAAGAAAAACCAAAAAGAACAATACCTTTCACTGGAATGTAGTGGAAAGCATGTTTTTCTTCCCTTCTTAAAACCGACCACACTTTCAAATGCTGATTCTCAGCGTCTCAGCTACATTTCGTATGCTGGTAGTGGGATCATCATCAAATGCAGCAAGAATGCGTTCTTCAACAGTAACGTCTACAGCAACGTATTCCTAGTTGCTGTATGTAGACATGTCAATAAATGTCGATAACAACAATAAAATTAAAATAATCCCTATCTCTGTTTATTTAAATGTTTTCCCGCGCAATTAACTTTTAGATTTTCTTTTTTATTAAGTGTATTTTTAATTAGGTAAGTTACCGATGCAATAAACTCAAGAAAAAAATAATTGCGTTATTTTTGGTCGTAACTTGCGATACTTAGTTATTGAAATAAATTAATACTATTATTAGGTTTTTAATCATTTTAGATGACTATTTTATGCTTTTTTATCATTAGTAAAAAAAAATTGTTTACAAATCCATTCCGAATCTTACTTTCAAGTAAGTAGGTAGTTTCAAAGAATTACTGGGTAATGTAAACCACCACTTTAGATTGAAACCATATTTTGCTGAAAAACTGAACTTAATTCTAGACATGTGGTATACCGTAAGAATAGTCAGGAGCTGAAGAAGTTTTTATGATGTTGGAAGATCTGAGGAGCTTCTATTTTTTTTTAATTCTGCCATAAAGTTGACCGCGACGATTTTTATTTTCTGTCCTTCACACTTTGTCGGCTAATATTTTTTTTATTTGTTACTACATGAATAAATGTAACATTTCATTAGAATACGCATTCATTAGAGATAAAAAAAATATAAATACTTTTGTGCTATCACATTTAAAAAAAAGATAGGTAAACAATTTGGTTAACTTTTGGAAGATATCGAGATTTTTTTCAAAAAAATTATTGTAAAAACTCCGTGGGTAGGATGAGTGTTAATTGGCCCAAAACGTCTTGCAAGTGACCCTAGCTACCCACCCTATTCATTTGGCACACGACTTGCAATACACCCTGTATATATGTTTTTATATTTTTCCAATGAGTTATAACAACAAGAAAAATAGTATTGTTATATGTATAGGTATTTCAGTAGAGTATGACTGCTGAGTCCCCATATAGCAGTACTAGCAGGTAGATTAAGTTCGGCAGCTTATGCTGTTAGGAAAATCAGGCAACTTACCAATGTTGAGACAGCTCGCTTAGTTTATTATAGTTATTTTCATAGTGTTATGTCGTACGGTATTCTGGTTTGGGGAAAAGCTGCTGACATACAGACTATATTCGTGTTACAAAAAAGAGCCATTCGTTCCATATATAACCTAATCTCCCGTGATTCCTTAAGATTACTATTTAAAGAAATTAGTATTTTGAAAGTAGCGTCACAATTTATTTATGAGAATATTATTTATGTCATTCAAAATCAAGACTCTTTTGTTAAGAATTGTGATATACATAATTTGAATACAAGAAATAAAAATAAAATTGCTACTAAAAAATTTCGTGTCCGTAAGGTATATAAATCATTTGTTGGTCAATGCATTCATTTCTATAATAAATTACCTGACGAAGTTTTAAAGTTATCATTTCCAGCACTTAAAAATTACTTGAAAAAGTCGTTGATGTCGAAAGCTTATTATAGGGTCGAGGACTATCTAACAGATAAATATGCTTGGCCTAAATTAAACACCTAAATAACTTAGTAATAGCTTAGTCAGGAAAATATGTAAACATTCTAGGTATAATTATTGTCTAGGGGACACGGTTTCTGTAGGAGAATGTATCAAAACTATGTGGTTGTTTTGCACCGTCATGGGTAAGTATATGTATGTATATATATATATATTTAATTATTATTATTATTATTACTATTTATGAGTTCATCTGAACATACTGAGTTTTGACACATTTTCCTGCTCAACTACGCATGATATATATATTTTAATGTTAAATTCATTGTTTTATATAATGCTAGGTTAAGTTCTATAATTGTATAAGTAATTTTTAAAAAACGACTGACTGTTGAGTTTCTTGCGGCGTTTCTTCTCAGCAGTGGTCTCTTGCACTTTTACACGTCAAAAATCTACCAGCGCTTGTAGATTTTTGACGTGTAAAAGTGCCCGTGCGGCCTACTTACTGAATAAACATCTTTTATCTTTTTTTTATCTTTACTGAAGAATATGTCGATGAATTGATTGAAGAATGATAATGTGTATGAAAGGTGTAAGTGTAAGTACTGAGCTGATAGAGGGGAGTGAAAGAAGAAAAGATAAATATTGTGCCGACCCACTTAGTGTGTTTTATTTTCAATACCTTACTCAAACATTCATATTTTAAAGATTATTCATTAACATTTCAATGTATACTTACAACTGTTAAAGTGCACTGGCAACATTCCTGAAAAAGTTACTTACCTAACTTAAAATGATTTAACAATAAAAAACCACAGATACGATAAAGTAAAGGTTAGATACATTGTTTGTTGGTTTGGTTTGTTAATTAAAAAACATTTTTGAAGGTACTGATAATTTAAATTGCCACTCCATTTGCATGTAAATAACGTATCACATGTTCAATTTCACCGAAACCTCCTAGTTTAAAGGAAAGGTGCGGGTGTAAAGTGGCTAACGCAATTTCGACGCGCACGGTTTCGCCTCAAGAACTTGGTGTAAACAAACAGTGTGCGGTGCAAATATTTGTATAGAACGGTGTCGATTGTACTACAAGTAACAGACTGTGACCAAATATAGCTCTAATCGAGGCGCTGAGTTTAAACGTGTCCGGATACAGTGAGTGTTTTTTTTTTGTTAATTAACTACCTATTTGAGCATCAATACAATATCAATATAGGGATTATTACATAACGCACTCGCAATCGTTTTCATTTTGACAGTCCGAAGGCGAATCTGCATACAAAATGTAAACAATGTTCTACTTTGAAGCCGATTGCGATTGCGAGAGCGTTAGGCAATAGCGACGCTGGACTAGCTCTATTCTATATGGTATATGGTACCATATTGCTTTTGATATTTTATCGTATTTTCAAAGTTTCGATAGCTCATATTTCCTTGACGGTAATCCCGGTAATGGCAGCTGAGTTAAGGACAATACGATAACATGCCGAAAGCAATATGGTTTAATCGAGTTGAATAAATCCCCAGGACCAAAATAGACAAAGTTTTTTTTTCACGATGACCTTATTTTAATATTGGAACTGTAATCAATCGACGAATATTATAACCAGCACCTTGAAATCTGTTTTTATTATTATCGTAAAAAAATATTAAATTACACAACACTAGACTCAATCTCACTGGTCGATACCGTCAGACACAGTGAATGAACATTTATAGCATATTCATGAATCTCAAAATAGCCTTTGAATTTTACCTCACTATTACCCCGACAACAAAAGGGATGAGCATATTTTTTATCGATAAACTATTAGAGAGTGGTTAAAATAATGAAATTGCAAAATAATAATTTACATGTTGCGACTTCATAGGCAGTCGGTATTAATTATTTTGGAGGTATTAATTATGGATTCGGCAAACGACACACCTGATGGTAAGTGGGAACTGGTACCTATAGGTACTTATTTGCAATTACAAGACTGTAATCGTAAGACTGCAATCTTAAGACATTATGTTACCAATAATAAGGACTGAGATGGAATGCTTCTATATGGTAGTTATTTTATCGGCACTCTTATCCATACGCAGGAATATAACAATGCAAATACTGTTGCTTGGCGTAAGTTGTATAAGACGGTGGTAGCTATCTGGATGGGCCCTTTATAAAGTTCTACAATTACTAAAAGCATTTACTTAACTGTTACCTAGTAAAGTGGCGTTTTCCTGAAATACCGGGAAATTATTATAAGAGACGTGCCTCTCTCGAGATTTTGAATGAAAGGCTCGCTCTAACTGCTTGCCTCGATGAATGCTAGAATGTTACTAGCGCATCCTTCATAGGGACTATACAACCAGAACACTAAGACATTTAAATAAACTGACACGTTTCAAAATGTTCAGTTATGTACCTAGGCTTTTTACCCGACTGCTTCAGAAGGAGGGTTATGTTTTTCGAGCGTATGTATGTATGTAAGTATGTAAGTATGTATATATGTATGTATGTATGTATGTCTATTTCTGGGCACGCTCTGCAGCCTAAACGGCTTGACGGATTTTAACATACGAGGAGTTATTCGATTCGGCTTAATTGCCGAAGTGACATAGGGTATACTAAAATTCAACACGCGTCCGTGAAAAAAAAAATGGAGGCGTTTTTTTTATTATTACAATATGGGTATCAACTGAAAGCTATTAAATAGCCCATTCCAAATATAAATACATTATAACACTTTGATGCTACTATTTTCACAGGAAAGTAAAAAAAAAAGTAATAAACTCCTTTTGCTAGAAAGAGAGTTTCGCTTGTAATTTGTCACTTGTAGTTTCGTGACATTTAAAATTCAAGCTCCAGAGCTCATATATCGCTGTGTAATAATCAATTAAACCACTATTTCATTCATAAAAACTGAAAAGAGTTAAATAAATTAAATTATTAAAAAGAAACAAAAAACCCGACTGCAATAAAAAAACAACTGAAAAGCGAAAAACAAGCTTTATAATCTATAGAAAATTGTTAGAGCAATGTACTTATTGATACTTATAACAATTTAAATTTAACTTGAATATTGGAAAAGGTGTTCCAGGCGGGGACAAGCAATGAATTTCAAAACCTATTTCTTGAAAAAAAAACCATTGGACTAGCTTTTCCAATATTCAAGTTAAATTTAAATTGTTATAAATATCAATAAGTGCATGCTTTTACAATTTTCTATAGATTATATAGCTTGTTTTTCGCTTTTCAGTTGATTTTTTTATTGCAGTCGGGTTTTTTGTTTATTTTTAAAAATTTAATTTTGTTTACTATTCAGTGCCCTTGACTTTAAGTTAAACATATTATATGCCTGAGCGATAAGTACTATTTTAAGGTTTCAATCATCCATAATTTGTTCTATAGTACTATTATTTGTTTATTTATTGGTACATTTACATATATGTGCATTAACATAAAGTTCATAATTAAAGTATAAGTAGGTACATGAAACACTGCTAGGGCACTGCAATATAATATTAAACTTATCAACTAGTAAATATGAGCATACAAATAATAAAAAAATATATAAAAATTCTGTAGACTTACAAACACCATTATTAATTTAAACGAAGATTCAAAAATCGAAAATCCAGAAAATGTTTATCGATACCCTAGCGTCCCTATAAGAAAACTTACGAAGATTGGCACGGACTTGCATAAATTTAGATAGTAGGTTTGATTCCAATTTAATGGCTTCTCTAGTGGAATTAAAAAACAACGAAGTTTGCGATAATGCTGGGATAAAGCCTAGGCTTTCTTTTTCAAAGGTGTAGATGGAGTAATTGCAAGTAACCATTAAAATTTTGGTTTTTATATGTACTTAAGTATAATAAAGTTATAGGAATAAGAAATGTTGTACAAGCTACAACGGGCAGTCAAATTATTAAAGACAATAAAAGCTAGTAAAAATGCCGTTTGATTCGATTTCCATTTTCTCTGAATTATCACATAAATGAAAATTATATCGTAACTTTTGAAAATATTCGCTTTCAGAAGTTTTTTTATGCAACGTTTAATTTATTACATCGTTATTTTATAGCGTTACTTGAATAGGAATTCATCCTGGTGCACCACTCGCAATTAGGTACAGTCTGGCAAAAAAGTATTTCACATTGTGACAGCAGAAAAATATTTTCAGCTGGCAACGGAAGCAGCGCTCTTTGGATAATAATTTGACAATACGTTTTTTTACACGACTGCCCCAAAAAAAAGTGTAATGTTTTCAGAGTTCATGTTTGTATTTATATATGTATGTATGTATGTGAGTTTCTTTATTCCACTATAACTTCTAAATCCCTTGACCGATTTAGATGTGTGAGGTATCGTTAGAATCCTTACGTCATCCCGGGTGACATAGGATACCTAAACTGTTAAAATTAATAACAACTATGGCAAAATGACAATGATTAATATATGTAGGTATATCGACGACAGTATAAAAACTCGGGTTTTTAAAGCTTGCTTATCATATAGTTATTTAAATTAAATATCTGTCTCTCCCACAAAATTTTACTCTACGTAGTACCTCATTTTTCGAAATTAACTTTTGCCAAACTGTTATCGTTATCGCTACATTTATGAATATACCCTCGTAAGCCCCACCATACTACAAACAGGGAGTTTTTTGTGAGCGGGACTTTGAATCTACCATCAAGACAATAAAGTTCAATTACGTTTGTTCGATAATGCCATTTTCAATTTATGGAGATAGGAAAATAAACCTTATTCCCATTGCAACACAGTTCAAATTAAATTGCCTTGATTCTGTACATCCTATTGCACACTGGTTCTTACGAGGATACTAGTAACTAAGAGAGATTTTTATATAGTGATTTAACAATACCATACTCGTACTAAGTACCATTTGTAATAAAAATCTGTGTACTGCGCCCACTTTAACGTTATCACGCGGCCTAATATTTCGAAATACTGCTTTTGTTCTATTTTCCCGCTTTACTGCTGCAGTTTGTGGTTACCACAAAGAACTCTGATCTTTTAACGAATTTAATCCGAACAACGGATTTGTTGTAAAATGCCAAAAATAGCAACGGTTTAATGCAGTTTAGCACCCATGGAAAATTTTGACAAGGATATTGCAGAAATAGTATAAAAAAAAACGATAAAATAGTTCAATATGTAACTTTAACATCAAGTTTTCATTATCTGCCAGTATATCTATTGTTGTAAAATTTTTGTGCGACTGTGATAAAAACTTTGCAAACTTTGGAGTATTCTCAAAGCGAGAAATTAAAAAGAAAAAATATTTAAAATCAACTTTATTTGGCAAAAAGAACTAACCGACTTATTGGTTAAATCGAAAACATGTCGTTTTAAATACGTAAGCGTTAGCAACGTTTTGCAAATTTCTCTAAAACATACAAGTATTGCTGTTTTAATATTGCTAGGTAATTAATAATAAATAAAAATGAAATAAAATAAAATAATTATTTATTTAGGTACTAACCCATAAAATAATTAACTAATATTACTTAACATCAAACATGCTAATATTAAACATTTTTAATTTTTAATTTATAATAATAATTTGTACGCACTTCGCTCACAAAAAAAAAAAAAAAAAATTCGTGCACGCTTGAACAATACTGTTGGCCGACTTGCTCAGCCTCGTACCAAATGACCAACGTCTTTTCCGCAACACGGCGAAGAAGTCAACCACTCTGTGTAATAATTTATAGCAGGTAAAATGACAAATACTCAAAATTCATAAAAGCCATAATAATTATTATTTATTTATGTCAACTGGAAACCAATGGTAGTGAGTACCACAAAACCGATCGTCATAGAGATTACTTACCTCTCTAAATGTCTATGTAATTAACAAAATATATGGGCAAAAGTCAGAAATATAATAATGATTAGTTCTATTTTATCCTTCCAGGAACAAGACCAAGTCAAAAAAACATAAATACCTACATAAAACAAAATATAGCGACTTTATTAAAAATATTTCACTTTTTAAATCTGACTAACAATATTTGGCCTCCATATCGATCAATAAACTATTCATAGTCAGTGATGATTCAAAATGGCTGATCTAAACGGAAATAGCCGAAATCCTAATTGGCGTGCGATGATTCAGTTCCCGAGTCTAATTTTAGGTCGAACCGGTGCGGAGTCGAGTCATTAGCGTGTAAATTACCTAGTCACAAAGCTTCACTCGGATGCAGACATTGCAGTTTCAAAGCGCTGAAGTATTGCTAATTAGAATTGAACCTGAGCATTATTAACGTAGGCGCACACAAGTGACGGCGTTTGATGTGAAGTTTGTTTAAAGGTTATTAAATTGTATTCGTTTATTTATTAATCTATGTAATATAGATTGTATTGCATGTCAAAAAATACAAAATGTCATTGAGATCGTCAAATATTAATATTAATAATCAAAGAATACTAAAATAATTAATAATTAAAACAACAAAAAATGAACATCTAGTAAATAAATGGTCACTCGTTCGATGTCAATACACAAGAATTAATAAACGTCAATACAATAATAAATTTACAATATATTCATCCACGGAGTATAATGGATTATCCAATAAAAGGTTTCTAAGCTGAAAAAAATGATTTTAAGTATGATAACAAAGTGGCTGGAGCTTCGTTAGTGGAATACTTATTGAGATTTTCTGAACACGGAATAATTTCTGTTACTGATCTTACCTAATCTTATTAGTGGGGACCTTACGGATACACTTCGATCTTATGGGATCTTTTGTGCATTAATCGCTTAGCCCAATTCTGCCTCCACCCGTACTGTTACTGATAGTCTAGGGGCCGTATTAATAAACACATCTTGGCTGAGATGCCGGTCACAAGATACGTCAACATAAACGTCAAACCATAGAACACTGTCATTTTTGACCCATCTCGAGACGAGCATTAGAGTTGAGATCAGTTTATTAATACAGCCCTATAGGAGTGTTAAATTAGCCGTAAAAATATGGTAAAGTATTTTTTAGGTAGGTAGGTAGGCATTTATTTCATATTGAAAATTACATAATTCTATGTCACATAATCATAATTAATTCACAATAAGATCGTCAAAATAATTTTCTTTAAATATTAATGAAATAAAATAAGCAAACACAGTCAAAATTTAAAAATAAGAATTAAATTAAACAAAATAAAAATATAGCTCATTAGCTACAGTCACAAATGTCAAAAAATATATTGAATAAAGAGAACAAATAAAATTAAAACGATCATGTCAAGAGGTAATAATAATAAATAAAACAAACCCAAAAACAAATGAATAAAAAACACGAAATCAACGAAAAGCAAACAAAGAAACAAACAATACATACATACATACATACAAAACTTTATTTATTTATTAAACTTGCTTAAAACGCTCACGCATTCCAAACATAAAAAAGTTATCAACTTTTATCTCCTATTTACCTTGATTTAAAATCCCATAAAGCCAAACATTTAAATAACAAAAAGCTTTGACCGTTGACATCAAATCTAACTCCAACAAAAGATTAACCAAACAAACAGCAAAACAAAATTCACAAGATAAGTTCGTAAAAGCCAGGCAAATGCCCCATAAAATTGGACTTAAACATTTCTTGCCTCGGTCTCTGTAACAACAAATAGAGGGGTCGTTGTGAACACTTGACCGATTGTTAAACATCGCATTGAGGGATTTTATGTGATTATACGTTGATATAAAACCGACGTCTTGTGGGAATATTGATTCGAAAGCGGTTTATACGATTCTGCGAATTCCATCAACACAGAACCAAGTATTCACAATTTCACAGGAATAGATAATGACAGTGTAATAAATGATTGTAAATAGCTTCCTTTATGACATAAAAGGGAAACGAAAGGTCAAATACGCACTAAGAACATAATGTGGTTATTCCAATCAGCTTAATGAGGATTGTTAAGCAAAAATTTCAATAAAAAATGCGATAGGGTTTCCTTTCCCTTACACGTAGTCCAATTTATTACATTTTTTAATATGTTGTAGATAGGTATTATTAAAAACTAAGTCCGTAAGTTTTCATTTGCATGAAAATATTTCTTGAAATAAAATATGAAAAAATAGAAAACGGAAACGTACAAACCTAGTTTTTCGTAAAAACTACAACATTATTATAAAATCGTAGAAATCGGACTTGATTATGGGGGTATGGACTTTTTTTGACAGCTACGCGATTTAAGCGCCTGTTTACAATCAGCTTCTTAAGCGGTGTGGGGTTTACGGTGGTACCACCTTGTGCGGGATGTGTTGAATATCTACCACCATCTCATCCGCAGTCATGACGTCAAGCAGGACTGCATTATTGTTCACACTGTTGTGTTCGGGTGAAATAATAATCATCGTAGATCCGTATTAATAAACTCATCTTGTCTAAGATGTCCATCACAAGATACGTCAAAGTAAACGACAAGAAATAAAAAACTGACATTATTGAGGCATCGTGAGATGAGCATTTCAGGAGATATCAGTTTGTTAGTAAGATCTTTAGTCCTCAAGGTTGGTATTGCAGTTTCAATATTGAGATTGCTGGGGCACGTTTTATAAAGCTACAAGTTACAATTTTACAGGTCTAAACTGGTAACACTGCTCAAATAGCTGGTCGTCATTGGCCGAAGTTGTGTCAAATGGAAACTTGTAACCTGTAAATTGTTATTTGTAGCTTTATAAAACAGGCCCCTGATGTCCGCACGCGTCAAAGCCAAAAAAATAGTTTACTAGTCAGCTCTGTTGCTTTTTCTCTACCATAAAATGATATTCTTTTTAGTTGTTAAAAATCCTGTGCCTTCTTTAAAAAAACTTGGTGTTAATATCTAGAAATTGCGTAAAAATAAAACACTAATTGAACCTTTAAATAACAATCCGTTTACTCCTACAGCAGAACTTTTATATTGTCAAGCAGTAAACTAAAGTAGGCAAAAAACGTCCCATTAAGTTGTTTGCAAATTCTCGATTTAATTGGGAGTTTTAAAAGCACTCAAGCACTAGTTTCGAACTAACTTGAACACCTTGTTTCAAATAGGGCCGGGACATTTTCTAAAGATGAGAATGTACTTGCAAGCAATTTGTGAATGCTGTTAATATAAAACCTTGAATGAAATACTCTTGGAGAACTACAACTCAATCTAATGGTGAGCTACCATAGAACCCCGTTGTTATGACAGTGTCGAATCACGACAAATACATTACATCAAAATGAATCCTCGGTTTTATTGTGACAGGGTTTCATATCTACAACAATGAAACATATTGATGACTGTACTTTCAAAATATGTGAATACTTTTAAAGAACAAGTACAAAGAATGTTGATTGAGATGGATTGATTCACACAAAGAACGAATATCTGTCCACAATACTTTGTGGTAAGGTCGAGAAAAGTAAAGACACTATTAAAACAAAAACTTTACACGTATAAGGGAGAGCAGAAGCGTAGTTTAAAGTAACATTGCACCGACAAGAAACTTCTTAAATTAAGAAATTTACCTATTTGATATTCTTGATAATTTCCCTAAATATTAATAACTTGAGGACGCCGTCCCGTATTGCATTTCTTCCCGTTGAGGGTCAACTTTCGGAAAATGCTTTCTTAGTGCATCTCTGGACCTCATAAGGAACCTCCGTGCCAAATTCGGAATCTCTAGATCCAGCGGTTTGGGCTGTTTGTTGATATATCCGTCAGACAGTTTCTACTTTTATATAACATAGATATCTGAATGAAAGTAAACTTTTTTAATACTCTCAAATGATTATAAGAATTAACTTAATTTACTTTCTTGAAAATACTTTCAATTTTCCGGGAAAGATCTACAACTTGAATATTGCTAGTAAAAGAACAAAGGTGAAATACTTCGCAGAAGTACGAGTATTACGTGATATAGATCTCGATGATTATTTTAATGAAATCAGTGTTACACGCACTTTAATAAAATCAACCGTCTATTATAGAATAATTTAAAAAATATAGTGCATCGAAGAATACATCCCTACCGTAGATGTATTAAAACCGCCTTATAGATCCGCTCAGTGCTGACACTTTTTATGTAAATGAGGAAAGAGTGGATTCATTATAACGGGATTTCGCTCAATATAAAAATCATTTCTCGTCTTAAAGTCTGAGTGCCAAATAATGGCGTCTTGCTGAAGGGATTTGCTCCGAGCTAATTTAAATAAGAGTAGTGACGGAATATTATCCTTTGACTAGTTCTTTTCATTAATTATTATGCTGCCAGGTTTGGTTTTTAGAAGATGGAACCTTTCTAGTAAAAAAATATGTTTCATGTCAAAGCTAACTTAAAATTGTTGTTTATCGAATAATCTACTCTTATAAGGCGTGCAAGACCCCTTGCACTTAGAGACAAATGTAACAAAAAGCAAGCTTTCAAAACGAGACTTCCCGTTTTGATATTTTTGTGTATTATTGGAAGAAAGAACATTCCAACGATATCCTCAAAATCCTTCAAGTCTTAGTCTAAATAAGTACAAAGAAACAGAAATAAGTCTAAACATCATTCTCCTTCTTCTTGAATAGGAAATATTCATGACTTGGTTTAACAGCTTCAAGAAAAGCTGGTTCATGTAACAAACCGTTGATAAAAATCATTTTTTGAATAGATATAAAAATAACCAACATTTGTGCCAAAAAGAGTTGTTCCTATCTTTCTAGCAAAACAGAATTTCACATGAAGTTTATATGGCCGACGTGTTACATGACGTCACAATCCATATCGGATCTCTCTGTCTAATCGCTGTCCCATTAGCAGTTTAAAATACTTGTATCATGCGTATTTCTTGGCTGATTTTAATTTTAATTTCACTTTTTCTGATCTCTTTTATGGTATTTTCATATAAGTCAAAGTGAATAAACCAAGCAGCATTGTACTCCAATTGATTGGAGGTGATTTTCGAACTACCGAAAATTTTACTCTTTCCTCGACACAGACAAAAACGGTGCCCATTTTGACACGTGCCATCGAAAATAGTTCAAATGCGCTGCATTATACAATAATCAATTTCCGCTCACAGCCTTTCTGCCTTTTAAATATTAAGCATCCGAAGCGAGCTCATGCATAAATAAATATCCGTTCCCACTATCCCTGGCATTTATTTAAGCGAGGCATAATTAAACGCACATAAAACAAACCACGGCGAACTATTTATGTAAATTAAGGTGAGGGAGCTGTAAGAAGCACAAAGCCGCCGTGCAATCTTTATAGTCTCTGTAAAATAATGAAAACGAGGAGCTGGGTAGAACGTTTGAGAAAAATGGTACGTCTGCAACAGTATTCTTGGACAAAAGACCTAACGGACTTACGGGACGATATGAGGATGTTTCAGAAATTTGGACAACTGATAAGTGCTTGTAAATGTACCAAATATTTTTTTATGGCACGAGACTAGCACACATGCCATTTGCAATCTTAAGACTGCAATTATAAGACTGCAAATGTGCTACCAACTCTACGGACTGGAATGCCTCTATGCTGTTCATTTCTCTGGTTGTATAAGTTGTATTATTTTCACACCAGAACACAACACTGCGAAAAAAACTGCTGCTTAGCGATAGGTTAATGAATAAAATGGTGGTAACGTTCTTTACAGACCCTTCACAATGTCTTACCATCACTAAACTAGATCATAAATTTAGGTCCTTAAGTATTCCATAAAAAGCTTTTCCTGACAAGATTTTGAATAACCAATTTAAATTTACTCGTATTCTTTAACATAAAATATATGAGTATTTTTAAACTAGAAAAAAAATAGTTCCACGCTGAATCGTAAAACGATCAAACAGACCTTAACGCCGATTTAAAAGTAAATTACGATTTGATTTCACCGCCTTTTAACTGTGGCAGGACTTAAACAAATGAGTACTCATAAACTTTATTGACGTTTAATTTCAGAAAAGCACATAAGTAACAAACGAACGTCTGAAATATTATAAACATTGTCGATCATTGTCAGAAGAACAACATTAAACATCAGACAGACAATAAATAGGTAACAGATGTATAGAGATAAAGATCAAGCTTTGCCGTGTACACGTCATAAAGTATGTTATTATGTCAAGCCGATGCGTTTAAAGACATACGTGGATAACTCGCTATTTGTTTATTTAATTTAATGTTATAATCGTGATAGAGAAGTAAGCAATATGTGAATAATACTGCATAAATACTAGTAGCAGCACCATTTTTGGTTTAACGATGTAACTTATTATCAAGGAATATGATTTAGTTATTCATCAATGTAATATTACAATACAAATAAAAATTGCATTAAATGTTAAAAAGTAAGAAATAATATTGATATCGTCAACATTAATACAAATATAGGTTTCACTTTTAGAATGCGGGTATACAACGATTTAGAGCAAACCACACATACAAGTTAGTATGGTTGTGAGGCAGTTGCCTAGTTGGTCCTGGGTTCGTTTGCTGATTTGGGCAAATATTTGTGTTATAATAATATAATAATAATAAATCATTTATTTCAGACAACATAAGTCCATACATTCATCTCTAATTAAGTGTTGTTAGTATCTTAGATCTAAGTGTTAGTATTAATTATTATAAATTATTAATAATTGACTGGGGCATGTAGCCCACAACACTGACGGATGTAGGGGCAGTCGTACCTGTCCCCTATCATTCTCAGGATGTTATTGGGACTGCCACGCACCCGGCGCACCAGGGATGCGGCTCTTTTGCGCATAGTTGCATAAAAGCAATCTATTCTTGCTTCTGCAAACATCCCTGATGCGCTACAAAAACGCGGTTATGAGCTTAGAGTTATGAGCGCGGCTATTAGTTGCTAAACCTTGAGTTTAGGTTTATGATTTGTTTAGGTTTATGATTTCTATTAACAAGTATATTTTTCGTTGTCTAGTACTTACCAATAGTACAAACTTAGAGCTTAGTTTGGAATTGGGTCAGTTGGTGAGAGATTTACCTCCACCTGATATTTGTATAAAATAAGGAATTTGCAACGCAAAGCTAAAGCCACCTAATGTCTTATTATACCTTATAGCAGTACACAAATTGTTTGCGACCAATTTGGCCAATGGGTCAAACATTTAAGAAAGCCGTATACTTCAACTGAACACTCCTTTAATTGACAGTTGACATAAAAAGACAGTTTATGTCGACGAGCGTCAGCCACAAATGGTGAAGTGGGTGCTTTAAGCAATGCAGTAGGAATCGTTCCTCGTGTCAAAGAAGTAACCCTGATAAATAGCGGCGAGAGCCAATTCGAAGAGGGAAACCTGTTGTCTGAATGCAATGCTCTTTGGAGTTGTATTCTGCCCTCCGAAGTCAATAAACAGTATCGCAGGTTCAATTGCCAAAGTAGATTCAATCTTCCCCTGTTAGTGATAAGGTTGTTATTGTTACAGAAGTTTTATTTGAGATGCTACTATTTGGCTTAGCAGGGCATTATTGCTATGGACCTAAAACAGGTTTCCGTACAGTCATTAAGAAACAATTGCGTTTCGATTACACATAGGCGGCTCTTCACTAATGATTTCACTTACCATAAGTTTTATTTGATTCATGATGGAGGCCTGACTCTTATGCGGTCCGTTTGCAGCATTGGTTATTTTTTCACAAATTTGTCATCACTATTTAGATATTTCCAACTATAAATTACGTTTTTCTGACCACAATATTTGCTAGAGTGGACAATAAATGCATCAAAATCGCAATCGAATTGTAAAGACAATTCACGTGATTGCAGAACGCTCAATAATTATTATTATTCGTTGGACCTTGTCAACTGTTCACTAAAAAGAAAGTTTGCTTGTAATCGTTGTCATATGACAAATGTTATTTTCTAACAACAGTAGGTATATTGTTTTGAATATACTCCTCCCATTCTGAGAGGAACACGGGAAACCAGATCATTAACGCACGAACGCGCGAACGCGAACAAAGTCATGACATGGACCCATATGATGTACTTTCTCTATCCAAAACATGCATTCTTTCACACGTCTTGTTGTATCACGTGTCTTTCGACATACGCTAAACATCTTAAATATAAACGGTTAAACAGAAAAAAGAAAATTGTGAAGCTTTTTGACCTACTACAAAAAAGGCGATGGATAAAATACGTGTGAAAAGCAAAATTTAGAGAAACTTACTTTTTCCAAACCTTCATGGTATTCATAGAGGCCGCAAATATTTAAAACTGAAAATAAGCATTGATATAAAAACTTACTAGCAAATATTAGGACATTATAAAACAATTCATCATTTTTCGAAAATAGAAAAAAAAACAAAACCGCTTAAGAAGAACCTTAACAATTAAGACTAAATCTCCTACTAGAGCATGGCAGCGGCGGGTCAGACTTGGTTTTACGAGTATTACATGGCTTAGCTATCTCTCTTCCGCCAATAAACTTTGATCCACGATGATCCGACGGTAACCCATCCCCAGAAATAGCATCATCGGCTGCACCCGGAATAGAACAAGAAATCCTAATGACACACTTCACTCACACTTGTGATGTTTTGATTTTATTAAACTTGTTTTGATTTTATTAAACTTTGAAGAATGTGCTTCTTATTATTAAAAAAGTACTTATCGTTTGAAATTAATACATTGTATTCTATCTACCAGGCCTATACCTACCAAAGGGTTTTGAGGATGTTTTTTTACAAAAACAAAATAGAGAATGAATCAGAAATCAAGTTTGAGATACAAATTATTATTTATTTTAATAAAGTTTTCGGGGAAGATAGTAGCACAAAGATTTTTTCAGTTTTTGAAAATGAGGGTCAAATGGGGTAACCGAAATTTGACCCACTGCTGCTGGGAAAAGTCGAGTAAACTAGTTTCATCATGGTAAAGTTGAACATAGTATGATTATTGTTCTCTTTGGTTTTGGTTATTTTATCATTTTAAAATATAGTTAATCATCCAAAGCTACACATTCAAACTGTAAATTTATCTTCATAATCTCCACTTGCAATATACCAGACACTACAATGGTATTCGTAAATCAGAGCTTATGCGCCTTAAGCCCTCCAGGGTGGTCTCTCTATTCGTTTATTTGCTCGTGTTAATCGACTAGGATTGGCATCATTAGAGCTGCAGATAAATTCCCTTCCAGAGTTCCAGGGGTTGTTCGAGTCAAATAATTGGGATTAAGATATCGTGCGTTTAGCAGCTGTCAAAGTCTATTAGCGACCTCTGTGTTTTTTTTCTTTTAAAGTGTGTTCTCATTAGCTGTCTGTTCACAGCAGTGCTAGTAGTCTTATTTATATAGCACTAAAGGCTATTATAACATGTTACTCTGGTTGCATATAGCACGCAAGTGGCTAAAATGTTTTGTTTTTGTTACGTGATACGCTTTTAAATCTCATTCGTTTATGTTTTGTTAAAGGTGTGGTTTCTATTCAATGAGTTGATCTAAAATCCGACTATTTTGGTAATGAAAAGCAAAGTAGTTCCTGAATTTAAACTTCGTTCTGACGCAACATCTTCCTGCACATATATTCTTGAAACTGTAGGGGTATCGAGACATCTCCGAAGTTAAAACAGGATCACATTTTATAGACTTCTTATCTCTCCGAAAGCGCTATAAGTGTTGTTACTACCTTTGTATTTTTACGATAGCCATAAAGATACAAACAATTTTTCGAATCCAAAATACTCTATTCCGGGGACGCATCGAACGTTCCTCAGTAAACAAATAGTAGTAGTGGATTGATACAGCTGCTAATTACTATTATTTCAATTATTAATGGGCAAATCTGGTTAACTATACATTCATTTGAATGAATGTGATTTGTCTGCGTGACAGATCCTGTTATGACTTCACTTGTCAACACCTTCCTAACAAGCTTTGATTTTGAACTGAATCCGATAAAGGACGGCGTGTCAAACTTAACTAGATACAAATGCAAGGTAAGATCAAAGCAAATTAAGCGATAAATAGGTGAGTGAAATGTTTGATCAGTAATAAGATTGAATAATTGATAACGGATTTGCAGAGTGCTAAGGCACAAACACAACTTACATGTAATAATAACGCTGAGGTTGAATTTATATTTGGAATTTGTATAATTTATATTAATAGCTTTGACTTTTTAGATGACAGTTACATAGCTGTGTCTCAATTAGTCTAAATACTTTTTGAAGAATTTACTTTAACCTAGAGGAGGTTATTATGTTTAGAATATAGATTTTAACCAGCTTTTTGCGGCTTTGCTGAGATTAAAATTATAGCTGGCGTGGCTTTGTTTAATAGTACCTATCAATTTAACGTGCTAACAGCTTTACATGACATCAATTCGATGTTCTACTTTGACAAGAACAAAAGACCTTAATATTTTATAAAATAATATATTTTTTTTATTCTTACCCATTATAATTTTGCGTGTCATTACTACTGACGACTCAGTAGCCATCCACCTGCATCGTGTCTCGCTCATAAATCAGCCAATATCGCTATCAGCCAGCTGTCCGAGTCATTGGCCTTCGCGTTTAGTCAGATAATGAATCACTACACATTATGCCGATGTATGTCATTACCATAATAAACATGACGCGTTAAATTACTTTTCGACGTTATTTTTGTCAGAACTTGAAGTATTGATGTAAAATGAATGCATATTTTTGTAACGCGGGTTCAATAAGGTTGTAGTTCGACTAATATTGTATTGTTCAGCAGCAAAAAGTAGTTTTGATCGATTATTTTTATCAATACTGACTATTAAAAAAATGTCTATTTATAGTCATCATTTTTCCATGTTCAACATAGACGAAGACGTGGGTAAAGTTATTGTAGATTAAAGGGTAAAGGTATTCTTTAGATGCCATACCAGTTAGGCGAGCAGCAATTTCTTATATAGCAAACACCGTACATTCCAAAACAGCCTGAGCCGATTCAAATAACTAAGGAGGGTTTCGAAGCAAAATTTAGAACCTCGCAAAGACTATCCTTCTCGCTCCTTATCCGTGACTTAGTCAAGGAAAAGAGACCGAGTTAAGATAACTGCACGCTTGAACATTTAGAGTATGTACCTCGGAATGAAACTCTCGGAATTTGGCGGTGGCGGAATATCTTCCCAGTTATCTTTTTGCATACCGGCCATATGGTTTGGACTAAAAAAGGCAAAGCCTGACGCCTCCAAGGCTATTTACATAAAGTAGAATAATTAATAGCAACTTAAAAGACAAAGAGCGCCCGCTTGGCCGCTATTCATGTAAATCAGGTCTAGACCATCCCTCGTTTATTTTTCCTAAGCTTTGTACACAATTTACGTTACTTTGTGATATCTTCTGAAAGTTTGCCTGTTATTTTGAAAATTGTATTACTTTTTAATAAAGGAGGATAAGAAAACGGTTTAAGTTTATGTTTGTTTATCCTAGTTAAGTCGATCCGTGTCAGTCAGGGAACGATTCTCATGAATGCACTGTGATTCAATAGGCTTTTTGACTTACACTAAATTGCCATTTTATTGAAGTTAATCCCATTTTCTTGCAAAAGTTTAATTGGATCAATAACAATAATATTGCCTTGTTGTACTGTTAGATGATGGGCTTGGAACTGTCACTTGGAACAGGGGTGTTATTCTCTCAAAAAACGGCGGTTGGTCGGACAGACGAGCGAATCGAAGCGGCGAGTTTAAGTAGTCCCGTCCGAGCGAACAAAACACATTTTAGCGCGTGCATTGTCAATTAGGCAGCCTTATATGTTCGAGAAGTCATGCTGCCAAATTGAATACACGCGCTAAAATGTGTTTTGTTCACTTTAAGGGGATTACTTAAACTCGCCGCTTGGAAAATCACTCGTTCGTCCGTCCGTCCGTCGTTGTTGAGAGAATCATGCCCCTGGAACTTGTCACTAATACAATGGTAAACATCTTAGCCTATTTGTGCAAAATGTGGTTACAGCAACATCAACAAATTTTTAAAGTTGTAGGTAATTCTGTAGCTCTGCCTACCCTACATTACAGGCGTGATGGTATGTATGTGTATGTATGTAACAAAAATAATCGTAAGATAGATGACATCATTTCATTAATATGTTTTATAGGTATAGTATTTAGTAGTGGTAGGACCTTGTGCAGGGACCGTCTGGATCGCTACCACTATCTTATCCATTAACCCACCGCCAAGCAGTAGTGTTCGCATTGCTGTGTTCCGGCGTGGGGATTAGACAACCGGTGAACTTACTAGCATAGAGGCATTCCATCTTAGTCCTTAGGGTTGGCAACAAATTTGAAGTCTTAGGATTGCAGTTTTGAGATTGTAGTCTTGAGATTTCAAATGTCTATGGGTCTCAGATCCCACTTACCATCAGGTGGTCTGAGTGCTCGCGTGCCTTCTTCTAACCATAAAAAAAGTAGTTGAAGTTCGGGAAAGAAACCTTTGTAAAAGTCCTACAGTATAACAGGCTATTCAAAAAGTTAAAATTGTTTGTTTAAAGGGTTCGTATATCTAAATCTATAATCTAAACCCAAAAACGTTATTTGAAATGATTTTTGTTTGGAAGAATAATTTAAGTATGAATAAAGCCGCAAAGCTTTCCACTTTCAAAGTGAAGCGATAAAAATATTTGTTGATTGGTACCTCAATTCGAGCAATGTTAATTTTGTATGATTAATTGTTAATTGAACCATCAACAATAAATATCTCTCTACAGGTGACACAATAACAAAAACCGGTCAAGTGCGAGTTGAACTCGCGTACCGAGGGTTCCGAATCGCCGCTCAGTAGGCATTAATATACCAATTTGAATTTGATTTCGAATCAAATCAGTGCGAGCTCAATTCACACTTGACCATATTTAGTATTTGTCGTTTTTCTTCTGGGTTTGTAATAAATCATACCAAAATTGACACCTGTATGTTTCACCGTTATTTCGACACATTTTTTTTTATTCTATGGGCACCTTTATTACTTCACTTTGTTCGAAAAATAATTCTAGTAGGTCTTCAGTAATACCACTTACGGACACTTGCACGAAGAATATAACACTAGGTAACAATAACTCGAGTTAGTAAACGTCAGAGTTAGACAAAAACTGTCAAGTTTTCTAATAATTTTTTTTCGTGTTAGTTTCTTAACCCGGTGTTAAATTTTTGGTGCAACAACCCGTTATCTATTACGTTACGTACGAACGGAAGGACAGCATAGAATACGGAACCCTGAAAAGTGATTAATGCCCCTGTTAATTAGTAGTCGTTGAAGGCAATACTAGTACTGACCTCAGAAAACCTTCCAGAAGCTTTATATAAATTACTATAGCACAAGTCAAAGGTCCCAAGAAAATTGCTTTATGAATATTACTCAACAAATTACCTAAAATAAAACAATTTCGCGATTACGTGTCCAGCATAAAGCTGTCGCAAAATGTCATTAGGCGGATAGTTTGCAAGTGATTTGTCTTGTCACTCAACCAGTCATCGGCTTTTCACATTTCAGTACCAAGTTGTCAAGTATCTTTACAAATATGACCCGTTGTGGAGTTCTTAGTACTGAATGTTTGAAGGAAACTAATTTGCATTTATAATGAAAACAGCGTCGTGATTATTTGCTCAGGTAGCGTGCGTGAAGGGACGTCGTAGGTTGACATTAGAATTAAACGCATGATGTCGTTGGTAATTTTGAAAAGTTCGCGTTTTTACGAGTAAAAAGCGGTTTTTTCATACCCTTTATCTTGCGAATTAAAACGTTGGTCGAGAGTTCCTGAAGAAACCCAGTAAGTAGTAGAGAAGTTTAATACTACTTATCGGGTTTCGACTCTCTCGACCTATTGTAAAGATTTTCCTATTCCTATTTTACTTTTTTACTAATCTACCTTTCCCTATACGGCGTCTACCTTGCCATGCCCTACAACGTCATGATAAGTAACATTTCACTATTTAACTTTTTCTCTATTTCAATGTTTCACTATTTCACGATGTTACTAACAATTTTCCTCCCGACAATATAATTAGCGTTTTTCCTTTGTTAATTTACACTAACAGTTTAACTATCTCTGGCAATAAATAAAAATAGTCGTACAAATCAATCCAAATTGACGAAATCCAGAACTTAACGACGTGATAACTATTAAACAAGGCGTTCTCAGTTCAAAACATTTTCGGGTCGTCCACACTTTGATATATTGCGCCGTATTCCAAATGAGACGACTGCGTTCTGTCAAGGGCTTTAAAATAAAACGAGTGACATCTTTTAACCTGTCGACGAAATCGCGTTGAATTGATCGACCGTTGGGTTCTTTTCGGTAGGAGTTAAATCGGTTGTGTTTTGTTTTCGAATTGTATCATCGATTTAAATAACTATATGAAAAGCAAGCTTTAAAAACCCGACTGCATTTTTTATACTGTCGTCGATATACCTACATATGTTAATAATTGTCATTTGGCCATTGTTGTTATTTTAATTTTAACAGTTTGGGTATCCTATGACACTCTCGCTACGAAGACGAATCGAATACCTCATTTGTCAAAATCGTCCAAGCCGTTTTTGCTGTAGCGGGGAACATAGAACTGGACATACATAGATACATGACGGTGAAAAACATAACCCTCCTTTTGGGCTCCGCCGCAGTCGGGTAAAAAGACAAACCAAAATGTAATTTTATTGCAATTACAATTTTATACTTACCTTCCGTCCTTTTTACTACGTGGATCTTGTTTTAGAAGACGCCTATTTTTAATTAACGAACAGACAAGTTATTTAAATGTCTAATGAAAGTTTGATTTGTAATTATCAGAGCTCGGAATAGGTAGTGCCTATTTACCTAAACTTCGCGGGAGGACGTAACTAAGAGTGGTTACAACCACCAAAAAGAATTATTTTTCTTTTTATTGAATGCGGGATTTTCCGGTATTGAATGTACGAATGCTTAATACATTAACTTTACTTATAAATCTTGCTATATTGCATATTATTTATTTATTTATCTTGAAATAACAATCAGTCATAAAACAATATAATATAGATCAAATTGAATCAAAGGAAGCTTGAAATTTGATCTTTTTTAGTTGATTTAAATAGAATTATAATATCGTAAAGCATCGCGCTATCTCTTTCGCACTCGCATGTCCTTCGAGAGCGTCCTGTTATTATCAGGGTCGCAAACTGCAGCAGGTAGTAAGTACACGTCTAAAGTGTCGGCTACATCTGTTTTTGTTGAATACATTGTATACGATATTATAATTCTATTTAAATCGACTAAAAAAGATCAAATTTCAGGCTCCCTTTGATTCAATTTGATCTATATTATATTGTTTCATGACTGATTGTTATTTTGTTTCAAGATAAATAAATAAATAATATGCAATATAGCAAGATTTATAAGTAAAGTTAAATGTATTACTTTAGAATAATACAGTCAATCCCTGGAAATCCCGCATTCAATAATAAGAAATACATATTTTTGGTGGTTGTAACCACTCTTAGTTACGTCCTCCCGCGAAGTTTAGGTAAATAGGCACTACCTATTCCGAGCTCTGGTAATTATCTGCGATGTGCAACAAAAATTGTGTGTTGTATTGTATGTACGTATAAAAGTTGCAGTACGATTGAAAGATAATTATAAAAAATATAGCGAGAAGAAAGCAAACGAGCACACAGGCACCTTACAACCACCTATAATGGTAAGTGGGATAGATAGAGATAGATAGGGACCCATAGACAGTAAAATCTCAAGACTGCAATCCTACGACTGCCAACCCTGAGGAGTTACGGCTGCACCTAAGTCAGTTAATAATAATAAAGTCTTACTTAAGTGTCAATTTTTAACACACGAGGGGGTTATTACGACATGACTATGCAGCTCATAATAACCCCCAAGTTTAGAGAGAGATAAAAATTACAAGTAGAATGCCTCTTTGCTCATTATACTTAAATAATAAAAAATATATCAACATCGATCGTTATTCAAGAAAAGACAGGTTTCATTTCAGGCTACTCTAACTGCGATAGACATATTATCCATCCATTAAACAGGTGAAAGGCCCAGACAGTTAATTAGCAAGGAACAGACTTCAAACAGCGTATTTCCACGTGGAAATAAACATACTGGTATTAGTTGTTGATACTACTGATGTGCCAAAGGAAACTTTCCGAAATTGCGGAACATTTCATGTAGGAAAATTTCGGAAACTTCTCACAATTCTGTATGGCGATTGAAACTTTCTGTTTCTTAAATTTCAATTTCCTATGTTTCTAGTGAAGGTTTCCGGATATTTCTTAGAACTTTTCCAACTTTTTGGAAACTTTCCGCAACTTGCACATCAGTAGTTGATACACGTGTTACATGTCGCACTGTATTTTGAATCTTAGACCCAAAAATCAGTTATATTTGAAATCTTTGTCTGTTTGTGTGTGACATCTGTCATCGCTCAGGACCTAAATATTTTTGTTCTACTTTTGTAACAAGTATTATTTGTGTGTAATCTTACAGTTAGATTCACTAAAGCTGGCACGAATGGGATTAACAAAAGTAATGTCACCTATCACTGTATGAGTGCCGTCCTTTTAACCGATGTTCGAATTTCAAACCGCAAACCTGTTATTAGTTTAAACTCTTTTATACTTTCGTTTACTAACCCATTCGTGCCAGTTCTTGTGAATCGAGCTGTACTTGGTTTCTCCAAAGCAAGACCAGCGGTTGCTTTAATACCAGCATTATGCTGAGTTGGGACCATTTTATGACTACATGCCTTTTGTGCGTAGTTCCATGTATGTACGTTAACACTGATTGCACAAGCAGAAAATAACAAAATAAACAAATAAGAGAAATAGGTACAAGAGGTATGTACAAACATGCAAACTTATTCCTTTAAGGGATCTCTTTCAGCTGACCGCTAAGCGATTTAGAAATTAATAAAAACAACGCATGACCAAACGCACAATCTTCAACGGAAGATAAATTTAGTCCTTGTTGTTGTTTGACTTGACTTTGAAAAATTAATGCTTTTCCTTACTTTCTTACCTTTTCAATTTTAATGAGATGGTTCACAAATTAGCTGTTAATGTAACGTAACTGCAATGCAATTTTTGCAAAGCAATGAACTTGACACGAACTATGTTCAATAAAATAAATTAATTCATGGTCGGTCAGAAAAAATATAAGGCATTAGATTATTTCAAAGTAGCATTATATTTTTGATTAAATTTATCCTTATGCTTTATTATTGGCTGATGCACAGGATGCACTTCCTTTTGATTAAAATGCAGCTGCCTAATTAAAACGCGAGCTTAAAAAAACCTAACTTATTACTGTTATCAGTTTGATAAGTAAGACAAACACATAAAATCGTATTCATTATAATTCTTGGATAACCTTTCACCTTCCAAGTGTGTGTATAATAAATTCTCTCTTAGAGAACACTTTCCCTTGCGTTAATTACATAGTTAAATACGCATGGACGTTCCGAGTTTGTGGATGTAAACCAAGGTCTTGAAAAAAGCGGGATGGGAAGCGGATTTGGGAAATGATACAGGCAGACTCAGACAACAGGCTACTGTGTATATAACGCCAGTGCCTTTGAGATATTGCACGAAAACATGGCACTTCGTAGTCTTAGGCCGTATTAATAAATTAATATTGGCTGAGATGCCCAACTCAAGATACGTCAAAGTAACTATCAAGATTAGTCAAAGTAAATGATAACTTGACCTGTAAATACAGTGTGATAGCTTTTAGACTAACTGTTATGTTTGCTTATCCCTCATTCGCTCTCGTAAGCTCCTATGCGAGTCAACCCGACTTTACCCAAACCCAAAATTTAAAAAAACTGTATTTTAAGATGTTTTGGAACTTAAATCAATAAGCTGAGCAATTCTATTTTGGATAAAATCTATTTCATTATTTGTTAGGTTTTTTTAAGTGTGTTCTTAGAAATAAGTTAAGCGGAGGCATACAAATTATTGGTATTAAGTTGACGCCATAGTTAAGTAAGAAAACTAACGTCGTCACATTATTTTTATTGCCTCAAACCTAAAAATGAATCACAAAAAACGTCCTCATAATTTTATAAGCATAAGAAATATGTACATTGCGACCAACACCGTGAAGCTCTACCTTTTTCTAGTCCGTTAATACCTACTCGCTTCGCGTCTGCTAAGCGTATCCTTATCTCTTGCATAGCAGTAGTTAAGCAAGTTTTGTACCTCTGGATTGTTAGTCTGTTGACATTTGGTGGCGTGTTTGATGCGGTCTTGTTACAGAGTGTACTAATATACAAATTAGGACGCAAATTGCGTTGTACACACCATGTATTACTAATTGGAATTAAGCCTTTGGCGTGCGTAAGCAGTAGAGCTTATGGTTTTGATAGATCTGTTTGCCGATAATTACATTTAGTATATCGGGGTCTATATCAGTTGGTCTAAATTTTTTTGGTCTATTTTTGTTTCGCATCATATTTTTTGCATACCAGCGTTTTGTCTAATGACTTAAATGTCGAAAATTGTTTGATCGAAATTGTTTTGCATAATATTGTTTGGTCTAAAAAAATTGTTTAGTATAACATTTCGCACATGACAATCAATACCGTCTTAACTCGAAATGTGACAGTGTTGAAAAATTTATTCTAATTTCAAACTACTACAAATAGTTATGCGCTACAATTTATTTTTGAGTTAATACGGTATTGAATGTCATGTGCGATTTGTTTGGAATAACTTTTTTTTGTCTAAGGTTTTTTGGTATAACGTTGACCGTGAGGCGAAGTCGACGGAGCTCCGCTTCGCGTAGCCCCTATTCCGCGTAGTTGTGGCGCTTCGCGCCTTGACACAATTCTAACCTAACCTTACCTATAGATTAGTTGAGACCTAGGTGTTTTATACTGGGAGGGGCTTCGACCAAACAATATTATGGATTTAGCCTTTTAGTAATTAAAATTTTAGTCAAAACTATTTTAGACCAAAAGTGCTTTAGAACAAAAAATATGTATGCAAAAAAATCTTTATGCTAAAAAAGAAGTATGCGATTCAATATTATAGGAAACATTTTCGACCAAAAAAATTTAGCTCATAATTTTTTAGGTCAGTCGAAGGGCACCCAGTATATCGATTTACAATAGTGATGGAATGACCTAGTGTAGGGTCCTACCACTATTTTACCTTTTAACCTGCCATCAAACATCAATGTTCGCATTGTTGTGTTTCGGCGCAGTGGTCAGACAATCGAAATGATTAGGATAGAGGCATTCCATCTAAGTCCGCAGGGTTGGAAACGCATTTGCAGTCTTGAGACTGTTATCTTAAGATTGCAATCTTGAGATTGCAAACGATGTATGTATACACTTTATATGTAAACACTTTATTGTACAAAACACGAAAAAAACAAATACAATATTAAACTTACCTTTATAAGGGATCTGTTCCAACTAACCTTTGGGTGATTGGGGAAAACGGGTATAGGTTTCAGTGTCCACTTAAAATGGTGGCCAGTAAGATAAGCTACTAGAAAATCAATAAAAAGACTCAGTAAATCTTTACTTTAAAAAAATTGTTTTATGATACTGCTACGAGTATCTTTAATTTCTCATTATAAACATTGGTTAAAACTTATTTCTTTCAATGTAGGTGCATGACCATTAATCATTGCCCTTTGCGTATTATTTCTGGATCACCGGGCGAGGACCAAGACGTGCCGAGACAATGAATGAGCGTGGTATTTTATGAGAATAAAAAATAGACTAGGTTCTAGACACGCGGCAGCGTGTCCAGCCAAGTTCACGCAAAAGGAACTGACTGGCGAGCGCAGCCGTGTGTTATTTACACGAACCATTTGGAGCCACTTTTGACGCCTCAATAACTCCAAATATATTAATCATAAAAACATGAAATTTGGTTACATTTGGCTAATCAACTTATCTACTTTATGTTTTACGCAAGTTACTGTATTTATATTATGTGGTCATATCTTACTCTTCTAAACAATTGTCTTGCTGGTAAGAACTAGCGGAGTCAAATTTTGAGCTTCAGTTTATCCTAAGTTATCTGCTTTGTGTAAATAATTCGAGTGTTCAAATTTAAGAAGCAAACATTTACTTTTAAATAGCAAACATTGTTGTAGCAGAAAAAATAAGAAATTGTGTTTTTAATTTATTTTAGATAGTCGTATGTTCTTAATAAATAAATATCAAGATTATCTACGGAACTTGGCACCCATTAAGATCTCAATTCTTTCTTTCGGTGATTTACCATGCATCGCATATTCTTAAAATATTGAACTTGGCTCCCATTTTCACATTTATGTTTTTGATAGGATTTAAACATTCAAATTGGTTATTAACCCCTGACAAAAACCTAAAGAAATCAACTCGTCGGTAATACTGCAATACCGCGTAAATAACAAATTAAATAAGATGCAAAATACACTTTAGCCGGCAAGTCAGTAAGGTGCATTTTGCAACTTATTGAATTTGTGAGTTACGAAATGTCAATGTGCCCACGCGCACGCTGCGGCAGGTACAAGAAGCGCCAAAGCATACGACCCACTCACGAACCTTTAACATTTTCACAAAAGCTTCGATTGAAGTTATATAAGATTCACTTAGCAAAATTATCACTTATGTTAAATAAACTTGTTTACAATGTAAATGTTATTTTCAATAACAACATTGAACTCGATGCACCTGCTTGCTTTAAGTATTGAATAGTTTAAACTTTCTATATGGTAATGGGTCAAGAACAAAGTTGGTAAACACATGGGTGATAAATAGAAGAGTCTTGGTACTTGGCACAAATCAAATTTAAAAAACGAATTCAAACACTAATTGCTATAGCATTTTTAATCTATTGTAAGATTCTAAAAACCTATGAACAGGTTTTAAATTCACAGTTTTCGTTCTTAATGAATGGCTTGCGCTCCTGGTTTTAACAACGTGTATTTTGCCAATGTCGAGTTTTAGACAATCGCCATGGACTTATTAGAGAAACAAGTCCATGAATATCATACGCGAGGACAATTTGAACGATTAAGGAGTACCTATTTACTCTGGTGGACCAAATAGCACATCCACGAGCAGCAGCTCCACGAGCTTCTGTCAAGTCCCAGATTTCATATTAATATTTTTAAATAAAGGTACAATCGGCTTGACAGAAGCGCGTGGAGCTAACCCCATGTGCTTCTGTTTAGTCCATTAGAGAAAATTCTCTTTTACCGAACAATTGTCCTCGCGTGTGATATCCATGGACTTGTTTCTCTAATAAGTCCATGGGAGTGTCTATAAATAACTCGACATTACAAAAAAGGTACAATCAGTCAAATAAGGGAGATACATGTATCTCCTGTATAAAGATGTAACTTTATGTCACTAATATCGTTTGTTTTTTGCTACACAACGTTACCAAGGTACTGACCCGAACGAGTACTAACGGTAGCCACAATGAAATCTGAACTATCATTTTTGTCGGTAATTTACCAAAATTTTATCTAACTAGAATCCCAGATACATAAAAAACCATTATTTTGAATTGTCTGTATCTGTCTTTGTAAATAATAAATAAATATACTAATCTCTAGGCTTGTATAACGGGTACTAGACCACGATTCTTCCATAGACAGACATTCTTTAATAAAGAAATAATTACATAGAAAACATGCAAAACTCAGTAGCAAATAGTCACAAGTGGGTATATCAACGTGCAGTTTTCATAGCATAGTTTGCTTGGCAAAAAATCAAATATCTACACCAATTTTTTTAGCACTCTATTGTTATCCTTTTTTGCTTTTTCATACCAATGCGAATATGAGTCGCATATTCCGCCGATGTGTTTTTTTTATATATTTACATTGCAAATCGTACATTGCGTACCGTCATCCATCATTAATATCATTATGAAATCCATATTAATACATACTGTGTTATTACGTGTGCTTTATTGGGACTCCACTTATCAATTAATTAAAATACTTAAATACGAATTGGCGATGTAAATTGCTATGATGATTATAGATTAAATTAAGCACTTCAGATACACTTTTAACTTTATTTGTATTTTTATGACATTTATTAATGTAATTCGACGTAATTTTACATAATTTTAGGTACGTATAATAAATATTTATGTAATGTTTTGACACATAAGTGTTCGGTGTAAACTGTAAATTTATATAGGAATGAAGTAATTAAATAAATCTAAACACAAAATATCACTAAAATCTACCTTTACAGTTAGTAAATAAAAAGATGTACCTAGTCTATTCATGACCTGAAAAATCATGTATCAAACATGTATAAATCAATTTTCAACAAGCCATTTATTCAAAGCCCGTTTGAATTTTAAATAAGTTCGATCTTTTATTGAATCTGCTATTGCTGCTACTGCTATTCAAGACGGTAAAAACAATATCGTATTTGATCTGTTATCGAATTGTCAACGTTTTGATAGCTCTTATTTTCTTGACAGTAATCGCGGCTGACATCATAACAATACCATAACAGGCAAACTACGATATCGTTTTTACCGCCTAGAATAGAGGCGCTGAAACCTTGTTGAAGATTTTTATGCACTTGATATAGCTTTTTTTGCAACAACTGATAAACTCTTTTACCTAGAGAAAAAATTGCCCATTTTCATACACATGTATAAACTAGGTGAAGAAAGAATATTACACTTTTTAAAATATGGCCTGCATTAATCAGTCTGCTTTAGTCCAAATATAGCTCGTACGTTTATTGTTTTAAAAATATAACAGGCTGAAAAAGTTTTTGTACCGTTAATAATTATATCTAGAGGTACTGAATTCTTGCTTTATAAACTGCATGTTGATAACGATCACTACTCACAAATATTTGCCCGGGAATCGAATCCAGGACCGGTAGCTTCATAGCTACCAACCGAGCGAACAGCTTCGTCAACGTACATGTCTAAATTCTTAGAATACCTGAGCCAATCCTAGTATTGTTCGGTATTAGATTTACCGAAGCATGACCCGGTGAAAGGGCAGGCTGGGTGTGTCCCGGAGACACGATAGTTGACTGTTTAATTGCCTTAAGGGACATGAACAACTTATTGGATTGACTTGGCTTGAACAGAGAATGTTATTTTGAACAGTGGCCATTTATGTTGACGATATCGTATACAGAATGAAGCAAAGACTACGGCTATTTGGTGGATTAAATTGCTTTATTGGTTGAAAGAGCATTTAATGCAGTCAAGAGAAAGCATAACAAGATATTGTCTTGAATGCAAAGGGGTTTGGGTAAATATGTTGTCTAAAAGTCATACATTTTTAAGGTGAGCGGCCATTCGTAAAAGTGGTTAATTATGATACATCTAATCTACTCGTAAATAAACACATTTTGTTATGTAATGTACTCTTAAATACATCGAAGCCGAGATATTTTAATATTTATACCTGGGAATAAGTAATTCTAGTACCAAAAACTTAATATTTAAATCTTTAATATCTCCGCTCCGATAATATTTAACGCATTATTTGTGTTCTCTAAACATATAAGAAAATCATACGTGGCCGCTGAAAAAATTACAAAAATGTTCATACAAACTTACCCAATAGTGTATCTTCTCATGATTTCGTTAATAAATTGTTAACCAGCTTTAAAAACACATTTAATGGCGAAATTTTTGCGGCTTCCTCCTAATAGTCTCTGAGTAAAATGGCAATGCAGACAGTTATAACGAAAAATAAGGTAAAGTTTTTTTCCATTTGGCTACGGAACCTTATCGGCTTATAAAATTCCCTTAACAGTAAAAAAAATATGTATTATTTTTTCTAATATACAATCCAATTTCAAAACCCATTTTCTGAGGATTTTCCAAGACTTCCTCTTTTTATCACAAATTTAATATCGTATCAAATAAAAATATTTATGATGTCATCATTACATAAAATTAGGTCCTAAATAATAAATAACGTTATTTCTCCCAACGAGCAAAAAACAGAGGAATAGTACCGACGCCCGTTATAACTTCAAAGGGACTATACGTTAATTATTTCGCAAATAGAGTTTCATGGATCTAATTTAATATTGTTTACGCTGTGTACCTCTGTTATTTGAAATTGACCTTGAATTTTTGTACAGTCTAGTTTAAGTCGTCAATTAATTTAGAAAAACAAGGAATCTCAGAGAAAATAAACGTTTAAAGTGGCGTTTATTAAATAATTAAAGCTTGTCCGTGACGCCATTCACGTTTAAGACCAAAATGCAAAGGCTGTCAACATTGAGGTCTATGATGGAATACCATTACTCTAGTCATTTCATCCTTTGTCTAAACATCTACCTACATCAAAACACAATCATTTTAATCACGCTACTTCTGATGTAATGCTCCTTATTATAGTAGGTACTTACTACAATAATGCTTTAATACCATAGTACTTACGTCTGCATGTATTTAATCAACATCACAGTTTTGAGTGATTGCGAAACCGATACAATACTGATCCCCCGAGCCATTGATCCCATCCGAGTAATTAAAAAGTCATCAACCTACTCGCGTCATGTCTGTTTTGTGGCTGCTGACGTGCATTTTAATAGTATACCGTTAAAGTTTTATTTGCAGTTTAAATCGCTCAGTCGATGTTTTTCGAAATTTTTGCGAGAATGGAAAGTTATTTTGGGATATTGCTATGAGAAAATCAAGAATTGTTTTAATGTTAAAATCGTATTTTTATGAGCAAACAAATTAATTCAATGTGTGACCGTTTGAACTGTAAAAATGTACATAAATTATAAGAAAAGGATACAAAAAATACTAATGTCTATTTTTTAGTCTTCAACTTTCCAACGAATGATCTCTATCTCACCTGAGGGTAAGTGATGATGAGGTAAAGGGTGAATATCGTTAGTACAGTAAGCAGTCCATTCACTATCTACTACCATAGCAGTTATATGTCTAAAACATCAGGGAAAGGAAGCGAAATCCACTCTTAAGCACTTTAAAATTTACAAAGAAGCAGCAATACGCTTTGTGTGAATGATTAGTATTTCGACAGCATAAGGGTGAAGCTGCTAGGTCTGTCTGGACAAACTAATATTTAAAGGGGGTATCGGAATTTGGTTATATACATATTTTCTGGGCAAAATCCCTCAATTGTAACCTAAAAAAGACAAAGAAGCGAACAACATTATGTCGTTGCTCGAGAATGAAGCTCAGCCAAAACAAGACCAAGAGCCGATATTTTTTATTTTTCTTTAAAATATTTCTTTTAACCCATCAGTTCATCAGAGATATTCCCGACGAAATGAGTTATACCTTATTTAACTATTAAATCTTGAACACCAACACGTAATTTAATATTCGTTTCTAGGTAACACTTTGATATTTACGCAGACACTTTGCCCTCAAAGCGCGCTCGTAACCGCTTTCCCGAGTTTTACACTGCAAACAATATTTCACCGTTTTCAATAGAAAATATTTTAAAACTGTTGTGAATTTTTATGTTTATGCCCTGATGTAGAGATTTCTCTAGGGAGAATTCATTCATTGCCACGTCATTTGCGGAGCATCGCACCATACTGTAAACTTAGCTTGTTACGACTTTGAGCGACTCAGTGTACACCCCACCCGATAAGTTTTGATTATACGTGTAATCAAAACTTGTTCAGTTTATACTTAATCTGTTTACTTTGGATCAAGTGTTGAAAATTAAATGTGAGAGTTAATTTATTATGGTTATGGAACGAGAAAATTGCGAAGTTACTTTGAAGAGTTCTTACGTTAATTATAGGAGTATTGCACATGTTTAAATTAAAATAAGAATTCAACCCGAGAATTCAAAACTTTTTTTTAAGGTGTTTTTTATTGTACTTTTTTATACAAGAACCAAGTTGTTCACATCAATAATAATTTGACCAAAAAGTAATCTTAAGAGTCAAAATAAAAGAAAATATAGCACCAAAAACATAAATTCCCAGGCGCTTGAGCCTTTTTTCTTCCTACTCCTTTCTTTCCTCTCCTCGCCGACTAGAAAATTGACGTCTTTTTCTATTGTTGGATTTTACCAAGAATCTGTCAAACGATTTAAGATTAGATGGTTGACAGAATGTAACACTAATTAGGATTTAACATGTTTAATCGCTTCCAAAAACTGACACGCGTCGGTTACACACGCGTAGCTGTATGTATACAGTGTGTTACCAGCACTCTAGCTTTTTTAAAGGAGGTTAAAATAACTTACATCTGTAAGGTAACCATGACATTAATTTAATTAATAAACAAATTTTCAGGCTTTGTTAACTTTCTAAGATTTTTTTTATTGCCAGCAATGTAATGCACAGCAATTTGACAAGTGTAAATGGCAGTCGACGGATACTTTGATTATTATGATTTCCCCCCATACCACGACATGCCTTGTACTAAGCAACAGCGATACTGACAACGATGAACAAGCAGCAGATGCACTACATAAAAAATGGACAGTATCTAAGAATATGAATTGGAAAGTTTTTTTTTTAAATTGATAATACTTGTAAACAATTGCTAATGCAACATATTATCGGCAGTTTTAATAAATACCCGAATGCCGGTAACACACTGTATAAAGCTATAAACGGATAAGTACCACATGCCATTAGTAAACCAACTGACCCCTTGCCTTTCCTCTAACCTTTAAGTTCTTAAGCTCTAAAGGTACTTCATAATCAGCCTCCGAAAGGTTACAATAGGTAGCCCATCTGAGACCTTATTTACCGAAAATTCCAACAGGAACTTCTAAATTACGGGAAAACGTCCAAATTAATGAAACTTTAATAACCTTTAGATAAAAAGAGATTCACGTCACGTCCCTCCGAACCCTTTTTTACGAGATTTCTCCTGGGCAAAATGTGTAACGTCTTCTCGTTTAATATTTTTTACTGTTACCTATTCTTGCCAGAGGTCTTGTTTTTTTAGGAAATAATTTGGCATGTTTGGCCTGTTAAAATAAAATGAAAGGCTCGTTAATTTTATTAAACATTCTGAGGTAATATTAAACAATGAATAAAAGGGTTGTTGGATAAAACTTTGATGTTATATTTGCGGTCAAAATGAAATGTTTAAAATTTGATATAGTTGGCCCAGATCGACGATGTTCGGTTTCTTTCCGAAAAAAACTTAAAAAAAAACCCTAAAAATCTTCTCGTTCTTTTTCTTCTTTTAGGAGATGTTTACCAACGAACACCATTTAATGTTTATTTATATACAGATTGCTATGCTTAACTGATAATGAAAATCCCGCTAAGTAAAACTAACTAAGGTTTTCGAAAGTCAATTAGTTTTACTTAATTTATTAGATAAAAATTGACTAGATATAAATAAAAACCATTAAATATTTATCTAGTTATGTTATTGTCTATGTTAAACCTAACTTAAAAACGATATAATCAAGTAATTAAAGTAACTTGATTACCGTTTAAATAATTTGAAGCCTCACAACACCGTCAAAGAACAGAGATTGTACAGCTATTAATAAAGGTGTCGCAACATTCAGGAGGAAGCGACACATATTTCACGGTTTACACGACCGATTGGACGCGGGCGTTACGATGTAATTACCATAGGATTAGTTTAAGCGTTAAATAGGCGACAATGCGGGTTAACTACCACTGTTATACAGCTTGCAGTGATATTATGACGTGTTGTATAACGTCGCACCTAAATCGTTAAAATCGTCGAAGCGAAGTAAACTGGTAACGCCTCGACACTAAAGCGATACTACAAAATGCTCAGTAAAACACGTCCGTCGTGACTTTAGAGTAAAGAATTAATCTTATACTTTGAACATCGGAAGATGGACGAGTAGAATTTTAGCAGACATATAGTTCTGTCTATTTCGGTTCCTGGAACTTAGACTGGATTTAATAGTTTATAATAAGGCCTTTGCTTAAAAGAGGCCATGTTACACATTTTGTAAGATTATAACCATTATACATAATAGCATGATTTAAGGACTTATCGACGGAAAATAGCGCCATCTATCGCATTTTGCTAAAACTAATTATAACTAAAGATTATTTTTGCCATCTCTCATATCTTATTTAATTTGCAGAAATTGTACGCTTATTCGTAGTCAATTAAACATTTAATTATTCCTAGAAGATCTGCTTACTCGAACACATGAAATATTAACAACTATAACGAACACACTAATGCTCCATCTCGCGTATTATTAAACGGTAATGAGGCCCTAGAAATTTCAGTCGGAAACTATCTCTTCATGTTTGTTGATATTATTAAACTGTATTGGCTTCGTTATCATTTTTTTACGGTTTTACTCCTTACATTTGGTCGTTGTTTAATTATTTTATGTTGTTTGAGCTACGTTGTCACTGTTCTCTAGGAATTTTGTTAGTCTTTGACCTACTTTGTCTGCAGATCGAACACGTAGAGACAAAGGCATAGTATTTTTTAAGTAATAGACCTGTAACAAGAGTTAAAAAAACGGCATTGAGATGATCTCAAAATTAACAATGGCTCCAATTAAAAACAAAAACCTTTAAACTTGTGTATCATATTTTATAGAAACGTGAAACTCAATTCTTGTTATCATTGTATCGCGTTCATTCCTCAACGTAATTGCTTATGATGTCCAAATTTAGACTAAACAGAATCTTTCGTAAATTCTCGTCAAATTAAAGTTAACAATTTTAATAAATCTGACGCTCCTCCCACACAATTATATTCACAAAACGGAATAGCCCATAAACGCGACATTCAATCAAAATATAAATTTCCGTCCTCACGCAATCAATTCAGATTTATGTCACGTCTTGCGCTAAGTCCACAGACACCACAGTGTCCGAGTGCGCACGATTTACGATCTATTTCAGCGTTTAGCTTGAGATCTATAAATTTTCACATAAAATGATAGCCATTTCTGGAATCGACTGCTGTGACGTTATTCTCTAACGTAGTAAAGCTCGATTGGTCGAACTTGCGTAACCCAACAGAGGCACTCTGCGAATGTTTTACGACTACCAAAATCAAAGAGGGGAGGAGAAGAAATCTACAGGATTCTCGTTAGCTGATTGATAGTTGAAGCGGGCATATGCCTATTCCATATATTTTAAATGAACGCTTTTCATTGGTGCATTCATCGTCTTGCTTCGCCAAGAAGAATTCCCTGTACTTGCCGAAGTCTTCGTGGACGAACTATTTTGACTTCGGTCGCAGTCTAGCTCGAATTTAGCTCTACCTAAAACCTGTGAAAATGCGCAGGATAACTTAGGCTAGCAAATTTATAGTTTTTCGACGAGTTTTTAGAAAGATGTCGATCCCAAAAGTCAAGTTCGTTCGTATCGTAGAGTAATAACACCGATGTTGAATAAACCGCGGACGTGAGTAGGTGGGGTGACAATTGGCAGCCGGGTTTCCTTCCGAACGCTTTTTATTGCCAGTCGATGTTTATATGGATGACAGCACAATGATTTTATGCCCACGGCTTTAATCGAATTGGTATAAATTGATTTGAATGTGAATACGTGTTCCCACATGTTGCTGAAGGTTTCAAACGCCATCTTACGAAAGCTTTTATTGCTCTCACTGAGAAATCCTAAAAGCAAGCGTAGGATGCCCACTTGTAAATCTTTATACGCTGCCGGACCATTCTTAGTCTAAGATTCCGTCACCGTTACTACATACACAAACACAAGAAACTGCATCTTATGACCAAAAGCATAAGTTCTTTGGTTTGGTGTTATATTTAAAAAAAACAGTAGGGATAAATATTTTAGTCACCGCTGTAACTTAGGAACCAATGAACCTTTCTTGTCGACACTGACGATATGATAAGCTTCAACAGTGGCTCATCATTTAAAGTTGTTACCCGAATTCTGGTAATTTCTGTTTGTGCTACAAAATTCTTGTACCCAAATGATCAAAAATTAGAGGTTTAAAGCCTCAAGATAACCTAAACATAGAAAAACTGTACTGAGTTCGCCGAAATGAAACAGTTGTTGTGAGCAAAAATTCGAACTAAAGATAGGTAACCATCCTCGACGCGACAATAATACGCCTTTGACTAATTCCCAACCATGTATTCGAACATGCCAGACCTTAGTCGCTGTTGAACTTCTATGAACCGGTGCGAACTTGCAGGTGACATAGTAATGGTACTGCGCCTGCGTCACTGCGATTTCCTAACAGCTTTTCTTTACTGTTTATAGCGTAAGTCATATTTGAGTAAACGAAGCGCGAAGTTTACGTTATTGTCGTGGCGAATCTATGTTTATGGTTTTGAGAGCGTGTTTATTTTATTATAATGTTCCTGGGAGACCAAGGGTCGCTCCGCTTTTTTTTAATAATCTCGTTGAAAACTCTTTTCCGCAATTTTTATCAAGAACGCGAATATACACAAATATATTACCATTGAAAGTATAGAATGTAATGTAGCTAATAAAAAAAACATTTCTGCACGTGTTTTTATATTTTGATATTAATATATAATACATATTGTTGGTTAAAGCCCTTATTTTGATACTTCGCACGGTGGGTTTTTACGGTTTTTTGTATGACACACACACCATATTAAGTTTAAAATCCGTCATAAGTAAGTAGTGATAATATTCTCTCGACGCTCAGACGAATCTAACGATAGGTATATAAAGGAACAAAGAACTATTACATATATAAATAAGTCACACTACTTATACAGTGTGTTGCCGCCACCCTGGCTTTTTTTAAAGGAGGTTAAAATAAAGTATATCTGTAACGTAACCATGACATTAATTTGATTAATAAACAAATTTTACGGCTTTGTTAACTTTCTAACAAAATTTTAATTGCCAGCAATGTAAACCACAGCAATTTGACAAGTGTAAATGACAGTCGACGGATACTTTGATTATAATGATTTGCCCCCATACCACGACATGCCTTGTACTAAGCAACAGCGATACTGATAACGATGAACACGCAGCACATGCACTACATAAAAAATGGACAGTATCTAAGAAAATTAATTGTGAAGTTATTTTAATTATTTTTTACCTGATAATACTTGCAAACAATTGCTAAAGCAACATATTATCGGCAGTTTTAATAAATGCCCGCATGCCGGTAACACCACAACACTGTATAAATGCAAAAGTTTATAAAAGAGCGTTTGTATAAGGTAATAATTTGCTACTTCTTCACGCTGAAACGGCTTGACAGATAGAGATGTGAAATTAAGATCATTTATACACTATTAAAAAAAAGTATTGTTCATATGGGAGGTATAGCGAATTACTCCTTACTTCCACGCGGAAGAAGTCACGGGTAGAAGTTAGTACGTAGATAAATATGGGTCAGAAATACCCTTTTCCTTAGGTAGCTAAGTATTAAAGTGACATTCATGAACACTCACAATGACTTATACTCAGAGTTCTTGATAAACGTATTGTCACTGTGAAATTACTTCGGGAATCAAACCGACGACCTCTGACTTCGTAATCAAACACTGTACAAGTACCAGGCCAACAGAAATGTGAAGAGGGACAAAAGCACATCGTTGTGCCTTTCGCGCAGCCGCAAGAACCCCTGCCTTTAAATATTTTATTAACCGCGGCAAGCCTATTCCATAGCCTTAAGAACTTTATTGCTTCTATCTTGCTACCAGTATTTTTGAAGCCGGTTCACTGTATTAAACATTTTATTTAAATATTACTTTATAATCTCAGAAGGACGATATTCCCGAAAGAATTTTGCAAATCGGTGCAGTCGTTTTTGAGATAACCTCGTAACGCCTACATCAAATTTCGTTAGTTCGAAAAAGAATCTTGTGTCAATCAAGTAAAGTCCAGAATCAATTTGATAAATGTCCTAATTAAATTAAGGACGCTGGGCCTTACGTGGATAAGCGCAAAAATTCAAACATACATACGAGTCAAACAAAGAACCTCCTTTTTTATATCGGTTGAAAACAAAAACCAGTTCCTCAATGAAATCTGCAAGAATGTAGACACCTTTATTTTTTGCAACGCTAGCGCTCCGATAGGCATTTAGCAGCGTAATAATCCTCTTCATGTGAAATTAAACCGATCGAACGCAATTTGCATCCTTTTACCCGGGAATGTATGTTGATGTGGTTAAGGTCGCTCACACGCGTTCGATTATCAATTGGCCCAGTTTAAGAGAAATATTTTATCATAATTGGTCGTCACGTAATAAAAATTAAGCACCGAGCGAACGTTTTAACTGGGATACCAGCGAAACAAGCGATAAATGTTTGTTTCGTTTTGTTTCGTTTTGTTTTCTAGTTCTAGAGCAGAAAGAGACATAGAAACAGAGATTTTACTAACTTTAACGCAAATACCACGTCAAATGAATCATCTTTTTTATTAAAACGTAGTTAAAAATTAAAGAAACACATATTTGATTAGTCTCAGATTACCACCGCAACACCCGGACGTACCTAACTGATGTGCTGATAAAATCAGGTCACATTAAATTAATTACAAAAAAACAATGTTTAGTTCGGTTAAATATATCACTAAGTTTACATGTGGCATAGTAAACAATAATAAAGATCGACCTTTACGACTTAAAAAAGTCGTAAGTTCGCAACCAGTCTTACCCGTTCCGAGTTCCGAGGCATCGATCGAAAGCGCCTGAACGGAATACAAAGTAGGCGTCAGAAATATTTCAATACATATTTCAGCTGCACTCGTTGTAACTAAGCCACATTAGAATTCCACCGCACGCACATAACGCATCCCATAAACATAGTTTGTTGACATAGTAACGAGCATGCGCACAAATGATAATATCTTTGTGCAACCACAATAGGTGGATGAATATGCAGACGACTAAAATAACTCCATTATAAAGCACAAAACGGTTATGAATCCAGGACGCATTCAACACGTTGTCAACTCTTTTGTTGATAATTTACTATGTAAATAATGAAATACTAAAACAATGAAAGCCCATAAGACCGTAACAAATGGTAATTAAGTTACATTATAAACAAAAAACTCACCAAAACAACTCCATGTCAGCAACTTATAGTAGTTCTCGATCACACTTCCAAAACAATCCCGATTAATTACCACAAAAGCATTGTTATTCAGATTAGATCGTTCATTAACCGGCAAAGCTCTTATCAGTACATAAACACTTAACGCCTGTCCGAACACAACATCGCTAGATACTGATAACACCAACCGGCTTTTTATAGGTCGATTCGACTGTCAAAATCACGTGGAGCACACACGCACACTCTGACAGTTCGGCAGAAAACCGTTTTCCGCGCGAAACGATTGCTAAAGCGCATGACATAAGACGAATATGTTCATGTAGCGGACTAACCTCCCACACTGTTCGAGAAGAACTAAGCGCAAGTTGTCGACGAGCACGTGGCCCGTAGCTTACGCGACGACCGCCCTACCAAAGCGTCGTGCGTGAACTATGAAAATCGACTTTCACCCCGGGGACCGACGATAGAATTTCGCCTAAAAATGAGACAGAAGAGCAGCCGAGATGAGCCAGAATATGGGACGTTACACACAGAGTATTTCCGTACTGTCCTTTAGAGTGTGCGTACGATGCGTGCGTTAAGCTACTGTAGAAATGAAAAGTGCATTATGAATTTTATTCTCTTTTCACGACCCGTGCTCATTCTTTCGTAAATTCAATGGGCGATTCGGTCTTTAAGCCCGGAAGATATATCGTTAGTGCTATCCAGGGAGAAATTTGATACGGAATTTATTCCCTGGGCCGCGCGAATAAAAAAGAAACGCCGTCCATTGTTGTCGAGCGATATTGAAAAAGTTTCTCGGTGTAACGATCGCTTCCTTTTGTTTTGTTATTTTAGGGATTATTTGAAACTTAGTGGGTAGTGAGTTTAATCTCTCTTTGTAACGAGATGACTTGCGCGTTTAAAACGGGGCCTATCATGCTCAATCATGTTCTCATTCGAGAATTCTCCTCGCTTTCATTTCGTTGTACAAACTTCGGATGTTGAAAAGGTAAATAGGCCGTATTAGTTTTGTGAAGTGTGAATGACAGAAGATATACTATTGGAATGCAAAAGCGCAGAGTGAACTGTGGGTCAGTGAGACAAGTGCACAATTGCACATGATTCCATGCGTAATGAGTTATTGTTTGTTCGTGCATAATTATTAAAATTGACTTGCTTGACCTTTGCGATATGATTCAACTGTTCTTTAACAATAAACAAAAGAGATTTAAACAAAAGACTCAAATTTCTCAAATTAAGAAAACAATTCTGGAATCGAAAAATATAGCTCTAACGAAAGAACGAGTTTTCAACGTCACAGCAGAAACCCTATCTAATCTACCAAGCAGATCCCTTTCATCATAACATAAACAAGTAAAATTCTTATGAAGTTTCAACTCCAGGAATATTCTCGATCTATCATCGCATCGACGTCAAACAAATCGATGTCTATTCCGGGACTAATACTGTAACTGTGGGAATCCTTCAATAGCCGGCATCGATATCGATCGGGTAATTGCTGGCGTCTTGTTTACTGAATGCTATTGCATATGCGTTATGCCTCTGTATAAATAGCATGTCTTCAGCAGTTGTATATCTTATTGTGGTCATTAATTAGGGCAGAGAGACGTGACGTTCGGTTTTTTAACAGTTTTGGGTCAAATTCTGTTAGACGGTTCCATCGGCAGCCATAGTAGGCTATACGAGATTCGCGCCTCACTATTTTTTTAAAATGCAACTCTGTGCAGCTTGAAGAATGGTCTTCTTTAGTTCTGTTAATTGTTATTTCATTGTTCTAAGCAGTTACAGAAAACCTGAAAAATTACTTACTAAGTGCTACTAGTCACTAACTAATAAACAAAAATATAAAATTTTAATTTTTCTGTTTGGACTTGATTACTGCGAGGAGAAAGTTTCCAAGTGTTCTTTGTACAAAATATAAACATTAAACGAAATTCTTACAACCATTTGGAAAATAACCGTTACAATTATTGTACAATGACGTATCCGGAACAGGCGGAACAGTGACGTAAATCTAGGGCATAGCCATCACTAAAAACATGACAGGGCTCTCTCATCGTCTTCACTCTTCAGTCATTTCCGCCGTTTCATGACAAAGATAAACCAAAAGTTTAAAGTAAAAATTCTTCCCGTGCATAATGTACCTAGTATGAGCAATATGTTCTTCTTTATTATAACGTATGACAGTCGTATGGTATCTACATAGCATTTATAAAAATTGGTTCAATAGTTTAGAAGCTTTAGAACATCCATTTTTTGCTTAAATACGACGGCGCGCCCCCCTATTACTCAAATTGACGTTGGACGATTGCTTCAATGTAACTAAATTAAAAAGTGGGGCGGAGCGTCATAGATTGAACAAATTTAAGACGTCACGCAGTCGAGTAATAAATGAAAAAAAAACTTACATTAAATATAGAGCCTCCTCCTTTTAGAAATCGGTTAAAAATGTACCTATGTTGGTGAACAAGAATACTGCCTATGCAATATGCATTTTATTCATGAAATACAAATTTTTTAGAGCACATTTTTCGCAATATTTTATTTCAAGTAAATATGACTTTAAAAAAAGCACATAAATTAAATTCATTTCTCTGCATTTTAATAAATAAATTCTATTGAATCGTTTGTCATTATTAACAGCAAACCTTTTAATCGAAAATAGCCTCACAAGCACTTTTCCACTATATGATCTTTTGTTTTAGTGCCGCCTAAAAAAATTAAACAAATTTACTTGAAATGTTTGCATTTAATGCAAGCTTCTCTATGGATTCTTATTGGACTTAAAATTCTGGTCACGCTGACCTTAAATTTTAGCCTGACATTCAAGATGCAATGCAAAAAAAAACAAATCAATTATTCTTCCCATTCTTTTATCTTTTGTCGGGTGCTGAATTGAATGGACCACCACGTAAGTCCGTCCGACAAAAAGTAGAGAACAAAATTGGTGTACAATTAATATAGCGGTGTGCATGTGCCTCCAATTTTCAATCCAACACAGGCAGATTAACAAATATCTTCTTTCCCGAGACGTATTTCTGTTCCATCTCCTAAGAAAATAATGGTAATAGGATTAATAAATAAAAGATCGGCTGGGAGAAGGAAAATGGCTGCCCTTTTCGCGGCGCTAAATAAGAGGGACTTCATACATTTATGTAATCATGAGGCGGGATAGATGTAATTAATCCAACCGGGAAAATAAACAATGAAATAGGTAATATTTGTCCAAAATGGTGGCACGCAACTGAATTTAAAGCTTCATTAGCCGATAAATTACTGACCATTCACAAAACAAATCAATCTGTCAATAAGTCACGGATGAACTTCAAATGTGGTTTCAATTCCAAAATTCAAAATTCGAATGTTCATTTCCTTAATTTAAATGCCAATACATTGCACAGGCCTTTATTCTGAACAAAAAATGAAAAGAAGCTTTAAAAGCTCGATTGCATTTTCTATCTTTTCGTTGACATAACTGTGTTAATAATTGTCATTTTGCCATTGTTGTTATTTCAATTTAACAGTTTAGGTATTCTATGTCACCCAAGATGGTGCAAGGATTCTAACGATACCACACACATCTAAATCGGCTCAGGCGTTTAGAAGTTATGGTATATTTGTTTTAATATCAGGGGACAATCTCACACATTGATCTAGCCCCAAACTAAGCTCTAAATTTGTACTATAGGTACCTATAGATAACAATAAACATACTTACATACAGTCAGTCAGGAACGAATATTAACACTCACGCTCACACAAATATTTGCTTATGCCGGGAATCGAACCCGTAACCGCTAGTTGTAGACAGGGTACTAACTAGAGTAAACCAGTCATCGAACGACCAAAAAAAATGATTTTAAAATGTTCAAGAAATACCTAATAATATTACAAACATTGCCAAACGTGACAAGTTTCATTTGCAACCGAACTCCATACGCTCAAGAATACGCGCGCAATATGGCCGTCAGACGTGTAAATTTGTCACATGAAAGGACGTTTAATTTGCTGTTTCACTAGTTGCTAATTACAACTTTGATTGCTGCGGTTACACTGGAACGCGTTATGGGCTACTGAGCACGTGGCGTTTGCGAATTCGCCCTGTACAGGTGCGGAATTGTATCGAGCGTTTGAGTGACATGGAAATTAGACGTTTGAAAGACGAAACGGCTGCTTTTGTACTAAACAACCGGGCTAGTGCATGTAGGACCATGCTCAGTACTACACACACAACAATCTATATTGAAAAACGACAAGTATGCACGAATTTTCTATTAAAAGTCATTAGATGACATTTAGTATCAACAATTTAGTCATCTGTATCTCAGAAACCAAACACGTCTACGTAGTACTTAAGGTTTGCCTTATAAGTGCGTTATACCTATAAGTAATTTCATTTAAAATATTTTACAGATTTTTTATTACCTGTGTAGTCACGGTACGGAAAGGTTTCGTCACTTTTGGACCTTAACGGCATTGAAATAGAGTCGAAAAGTGACGAGCCTTTTCATACCGTGACTGTAGCTTTAGCTGCAGGACGGGGAGACACGTTACTTTAGCGGAAATTACACTTTTCGAGTACAACATTTCCTAAACGGTCCTCTAAATCTAAAAATTGATAATTACGTGTAGCTAATATATTTTTAAAGCCTATCCAATAATATGTCACTCAATGTCACATAGTAAAAAAAATACCATAGCTTTGCACGAAAAAGGTACACGATTTTTTATAGTAGGAATTTGTTTAAAACATTCTGAAACCGTTCAAGAATATTGTGTTACATTATATAGTTCTGAGCAATAAACTAAAAGTAATCAAATGTTTATGTTAATAAAGCTAATCAAAATCAATTATGTTAATGTGCTGATTGATAATTTCCCTAATTGACTTACATCACTATCATAGCACACACATATTCACGCAACACACATTATAACATAATTTGTGTTAAGTTAAGATTCTAATAAAAGTTTAAGAAAGTGGTTTTTTTCATCAATAATGACGTAACTTCGCTTTATAAGTAGGCAGATGATTAAGTTTCTTAATACACTTTTAAATTGACATGTTTTTTTAGACCCGTTTAAATTTAAGAAGAAAAAAAACGTTTCCATAAGCTTCACTTCCTTCTTAACCTCTAAACCTAAATCCTAAAACCTTCCCCTTGAATCACTCGAGCATAGTACATAAGCGGCCTTTACACGGCCCTTTACACGGCACGGGTCGGACCGCGGGAAACGCCACGCGCCATTCCACGCTGGCGCTGTTACGCTGTTATTAGTTTCCGAGATATTGATCATTTTAATCGGAATTTTTGTCATTTTCCTTATGTCCGTGTTACGAAAAACCCCTAAATTCATGTATTAATTCTTTTTTTTTCTGTGTTTTCTTGCATGATTAGAATCACTATGAACTAAGGAAGTTTTTAAAGCCATATGTTTTTTTTTCATTACAAGTTTTTGAGTAAACGCATAAAGTTTATTTTTCCATACTAGGTGAAAAACAAACGCGGGGTTCTCTTAGTATGGAGAAAGTAACTCTGTGCGTTTGCTCAAAAAGATATTATAAAAAAAAGGTTGGCATGTAGCTTTAAAAACTTCCCTAGTTCATAGTGATTCTAATCATGCAAGAAAACACTAAAAAAAAAAAAAACATGAATTTAGGGGGTTTTCGTAACAAGGAAAAATGACAAAAAATCCGATTAAAATGATCAATATCTCGGAGACTAATAACAATTGCTGAACATACATGGGGGTTAAATCGATAGCTTATGAGCTGCTCTTTCACCCCCTTAAAGCTGTCGAACCCGCTACCAAACACCCTGTATAACCTTATGACCTTTAAATTAAGAGTTAAGTGTCCATTATTGGTGCCTTAAGCTAAAATTGTCGAACATTGGTGCCGTCACCCTACAAAGGGACAGAAGGCGGGAAGGAACTTTGTTTTATACCTACTATATGTAAAGAAACTGATACATTTTTTGTATCCCAATATTAGTTTACACGGTTTATGCACACCTAAACAATTACCGATTGTTTAAGAAATCATGCCGCTTGTTGATAATAAGGTTTAAATTTAACAGTTTTTACTAGCATTATAATCTTTACACTGGCGTAATTTCCATGAGTCGTTATAATGGTAAATCTGGATTGATCTCATGGGATAATAACCTTTGTGCTGTATAAATAGTCGGGCATTACGCATGTGGAATGGTAGTTGGTAACAGGGTACAATGAACGGTATTAAACCGAGAATTACTCATGAGACACACTGACTACTGGCATATCGAACAAACTGTAGAAAAAGGTTTTTATGTTTCGTCGATGGTAAATCAGCACAGCATATGGTAAGAAGTTACTGCCTTCTATGAACGAACTATAACGGTACTATTTTCATAAAAACGGCTTACCAAACGGTCGGCGCGAGCCAAGACATACAAGCGAGTTTTAAGCTACTTAATTGAGAATGCACGCCCTCATATCTTGTTCGTACACTCCGACGGGACTATTTAAAGTCGCAGGTTATTAATTCGTCCGTCGAGTTTTAAATTGAGTTTAACAGAAACATAATATGGCGTCGCGTCGATATCAATCAACGCGCTGCTGCATTCATATATACCAAACTACCGAACGCGTGTTTCCTCCCCCCCCACTCAACAGAGAGTTGTTATAATTTTAACGTGTAAATCTTGTATCTGTCTATTCACTTGACAGTTTCACGTTAGCATAGTATCCGAAACAAAAATGCTTTTAACCGTCCGCGGATACCTATCTATCCCAATGTGTGGAAGAAGGAACAGCTGATTAGTTATCACTTGATTGATCTACTTAGTTGGATCGCTACTAGGAACATCTATACCAGCAAACCCAAATTCATACATACAGACTGCTAAAATCGTAACGCTTCCTCTTCGGTTCGCCGTAGATAGGTGTGTAAAAATATTGACAGCACTAAAAGTAATTTTTATTTTGTGTAAAAAAAAAAATACTTATAATTTTACCCCCTTACTAATAAACGTTGAGTACCGGTGGTATAGCTATACAATGTTTTGACCTTATCTGTCAAATTCAAATGTCACAATGACAAATAAGGACAAAACATTGTATAGCTATACCACCGTTACTCGACGTTTATTAGTAAGGGGGTTATTATTCTACCCATTTATACTGCAGGTAGAGTGAACCACTGTTCCGTTTGTTTTTTTCTTTGGCAGTGAGTAATAAAGATTGAACTTCAGCCAAGAATTTAAAGTCCTTGAGATGAAACTGCGCTGACCTTAAACTTGAGCTCCTGTATCTTTAAAACAAGGTAGGGACTGCTTTACGACTTACGGAACATTTCTGGAGCTAATCCTTATCTACTATTTGAGCGCCCTTAGTGAAAACTTTTTACTTAAGATTTTACTCGGAAAATACAAGTAGGTACGGTCCCTTGGGGCAGGTTTTGATGGTTGACCCCTGTCTCCCATTGATTTATTTTTCCTTCAGGATTTTAAAAATAATTTAGTAACAACAGCAAGGGAACCAAATCACAGACTGCAGACGACTTTTTTCTCATTTCGCTATATGTATAGGTATAACTCGACGAACGAGTTTAAGTTGTCCCGTCAGAGCATATGAACAATATTTTAGGGTGTGAATTCTCAATTAGATAGCTTAAAATTCGCTCGTATGAACTCGCTCAACTCGCTCACTCGATCAATAATCAACCGTTTTTAAGGTGTAAATGTATAATCATAAAATGTTGACTTATATCCTATTTGTGTATGCCTAAGTTATGCAATACAATACAATACAAATCTCTTTATTGCGATCATTATATTTAATTCGAAACAAATAATGACGTTTTTTTGTGCTTTTCAACATGGTAAGCAACAGGCGGTCTTATCGCTACATAGCAATCTCTTCCAGACAACCTTTACAGCAGAGACGTTCTAAAAAATAGGCATCTCCACCACCAAGTAGGTTATATTCAATATTCATCATCCATAATGCATATTATGCATAAAAATTATTTGAAAAACGAAAAACTAACGAACAATTGGAAATAACTACAATACCGGGAGTTATTTTATTTTAAGTCTTTTATATCGCGAGTATTCGAAAAAAAAAATAGCTTGATCGGGTTCTGTATAATTTAGCGACGGTAAAAGTTCAACCGGTGTCTTCGAATTTAAGTATACGCTTCGTTAAACCCCCAGGCTTGGCTACCTTGTAATAAATAAGAAAGTACTGTACCCAAGTTGAGAAATAGTATTTTAAGTTGTTTTTACTCTGTTACAGTTTATGTTCTTAATACTTTATAGATAGCCCGGGAATATGTAAAAATAGTTCGTTAATAAACGGTAATTAATAAGTTTGACATACCTACTTCAATCTACCACCAGTAAACATTAGGTACCAACATTGGGCTTAATACTAGATTTTTATCCAAGGGATGAAAGTGGTTAATTACACCCGAGATAAAGTAAAGGCCGAGCCACACCGGTTGCGTGACGTGCACGTGCACGTGCGCGTTCGCTTTCCACTGCGTTGTATAGTGACATTTCGTAATGAGAATTCATACTATACAACGCAGTGGAAAGCGAACGCGCACGTGCACGTGCACGTCACACAAGCGGTGTGGCTGGGCCTTTAACCTATTTTTGTAAAGTATTCTTTATCTCTTCCTGCCAATCAAATGTCACAATGACAGATAAAGACAGAGCATATTTCTAGCACACTTTAGCTATTGCTATAGCGCGTTTATGATTAAGAGAGTTAGGCTGCACGAGCGCTACGGGGAAAATTAAAGTTCAAAAGCAAATTCTACTTTTCATGTAGACTACGAGAAAAGTAAACTAAAATGATCTTTGTTGTCGTCACAATTTAATACAGTCTTAAATAAACTAAAATAAACAAATGGTAACATTCTATTTATGACACACATACACACATACATAAAGTCACGCGTTCTTTCCCAGAGTGGGGTAGGTAACGCTACAGAATTGATGAAACTATTAAAAACGAGTTTTAAGTAACCAGAGTTATTGCGTAAATAACAGGATTATTTCATGGTTTAGTAATAAACAAGCCAAACATGCCAAAATTTTGACCAATTCTATTATACAATAACTTTTCTCTGTAGGGATGGCAATGTCATTATTATCCACATATAAAAAAGTATAAAGAAATCCTTACTGCCCGTAAAATAGAAATGACAATATTGTACACGTCTCTAATAAACAAACAATATATTTGAAACGACACTGCGTTTGACATCGTGTTTTCCCTGCCTCGATGAACAGTATTGTTTTATTTTGCCTTTTTACTAAAAATACATGGACCTTTTTTAAATTTAAAGGTGACTTTGAAAAATAAATATATACGGGGCTTTAGTTACTTATATTTACTTATACGTAGATAAATAAATACTTTAATACATATAAAATATCCATGACTTACGCTCAAATACTCGCGTTTATCACACAGATGTTAGGCATTCACACTGATAACTAGGCCCTCCGTGTCGTTGGGAACCTTACAGGAGAATCTATGTATACTAATATTATAAGGCTCAAGAGTTTGTTTGTTTGTTTGTTTGCTTGAACGCGCTAATCTCAGGAACTACTGGTCCGATTTGAAAAATTCTTTCAGTGTTAGATAGCCCAATTATTTAGGAAGGATATAGGCTATATATCATCACGCTAAAACTAATAAGAGTGGAGAACCAATGAAGAATGTTTCAAAATCGGGGGGTTCATTTTCCTTTTGAGATCTTCCGCTGCGTGCGCTGGGTAAACGGTTAAAGTTTTGCAAAAATCATCTATAACAGAATTGTTCCCCTTTAAAAGTTCTAAAAAAAAGTCCGCCATAGCATATGTCTATCTTTTAAGGTTGACTCACTATAAACTTTTTTATGCTAACCAAATTTGGTCTATAATAATGCTTTATTTGCGAAGGTGTTTTTATAAACATGATATTAATCCTTATCCAAAAAATACGTGATTCATCACAAGTATTTAATTTAAAACAAAATTGCCCTTTAAATCATTCGATTTCAATGAATATCTTAGGAGATGTCGCAGTTTAAAATAAACATCGCAGCAAAAAAAAAACACCTACTATGTAAACAAAGTCGCGGGTTAAAGTTATCGTTAGCCCAAAGCATGAGGGCATAACACGTACAAATTATAATTCGTGCTTATAATTTGTACTAGATGGCACCACCGGTATCATCAGGAATATTATTTTCTTCATTTCCGTTAATGAAGGAAAAGTTAAGCTTTTATTAATCAGATATACCTTAATTTAAATGCAAACATCATTCTTTACATAAATTTAAGGCTTTATTTTAGAAACTAAGAATGGCATTTTTTTGCGGTACACTGAACGGCCATCATTAGCTATTGAACTTGCTACGTGATATTCATTAGATCCGCTAGATGGTGCTATACGAAGACGTTAGCGCCGAAATGTGTCGTCGCGGTCACTCTCGGTATAGATATTCAATGGAACAACATTTAATTAAAGCGTTTGTTATTTCTTATCCCAAAAATACGAAAGTTTATTTATTTTAACACCACAATAAATAACTTCCCAAGTATTTTTCACTATGCGTTTGACACAAACAAAACTAAAAGTTATCTTCCTTACTCTCGTGTTTTTCGTATCTGTCCATCATTTATTAGTGAAACAAGTGAACATAATTGTAGTTTGTATAGCTATCTATATGCAACTGCGACTATTTTTAACCGACTTCAAAAAAAAAGGAGGTTCTCATCTCAATTTATCCTGTATGTATGTATGTTCGCGATTATCTCGCGTTTGGCTGAACCGATTTTGATGTGGTTTTCATAAAAGTATTTGTTACACTAAGGAGGTTTTAGTTATTTAACCGACTTAAAAAAATAAGTTTCTCAGTTTGAACTTTTTACAGAGTTGTCCGAGTTAAAAAAATATTTTTTGGTTTGATAGAGTATACTTCCGAGGTAATCCCATTGTCACCAATCATGAGTCTAAATCTGAATCTGGATCCGTGAGGAATTGAGGGAACTCCTCAAATATCATAGGCATAGGTACATACAGCGATTTTAGTATTTTTAGTAACAAGTCCAGCATTTGCATTCAGCAAGTATCATTTGGTGAAGTGGAACTGATGATGAAGACCACAAATGGCCTCCTCAACTCCTCAACGGTAGGTACCTATTTCAAGGGTGGCGATAAGATACCTCGATTAAGATAGTTCAGCAATTGTAACGTGAATGTTTAATTGTTTAAATATGACTATGACTTTCCCGAGGCGTTGCTTGTTTAATTAAAGGCCCAGCCACACCGGATGCGTGCGCGTAGACGTGACGGGCGCTTGCGATTTACACTGCGTTGTATAGTGACATAGGTGGTCACATTTGCCTACAAATACCTACCTATGGCTTCGATTTAGACAGTCAAAAGTCCTTAAACATTTTTATTGTTAGTTACCTACATTTATTGTTACCTACCTACTTAAAAGTAAGATATAAATTAAGGTCAATTTTATTGACTATTTTAGATGAGTATAAATAAAATATATTTAGTGCACGGACCTAAAAAAAAGGACGTAACGTTGCCCTAGACAGGAATGAAGCATGCAAGGTCGGCAATTTCGTTCGTTATAGGGAACGCACGCAGTTTACGTGTATGCCAATTTGCATTCTTGACTCATGATAAGACGAGGAAACACGTCCGTATTTTTTTAGGTACGTACTTTAATAGTGTTAAAATGTTGTATGGACGCGTGACGCGTCATCACTTAGGTTCTTTAGCTTTTAAATCCCAATATAAACCTACTAGCTGTCCGCGCCCGAGCCGCCAATACTTAATCGATTACAATTTTTTCACAATCGATTATACATGTGCATCCTATTTTATTAGCATGATGATGATGATGACGATGGTGATCGTGATAGTGATGATGCTGACGGTTATAGTGATGAATTGATGATGATGATGGTGATGACGATGATGATGATGATGGCGATGAATTGATGATGATGATGATGATGATGATAATGATGTTGATGATGATGATCAAGATGATGATGATGATGATGACGATGGTGATTGTGATGGTGATGATGCTGATGGTTATGGTGATGAATTGATGATGATGATGGTGATGCCGATGATGGTGATGATGGTGATGAATTGATGTGGATGATGATGATGATGATGATGATGATGACGATGATGATGATGATGATGATGATGATGATGATGATGATGATGATGACGATGGTGATTGTGATGGTGATGATGCTGACGGTTATGGTGATGAATTGATGATGATGATGGTGATGCCGATGATGGTGATGATGGTGATGATGGTGATGAATTGATGATGATGATGATAATGATGATGATGATGGTGTTATCGATGATGATTATGATGACGATGATGATAATGATGATGATGATGATGATGATGATGATGATGATGATCTTTTATTTTCCTTATAGGTGATGTGAAAAGCAGTATGTGTCACACAGTAGCAAAATTATTTCCACCTTGGGCGTTAACACTTGAATCCCTCACTACGCTCATGATTCTATTTTAGAATCCTTCGCTTCGTCACGCTTCGTTCAAGATTCAATGTACGCCCTCGCCATAAATATGTCATTTTGCTTCCTTGATACACAAATAACTATTACGACCTACCAAATTCATATAAGTACCTATATATCTACATAAATAAAAATAAAAAAATATAAAAATCGGTCGAGCCGTTTCGGAGGAGTTCGACCACAAACACCGTGACACGAGATTTTTATATAAGTAAATAGATCAGTTCGTTTTTAACGGAGGTTCAAACCGCATCAGTTTAGAGCTAAAGTACTTACGTAAATTATATATATACATATATGTAATTATATATATATATATAAATAGTACAAGTATAATAAATAATTATTCTGTTCTTTCACTTACTAGTCTAACTACGGCGATGCGCATCGTTTGCAAATCACTAAGAAAGTGAATAAATAGATAGGCAAACAAAAGGTAGTTCACGCCGAAACTTGATCACAAGGACCCAATATTTTTGCAAAAATATGCTTAAAGAATGTAGAATCAACGTTTAGTTTTATATGACGGCGCGCTGCGGCGGCGGCAATTCATAAAGCTTTGACAAAAATGCCATCTGTCGAACTGATTGCGAGGTTACGTGCCGTTCATAGCTTAGCAGACATGTCGATTGTGCTGCCACTGCTGGCGAAACCACAGAAACTTATAGGGCCGGCGGCTATCGACTTTAGGACGGCAACCATTTTCGATTCGCGACTGAGTATCTGTAGAGTTCTGTGCCCAAAGTAACTATTCCACGTGGACGAAGTCGCGTGCAGAATCTAGTATCCTATATTTCACGTAGGCCTAGCCCGGCCTCGGGATTTCATACACATCGTTGGATTTTACGAGTATGGGCAGATCCGTACACTCGTACAGGGTCCCTGGAAATCCCAATCATGTGGATAAAAACCTACTTTACGAGTACAATCGACTTTCTAAATCTTTTGATACGCGATAAAGATATAGATGCAACGCTTAAACAAGGTAACTATGATCGACTTGATAATTAATCTTATCAGAAGTCAATCTTCGGATTTTGATTACAAGATCAACTTCGACAATAAATTGAATGGAGAGATTTAAATTGATCAATCAATCTATTAAAAAAGAAAAGGGAATATAAGGAACAAATTAACTGATCTGTATCAAATTATTTAGGAGTATTCTATATCTGATTCTTACTGATATGAATGGATGAGTAGTATGATTGCTTATCTGTTTTTTTTAAATACATTGATTTAAACTACTTAACACGATATTTACACCGAATAATCGTTTCTCGTGACCGTGGCTGTTGTAACACAGGCGAAACGTTATGATAAATCTTCTTTATTACAAGATTAAGTCTCGTATTTTTGTATTCATTGGTATCATTATTGTATTGATTGAACCCTTGGAACACTAAAATATCACTTGCACTTGACCGGCTTTTTCTTAACTTTTCAGATATAATTTTATAATATGTGAGTTGTTACATATGACCACAAAATTCAGCCAAATATTTCCAGGTAGTGTTCTATGAGTTTATATGCAACTTTAATTATTGCTCATCGGCGAACACAATTCTTAAATTTGAAATGGAAAAAATGCCAATTAACTACTTACGCAATAACAAAATATTTTGTTTTAGTTTTTTCTACATATTGCTATATAAACTGCATTTGGGCAATGTAGAAGAAGAGCTCTGGTAACATGTTTTTTTCACTATGGCACATGTTTAAGTTTTAATCACGTACTTATTACAAACAATACTGTATAACGTTGGCGATATTCTTGTCCAAATGTTTCAATATAATCTCGACTTTCATTCAACATATTTCATGTGCATCAAATCTTGCACGAAGCGTAAAATCGACCATCACCCATATTTACGAACGATGCGGTCAAAGTGGCGGCCATAAAGCCGTTTCCTTACTGAACCGGCCAAGTCATCCCCAGTGTAACTAGACCCCTAACTCCTACCGATCCTTCTCCTCTACGATCCCTTAAAATTAAAATGCAGGAGGCGAGGAAGGTCAGTGTTTGTTGGTCTCGAAGCCATGTAACGTTTGGTAACAGCATGCGGAATAAACTATGATAACACCGTCGAGGTCCGTCTTTGGTGTTAAATTTCTCGCTTAAGGGATGTTTATGACAGGCCTGTTATTTAACTATTCAGTTACTGCTAACTTTACGGAAAATTGTTTCAGATACGAAACAAGTAAGTAAGTAAGTGAGTACCAGTGGGCCTAGTATGGCAGCGTCTATATCGCGTGTCAAACGTGGATAAAGCATCCGTCACTCTCGTACTTATTTACGTGTCAGAAGGTGACGGATGCCTTATCCAAACTTTGTCACGCGATAAACGCAGCCATGTTAGGGCCCCTGGTAAACTTGTAACGTTTGAGGGGTGTAGTGGTTTCTAAGTTAATGTTAATGACGACGTCGTTCCATAGTGCCGATTTTTCATAGACCACTTTGAAAAAGGAACGAGAACTTAAATTGTTTTGTAGGTATCTGAGTATGGCGGTAAAAGACACACAAGAGTGACCTACGATTGTCATCTGTTTACAAGTACCTAATTACATTTCTTACAAGTTCAATTCGTTTTACAATAATTACGGGGAGATGATTTTTTAACTAGCTTAAAAGTAACACTGAAAATTTTAAAATTAGGATTTTCATTCAACAAAAATCGTGTCTTTTTAAATTATCAACTGCTTTAAGTAGTCTTTATTAGGGCCGTCGTTCGCCGCCATGCAGCCTACTGTAGTTAGGTTTGGGTTTGTGGGAGCTTTTGTGCAAGTTTAAACAAAGCTTACAATTCGTTAATTAATTCAGTGATTCCAGTGGGAATCCGCATCGTATTTAGCAGTAGAGAAACCAATTGCTTCGTTTGTGGTAGAAACGGATTGTTACTATTATGTACAATACAGTTTATACTTCAGTACCTTGTCTATTTAACGTCATGTTTTAACTGCCATATGAAATTGTCATTGAGGATAAAGTGACAAGGTACTAAAGTGTAAATATATCTTTGACGTCGACTGTACCGTGCCTCTTGATATCTTACGATTAAATGCGAAAGTTTGTGTGTTTGTACACAGATATACACGTAAAAATTATAACATCCCACCTTTTGCGATGAGGGTTAAAATGGGGTCATTTTGCTTTTGAGTATATATGAAATGTTTTTATTACTTGTGTATATGAAACATATTTTAAAACGGATGCCTGAATACTCTCTTGCGGATAAAGTCGTAGTGAAAGAAATCAAAGACAGAAGAAGAAATCTAAAAATATGGCCCAATATCACACTGGCATAATAGATAAAGTAAATATACCTATGTGTATGTATACTCTTTATTGTACAAGAACAAAAAAGAAATACAAAACACAGGCAATATAACAAAAAAACAGTACAATGGTGAACTTATCCCTTTAAGGGATTTCTTCCAGATAATCCTTGTTGAAAAATGGTTAAATAATTACCCTAATGACAAACACAGATACACAACACACACTCACACGCAAGCAGACACACACACCCACACACACACACACACACACCCACACACACACACACACACACACACACACACACACACACACACCAACACACACGCACACAAACAACACACATACGCATACAAACACACACACACGCAGGCACACAAACACACACACACGCACACCAACACAAACACACATTTTTTCTTACTAAAAAAATTGTATATGATTTTAAAGTGCAATTCGTAGCTATAAGTCTGAATGTTCTAATAATATTGTACCTACTATTGGGGAAGACACTGGAGACTGTAACACAGTGAGAACTAACACAGTCTGCAGGGCTTCAACTGTATGTTAGCTATGTAATTTGGAACATTTATTATTATTATTAATTATAGATATTTATTTAATTTTCTGTACATTAGGTTTTTTATAACAAATATTCAAATATAAAAGTAAAATAACAATACTAATACAAAAAAATTGACATTATAAAAAACCTAACCCACGAGTGCCGCCGGCAGCGGGGCAGGGCTCAAGCTACCGGTGGTTAGGGCTGCAGAAAGAGGAACCTCCTCACAATGCGTGCCGTGTCGAGGAGTACTGCCTTCTGTATCTGGCCCTTGATCCAGCCATCTAGCGAGAGTCTCTTGAGGTGTTGGTCGAGTTATTATTATTATTAATCAAACAGTCATAAATAAAAAGAAAACTAGTAATAACAACAATAAATAAATAGATAAATACACTATCCCAAAACCAATATTACGATATAATATAAATACATGTATACTGTAACAATAAATACACACATAAGTTAAGGATCACTTACAAGCTACAATTTCTTAAGTAGTCGTGCCAAAATTAATGATGATGAAGTTTATGATACTGATACTGTAGTTAAGCGAGCATTTAATTAAATTAATTAACATTTTATGTTTTGCTGAGCTCACATAGTTCACAGTTAAGGTCCAGACTTTATAATCCTACCATGTTTTTATTATTATGTAACGATGTTACTTGTATTACGATACTTTGAATAATTTAATAAATAAATTAATTAGTGAGTGTCTGCGATATTAACCGGGAGGCTAGAAAAATGCGTCTTCCTCTTAGATAGACGAGGAACTATCTGCCTGAGCCATATAATTATACATTTTATAAGACAAGCCTCCTTTTTGCATATAATACATTCTTCTCCATAGGTACATTATTAATAAATGTATCCTCTCTTTTCTCCCCGTTTCGTGGGTCTAGATAATTGAAATACCTACATATATACAACGTTCTGTAAGTTTTAAAATTTGTTATGTTGTAAGATGAATAGGTTATTAGATACATCAAAAAATAAGCGATTCTTTATTGCCCTCATTTTCGATGTCTAGGGTTTTATTCCTATAACTAGCTATTTAATAAATATCTTCCAGCAGAAGCTTCATTGTTTATCTAGCTAAGACAACTGTCTGTGATAAACACTTACCCCTTATTTAAAACGCGCAATATTTAAAGTGTGCTGAAAGTACTGTTTTCATCACTATTATGACATTTGAATTTGACAGAACTAAAATACTTTAACTAAAATAGGTTTATTGTGCGTTTATGAATAAGAGGGGTAGATGTAGAAAAACATTATGTTACGTATGTTTTAACCCTTAATTTGGCAGTGTATGACATACCATACATACCATAAGGTTCACATTTTTTGTTTGATTTGCGTTTTTATTTTTTTTCTGATTCAAAATCAAAAAGGGTTTGAATTCCCGACTTTTTTTATTTTTGCCAAATTAAGGGACATACTCAAATACTTAGAAAACCTCCAAGACTCAAAAACAAACACGCGCTTATTTCACATATTTACCCTTACTGAGAGTCAAACCTGGGACCGCTTTGTAGGCGTCATCACTACCAACTGAGCTAACCGCGTCGTGAACACAATATAACATATGAAAAAGAAAATTGTTTTAAATGTTTTAGTTACAAGGGAGCCTACCGTTTTGCTGTAACCTTGAATCTTGAATTTTAAGTCAATATAGATATTTTCCCAAATTTTTCACGTCATAAAAAGCAATTTCTACTTAATTTTTTTATTTCCGTAATATCAAAGCCGCTTATAACCTAAGTCGGTTAGGTTAGGTAAGACATGTTACTATAAAAAAAAGGGAAATATGTGACGGGAAATATCTTTTTGGCAAATGAAAATTGGGAATTTGACTAATTCGGCCAAAATCATGTTGCCAAAATCACGGCAATGTCCCAGAAAACTGTACTCAAAAGTTTTAATTACAGGTACCTACGTTGGTAATTGCGTTGCATAATTAGCACTCCTATAATGCTCATAATGGGTCCAAACAGCTGTCGCAGTTCTTTGTAACAGGGTAGCAAAGTGACGTGGAATTGCGTTGTTTCGCTGAGAGTTGTATACGCATGAGTACGTATGCCATCACAAGTGCTTAGCGGTACAAGTGTTGGGCGAGAGCGAAATAAATTAGTTCAGGGCATATTTTTAGTTGTTTCGTTAAATCTGAAGAACGTAAAAATAGAGAATAATAAGGTTGTAAAAAGGTCGTTCATTAAAAAAACTTTTGTCTAGCTTTCTTGTAAACCTGACTCATAAATCATTTCTTACAATACATTGTGCTACTGGAAAGTGACTCCAGAAACGTTGTTTTTTTTCCAAAACAGGATTTTCCTTACAGTCCTTATGCAGGTACGCATTTGTAATTAATGACTATTTCTCAGTTTTAGGGTTCCGAAGTCAAACTAGGAACTCTTAACTAGTGCTTGTTTACGGAGACGCGGGGCGTCGCGCGTAGCGTTGGGCGGCGCGGTCTGCACTAAATTCAAACATATGGCGTTGTATAAAAGCGTTTACGGATAAGCGGTTTTACGCGCGTTTGCTGGAAAAAACGCCCGACGCGCCGCACAACGCCAAGCCTCACGCCACGCGCGACGCTCTGCGTCTCCGTCATGAAGCCCTTATAGTTTCGCCATTTCCGTCTGTCCATCTGTCCGTCTGTCCGCAGTTTAGCTTAGAGACTCTTGGTACTAAAAAGCTGTAAATTGGAGAAGTATATTTACATTACACCGACAATATTGTAAAGTAAAATCTTGAAATATGCTGTCTTTCTGATACACATGTTAAGCAAAGGTAAAATTATTGTCTTTACATTATAACAACGAGTAAGGTATCATTGGATAGCTCTTATAAATCATTATGTACATGTTTATATCAATTTTTAGATTGGGGGGACAGTTTACGAAATATTGAACTCGAAAAGTGTAATTTTCGCTCGAGTTGCGCGTCCCCCAAAAGTCAAAACTGCAAGTGATAAAAATCTAAACAATAATTAAGATGAAAGCACAATAGTAGACTATTGGTTCTACAGATGTCAGGTGACTAAAGTGTTTCTTTCTACTAAACATCATCTAAGAAAGCACCAAATAACATTAAATAGAAATTTCATACTTTTTGTTATTCGAAATAGTTTGTGTTTGTAGTAACGGCATTGGAACAATATACTAAGCATGTTTCGACATGTTTTTTAATTATTATTTGGTCATTAGGTAATTTTTACCTTTTTAAAACTTAGGGCCTTATTAATTGCGCTGCTGTGGAAGGCGTGTGCGCAATTTTCCTTAGTTTTAATGTTTATTTTTATTTTTGTGTTGTATATTTAGATATTTTTTACAATGTTTGTAATAATTTTTAATATGAGTTATGCTACTTGAAATAAATGAATTTGAATTTGAATTTAATTAATAAAATGAAGTAACCGTGGAGTAGCAAAGCCATGTTTTGTCTCTATCTGTCACTGTGACATTTGAATTTGACAGATAAGGACAAAACAAAAAAAAAGTGGCCGCTTCTAACAAGATTGAGATTGTTGTGCATATGCGTCTTGATTCTATACAACAAAATCTTAGATAGGTCAACTAAGATGTCAGTTGAATGATTAAAGAACTTGATGTTGTTACCTACTAGCTTTGGTTCATCATTATAAGTTATATATCCATAACTAATATCATAACTATTGTATCAAAACACACGGCAGTGTGTCCGGTCAAGTTTGAAGAAAAAGCCGAGCGATACTGAGGTGTTATTCTCTCAAAAAACGGCGGTGGGTCGGACGAACGAACGAATCGCAGCGGCGAGTTTAAGTAGTCCCGTCCGAGCGAACAAAACACATTTTAGCACGTGCATTCACAATTAGGCAGCCTTATACGTTCGAGAAGCCATGCTGCCATATTGAATAACACGCGCTAAAATGTGGTTTGTTCGCTCTGACGGGACTACTTAAACTCGCCGCTTGGACAATCACTCGTTCGTCCGTCCGTCCGTCGTTGTTGAGAGAATCACACCCCTGTAGTGTGTATGTTTACGCGAACCCATTCAGCCCTTTTTCGCACCCTCGTAACTTTTTTCCCAGCACAGCCAGGAACATAATTTTTCCTTCATACTCGCTTAAGTTTCTAACTCAGCCCTTACAACTGCACGCTGTTTCCATTACATCCAGACACGTTGATGCGTCTATAATAAATCCTGAATGTAGTTGAAGTGGCAATTCCCTCTCTTTTTCTTTTGAATATCATACCGTGGTACGCTTTTAACCTTTAATCAAAAGGCTTGAAAAAGCATGCCTGGAAAATGAATTATGAGTTTTCTTTTGTTTCATGCACAGAGTTATATAATGAAAAAATAGGGACGGATTTTGGGTTAAGGTTGTTAAAAATTTATGTAGATGTTAAGGATATTTTTTTTTTTGGATAAAGGCAGTTTTTTATGGAAAAATATAAAACATATTATTCGAAGTATAACTTATTTAACTTACTCGAACATTTTTTAAAATTAATCTTCGGTTTGCATTTTGCGAATGCAGTTTGCATTTGAAAAAAATCAAGATATCCAAGACCTAAGGTCATAAAAAGACAGAAAAAAATGGCCATATTTTGGAAATCAAAATGGCGGTATTTTATTTAGAATATTCTAAAAATAGGTCATAGAAACCGATATAGGATATTTATTCTACTATAGTAAAGCCTAGTTTAGCTAACACTCGCCGTTATAACCCTTTACTGTCATGAGAGCCACAACGTTAAAAATACCAAAGCAAGATGGGCTTATAAACGTGGTAGCCCAGGTAAAGTTGAATAAATGCTCTTGTTAATTACCACGATGACTTCAGTCAATTGTCATGAGATTTACGCGCCGACACGGTTACTGACGGCCACCGAATTAATTATTTTGCTCGTAAATATTATGCGTCGCCTTAACTTGTCAAGTGTCGTTTGCACACTTGGGGTACACCCTAATTTGAAACAATTTCAAAGCCAGGCGTTTGATGGACTTACTGTCATATCGACTGTTGTATTATATTGTTCACTTTATATAAGCGCTCTCAATAAAAAATCTTCCACAATTAACATAGTCCCAAATTAAGTTCCAGGCTTACTATACGTACCAAAAAACGATAGTGGTACAAATAGGTAACAATTAAGACATAAAGGCACAATAGCTAAAGTATGCTTAAAATAATGCTTTGGCCTTATCTCTCATTGTGACAATTAAATTTGACAGAAAGGACAAAGCATAATTTTGCTAAAATAGGTGAATAGGAATAGGTGATAGGTGGATAGGTATGAATAAGGGGTGAGAAACAATTACACGTACACATCAAACAAATATTTGCATTTAGCGGAAATCAAATTATTTTTGAGTGGCGCCATTTTATAGTAATATCTATATAACAGTCGAAGAATCTTATTTAAGGCATACAAACATATGTACTCTAGTGGTAAATGGGATCTGAGAGCCATATGCATCTACATTCCACGAGAGCCTTATGCATCAACACTACAATCACAAGACTGCAATCCTAAGACTGCGGATGCGCTGCCAACCCTGAGGACTAAGGTAGAATGACTCTATTCTATTAATTTCACCGGTTGTCTTATACCCACACCGGAACACAACAATGCGAACACCTATGCTGCTGCGTGCAACGGGCGGTATACTATTTAACCCTTGTGCCTCTTATTACTGTCTACCTTATAAATGGCTATCGATTATTTGCAGACTACGCATTGTACCCTTGGGCAATCCTCGACTCTTGCGCAGAGGCCTTATTATATTTTTGCGGTGAAACGTATTATTTTCTTAAACTATGCCTCTATTCTAGGCGGTCAAATCTAAATCATATTTAACTTGTTACGGTATTGTTTTAAACTCGTACTACTCCTACTACTCGTATAAATTACTGTCAAGAAAATAAGAGCTATCAAAACGTTGACAATTTGACAACAGGTCAAAAATGTTATGGTTTTTACCGTGTTGAATACAGCCTGGTCTTGCGGTACTCTTCCTGTCCTGCTGGTCTTAATCACGTTTTTTTTATTTCGTTTTCTGAAATAAAAATCTGAATAAACTACGTCAATTTTCAAAACATCAAACTTACCTTTGTGTAGCATGATGTATAGTTGTAGTGTTTGTGTGTTGTTTGGCTTTCAGAGGTTCTACAAATAACACTGTGAAACTCTCTGTTTTAGTTCCATGCTAATACTAATCTACATATTTTATACACTGTGCTGTTGTCAAAATAAGTCATTGGCAGAGCATAGGTAGTATAGTTCGCTCACTAATAGTGACCGATTGCCGAGATAAATTGGCTTAGATTGGAGATTGTTTTTTAAATTACGGACTTTACAATTTCAAAACTTTTGTAATACATTCAGTTACCTTATTAGGCAGCGCATTTTTTTAAATAGTTGTGCCCCAGTAGCATCCTAATTAGATATAATAACATCCAGAACAGCCAAAGCAAAGCTTTACTTTACATTTTGTTCGTATGTAACACAAATACGCTAATTGTTTGCCAAACTATTGAAAATGTTATAAAATGTTAACTAGAAACTCAACGATATTCTAAAAGTATTATCTTTTTCATTTTTCCAGGATTTTCTCCGGCAGCAAACCTAGTTTGGCTCATTAGCATATTGTGCTTGGATAGTCTGGATTGTATAATCCAGACATTTCCGAGCCGCGTCGTAAAATTGAGCTCGCCAGCAAATCAGCCAATTATCAATTGTTTCACGTATCGCCTGGTTTATAATTTCCGGTATGCTTTATCATCAGTTTTATGCGCCATTCTGCAACAATGTATGACTTTCTTCAATATGGATGCCACAATGTATGCAATGGGAGAGCTTTATAGCGAGATTGAATTATTTTACTGTAAAAGCTGAGTAATGATTTATAATCAGATTTGCATTGTCGGCTAGCTTTTTGTCTTATATTTGAGCATCAATTTTCTGAACTAGGAATAAAATAGTGTTTGTCGATTCTAAACTTACCTTATGCTATTTTTTTACCAAAGTTGTAGCTGTTAAAACAGGTTTTAAGTAAAAAAATTGACTCTTTTTTAAGTCAACTCAAGTTTTGGCTAAATAGCTTAGGTCTTAAGGAAGATATAGGCCCTGCATTACTGATCGCTCGTTGGAACTCGACTATGGTCATTTGAAGTTTATTTCGATGCTGCTGTTATTAACTTAACTCAATGCGTCATAACCAGTGACATATTTTGGTTTAGAAAGTCCCTTTTTTTAAAAGTGTGACGAAAATATTACCAAATGTAACTAGAAATAGTTATAACTTTTTAACCGACTTCAAAAAAGGAGGAGGTTATACGTTCCACTGTATGTATCTTTTTTTTTTTCTATGTATGTTCACCGATTACTCCGTCAATTGTGGACTGATTGTAAACATTCTTTTTTGGTTTGATAAAGTATACTTCCGAGGTGGTCCCATTGTCACGAACTCGGTAGAGTCTGTCTAATGAAAGCTGAACCTGGATTTTTCTTGGCTGACGAGTCTGGCAACACTATTTAATATGACGTTTGGACTTTGTTGTTGTTAGAAACTTGTCAATTCGAGATCTAAATTGATAAAAATACGGAGTAATCATGCCGTCGACGATAAGAGGCGGTGTCCCGGAGATTCTGTATACTATTATACAGAAGTACAAAGAAAAACAAGAAGAAAGAAAAGCATTATTGATGCAAAAAATTAATTGTTTAGTTACGGTGACCAAATTTATAGGTTAGTACGGCTTTAGTACGGCATGTTCATTTTGATACTTCTTATTTCTCTATGTGCAATCCTAAGTTTAATTTACCTTTTTCTGTCTATTATACGATGAGATTAAGAAATTAAACGAAATTAAATTCGTTTCAGAAAACCTGGACGTGCACGTTGACAAAAGTGTGCTGGAAAACGTAAAGCAGCTGAAAGAGGTTGAGGAAACTGAGTTAGCCTGCCAGACTCAGACGAAATATTTGGAAGAAGTATCTTCAATGACCGGTAATTACTAAAATTATCATTGTCTTTCCCTATATAATAGGTATAGGTACCTATTGTCTGTCCCTATATCATGTTGAATCTCTTAGCATTCACAATTTTATTAAATTAATTTAATAGACAGATGATTAATGTAACTGACACTCATAGTTTCAATAAAACAATAAGGAGGTGTTTAGTTAAAAGATATCATAAACATATTATTTGATATGTATTTTCTGTGTGCGGAGCAAACAGCATTTTGTTGTTTATGAACCAAATGTACACTGTACAGTCGATTTCATAAATATGTGTACACTTTAGTACCTTATCTATTTATTTAATGTCATTTTTGATCGGCCAGATATAAAAGATGTTCGGGTTATATGAGTCTTCCTTGTTCTTAAACCGTTGCGATTAGAACCTTACCGATGCAATTTCATTTCACCTAAACCCAAATGTTTTTAGGGCTGTCGGACTGTACAATGGGGCTGTACTGCGCAACCACACAATGTATTTCTAAATGGTGTTCTGTTTATTTAACACTTTCTTTCTTCTTACAGATATCAGTGTTTCATCTTTAAAAAGAATAAGTAATGAGGGAAAATTAAACAACGGTGTCTTTAGTACTCCCGGAAAAAAGCGACCTCACAAGGCCACGGTGTCTAATTTGGATAGCTTTGACATCCAAGCTATCCGAAATAAAATAAATGAATTTTATATTGTAAAAAAACAAGTGCCTACACTCAGATGCTTATTGGCAGAGTTGAGAGAAAGCATCGGTTTTACCGGATGCCTTGAGACTTTACGCCGAATACTAATGGCAAATGGATACGAATTTAAACAAAATACTGTTCTCCTAGTCACTATTTTTAATTTACTCAATGTTATTGAGCGTACATTTGTAACGACTAAGTTTGTGTTGTTAGAAATAATTATTAATTACATTACTACCTTGTAATGTTACTTTTAAGAATAATTGTATTTTATGATTGGAAAAAATGATCTGCTGGAGTTTCTTGCGGCGCTTCTTCTCCAAGATATAATTGTCGTTAGATAGAGGTGTAAGGGTGATGAGAATAATGTTACCTCTAATTACTTTATTAAAAAGGTTGAATATAATATTCCTCATCATCATTGTTTTATTATGCTGTGTGCGACACAGACGAAAACCTCTCGTATCAATGAAATCTATCAACAGCACGACTAGCACAAGTTGCTCGTGACTTGTTTGTCGCTCGGATCTCCCTTACTATCTAGTCTGTTACGATAGAGACGCACAGAGCGACAAGCGAGAAAATACAACTTGTGCTACACGTGCAGATCACTATATTTTCATGTCAAATATATTTCGAAAAACCAAATGTGCTCCAGTCACTGTCATCGTATTTTACCTAAAGTGCTTTTCATCAAAATATAGCGCTCGTAATAATATATATGAAAATATAGTACGCGTTTCCTCTTCCTTTGTGCCCACCAAAATAAATAAAATAATAAAAGTATCAATATCGTTTATTCCTTCATTGATCGGTAATACCATATCAAGATTTTTTGAATTTGCCGCTTTTTCCCAGGTTCAGCTTTCATTAGACAGACTCTATCTGATGAGGGGATCAGTGAGGAATTTAGGGAACTCCTCAAATATTGTAGGCAAACATATAGCGATTTTAGTACCTATTTTAAGTAACAAGTCCAGCATTTGCATTCAGAAAGTATCATATGGTGAAGTGGAACTGATGATGAAGACCACAGATGGCCACCGGAACTCCTCAACGGTATCGATTTCAAGGGTGGCGAGAAGATATCTCCATTAAGATAGTTGAGCGACTACAACGAAGAATATTTACTTGTTGAAATATGACTATGATTTTCCCGCGGCGTTGCTTGCGGCGCGCTTGAAATAACTTAAAGTTTCATATCAACTCAGAAGTGGGACTACGTAATAGCGTATTATGATCACTAGATAAGAAGTATAAAATAAAATAAATGTTTTAAAAAACAAAAAACCGCCACAATTTTAAAGAAGTTATTTTTTTTGCGTTTTTGAAGCCGGTTTTTTGTTTTTTAAAACATTTTATATTATCATAAACTAAAAAAGTACTGTAAGTAAAAACATGTATGTTTAACATTATTCAAGAAAAAAAATATTTTTCTACCCGGTTGTCACCACTCTATATTATGTCCTCTTGCGAAGAATAGGTATTTTAGCTCACCTAATTCCGATCACTGGTCATAACAATAATTTAGGGCGTGCTCTAGAGGTTACTCGTATGAGGTTGCTTGCTCGATCGACCGATCGCCAAAAAGTACTTTTAGCTCTTTCAAAGTGGTAGAAACCTAACGCAGCGTAAAGCTTACGGGCAAACGGATCAGGTTACGATTGCATCGAGCTGAGCATCGAGATTGTAAATTGTAAATAAGTATCCAGTAGGGCTCTTTACACGTCTAAATATTTGCGTTTCTCTTAAAACAAATATTATGTGCTGGCGAGCCTGAGTTGTACCTTTAGGGTATTATTGACATTTTCAGTTACAGGTTTTGGCCACTAAGCAGAGTGGCCAAAGCGGTAGTTTTAGGATACCTAACTCTGCATGAAGTGACAACTTTATTTTGCCGGTTGATACTTCTTCGATGAAATGTTTTAGAAAATAAAACCCCAGTAATGTTAAGCGTGCTGGCGAGCCAACTAGTGTACAGTCACCAAAAAAAATATGTTGAGTATACTTAGAACCTTGTTATTTTGAATGTCATTGTCATTGTCACGCTTGTCATTTGATGTTCAGTTTGAAGTTTACTATAACAATGCATATAAATGCTTAATATTTTCGGGATTGATGTTGTAAAGAGAACTCGGCAATAAACGTAAACGACGATCGGTGTCAGTTTACGCTAACCCCGTCAAAATTAGACAACTACATTCAGACGCATTTCGCTCCGCTAGATCAAAACAGTAGTAACTCAAAATACAACTGTATTTTAAAATCAACTTTAATACAACTTATATGAACTTATAACAAAACTAGCAAGGATTTGAGTTGATACTGTTTTGATCTAGCAGTGCGATTTGTTTACTGTATTGAGTTGCAATTTGCCCGATAATTTGGCTACTAATGATACCGCTAACAACCAATATTTGTCAATTAACTTTACGTGCGTGTTAAGTTAGCTAGTTACATGATAATTATTATTATTCAACTAATGAGTGCTCTGGTAAATTAATTTTCAGATAAATTTACCGGTGATTGTTTCAGTGACATAGGTATTCTGGTTTTTTTTTGAGCATTTGATTAAAATCTGTTTTACATATTTTTTAAATAACGACATTTAGATAATCATTCCGTGGAAATGCTATGACCGAAATGTCTATTTTTTTTTGTTAATAAAAATAATGTATTATTACGAGGTTCTTCATTTGAATTACGCAATATTACGTACAAATGTACCAACGTAGTTATAAACCACTATTAGAACACTGTCATTATGATGCAATATTAAGTCACGAAAGCTACTTTGAAATTATTCGTTAAGTTTCTGCGACAAGGTTGCTTTATATACAAAATATATCCATGACCGTTCGTTTGTATATTTAATACCTAATCCACAAACGACACGCAATTATTTTGTTATATAAAAAATATAAAGTCGAACTCAAAAAGAAATGTAGCTGCGACACGGTACTAAAATGCTCAGAAACTTCCGAGTTCAACCGTACTAAAAAGGAGAAAAAAAGGAACGAAATCAAGGCCTCAAAAGTTGCGGCTTTACGCCAGTTTAATAGTCAAAAATATTAACCTTCTTGTAAAAAGTTTTTTTAACCATCCAGTGAAATCCAGCATAAGTATCTGCCCTCCAAAATGATGAAGATGACACCACAACAATATTAATTTTCGAAACACGGAGACAAACCCCATAAACGATAGACTTAATTCAATCTACTCCCACGCATAGCTTACGCATATGTGTCCAATGATCTTATGAGAGCCCTTTCGTCTATTAACTTAATTTATCACTGGTTAGAGCGTGACAGAGAAAGCGTTAAGAATTTGATCGATCGCTCAGAGATATGACCCCTAAATGGGGGTCTAGGAAATTAAGGCGATGATACGGATGTTCATTTAGTTTGGATGAAGTTATAGAGATTTTTAAAATGAGTTCTCAACTTTCTGGCCACCCATAATGGCGTTTTAAATGTCGGGGGTAATGTTATCCGTAGGTACTTTCATTTTACCCAGTTCTACATCGCTGTAGAATGGTAAAAGTAGTAAGTCGATTGTCGGGGAATTCAAGTTGTTATCACGTTTTTTTTTAAAGAGCTTTCGGCTATTTTGTCTAGATTACTGATCGAGATTATTGTATGATTATGGCTACACAATATTTATGAATTTGACAATGTTTTGTAGGCACCGTCGACTAAAAAAGTGGTCGGCCATTTTAAATACTAGTTTTTTTTATTTAGTCAGGTAACATGTATTTTAAAAATAGAGTAGTCCGAGGCAGCTTTAAGTTTGAATTTCTTTAAATGACATATAATACCAACTTTAAAAAGACATGCGTGTTAATTCAAATCGTTTTTTTTTCTATGCAACTAATGGCCGACCATAGAAGAACATACATTATATTTTAAGAAATAAAACAAGAATTTTCCTGTAATAGGTTTGATGCCATATAAGTGTCTAACTAAAAAAAACATTTTAAAGATAAAGATAAAGATAAAGAGACATTTAATTATTTTTTAGATACATAATTTTTTGGCCGACTGTATCTTTTTGTACAGAGTCTAGACTTGGTGGGTCTACTAGTTTTTGACTCAATAATCAGATCAGAATTGACTCAATAAACACCATAATAAAAATAATAAACTGTCATCAAGTTTAAATTTAATTTATTTATTACAAAGCCCATTCATACTATAGGAGCAGGTTTAAAATTAACTTGCAAGCTTTAAACTAAACATTGACAAACTAACAAATAAACTCGCAATAAAAAACCTCTTTAACTGCAACCAACAAACTTGATTGATCAATCATGCTTGTATTCAAATCATTTATATTAACAAACTTACTTGTTTATTTAAAGTTAGTTTTACAAATTTTTCTTTTATTAAAATTCTAGAAAAGAGTGCGCTTCAGAGAAAATGCAAACAACATTTTAATTATTTCTAATTACTCTCCTCAAAGACGCTACCAAGAATTGTTATTTACACAATTAAGCGAGACCCTTATAAAAGAGTGGTTCTAAAACTTATTAGTTATTGCAATAAAAAAAATATGTTATGAATTATATCTATACTTACCTGCAGATATTTCAAGACAGATAACGCACAAGTAACTAACCTAACCTAACATAACCTAAACCATTGAACCTCGGGCCTTTTTATTAATGTTCAATTCCCTGGGCACCTACCGTTGGGTGCACTAACAAGAGGAATAACTAGGGGAAATATCGGGAAATTAATTAAACACGTACACAGTCGTGGGCGTCATCTTAACAAATTAAAATAGAACTTTTTTCCCAAACATAGTATAATGCTAAAGTGTACATTAATTTAACCATCGCCACTTTTCCCGGAACAGTTATTTAATAAACAAATTCTAATTGAAATATTAATTCAGCGTGTGCTTTAATTATTTCAATGCCAAGCTCCTAGATTTTCATATAAAATGGCCGCTATATCGATTTCCTGGCATTTCTAGTGAATCGTTTTGTTTAATAGCTGAGTCACTCGACGTGGAAAGAATAAGCGAATGTTTAATTAATGTTACGCTTTGCTTTACGTTAATTGGGTTTAATTACAATGGCTTTTGCATTCGCTTTGACCTATTTAAGAGGAAAAGTAGTTTTTAGGGTTCCGTACCTCAAAAGGAAAAAAGGAACCTTATAGGATCACTCGTGCGTCTGTCTGTCTGTCCGTCTGTCACAGTCGATTTGCTCCAAAACTAATGGACCGATCGAGTTGAAGTCAGTGACCCAAAGACGGACGCGTAACGTAAATTAATGAATTTTGGACAACTTTTTGGGCCGTTTTCGGGGGTAAATAAGGAAATTAAAAAAAAAAGTTTTGCAAACCCTATTGTGTGACATGTCAAATGAAAGGGACTGTTGTTTTTTTCAAAATGGAGCCAGTAGTTTCAGAGATAAGGGAGGGGGATGGTAGATTTTTGCGTATTTTCTTAAATAACTTCAAAACTGTTTATGTTAAAGTTATAAAACAAATAATATATCTGAGATGCTCACAACAAGCCCTTTCATTTGACTAGTCACACAATAAGGTTTGCAATTTTTTTTTTAAATTTCCTAATTAATCCCCCAAAAGTAGCCCCCTTGTTCAAAATTCATTTATTTACGTTACTCATCCATCTTTGAGTCACCGACTTACATATTTGTACCAAATTTCAACTCGATCGGTCCAGTAGTTTTGGAGCTAATCTGCTGTGACAGATGGACAGATAGACAGACTAACAGACAGGCATATGGTGTGGAGAAGGAACCCTCTCCACGCGAGTCGAACTCGCACTTGGCCGGTTTTTTTTTTCTGTAGCTCTACTTCTATTTAAGATTGTTTAACAAAAATCGTTTTATATTATTAACGTCATGGTGTTTTTATTCACTTTTTTTTGCGTTGGTATCAGCAGTATTTGACTACTAGCGGATACTTTAAGTGTTAAGGTGGCCTTAAGAAATCAATACGGTCTTAAAAGTAAGATTGGTTAAAACAACGAGAATTAAAAACTCACTGTGCTGAGTTATGCGAGTGTATAAATAAACAATGTCGGTATAAATTCTGAAGACGAAAGTTACTACTAATTTTGAAATCCATTAAGCTAAACAAATTGTTACAGTAACAACATTTATAAACAACTTAAAAATAAATGGTTTTCACTTCGCTGATATCTATTTTTTTCTAATTTACTTAAAATTTCGATCTAAAAACAAATCGGTTTTATGGCTTGTTCGATCAAATAAACATTTTATTTTATACGGTCCGAATGTAGTTTTGAGTTCAGAATGTATTTTAAGTTCACAATGCACGTACGTAAAACTATTATTCCATTCAACAATTTAAACTTCTCTACGAGTCATAGGTACATGCAATACAATAACAAAAGAATTAGTAGTCGAGAGGTAACGCAATATTAAATCGGCCAATTTACACGCATCGTTTGTGATGCATCGCGTAAATGCATCATGTTAAACTTAATTGTTATTCTGTGACCGGCATGGCGAAACAGTGTTTATGCTAGGCTGTTAGAACACCTACGCACGAAGCGTCCATTTGGCTGCCATCCAAATGGAAAATAATCTTGGATTTCTAAGCAGGTTTACTTAAAAATATATCGAGTCAGCAAGCCCGAAGTGGCAATAGGCCAGCCATACAGTCCATATAACCGTTGGAGTTAGTGTTCTTTATAGGAGACCGCAAGATTGGTAACGAAGCAGCAGCGTAGGACACTCAATCTAGGTGGAGCAACGATTTACGCAAGGTGGCTGGCAAGCGTTGGATGAATATGGCGGCCAATCGTGCTCGGTGGCGTACAATGGGAGAGGCTATTGTGCAGCAGTGGTCTACTTTACTATTACTAGGTAAGGGCTGATATTGGAGATACAACTGTTCACGTTATGTTAACCATTTACTAACTATATTATGAGGAATCCGTTGGTGCCGCCGAATACAGTTACATCCACTGAGATCACGTCGGCTTATCAAGGTATAGTGAACAATGAAATAAGGTAATAAGTAAGGGTATCCTGCCTGTTACGTGATTTTAGTGCTCTAACATTCAAGACTAGATTGAACAGCTTAAAAACTGCAATACGCTTTTTAAAACTTCTCAATTAACCACAACAGCTGTAATATCTGTACTTCACCAAATCAGTAAAGTAGGTATGTTTTTTATTTAACGAGGTTAAATTACCTTTGTACCTTTTAAATGTACCTAACGTTTTAATTTCTACCCAATTAACGCCACTGAAAAAGGTAGGAACTTATTTTATTTTTTTTAATAATTCACAAAGTTATTAGAATCTGTGTCTGACCTGCCTATTATTTGGCGGTGGCTCAATTAACGCTTCATGCGCGGGGGCCCTAAATTGTATACATATAACGGTTTCTTTCGTGATTAATAGTTTTGTGAGTAAATATTTACGAGCTGATTTGAGTGCGTAATTGAAATGGCTAAAAGTGATTTGTAGCTAGTTAGTTAAGGACAGTTTGCGTAAAGCAGTTTAAGTATCTATTATATTATAGGACAGCGAGACCAGAATGTGCATATTTAAATTATAATTTATATTATCGAGCTGTGAATTGTTTACAGTAGGTACTTTAAAATCATGAAGGAAAACACTAAGGAGAAGAATTAAATCGAAACAAAAACAAAAACATTCCAATAATAGAGCTTTAAATAAAATTATAGTAGAAAATAATAAATAATAACCTTTACAAATGAATAGTTCGAAGTAAGTAAGGAATACTTCTCCACTTGAAGCTAATGAGAAAATATGGTATTGTTTTTGCTCAGAAAATATCGTATTTGTTTTGCGTCGCGGTCAGCTTTAGTACCTACGTATAAGCAAAATGAAAAAGCAAGACGAATACAAACGTTTCCGATAAAATACGATGTTAAAAGTATGATTTTGCTCTACATCTGTAGGTAAATAGAAAAGCCGTACAATTGGGATTAAAAATGTTATATTATACAAAGACTAATTCCATTGGATACAAATGACACGATCAGAAATGAGGAAACCCGCAGAATAACCAACGTCACTGACAGCTCAGTGAATTGATACTTCAAGTGGCAGTGGACGGGGCACATTGCACGTAGAGCTGATGGCAGTTGGGGCGGGAAAGTGAAATGTTGCAGGTGAGAACAAAGTGGACACACCGATTAATGCAAGTAGCATAATAACGCGGTGAATGGACAAAGCCTATGTCGAGCAGTATGATTAAATATAATTTAATTATTTAATTAGCTGTGTGGTTGCCGGCTTAGAATAGTGCCACTCCATGCCTTCCCGTGGATGTCGTAAGAGTCGACTAAGGGAATAAAGGCTTGTAGTACTGTTAGGCGATGGGCTTGCAACCTGTCACTAATACACTGGTAAACATCTTAACCTGATTATGCAAAATGTGGTTACAGAATTATCAACAAGCTTTTAGAGTTGTTGGCAATTCTGTAGCTCTGCCTACCCCAAACTGGGAATAAAGGCGTGAGTTTGTGTATGTATGTATTAAATAAAATTAGCAAACTAAAATGTATCGTTATCTAAGAAAAGGGACTTTATTGTCGATGGCGCTTACGCCGCACTGCGTCACGCGACGTTGTATTTATATCGGAGCATCTTTAATAATGGCGGAAGCGCCATCGAGAATAAGGTCCCTTTTAATAGATAACGCCACAAATTAACTAACTCGCCTCGTCTCGCTGCGTGGAGACTGGAGATGCAGTGGTGGTAGGACCTTTTGCAAGGTCCGTCCGGATCGCTACTACTATCTTATCCTTTCACCTAACGCCAAGCAGCAGTGTTCATATTGTATAGGATAAGACAACCGGTGAAATTACTTGCATAGAGGCATTCCATCTTAGTCCTCAGGGTTGGCAACGCATTTGCGGTCTTAGGATTGCAGTCTTAAGAATGTCTATGGGTCACAGATCCCACTTACCATCAGGTGGCCTGTGTGCTCGTTCGCCTTCTCCATGCCTAAAGAAAAGAAGGTCATGTCGAGTAACGAATAAGAGAACTCTTACGCTATAAAACTGTAAGATAGGTATCCAGAGAGATGAGAAATAAATAAATAATAATAAAATATATAAATATCAGGGGACAAATGTCACACCAATTGACCTAGTCCCAAAATAAGCTCTACGCGTGTACTATGGGTAGGTACTAGACAACGATAATATAAATACTTATATAGAAAAATATAGACTTAAATACATAGAAAACATCCATGACTCAGAAACAAAATATTCGCGCTCATTACACAAATATCTGCCCTTACCGGGATTTGAACCCAGGACCGCTAGCTTCGTAGGCAGGGTCACTTAACTACCAACTCGGCCAACGCGTTATCAAACGTCAAGATACAACCAACGTCACAGGGACCATGCCGCTGCCGGACCTGCTAAAGAGTAATGTGTATTTATTTATTTAAGTAGCTTACTTTATTTACTAAATGTATTTAAGGTTAATTTTATAATCCCTTTTATTTACAATATTCGGAGCTGACTGCCAACCTTCGCTAATTCGGAGAGGCACCTTAAGAAGAAGAACATTAAATTAATTGTATGCCAAAGCACAATATACATTCTCCCTATATCTACATTACTAATGTATTATCAATTAACCACCTTAGCGTTGCGTATCCTCGCTGCGTTTTGGAACAGATTAACAAGGCACACTTAGCACATACCTTAGCGACTTAGATTGATAGTGTAAGCTCATACGATATTAATTCTGTCGTTACTCAGTAATTACTTACCAGCTATCTGCTTGCAAGGCCCTCGTAGGTATGCGTTCACGTACAAGTGTTTACATATTAAACGACATTAAGGTATAGGACACACCATGCGTTGAACATTTTGGGAAATTTATATTTGCAACAACGGCATAAAAGTTGATCTACTCAAAATGGTATTTTGAGTCGTAGTTTTTTATTGAGTTATCCGGTACTTACATGCAAAAATACAAAATACTGTTTGCTCGTGATTAAGATTTTTTTCTTTTTTCGATATAGGTACCTAATTAAAATAATATACAATGTAATTGATGTCAGCAGATTATATCTGACATGGTGCAACGTAAATAATCTATGTAGGTAGGTATGTAAATACTTAATAGTCCAAAACACAAGATCAAAATCAAATATTTACAAAAAAAATGAAAACGTGTTTTGTAAATTATAATTACTTTATAATTTATTCAAAAACAAGCCCATTCTTTAAATTAACTTTCTCAAGGTGGCAAATTAAGCACCTACACATTACAAAAAACCTCGAAACGCTGTAAATCTAGCGGTTTATATGCATGAGATGCACTTAAAAACTCTGTAAGGGGCTTTTATAATGTCATATCACGTTTTTACATGTTAACTACTGAGCTCTAAGACTTGGTTACAGTTTCCTTAGAATAATGTCGTGTAGGTGTGCTGTAAGTTAGTTAGGGAGATTTTTTTCCCCACTGGTTGATTTAAATGTTAATGTGTTTGGACAGTAACTTATATGCATACTTTTTAAAGTGATATTTTAACCCTCGACTCAAAAAAGGGGTTGTAAAAGTTTAACGTATTTATCTGTGTTTGTGTATACAGGGTGACATCGAAGACATGATCAAAAGTTATATCGCTTAATTAAGCATTAAAGTGGGATCCTAATAATATAGGTATGTAGGTGTTTAGATGTCGTATTCAGACTTTATCACGCAATGATCAAAATTAAATAATTTATTATAAACAGTGTGGTCACCTTACTTAACAGAAAAATATTATGAAAGGTATGCTTCTAAAAATAGGGTAACCATGATTTAATGAATAGGTGATTTAATTAATGGGAAAGTTAACAAAAAAAACAGCTTTTGTGTCTTGTAACTAATATTGCTTGGAAATCGCCATCAATTACCGAGTCCGAAACACTGGTTTCTGATCCAGTCTTCGATGTCACCCTGTATGTCTATCTGTGTCTGAGCATCGTTTGTAGCTTCCAAACGGACAAACCGATTTGAACCCAGAATTAAAAAAAAAACTAATTTAATCGGAATGGTTCTTAGCTAGGTTTGAGAAAATCGGTTGGGCTGTGTAAAAATTAAAGTAGGGGTTGCCATTCCACCCTCATAAGACAAAAGGAGGTATCTCAAATTTAATAGTCAAAGCATATTCAATCCTATTCTATTAGTAATATAGGTTTCATTTGCTACAGGAGTTATGTCTGAGATATTGCCATTTGTCTTAGCAGCAGCATTACAATCGGAGGGGTTTATAGTTATTCAGATAGTAGAATTATTTAGTATGCATAAAGTTGCGTTGCGTTGGAAAACGTTAACCAAATATTTATATTTGGTCTTTTTTTTTTAAATAATCTTGAATGTGAATATTACTTATTTACCATACTAATAATCTGCCTAAGTACCTAATTGTTTATCCCAAAACAAAAAGATGCGGCACAAAAAATCATTGGAACAACTTTGAATGCCAGACGCAATTTGGGCAAAAATAGTTCGGCGAAAAGCCAGTTCACCGTTTTGCTGGCAGTCAGGCACCTTTTGGGTACGGAAACCTAAAAATAAACTAAAAACGCTGTCTTTTCTCATTGTCTCCTACCCTTTACACCAACTTCCTATGTTCCAATTGCACCGTAAACAGGACGCAACTCAGACCATTACGGGATCGTAGTTTCACACTAGTTCATGCGTTAACACCTTTATTACCTCACATCAAAGTCTAAGTTAGCCAAGCCAGTGATTTCAAGGATCAAGAAGTATAATGCATTGGCTTCCACGCCGCGCCTTCTATTATTCAAAAGCGGATGTATTACTATTTGTATCCTTAAGTGTACTTCGATCGGTGATAAATAGTTAGGCGAGACGATGTGTCGTCTATGTCGACGTCGTGAAATGAAGTTTGAGTATGCTTACGTTAAAAATGTTTTCATCATACGTGTTTGCTTGAGTATTAATTTTTAATAAAAAAAAAAGAATCATCAAAATCGGTTCACCCAGTCAAAAGTTCTGAGGTAACAAACACTAAAAAAAAACAGACGAATTGGGAACATCCTCCTGTTTTTGAAGTCGGTTAAAAAGGAACATTCAATTTAAATTTTATGTTTTGGCCTAATTGAGTAATCCCTCGAAATAATTTAGTAAAGAATCGAGATATAAATGTACAGGAAATGGATTTCTTGAACAAAAGTGTACAGCGTGAATTTCAATGTAAAAGTTATAAAGGATGAAATCACGCTGACCGATCTGAAATTAATTACGATTTCGGTAAAATCGAGTATTTTGTAACACCCGTTTAAAACTCTTAAATTAAAAATAAAATTGCTATTAAAAAATTTCGTGTCCGTAAGGTATATAAATCATTTGTTGGTCAATGCATTCATTTCTATAATAAATTACCTGACGAAGTTTTAAAGTTATCATTTCCAGCACTTAAAAATTACTTGAAAAAGTCGTTGATGTCGAAAGCTTATTATAGGGTCGAGGACTATCTAACAGATAAAAATGCTTGGCCTAAATTAAACACCTAAATAACTTAGTAATAGCTTAGTCAGGAAAATATCTAAACATTGTAGGTATAATTATTGTCTAGGGGACACGGTTTCTGTAGGAGAATGTATCAAAACTATGTGGTTGTTTTGCACCGTCATGGGTAAGTATATGTATACTATTATTATTACAATTTAAGAGTTCATCTGAACATACTGAGTTTTGACACATTTTCCTGCTCAACTACGCATGATATATATATTTTAATGTTAAATTCATTGTTTTATATAATGCTAGGTTAAGTTCTATAATTGTATAAGTAATTTTAAAAAAAAACGACTGACTGTTGAGTTTCTTGCGGCGTTTCTTCTCAGCAGTGGTCTCTTGCGAAGCGCTGGTAGATTTTTGACGTGTAAAAGTGCCCGTGCGGCCTACTTACTGAATAAACATCTTTTATCTTTTTTTATCTTTTTTTTTAAACAGTTTCTGGCAATCATGAAAACGAGGTAGTGAGAGTTCAAGTTCAAGTCTTTATATTAAACAGCTTCTGGCGATCATGAAAACGAGGTAGTGAGAGTTCAAGTTCAAGTCTTTATATTAAACAGCTTCTGGCAATCATGAAAACGAGGTAGTGAGAGTTCAAGTTCAAGTCTTTATATTAAACAGCTTCTGGCAATCATGAAAACGAGGTAGTGAGAGTTCAAGTTCAAGTCTTTATATTAAACAGCTTCTGGCGATCATGAAAACGAGGTAGTGAGAGTTCAAGTTCAAGTCTTTATATTAAACAGCTTCTGGCAATCATGAAAACGAGGTAGTGAGAGTTCAAGTTCAAGTCTTTATATTAAACAGCTTCTGGCGATCATGAAAACGAGGTAGTGAGAGTTCAAGTTCAAGTTCAAGTCTTTATATTAAACAGCTTCTGGCGATCATGAAAACGAGGTAGTGAGAGTTCAAGTTCAAGTCTTTATATTAAACAGCTTCTGGCAATCATGAAAACGAGGTAGTGAGAGTTCAAGTTCAAGTCTTTATATTAAACAGCTTCTGGCAATCATGAAAACGAGGTAGTGAGAGTTCAAGTTCAAGTCTTTATATTAAACAGCTTCTGGCAATCATGAAAACGAGGTAGTGAGAGTTCAAGTTCAAGTCTTTATATTAAACAGCTTCTGGCAATCATGAAAACGAGGTAGTGAGAGTTCAAGTTCAAGTCTTTATATTAAACAGCTTCTGGCAATCATGAAAACGAGGTAGTGAGAGTTCAAGTTCAAGTCTTTATATTAAACAGCTTCTGGCAATCATGAAAACGAGGTAGTGAGAGTTCAAGTTCAAGTCTTTATATTAAACAGCTTCTGGCAATCATGAAAACGAGGTAGTGAGAGTTCAAGTTCAAGTCTTTATATTAAACAGCTTCTGGCGATCATGAAAACGAGGTAGTGAGAGTTTAAGTTCAAGTTCAATTCTTTGATATATGGCTACTGTCCAGTGGGACAATTCTGCCAGGTAGTGAGAGTTATATTGACCGAGATGCCCGTCATAAGCAGTGATCGGAATAGCTAGAGTATATTTACCTAAAGTTTGCAAAAGGACATAATATCGAGTGGTTACAACCGAATGAAATATAAATTATTTTTTATTGAATTCCGGATTTCCGGTATTTTCTGGTAATAGTAAATGCAGTAGCAAGGAAGTCTCAAGTTTATGTCTCTGTTCAACGAAGTTTAGGTAAATACACTCCACCTATTAATTAGATACTTAAAAGAAATAAGTTACAGGCCCTTTTTATCACCAACTAACATAAAATATCCCATACCGTAAGTAAATTTTACGTATATTTAGCATTAAAAATACCGAAATCCGGAATTCAATAAAAAATTATTAATATTTCATCCGGTTGTAACCACTCTATATTATGTCCTTTTGCGAACTTTAGGTAAATATACTCTACCTATTCCGATCACTGGGACATACGTCAAAGTAAACGTCGACATATAAAACTGTCATTTTTGACGCTTCTTGAGACGAGCATTACAGTCGAGATCAGTTTATTAATACGGTGCTTAGACTGCGGTATTTTAGTGTTGTAGGAAACCCAACTACATACAAGATTGATACATTCACAACAACGTTGATACACAGAGCTTGTTTTAAGTTTGAACGTCAGTTACGACATGTAGAACGATCGCTTTTGTATGTTGTCGCTTTCACTCGTTAGACGATTTCATACGGCAGTTCAAACGTGACGTCAAAGTGATAAGGTCACTTAATCATGACGTCTATGGTACCATCGAGGACAATGATATGTGCACACTTTTGCACAAAAGCCTAAATACACACAAACGTCTTCGCCTAAAAATCAAATGGCTATCTACTAATCTTTTGTGTGGTGTAAGCTGAGAAAATACCATTTTGGGCACCAAATGACATTTATGGGGTCCTGACGTTTGACCAAAAAACGTTTCACAAATGATTCATTTCACAAACATATCATTAGAGCAACCGCATTTTTTTCCGAAACTGTAAATATTTCAGGATTTATTTCAGGATCATCGTGTAGAACCCTATACGTTAGGTTAGGTTTGTTTTTTAAAAATGCTGAAATATTTACAGTTTCGGAAAAAATGCGGTTTGTCAAATGATATGTTTGTGAAATGAATCATCTGGTGAAACGTTTTTTGGTCAAACGTTAGTGGACCGACATTTATATTTTGTAATAAGATTTGGTTTTTTACGGTTTTTCAATATTATTATTTACTGTATTTTTACCACCTGTATTTCATGTTACGTGTGTACAAACTAAAGATTCCTATTCTTCTTTGTATTGTTTGTACTCAACTTTATCATCAAGGAATTTGAATGCATAGCAATTAGCCATTAAACGTGTTAGACATTTCCGGACGTAAGACGACTAATGACACGTGGAAAATGTATAGTACGGCAAATTTACGTAGTATGTCAAACTAACGAAGCATTAAAATTCCTCGTCACACACAGGTACGCCGCCGTACGTCGTACAATGCAGCTTTTAAAGTCTTTCAGGTTTCGGTAAAGTTGACTTCTAGTACAGGAGCGTATGAGAGCAAATGAAAGAGAAGTACAACTTACATACACAGGGTGATTTAAATTTGATTACTTTTGAGTTTTATGTATGTAGCTTTGTTACCACGTCGTTGAGCACTGGATTTATTTAATTCAGAAAGCGTTCCCAAAGTAGTTCTACTCTAATAATTATGTGTGAGAGAATAATTATTATATCGTACTAGTCAGCCGTCTCCTTCACTCACGCAGTTCCGCCTATAATCCTTTCATTCAATCGTGGGTCATCGTCATCAATTCAATCTATTCACTCCTGCATGTATAACATTCAGTGTAAGATAACCTACATTCTTTCATACGAGCTCAGAGACTTTTGATCATCTGACCAATAAATTTGCCGTCGGCTGTTCATAAAAGGTACTTAATCAACTTTAATTTGTTTTTTTCTAGATTCCTTCTACCTTATTATTAAGTCTAGAAGACAGTGCTTTTATGTGACAGTTAAGGAGATATAATTTTTAAGTCTAAGCTGAATCACAATGTGGAGCTAAGTATATATACGGCTCCTTTATATGTGACATCTCGCTTTGTGATTTTCGTTTCATTACCTCGTCCAATACCCATTTCAGGGTCTCTACTCTACTGGAAACAATTATTTTGCTTTTGACCCGAGGGCCCTGCCAAGATGCATTGCGTTAGGGTACGTATCAGAACGCTTAAATTTAAAAAGCCTAATGTATCATAATCCCTAAAAGTCCATAATACCTAAAAGTTGTTTTTTCTGAAACCGTAAACTTTTCAGGAATTTTGAAAACGCCATTGTATAGAACTCATTAGGTTAGGTTAGGTTTGTTTTGTAACAATCCTGAAAAATTTACGGTTTCAGAAAAAACAACTTTTAGGTATTATGAACTTTTAGGGATTATGATACATTAGGCTTATTAAATTTAAGCGTTCTGATACGTACCCATTGCGTTAACTATCGTTTCTATTCGTTTCGTTTTTAAACCAATCGCGTCACTGGTAGATCACGTGATTTTTTGTATCACGTCATCTACCAGTGACGCGATTGGCTTAAAAACGAATTGAATAGAAACGCTAGTTAGCGTAATGCACATTGGCAGGGCTCTCTGTTATCGTATTGTCAAGGTTACGCTAGCTTTTTTTTTACTTGGCAGTAATGGCAGCCGAGTTAAAAACAATACGATAACATGTCAAAGACAATATGGTTTTAACCAGTAGAATAAGAGGCCCAGGGCCAAAATTATATTATTACTAGCTTCTTCCCGCCACTTTGGCCGCGTAGACTACGATTGTCGTAATTCCCTCGGCAACTTTTAAAGTTTCCGGGATAAAAAGAAGCTTATGTGGTCCAGCCGTTACAAAGTGAAGGAGTAACAAACTAACACACAAAGTTTCGCATTTATAATATTACTGATTATATGTATAATTACTGGGAGAAGTCCTTTATGGGATAACTTTGCCTATTTATATTTTTCGTATCAATGACAATTTATTGTTTTCTCATTGTTTATGTGCAATAAATTTACATACATTCCAGACACATCAAAAACTGAGACAACCTTCACGCAATCAAAACACATACAAAAACATCAGATTCTTATAAGAACGAAAAGCGTCGTCACTGCGCTAAGCTTCGATTGATATGCACACCCACTCCATTTGCGTATACGCAACAGTCATCATCCTGTCCATGATCTGTTGATTCACTTCAAATTGTAAACCAGTTTAAGATGGTCTTATTGTTAGAGGTATTCACCCGGTTCTGAAACTCTATATTGTGACGAAAGGGCATGTTCCCAATAGGGTAATAGCTTGCTGTCTAATGTTTAAAAACTATCAGTTAGCTCTCAAAATAAGCATTCACATTATGCATAAATACATTAACGTGGACACCTTTTCAAAGCGCGCAAAACATCACATATTTATTAAAGGAGACATTAAACCATTCTCCACGTAAACGCAATCAACCACGTACCTGCTAACTAGTATTTACTGGCAAAGTAATCACAATATCAAGTTCTGACTCCCAACGGTGATAGAGCAATCTCCATGAATTTACAAGCGCAAACGTGCAATTTGTTTTTTCGAAACACCATGTTAATTGTTCCGAATGCCACATTCCGTCTATAAATCAAGACGTGGCTCAATTTTGCTGTCCGTTGCAAAACAAACAGGGGGTTTAAAAAGCGGTGCTAGTGATCGGTTGCGCGGCCAATAATTTATTCATCAATTTAATAAATATTTATTCTGTGCGAGCGAACGCCGACGGGTTAACGTGGCCGTGATAATTTCGGCCATGTTTGTTTTTTGGACAATGCGTACTCGCTGTGCAAATAGCGTTTTTACAGATTTAGGAGTGGATTCGCGTTTTTGGAGGGGAACAATTCATTTTTAGGAACAACTCAGCATTTTTGAACACAAAGTCAATGTTTTGTTTTATTTTTGATAGACTCTTTCGAGAGACGTTCATCAGTTACGAAGAATACCGGTATTATATAGGTACGTGTTCGGTGTCTTTAATGGCTAATTAACTTTAAATTACGGAAACATACAACGATCCAATATAATAATTGTAGTAAGTATTTAAATAACTATCAAAAACAATCTTTTTTAAACTCCTGACTTTTCACTTCTTTTATAACTTCGTAAGCGTGGTACTCATTGACCGTTATTCCTAAAAAGAACATTTGGATAGTATTCTACATTTTAATGAAGTACAAAAACTACCTATGTGTCGATGGTCATCTTAATAATCATTCAGCCGTTTACGTCCAACAGAACCCTATTGTCGTCACTCACGGGTCCGTTGTCTATCACACCGGTTTTAAAGCCAAACGATTGAAGACACAGTCTTCAAATTTTCACAGTAGGTATAAGCATATTGTTGACCCAAAGCTACACAAATTATAAAAAAAATGTTTTAAGGGGGGTTCATATTAAGCTAAAAAAAAAAACCTACCCCATCAAATGGGGTATTGTTGTTTAGAACCCGTTGAAAAGATAAACAATGTATTTTTTCTTATAAAAAATATTGAAATACAAAGGATTCCGCTTTTTTACAAAAAAAAACTTCTTGGAGATCAAGGGGAGAGACATTTGCCCAGCAGTGAGATACACAAGTAGGATAGGAAAAAAAAAGATTAAAAAATTATTGACGAATATATTGATGGATCACATTTTTTCAGAAGCAACAGAAGGGCTTGCGGGTACATTTAGTACGGAACCCTAAATGTGCGAAGTGCGACACGCACTTGACCGGTATTTTTATATTTTCACTAACCGATAGGCTTTGAAAATCCGTGATTACCTTAACTAACGGTTACATAATTGTTCAATCCGAGAAAAATAGTATGTAATTGTAAAATAAAAAATAAAGAATGGTATGGAAACCTTTGTGTGCAAGCCCTATTCGTACTTGGCCGGTTATATTATAACGTTTGCATAAACGAACCAGCTCACAAAATTGTAGTATCTATTTAATGCAGAGATGAGAGGAGGCCCGGAACTGTTTGATAGATGGAATGGGTCATTTTATTGACTGTCATTTAGTAATTAAGTCCAATTAAGGATGCTGTCAATTTCATGATCCAACCGCTTATTATTTCTGTCCCATGTAGAACAAAAACAAGATGAAAATAAGCACAGATTATTTTTAGAAATGCATAAAATAGGATTATTTTTTTACGAGGTTACGTAAAACTTTGAAAAATTTAAACAATTTGCGTAATAGTGTAAATTTGGTTAAACATGTTTCAAAGGATTTATTCGGTACGTCTTAGATTTTCGGCACTGACTCAATAAACACCCTGTAGATATTTTCCGTAGTATGAAATATACATTTAATATTTAAATAAATAAAAATAAAAAATCCCTTTTATTTTCTGAAATTTACAAAATATACAAGTAACTATTATGCTAATTTAACTAAAATTGTTTTTTAATATTATTAAGTTTTTATGAACTACGGTACTTATTTAAAGAGGTTAGTAATTAATGTATTTTTTTGTTAGTAGGTAATTCAATTTATTCAAGAACCCCTGAATGGGTGAAGGCCTCCTCCAAAGATGTCCATCTGTCTCTGCTTTGTGTAATTTGAGTCCAGTGTGAGCCATCTGTTTTTATGATATCATCTCCCTATCGTTGCAGAATCGCGTCTTTTGAGGCAAAAGAAATGTATTTTTTTTAAACTATTAATTAAGTAATTTAGTTAAGGGTTAGTATACTTAGTTCTTTTAGTGTTGCACTCATTGGGTAATTCGTTGTCATGAACATCATAATGTAATTACTTTTTAAAATATTAAAATGTGGGAGTCTCTATGGTTAGTTGCAAAGAGAAAATAATTTAATTCTGACTATCACACTAGTTCTGTAACATCGCTGTTTGTTAAATGATGAAATACTGTCTATGATCACAGTTCATATATGCACCAGTAGATCCATACATTTTCTGTATCTATCTAATACGACTTCATTTCTAGTGAGTATATTGTAGATATTGATTTATAGTTCAAATACAGTAGGTAATATTTCAAAAAGTTTTCATTAAAGTATTTTTTATAAATAAAATAAACAAATCTCACCTAAATTGACCAAGCCCCTAACTAAGCTCTATGGGTACTTGATAATTATAAATTGATAGGTACTTATATAAAGAAATACTTCAAACTCGGATAAGTCCATGCAAAAGGACAACGTAAATTGCGTCTTTTTTCAAACAAATTAAGTTTTAAATTCGTATACCAAATTTTAAGGATAAATCCGAGTTTGAAGTTAAGCGACTCTTATATACATAGAAAACATCCAAGACTCAGGAACAAAATAATTTTTATGGTTTTATAAACAGTAAGGAATAAACATTAAGGCAGAGTTTTTGGACAACATGTTGAAGTTCATTATTCTATGGTTTTCATATATGGGACAAATACAAAAGTTACTCAGTAGGTATTTTAATCGAGAGCAACCACTGGATATTTATACAGCCTGTATTTTTATAACACCGTGCCCTTAATAAATTAATTACACACGTCATAGCGCTGTAACCAGTATTAATGACAAGAATTGAGAGCGACGAGTTTCATTATTTCCGGAGAGAATATATCGCACCTTCAGAACAATAGTGACCTAATTGAGAAATTTTAAATTTCGAGTTAGGTCTCTATGGTAATAAATTTATGACTCGAAGTTTGAAAGCACAAATTTTGAATTAGGTCATTATTGTTCTAAAGGTGCGATATCATCATTTGTAATTCCGGTGTCTGGAAGATGTAAGAAGTACCTATTAATTTTCAAGTAATGTTCCAGGATAAATTAATAATATTTTTTTCTTTGTTTGCATAAGGTCAGTAAGTATAATAACGTATTAAATATTAATATATAATTATTATAAGTATTTTATTTTTTAGTGGTTAAAATATCGCTGTGTCACTAGATTTTTATGCCCGACCCCGTTATTCCGGTGCATAACAAGATTGTGATTTTGATACAAGATACATACATACTTGTATAGATTGTGTGGTTTATTAAAACCAGTAAAGTTCAGCTATGTTAAGTTTGGCTTAAATTCAAAAACTGAGTAACGTAATGGAACCAGTAATCGACAAGGACCAATGATCGACACTGATTCTTATTTTACAGAAGATAAGGGTTATTCATTTGTTTTCTAACACTCAATTTATGACCGTATTATCTTTGAATTAAGAGTTAAGTGACGATTATTGGCGCATGTCAGCTTAAATTGTCGAACACTGGTGCCATTACGTTACGAAGACGGAAGACTTTTATTTCCAAAACAAATGCTATAAGGTCCACAAAGTATCCAAAATCTAATTACTTTCCTGAAACTTCTACCACTATGTCCGCAAGATAGACGTCGTAAATTTAGAATTGATAATTGACAGCAAATTTAAGCTCCAGCAACCTTCCAAAACGAACGTCCGACCAAATTCAAATTAAGGACGAAAAATTCAATAAAGGACCGACAAAATGGAAACCGGAAGTATCGGGTCGAGAGCACAATTCCAACTTTGAATGTTCAATTGAGAGCGAGATAAAAAAAGAATAAACTGAAATTGGTCCGGCTAAGCCCAACACCAATTGCTGGTCCGTAATGATCCGTGGATGTGAAAACGGATAATCACCCTGTATACGTTGATCGATGTAGTTTTTGCTCATTCAGTATTTGTTTATTTAGGGCCGGTATTTAGTTCATCGGTTAAACTAGTTAGTAACTACACTCCTATAAACTATCGCGGTCATTATTCATGATAGTAAATTCAGCGTCATCGAAATATCATAAACTCGCACAAAGATTCCAGCCGCGGTAAGAACCCTTTTTATTATTTAATAAGTAACTGTTGGTTTCATTTTACTGACTACTGTAGTGTATTACCAGTGTAAGCCGCTTTATTCTCGTCTAAATTGAATACAGACTGATAAAAAATCCCGAAAACACTTACTATTTCTTTTCTTAACTTATTATTTCTGCTATAATCGTATTGTAGTAAACCGATTATATATTATGAAAATGGTTTTACCATCATTGCATCAACACACTTACCAAAACGAACTACTTACTTGTTCGTACGAAAAATACGGTATTATATAGGCTTACGTTTCAGTCTATTTTTGTTCGACACTTTTTTTACTTTACTATTAGTTTTCACTTAACATGTTTGAGGTTGTATTTTAATATATTTATGTTAATATAAATGTTGAATACACAACTTTTGGTTTTAAAACATGCGGCGTAGAACTTTGTATCCTCTAATCTACTCTGTGACTTTTGCTGATTGAAGACTACCAATAAAATTATCATATCTTCTTGAATATTCAATCCGAGAGTCTTTAAAACACAACAGACTCACAAGAATGACAACTTGAAAAATCGTTTTTAAGATTAGAAAAACTTTAAAACGTAATGTTACGTAAAATCAACAATAAAATCGCGATAAAAATAAAAACGCCCGTGTTATCAATCCACTTAAGCCCTAATTCGCGTGAATAGGGATCGTAAACCGAAAGTAGCCATGAAGGCGCGATTAAGTCGCGTCCTACAATGCTAAGATGTTATCTTTTGATTAAGGCGCTTGTAATAATAGAGCGAGCTTGTTTATGGAAGACTTGCTATTACCTACGGCTCTTCAAGATGCTTTATTTCTGTACGTGATCCTTGTTATTGGTAACGATAAAGTGGTAAGCGATAAATTGAGCAGAAATTGATGGTTTATTTGTGAACCATAGAGCTTGGAGTTTATGGAGTCGAAAATTTTTCCCTAGCTTGTTTTATATTTTTTTAATACCAACATATTTTTTTAAGTCAAGTTTCCTCTATACGTGTTTTAGCATAATATGAATAAATATGATCAACTGATTTTTGCGCATATTTCAAACTGTTTCAAATGAAAACAAACAACATCGAACACAACAATAACTTAATTTATAACTATAATAAAACTAAAAGAAGACAACTATTTATGAATAAAAAGAGAAGGTTAAATATTTTTACCAGTTGTTAACTTTCAGTTAGGCACATGTCCAACCAGCCTTATGGGAACATTTGTGGCATTATCTATGTAAAGGGACCTTATTATCTATGGCGCTTACGCCGCACTAAGTCACGCGACCTTTTATTTATATCGGAGCATCTTTAATAATGGCGGAAGCGCCATCGACAATAAGGTTCCTTTTCATAGAGAACGTCACATTTTCCCTATACAGGCACGCACGCATACTACACGCCAGTTGACCCCTTGTCGGTAACTCATGGAGCTAGTTCACGGGACATTGGTTAGATGGCGTTAGTTGCCTCAAGTTTTGAATATAGAGGTGACTAAAAATAAGTTCATATTAAAATAATCGCGTGTCCGCAACAAATATGCTGTATACAATTACCTGAAGAAATCCTATTGACATATTTGCAGTTTAATAGGAGCAGTAAGGAGGTGTATTGTTCTGCTTTTATTGGAATACTGAAAAAAGTACAGAATACAATACCGAGTATCTACGATTGACGATTTTAATGCGATGAAATAAAATGATAAGTGTGTGTTCATATTTATATGAAACTGAACCTGAAAATATGTGAATAGTATGCTAAAATTTATAATATTAATCTATGCAATAACGATGCAGAAAAACCGCGATATACATTGCGACTTTCTATATTATTTAAATTTGTGACATGAAAAAGAAGGTTACTTAAGATCTTATTTCATTTTTAAAAGTAATAGTTTTTAACATAAAGATTTCTACAGATACTTTTTGAGGTTACAAATCTTACAACCGCGAATATGAACCAAAAGCGACGAATTCTGATTTACATACTGTGACATCCTTGACTCATTAAGTTGAATGCGAACGCCATTCCGCTCGGGCTCCGGGGAATCATAAAGACTACGAAATTGGTAATTACGAGTCACGTGTCACGAACTAGGCTGCGGAGCGTGGAGCCTCTTGGGGAAGCTTGCAGGCAGTGGATTTTAGAACATTATCACTTCGAGTAGCAATAAGAATAATAGAAAAGTTAAAATTATGATTTTGAATAATTTACATAAACATCTGCATTGTTTTTGAGAACACCCTGTAACTTTTAAAGCGGTACTCGTGGATATATTGTTAAAGGGGTTTGACGGATTAATGATACAGGGGGTGATTTTTGAACTGTGGAATACTTTGTGAAATTAACTGTGGTATAACCATGATTGGTCCAGTTCCAGTCATCAGGCACCCCAATTATAGGTAAAAGCTTACCCTGTAATTAAAAAATCATAACGTAGTTAATGTTTGAATATTAAATATTAATTCGCTTATCCGAAGATAAATGTTCATACCGAGTTTTGCGTTTTTACAATGATAATTATACTTAATGCCCTCATTTATGTGGTGAGCCCGAGTATTTATTCTTGAGTCTTTGATGTTTGCTGTATATTTACTTCTCTATTTACGTACTTAGCCTAATTGTAAAAAATGTGGTTACAGGATTATCAACAAGTTTTTGGAGTTGTTGGTAATTTTGTAGCTATGCCTACCCCACTCCGGGAGTGAAGGAGTGAGTTTATGTATGTATGTATGTAAGTATGTATGTATTTGTCTATTTAAATACGTTAACCATTTTAATACCCATAAAACAAGCGTAATTTCAACTATTAAACTAAACATAAGTCAAGCAAGTACAACCTTTAATCTGATTTTAAGAGAATCAACAGACTCAGACTGCCAAATGTCAGTGGGTAATAAGATCAGTTGGTCAACAATTTACAGTTTATAGTTCAAACAAAATTCCAACACATTAAAAAGAAGAAAACTTCCACAATTGAACCAATTCTTCGTTTGTCATTGTTAACGTTATGCTCTAAAACATCCGCGTTATTATGTAATGTAATTATTCGCGTTATTATAACGAGTTGCTTTTCGACGAGAAATTATTTGCCGTCAAACTTTCCACACCTTCTATTTGCAGAATTCAAAGGTAACAAATAATTGGTTGTTACTTTTAGAACGCTCCCGACATCAATGGACTAACGACTCCACACGGGGACAAATAAACGCATGCTTCAATACTACTTGGGAATACTTCAAGCTGCTAACAAGTTCTTCTGCTGATTATTTTCTTTGAAGCATCACGCTTGTTAACATGTGCTTAACTTGGTGGGTATTTTTATGCGTATTTGAATTTTATAGCTATACAGTATGATATTTTTCAATTGAAGATAAAATTTATTGAAGTTGGCGTTTTGCATATCTGAGAATTTTTTAGACGTTTTATTACTAGCGATGCAACCATGATATCTTTAAAACAAACAAAATAATTAGATTGTTCAGGCATTCGTAAATTTCCCGAATAGCTTTCATATTTTTTTATGAATATTGTGCTTTCGTCAATTGTAATTTTGAATACAATAAAAAATAAAGATTTTCAGTGACTTAAACTGAAATAGTTGAACTACAGTTAGCAGTAAAAGTAAGTTTTCTACAAATAATTAATTTACAATTAAATACACTGAAATTTGTAGGTACGATATTAATAGTTGGTCACTTATTATCAGTGATCGGAATAGGTAGAGTATATTTACCTAAAGTTCGCAAAAGGACATAATATAGAGTGGTTACAACCGGGTGATTTTTTTTTTAATTGAATTCCGGATTTCCGGTATTTTTCTGGTACTTGTAAATGTAGTCGCAAGGAAGTCTCCAGTTTATGACTCTGTTCTACGAAGGTTAGGTAAATTATATTCCACCTATTACATACGAGTACCTAATAAGATATAAGGAATGAGTTATAAGTCCCTTTATCACAAACTAACATAAAATCGACGGGTTAATAGAACAAAGGCATATCTGCAAAATGTCAGGTTTTCAGGAGAGGAGTACAAAGATTCAATCGTGTATATTTCATTAAGTATGTAAGTTAGCTTTTTAAAATTCTAAGAGGTGTTTAATAGCAAGACAAATATTTTATAAAAGTAATAAAATATTTAATTTCTTTACTATTTTCCGAGTTACTGGGTTACATGTATACATGGCCCGTTTTATTACGGAACTGCAGACGGCAAATGGTAACATAGCACGTTGTTCGACGGAACAATGTGTGTAATATTTTGACATAGCTCGTTGTTTCTATGCAATTTCGTTAAAAAAGTAGTGTCCTAAATAGATAAAATAAGGATATTTATTGACAAATCAACTTTTTTATTAAAAATACATATATGTATTCTTCTAAAACTTACATTATCGTGAATATATTATATAAAGGAACTTGGAAATCATCAGTCAACTATGAGATCGTCATTTATCTTAATCAGTAAACTATATTAAAATTGAAAAATGAAACAAAAATAACAACACTTTTTAAATACAAATATCTTAAAGATTTCGTCTAATAGGTATCATAAAACACTAGCCTTTATATTACTCTCTATAATAATGATGAGGATGAGTGGGTACATCCGGCAGGATCAGGTGGACGGTCGATCGGTGTCCCGGTCATTCCGCCCAGTTCCCCTTGGTTGAGCCGTTGGTTACTGGCCCGGCGACGCTCCCATCCAACATGGATCCCATCTTCTGGTTTTCTTACAGAACAGAAGCGTCCCGTAGTCTACGCTTTTGATTACTTCATTGGTTAACACGTCCTCCCCGAATGTGCGGTAACTAAATGACGAGTACATGACACACTTGGCTAGGACGTGCTGGCTTGTTTCCTCTTAACCATAATGTGGGCAGAGGGGATATTGTCTGATGCCTATTACCGTTAGGCGTCTGTTGAGCAGGCAGTGTCCAGTCAACACTTCTGTTAGTATACTAAGATTGTACTTACCAAGATTTAGTAGATACCTTTTTCTGTTTACACTTCCAATCATGAGTTTAGATTGTGTTGTTCTCTACGCCTCATTTGGTCATTGTTTCGATTCTTCTAGCTAAGCGTGACTTGTGATGTGTCGCCAAGGGTATTCAGTACATTTCTGCATTCTTGGACTAACGAGGATTTGACTTCCGGGTTGTCTAGTGCTTTGAGTGCTGGTTGACTGTTTGAGTACATTATGTCGTTGTTTCCCGTTATATCGCTTCTTTCCTTGAGGGTCCGTGCACACTCCGTTATGGCATAATACTTCTACCTGGAAAACACTTGTGTAGCTACCTAGCGGTATTGTGTACTCATTCGGTTCCTGATTGTAGCTTTCCTGCATTGCCATAGAGATATAACGGCTTTTCTGCATTGCTCTTTTATGTGTGTCTTGTACATCAGTTTGCCGTCTAGTACTACGCTTTTTTCTTGTTGGTGAACAGTAGTATTTTCATCTTGTTTGGGTTTAGGTCTAGCCCTCTGTGTTGAAATCAGTTTAGTACATGTCGAATCCCTTTTATCATGACTTCTCTCATTACACTTAGGGTATTAGCCCTAACTAGCAGTGCCCCGTCGTCTGAGTAAGTATGCATGCGTGCATCTCCCCTATGTTGGTTTCTTTAATGAGCGAATCTAGTAGGAGATACCATAGGAGTGGTGACAGGCAACCCCCTTGCGGGAAGCCTCTACATGTCTTTTTCCTTATCGAGTCCCCACCCAGTTGTGCTGTGATTGCCCTTCCTGTAAGCATATTATGGCCGTTATCCATTTCCTTATTACGGGGTCTATGTCACCCCTTCGGAGACATTTATCTACATCATGTTTCTATCATATCATTATAACTAATCTAACAAACAGATACACAAATGTATAGATACACACATTAGATTTACTGTCGCCCCTCTTTTTGCGTCGGGGGTTAAAAAGAAACGAGTATAATGTAGTTAACTATCATGGAATACGATTCAATTTATTAATTCACAACAAAATCAAGTTAAAAAGGAAAATAAAAACATTATATACACTATATACACTGTACTATTATAATTAGAATAATTAAGAACTAATGTAACCTATTATCTACTTAAAACTAGAATTATTAAATATATTTGTGTACACAATTACAAAAAGAATACCCCCTCTAATAAATCCGGTCGCGGCATTGTACCCATGATGCTGGCTGAGTTACCTCTCTGTATAGTTAAAAATAATGAATGGAAAGTCATGGGATTGTTTTAAATAACACACATTTTAAATCTTAAATCATGAAAAGTTAAATTAACCGTAAAAAAGTGCGATTATATATGCACAAAAAGTTACATCTGAATTCATGTCGACGAACAACGGACCAAATTCACATGTTACCCTCTTTTATTTAAACTTTTCCGAAGAAAAACTGTCGATGTGCATATACATCACGTCAAAGTTCGTAGAAAAGAGATCGATTTAAATATAAACTGCATATTTTTGTTACGTGTACACAACAAGTGTTTTTAGACTAAATAAGGCTGCTAATCAATTTATTATAATTACGAATAATTTTAATGTAGTGCAAGTAACATGACTGACTCCGTAGTACATCGCCACATATGAACCTAGAACGGACAATTTAACGCGCACTCTCCGCTGGACATAGCTCGAAGTGACGATCGGCCAGCGACGCGGGGGAGCGCGGGGCGCTCCGTGTGTCTTTCGTTCATTGTTCTACGCGGCAAGATTCACATCGTACGTTTTTCGGTTCAGTTATCTCAGAAACTATGTCATATAAAAAATATATAAATACCAATAGGTCTTCAAAAAAGGAAGTAAAAAATTCAATAAAAACGATTTCGTACTAAAATCACATAGATCGTTGTACTTCAAACCCGTCGAAATATCCCATACCGTGAGTAAATATTACGTATATGTAGCATTAAAAATACTGGAAATCCGGGATTAAATAAAAACAAATTAATATTTCACCCGGTTGTAACCACTATTTATTATGTTATGTCCTTTTGCGAACTTTAGGTAAATATACTCTACCTATTCCGATCACTGCTTATTATGTTTAATTAGTAGTGCGTATGTCTTTACTTTGGTGACCGAGTTTGACTTGCGATTAACTTTTTAATTTATGCAACGTCCAAAAGATAGTCTAATGTCAATAAAACTAAAAAAAACCTCAGTCACTATCGTATTCTAATGAAATAAAATAACCCTAAACTGCGTTCGGACACGGGTCACTGTGTTCTTTAATCACTTTAACACGACCCAGCCTCCGGAGGCGATCAGTTTAGAAATTGACTGTTAATCGTTCAAGTTTGACGTTTAGCCGGAGATAGATTAAAATGTATTGATCTCAGGTTCCCTAACTATACCCTTTTAGGGGTTGATTGCTGTGATAATTTGCTTTGAAAATTGTTATTAAGATTAAAACAGAATTTAATCTTCTTGTTAAGCAAAGGAAAGTTCTTTTCTAGGTCATAGCTTTTTTTTTAAATAAGGCGTTGCATCAAGTCAGAATCCCGAAAAACTTCGTGTAAAAAAAAAACACTTAATTAACGTAATTACTATTGCGTATGTTTTATATTTTTGTAATTTTTTGAGGATGACAGCAAGATTAAAAAATAAATAATAGAAATGTTTTAGCCTAATGGGTATTTATCATTCATGGATTGTAATTATTTATCAAACCATAAATGATAATGATTTTAAAAAGTAAAAAAACCTCCTGATCTTGGAGGTACTTTAATTTTTTAAATCACAAAGTGGTTTGTGAAGTAAGATAAAAAAAACACATTTTAACTGAAGTATAACGCACACAAAAGGCGGTATCATTATAAAGCACCACTTAATGAACAGCAAAGTACTCTTAATTTAAATATGTATTCAAAAATTACTCTTAAGTATAGACAATCACACTTTTAACATCCCATTTTTCATTTAATATGGTAGTCATGTTGTCCATATCCGTTTTAATGATCGAAATTTTTGACAACTTCCCCATTGTTTCCAAAACCATAAAAAGGGTACCAACCCCAAACTTTTTCGTTAATTATTTACGAACAAAAAAGGGGCCAAAGTTGTTCGATTTTGCAAAGTATGGACACGTTACTCTGTAATGACGATATTTACGCGAAATTAGTCATTCGGTGAAATTTGTGGCCCCCGGCCAGCGATCGCACGGAACTTTGATAAGTTTTCAAAATTTTAATAAAGTTGTTTCGTGTAATTTACGTCGGTGTCCACGTTTCGAGTTGGGGATTAATTAATTCATTACGAAAGTTGAGTAACAAGGTAGCTCGTTCAATTTTAATTGAATGGGTTTGTCGTAAATATTTATTTATTGGCCTCATTATGACAAAATGGTATTTCGGTACGAATTGCGGTGCTCGTTTATTAATTCGATGGTAAAATTATGTTTTGATGCCGTGAAGTTTTTGAGTGGGTCGCGAGGAGAACTTTTGAAGGGTTAATAAACTGAATGAAACAAGGTTGCGTCGGTTAAATGCGCAACCCTCGTAAGTCCATTTGGCTCAAGTTTACAGGAGACACAAAAAACAAAATTACAGCATATAGTTGCAGGCAAGCTTATTAATGTTATGTATTCATATAGGTAAAAAATAGTGAAGTTATCATAATTTTAGCTCAAAATACCTAAAATGTTTCTAAAACTATGAAATATCCCTGCTGTAAATTCGCTTCAATATAGAAAACCACGTATCTCCGAAATGAAATGTAAAGCAAAACTCGTAAGTCCATGCTGTCAAATCATATCAACACTAATTACTCCAAACCTGGAGGGGAGTTACAAGTTTTTCTATTTGTAGATTTGTAGATTTTTTAAATAACGGTTTGTTTGACGTTTGAATGCAATATATAGATCGATGCGTTTGGTGATTTGCTACACGATTCAATAAAAAAAACATTTTCGCAAAAAATGGACTTACGAGGTTTGCAAATTTAACCGACGTTGTGTAAGTAACTGAAGGGGGGTTTTCCAAATCGTTTTGAATGAAAAGCTAGATGGTTGCTACGGCCGGGTAGTACTTCCGAGAAGTTATAATTTCAAATTGATCAAAATTCCGAATTTTCGTAATTCCGAGGCAATATTTTGATAGCAGACTTTATTTTTTGCTATCGCTTATAAATCAAACCTAACCTTACCTAATTATACCAAATAAAGGGGTTTGGGTAAAAGTGTTGTCATATGTAAAAGTCATACATTTTCAAGGTGAGCGGTCATTCGTAAAAATGGTAAATTATGATAGAATTATTTAAAATAAACATATTTTGTTATGTAATGTAATACTCTAAAGTGCATCGGAGCCGAGATATTTAAATATTCATACTTGGGCGTACTTTTGTACTAAAAACTGAATACTTAAATCTTTAAAATCTCCGCTCCGATATTATTTAACGCCATAAATTATATATATCTATGTGTATTTAGAGGTCCTCTAAATAACTATGTAAAAATCATAGGCCGCTGAAAAAAAATATGTCAATATTCTTCAAACAAATTTACCCAATGACCTTTTGCATTTAATCTAAAATAGCTTCAGCGTAACATAACTATCAGAAAATAAATAAATTTTAGGGCATTCCCTGCTACCACCATCTTATCTTCTAACCTACCGCCAGGCGCAGTTTTCACACTGTTGCGTTCCGGTGTGGGGATAAGACAACCGGTGAAATTACTAGCATAGAGGCATTTATTGTTAGTCCTCAGGGTTTGCAACGCTTTTGCAGACTTAGGATTGCAGTCTTAAGAATGAAAATGTCTATGAATCTCAGATCCTACTTGGCCTGCCATTTACCTTCTCTAAGCCATGAGAAATGAACAACACAATAAAGTAACATAATAAATCCATATAGCAAGTTGCGCGATGGCAGTAAACTTTACAGGTATTTTGCGGAATAAGAGAGTAGAACAAATTGCCCGCCAATGCCCGGAGGTGCCGTAAAGATTCGAGCTTAGTTTCCTAGGCGTCTCGTTGAAAACATGTTAGTCTCGTGGGTGCACGACCTTTCGAACTAGAGTAGACACTTCTCCCGTGTAACAATTATTATTTGGATAAGGGTATAAAGTTTCTCCTTAGCGCCATTTGCTCCACAAATTTAACACCGGGTTAAGACACTAACTCGAGTCAAAATGACAGTGACGTCATTATTATGACGATGCCTTCTTCGATGGATATCTCTTAAACTACTCAACCGATTTTCATAAAAATAAGCTAAGAACCACTGTGGTCCTAGTGAAAAAGGGTATAAGTCTTCTGAAGATCAAGTGAAAAGGGTTTAAGTCTTGTATACTCCGTTCATGTATATACCCTTTTTTATTACGAGTTAAGTCGACTTGTACCCTTTGTCACTAGGACCCCAGCGTTATGAAACCAGTTTTTTTTGAAGAAAAAAAACGCATTCTAATCAGACCTTCCGTTTGGAAGTTACAATCAGGGACCGGTCCGGTAACCCCTTCAAGGGGTTTTTGAAAGGGTTTAACCCTTTGTAACCCTTTCAAAACCCCTTGCAGGGGTTACCGGACCGGACCGTTGGTATCAATGCCACAGAAAGACACATAGACACGTAGATACACAGATATAGAGGTACAGACACACACGTACACAGATACATAGACAGACAGATTCACAGGTTAAACTTATCACACCCCTCGTTTTTGTCGGGGATTAAAATGATACAGTTGTATAGGAAATTAGTTCCATTTTGAGCCGTAACGTGTCTTTTATTCGGCCAATCTAATCTTCAAGTAATGTTCTGGAAAAGGGAAGGGTTAGTTTCCGGAATAATCTGGCGCGTTTGACATCATTGATGTTGGGGACGACAGTCGTAGGAAATTAGGTTTAAACACTGGAGATTTAGTTTTATTAGGAGTTTTACAGTTGTATGGTTTTTATGTTTATAAATAGCTGAGCAGTCCAGATTGTTAAAAGTCCAGAAAAACTTTTAATAAAATATTTTACAGGACATACAAGGTTTTCATTTCGTTTTGTTATGAAATACTGAAATAAAATAATACTCTTCATTTGATATCATAAAATTAAACATGGTACGAGTAGGTACAATAGCCGCTTAATAGGTAGTACGAGTACCTAAATTAAAAAAAACAGACCATGTTATAATTGAATTTGTATTTGGATGACATAAAAGAGGCTGGACTCGGAATTTATTGATAGAAAAGCAATCACTTAACGATAATCTTAGACATTAAATGCTACTTAAGGAAATTTTGAGGTTATTAACACAAAACATAGTCTGACAATATTATTATTGCCATATGATCAAGCAAACCTAGCACATTGGTCCTCTGGCCAACTGGGCAGCATGCCAGTGGTTGGGTAGCCATCCCTGTCCACGTAGTAGTAGACGTCGCCCACGTTCTGGTTGGGCTGGTATTCCCATTGCCCTGGCAGATTTCTGTCACCATTACCTTTTGCAGGGAATTTCAGGATAAAACAAAATTTCGATACACAAAAGCATCCATAAAAAAATATTTAGTAAATTAAATAGAAAATACAGTGTCACTATATAAATAAGTATAGGGATGCCAGAAAAAGAGCTAGACTCAGAAATAGAAAAGCAAAAACTTAATAATCTTGGTTATTAAATGCTGCTTTAAGAAGTTTTGAGGTTAATAATTGAAAAAAAAAAATTGCTACAAAATCAAGCAAAACTAGCGCATTGGTCCTCTGGCCAACTGGGCAGCATGCCAGTGGTTGGGTAGCCATCCCTGTCCACGCAGTAGTAGACTTCGCCCACGTTCTGATTGGGCTGGTAGTTCCCATTGCCCTGGCAGTTTTCTGTCACCATCATGCCTTTTTCAGGGAAGTACATCATGGTGTCCCGAGCACAATCTGAAACAAAATATTTTCATTGACTTCGAACTCAAGAATTCATTAATAAAAGTACCGCCTTTTTCATCATCACAAAATAAACCAATTTTAACTATGTTCTTTGTCCAAATTTATATCAAATCCAAATGTCATAATTACAGATAAGGACAAAGCATATCTCAAGTACACTTTATCTTTTACGCGTTTTTGAATAAGAGGGATAGTTTCCATAGATAGAATGAAAAAAAACGAGTGTAGTGTGTAACCGCCGTACTCAGATACATTTTAACCCTTTACCTACGGGTGTCAACCAGAGTTGCCAGTAAGGCAACACCACTGCAGTACGGGTGTCAACTATAGTTGATCGAATCGAGGGTCATGTTTAATAAAAAAATTAAACAAAACGAGACCTTGTATCTTGGTAATAGCGGTCACATTATGTATTGGGATTAGTATAGATGCAAAGGAAAAAATATCATAATGTGTCGGTAGATGGCACTGACATAAAAATATTTTTAAAATTACCGCTTTTTTACTGTCAACTGGGGTTGACACCCGTACTGCAGAAGTGCAAATAATTGAACTCAATATGGCGGACAATAGTGTTGTTCATCGACTCGACTTTATTTCATCGACTTCTTCTGAGAGTACGGCGTGGGAGTGTTTTGAGTGTTATTTTTAGTTTATTTCACCGTTTTTAGTTCAAATATTCTAATTTAACATGTTATGAAATCATTATTAGGTATTATAATACCTAATAAATAATTACACTACAATCATAAAATCAATAAATAAAGGTTTTTATAATTTATACACAATAGCAAATTATTGCTCGAATTTTTTCCCATAATCGATGGTGTACTAGGTTATCGACATATCGACAACTGTGTCGATATAGGCACATCACTATATTTCATAAGTGGCAAATTGTTTTTATGCAACGTTTTAAGTGTTTGATATTTATGCATTATTTTAAGAATTATCGTCATTTAAGTGTTTATTTGTGTTAAACATACTATAAACTAATGTTTTTAAACTTAAACTTGCGAAATCCGCGAGTAGTAACTTAAAAATCTTCAATTTCTTAGGACTGATATATTGCTTGATATCAGAAAAAAATGTGAATATTATTACTTAAAGTGATTATTTATTGATTAAGCGCATTATAATTAATGTGTGAGCGAAATTTCAAGTGTGTAGCTGTAATAGTTCAAAAGTTTCAAGTAAGTCAAATTATGCCTAACCGCTCACTCTCGCCAAAACATGCCCGTATTGAGCTTTGACTGGGTGATTCAAGGCCCAGTAGGTAAAGAGTTAAGAAACGGGCAACTCGTTCTTTTTTCAAAGTTGTTTAAAAATAGTCACTAAGGAACGACTTAACTGTCATTGACTCTGACTATGTGTGCGGCAGTAAAAGTGTTAAAATTCTTCACCTCGTGAGACCCAATTCCTATTTTGGTAGCATTCTAAATGCAGCCTTGTCGAATTAACTAAAGGGTGCTTTTTATGTTTGGTGTTTTGTCCTCAAGCAAGAACCTAGGGACTAAAGAGGTTAAATTTATAAAATACAAAAAATTTAGGAATTCTTCAACTTATTACTCATTATCAAATGAGTTTATTCTTACTCGCGTCCGTAATGGTGTTATAAAACGTATTGTCGTTGCTATAAATATTCTAAAATGCCGCTAATAAAAAGACATGTTCCTCAATCATCCACGTAAATCTATGTATACAATTATTGTAATTGAAGATCACCACACGACATGGTAAATTTATACAGGCGAAAAGACTCAAAAGTAAACGTCTTCTTACGGTAATGTCAATTGTATTTCGCTGAACAGAATTTATAAATCTCTAGTCCACGATCCACTTAAAAGAAATACTTACTGCAATTCATTCCGGTCATTTGACTCGACATAGCCTGCCAGGCACCTAAGATTTCGCCCTCTTTATCCGTGCAATAGGCGCTGTAATGGAAAGAAGAAATAACACTGAATTTTCTAGAAACATTGTAACTACACTTTGGTCGGGGCTAACTTTATGGTAATGGATTTTACGTGTGATCTAGCCGTTAAGCGCTGTTATTTGAATTGATTTTAAGGAAAAGTGTGCTTTATGTAATTACATACATACATAAACTCATGCCTTCATTCCCAGAGTGGGGTAGGCAGAGCTACAGAATTACCAACAACTCTAAAATTGTATTGATGGTTCAGTCTGTAACCAAATTTTGCACAATTAGGCTAAGTACCAATTTCACCATACGATGTTAAATTTAATCAATGTTAAATGACTGTTAGTTCATATATTTTGACAGCTGTTAACGCTATAATCGTCCGTTAAGTCGTTGACACCGTATGATGAAATTGGTACTAAGATGTTTATCAGTGTTTTAGTGACAGGTTGCAAGCCCATCGACTAAAAGTACTATGTAACAGTAGTATGTAGTTAATGGCGTTTTACTTTGAATGTGCATAACTGCATATATAATTTTATGCCTGAATCATATCCTATGTACTTACAATACAATACAATATAATACAAAAAACGTTTTACACCTAACCAAAATATTACAGAGCAACAGCACAAGTAAAAATAATACTGGGTGCCTAATATGGCTGCGTTTATCGCGTGACAAAATGTGGATAAAAAATCCGTCACTTTCTCACACATATTTAAACTGAGGGATGCTTTATCCACATTTTTTCAATCGATAAACGCAATCATACTCCACTCGCAGGTAAGTCGACTAATACTAAGATACGAACGTATTTAGATTTAAGTCAAATTGTTACTAATGTAAGAATTATTTTAGATCTAGTAGTAGTAGCAGGCCTTTTGATTTAGTTCAAGGTGTCATGGCATTTGGTCTGATACAAGTAGCTTTCCTTTCCCACAGACAATAATTTCCACAAATCATTAGACTCTATTTTTCAATGAACAAGGTTCTTTTTGCCTCACAGTAGTCAGATAACAAAAGGAACTCACATGCCATTCTGGATCTGATAAGGTCCGTAGCTGCCGTCGTAATCGCAGAACGTAACAGGGTTCCCTAGGAAGTTGGTTCCGTGATCAGATTGTTCGCGGTAAATGACGCCTAATGCGTGAACGAGGCTCTCGCACCGCCGAAGATACTGTTCCCCTATGATTCTGGCGCTGTCTGAAAATTAATGATAGAATGGGTATTGAATCACGAAATCTAAGAATCTTATAAAAACCTTATTGACTTAGATAATCCCAAACTAACCAGGCTTTAACTATGGCTAAGCGCCACTAAAAACTAACGCTCTTTAATCACAAATGCGCAATATCTAAAGTATGCTTGAAAAATGCTCTGTCCTTGTTTGTCATTATGGCATTTGAATTTGACAAAAAGGGACAAAGAATAATTTAACTAAAATAGTTTTATTGTGTGTTTATAAGTAAGGGGGGTTTTAGTATTAATATTTCCAAAAAATGTTGTGACAAAGGCGATTTTAGGCTTTACTACATGCGAAAGCATTTTTTTTTTGCAACGCATCCCATCTCATTTTAACATAGTCATCATCTCCTTATCCTCGTCTCGATCATTACTTTTTTTTGTTGAATTATGATGCCAAAATTAGTGCACAACTGCTTATACAAGGAGTCTATTTCACTTTTTTTTAACGGTTAAAACAAAGTGAAATAGAGTCAAAGTAATAAGTGTCACCCAATAAATTTGTCGAAGTTCAAGTTTTAGTCTAAACAGGAATAAAAATACCTAGTGTTTTTGCATCTCGATCGAGTCCAGAAAGTTGGTAGCGGTAGTCGAAGTGGCCGTCTATTTCACTTCGTTTTAAACGATATTAAAAATATTGATAATTTATAGAATTTATTCAATCGTTAGTAGGTAAAGTCACCAGTGGCTTCTGCCTATACTTTGTATGAGTTGGAAGAGTACGAAAGATATATTTCCCACTCTTCGCAATCAAATAAGGTCAACTACTGGTCTCTGGCTGACCACTGTTCACTACTAGTTATCGGGCGTATCGTAAAAAATAATATTTTTTTCAATGATTTGGTATCAAAATGGGTTCAAATTTAACCTAACACTAAAGCACTAAAACAATAGAGCATCATGCAGAGAATTTCGAACCTATTCTACTTTAACTTTGGCAATTTTAGTCTTGCCCACTTTTGCAATTATAATTTTTCCCACTTTTGCTAATTCAGTATTTCAGTGTAGCTTACGGTGTGGGGACAATCGACTCATGTAAATCTCAAAACGGTACTTCGTAAGTGCTGCAGCTAATCTTATTATTATTTGACTTACAACAGGACAACATCTTCATGCTCTCCTGGGGCACTGGCGGCGCCGTCGGCTGCCCAGTCTTCGGCTCGGCGCACCAACAGTATCCATTGTCGCATTGCAACTCCTCATAATTGCCATTTTCTGTACAGTGTAACGTTACGTCGGTCCTGCCTTCTGCTTCCAATTCTGCACGTCTTCTACTGCAGGCTGTTGAAAGATGCATGACAAAGTACTATTTTGATCATTGTTATAAACCAGATTGTAGAAACACTGTATTATTTATTTTTGCGTGGTAATGTACTTTAAGTTAAATAAAATGGTTATCTTTTAGCTGTCTGATGGTCAGTTTTCTCCTAGACACACAGAAAAGGTGAGGCATTTACGACAAACCCTAAAATTTGAATAATTGTAATAATATTAAAATGAATGTTTAGGATTAGTAGAATATAAACAAAAACACGATTGTTAGAGGAGGAAGGTGTCTCTTCCAGAAAAATACCATCGTCTTTTTTATCAGAAACGAAAATAAACGCAATATTTTGCTTACCACAAGTCATTTCAGTTACGTCACTTCTCCACATTTGACCAAACAACCTGTTCCCGTTTTCATCGCTGCAGAAACATCTGCGTATCAAGAAAAATGCAAATTAAATGAAGCACAATTTGCTAGCGGAGTGGAATACGCGTCAATTCGAGATCCGTGATTGAACGAGATGAGTTTGGAACGATTCCTGTGACGCAGGGCACATGCGAATTTACGCCACACCCTGAAACCACTTTAACACATCTTATTTGTTGGTAAAACTCGCGGAAACGGAAAATTTCATGATTTCGAGGAGATTCTTAGAACCCGGCCCGGTGATAACACAGCCTTTGCCCGCAATGTTATTACAAAATAACTCTTTTCCCATTTTTTTAAATAACTATGAAATTTTCCTGCTTAAATGTATCGTATCTGTTAATCCGATTTAATATACCTTTAAGTGCTAATTTTAATATTCTTTAATTTAACATTCTCAATTAGAATATTTGTAAGATGGTCTTGTCGCTATTAAAAAAAAAACATTTTTAGAGACAACTCTTTGTTGGTAATGAATCTAAGGGTTTTCTTTAGTTTCAAAGTTTCATTTCAGTATTAAGGGAAACAGAAACAGAGCCTGATGCGAAATGTTTGGACAAACGGTCATGCATTTTGCTTACCGGTGCCAAAATTATTATGCTAGAGACTAAATCATTGTACCTGGCACTTTTTCTTGGCTTCGTTCTGTTTGTGGTTTAAGACGATACATAATATATTCTCGGTATCGGTTTATTCTAAACTCTTTTAGGCCGTTTAGTGTCATTCATAAGCAATAGATAAACAAAAAACAAAAACAAATGTATGTCCATTGGTATTTCTATAAGTGCGGAGGTAACACAATTACACAATTACTCAATAGATACTCGATACCATGTTGTTAAAATTAGAAAACAGAGCGGTTATTAAATTCTTAGCTAAATTAATAAATTAATAAATAAATAAATAAATAAATAAATAAATATCAAGGAAGAATGTCACATCAATTGACCTAGTCCCAAAATAAGCTCTAGCCTTACACTATGGTAGCTAAGCAAGGAACAAGTCAAAAGTATATAAAATAAAACATGGACGTTGTTTAAAATTAAATGTAAAATTAAGTGGTTCCAAGTAAAATATAATTAAAAAGTTACCAAGAAAAGTAAATGAATTCAAAATTAATAAACCTTTACATACTTAAAACGTGCAGCATACTGATTTTTTCTCTTTGACTTGTTGTCTTATTCTATTGCTATAGCAAAGAAAGTGTCAGCAACAACTTCAATCAATCATTATATTTAATTGACGTCTCTGAGTGCGGAAGTAAGAGTGATAAATATAATCATAATTTGGATTTGTCATATCCATGAAAAGCATCGGTAAATTACACTTACAGCAGTGAGCACTGTCGTTGATGATAATATGACGTTTATAAATTCATTTGGTTTCCGAATCCAATTTACCTAATAATTATAATGGTGCCTAATAATACGTTTCCTACGCTTCACAATAATTCTTCTACACTCGACTACAAATAGATGTATCCACTTGTGGACTTTATTACAACGGAATAAGGTCCCTTTGTAGTCGACTACACATTAACAAATATACTCTTGACAATACTATTTTATGGATTGTACCTATTATTATCTCTTCATAGCATGCCATCCCATATTTAAGCAATCTCTTCGATACAAATGCAATAATTTAACTGATGGAGCCCAGATTTCCCAATTTTAATACTAAATGGAAGTCGTATCGAGTTATTGGCATTGAATGTAATAAGCGTAATAATAATAATAAAAATATTTATTGTTCCAAATTACATAGCTCAGATACAGTTGAAGCCCTGGAGACTGTGTTAGTTCTCACTGTGCTACAGTCTCCAGTATCTTCCCCAATAGCGTGAATTAACATTTGTATAAAGAATGGGATTTCTAGATGTAGTATTAAAACCAATACAACGACAATTTGGAACACAATTGTCGCGGCGCTTGAGAGTGCTTAAAATAATTTATTGTGATTCGTTTTTAACCGACTTCAAAAAAAGGAGGAGGTTCTCAATTCGTCGGGTTTTTTTTTATGTATGTTCCCCGATTACTCGAAGACCAATGGACCGATTTGAAAAATTTTTTCGTTGTTCGAATGGGTATACTTTTTAGTTGGTCCCATTGTCACCACGTCAGGATCTGATGATGGGATCATGGAGAAATCAAGATAACTCCTCAAATATTATAGGCACACCTATAGCGATTTTGGTATTTTTCACTGTAAGTCATGCATTTGCTTTTGAAAAGTACTATATGGTGAAGTGGAACTGATGATGAAGACCACAGATGGCCACCGGAACTCCTTAACGGTACCTATTTCAAGGGTGGCGATAAGATATTTCGATAAAGGTAGTTGAGCGACTATGACGAAGCACATTTAGGTTTAAATATGACTATGACATTCCCGCGGCGTTGTCTGCGGCGAGCTTGAAATGTTCTATAGTTTCTCATTAATATTTAGAAGTGGAGCTACGTAACAGCATAAATAGGATCACTAAAAAGTATAAAATAAAATAAATGTTTAAAATAACAAAAAACCGCCTTCAAAAATGCAAAAAAATAACTTCTTTTAAAATGGTAGGTCAGTCCAACTGAAGTCGGCGTCCCACAATATTTTATATATATATTTTAAACACAATTGTCGCGGCGCTTGAGAGTGCTTAAAATAATTTATTGCGATTCGTTTTTACTACACGTTTTTGCTATACCTTCCTGTAAACATATCTCCTTTGCATTGAACAGCGGCATACCGACCATCTTCTAGGCAATTGTCTGGTGCTTTACATCCCTCTTCTTCAATGGGTAAACCTGTAATGCATATTGCAAGATTACGTTAATTACTGTAGGAAAAAGTAAAAAGTAAGTCGGCCGGGGGCATAACAACGACTAAAGGGAAAATGCGCCTTTTTTTAAAGGTGTTGCTACGTTTTAAAACTATTTACGCCCTTTATAGTAGTTTAAGAACCTAAATTTCTTTAAAAAGGAGCAAAAATAGTTTTAAAACGTTATATATACATTTAAACTATTTAAAACGCGAATATAGCTACCCCTCATCCGGAATAGTCCCTCCTAACGAAAGTGTCAAAATGTGTATAGATACCGGTGTGGCCAGAAAATGAGGATTGTATGAGATTTTCCCATACAATTATTTTATAAAATTTGACAACCAATCAAAAAAATGGTTATAAACTAAGGTTAAAAGTGTTGTAAAATTAAGTACCTAATCTATGTTCGAAACCCTTTAATATATTTGATAGTCTTAGGACAGCCTTAGCACACTTGAGTTAATTAATTTTTTAAATAAATTCAACTGCATTCTATGCTTTATTTTGATGAGCACAAAAATAAGGCCAGATAAGTAACATTTTTTTTTACAATATTTCGAAAGACGAGATAATAGGCGCCAATGTTCTCTCTGTGTCACTGTTCTCTCTATATCTGTAAAACATTTTTTTGTTTTAAGTCATACTCTATTTTTGTTAGAGTTAGAGTTTGGTGTTTTTAATTAAAGGGTTACTGATATTCAAAAATTAGTGAACACGGATCCGAATTTGCCCCATTATACTCGTAGTTATCAAATAGATACAATGTGAAAGTTTCCACCCATTTTGTTTAAACGTTCCAATTTCGAATTACCACTTGGAATCCCTGTTTAGTTAAATGTTTAGTTTAATCGCAGTCAAAGCATTCGTTAGCTCACCAGTGATTGTCTGGCATCTCGGGCAACAGTCAAATATGTGCGAATTAGGCACTAACTGTTGGTTCGCAGCGCATGCATCCTCACCATAGTCTGTCACACAAACATTGGCCACGTCACACTGAGAAAAAACTCTTGAAATAAAACAAGTGAACAGAAACAAAACACTTTGTGAAATCATTGTCAAAAAAAAGTGTGAATGTGAACACGACAAAAGTATAATAAACAATATGCTATCGCTGACGATAATAGAGATATTGGATTGATTAGTTTATAAAGATAAATTAAATGTACCGTATTTAGTAAAAGATAAGGATTATTTGATACGTATTGCAAATCTGGACCGGCAATCAGAGATAAGTTTCTAAGAACCAAATATTAATTTGTATTTTTTTATTACCTTGCACCAGCGCCTCTATTCTAGGCGGTATAAACGATATCGTAGTTTTCCTGTTATGGTATTGTTATGACGTCAGCCGCCATTACTGTCAAGAAAATAAGAGCTATCAAAACGTTGACAATACGATAACAGATCAAATACGATATTGTTTTTACCGTCTTGAATAGAGCCGCTGCTTAGATAATAACAGTCAGTAAAAACATTTTTTTTTAGTCTGTATTTGAGTTGCTAGCAGGGCTCGGGAACTTGGTTTTTTTTAACCAGCTCATTAGCAACGCCATACTTTTCAAATAGAGCATTTTCTTTTCGATTCCGCTTGAACAGATCGATATTATTTCGATTCTGATAAAATAGCAAAATAAAACTGCTCCTGCTCAAAATAACGGTTAATTTCGCTGGCTAATTTGTTCGCACCGCCCACCACCGCCATCGTTTTCTCGTCTTTTCTACCCTATAAGCTAGCTCTTTAGTTGCATTTTCACATGCTCAGCTTGAAGTCTAACCGGCCTTATAATTTCCTTATCATCCAACTGCAGGAAGAATCAAAAACCAAAAATACCAGGTTAATACCAGCGATGGTAACGCTCACGAATCGATTCCTCTTCGGTTTAGAACCATAATTAACCGATATTTTTCGAACTGTTTTTAACTAATGCTATTTTCATTGTGATGTGCCATTATTTTCTCGTGTAACATTCTGTAAGTCGCGTTGTTATTAAAATTTCTTTGATAAGCAAGAAAAGGCCCCAACGTACTTGTCTCTAATATTATCTAATTAAATACCAAAAATTCCCACAATAATATTTGTACTTTCTTTTGCTTTACACAAAATGTTATCTGCATCACAAGAATAACAAGCGTCTAAGGTATGTAATAAACTCGTCTCATTGCCGTAATTTGATGTGAGTAGAGATTGTTTCCTACCGTAAAAACATTTTTACAGTAGTATTGTATTGGGTATTTCAAGATATTACGTTTATGTGTATCAACTTCAATACAAGTCGCAAAACAGCCGACTCGTGATTGAGTTTTGTACTAAACCATTGTTAGATACGTTTGACACAATAATAACATAAATTGGTAAGTTTAATTCATTATCAAAATGCAACTAACAATACCACTTTAGTCCACGCCTTAACAAACAAGCGCAACACCCAGTTCCAGGGAAAATGGGCCGAGCTATTTGACTGCAATTATATATGTCCATTTTGCTGCCTGGAATTTGGAATGTATTGAAACGCATACTATCTAAAACCTATTACAGAATGGTTCCCCTTACTCGTTACCATCTGCCTCCTAATTTAGATTAACGTGAATAGTGGTGCTCGTAAGTTTGCCAAACGCGGTATTTTAGCATGATATCAGCGCGAGCCAAATGAGATCATTTTGCATGCATAGTGATTATTAGTACGTAAATTGAAAACGATGTTGGATGGTTCAACCAACCCATAGTAATTTACCAAACAAATGTACAGTGCGCTAGCTCTTAAAATGGTTTTGGGTTTGTATACCTCTCTCTCATTTGCTGTCATATGCTCCTATGCGAGTGTAACAGGTTTTACCTGAGCCCGAAAGACTTTTGAAAAACTCTTGCACTTTAATAGTAGCCATTTCGGTATATAAACGTTCTAAAATGTAGTTAACATCAGGGGTATAACTAAACAAAAGAAATATAAGGTACAATGAAAAAAAAAAAAACTAACGGCCGCACTCATAGTCACTCAATGACGATTAAGTCGTTCTTTAAGGTAATTTTTTCAAACACAGGTTTAAAAAAGAACGAGTTAACTATCTCTCAAATCGTCATTGATACTGTAAAACCGCGTAACTCACAAAATAAATAAGTTGCAAAATACACCTTAACAAGTAAGTCAGTAAGGTACATTGAATCTGTTAGTTACGCGGTAATGCAGTAAATGTCTCTGCGTAAGTCCCAAACTTAGCTTCAGGCACTTACTTGACGAGAACATGTATTCTTACGAGATTCAGGAACAATTTATATTTGAACTCATCCCACAAATTTTCGCCCTTACCACTCTAACCAACGATCAAATTCAGGACCTCTGGCTATATAGGCAGAGTTACTACGGAATGGCTAAACGCCTTATTCAATAAATATTTAAAAAAAAGTTTAAACACGATCCGGTAACTCTAGCACGAACATTTCAATTATACGTTTTTTACTTATCGCCGAGCCAGCAGCCCACTTTCGGTCTTACGATGATGATAGTCTGATGATTCATGGATCATGAAGATCACTTACGATCTCATGACTCAATACCTCGTCTGCATCCATTTTTCCATAAATGAACTGTTCCTGCTCAATAATATCAATCTCGAGACAGATTTCATATGCCTCTAAAAGAGTTTGAAAAGTAATCTCCTAGTTAGTGTGAATAAACTTTAAGATGACTAATGGAAAAACTTTAAATTGTTTTAATTTCGAACTATCGGCTTTTATAAAATTACATTCACACGCCGTCAGCTAAATCTCGTGTATCGAAGACATGCGCCAACTTCGCCAACTAACGAGAAAACTTTTCTAATAAAATCTTCGTATTGAATATTAACATGTTCTTTATTGGCCATAAAAAGCGTTTGCGGTGTTACGGCATAATAATCGGGGAAGAAACTGTTACGCGCGTAAATTTAGTTATTGATGGCTTCCCTGCAACTTTCCATTGATTAGTTTGAAACTATCTTAGTTAATTTTTGATGAACCACGGGAATAGAAGTTTTATTTACGCACGTTCATGTTCGTGTTGAACTTAAAAAATGTGTAAATCGACGTCGTAATAGCAATATAGATTCTTAAAAAAATCTGAACACACAGCTGTTGAATGTGAAGCTGTCTTTTTCCATGGTATCTTTCTTAGCAGTTCTTATAGGCTTAATTTTTTCCCTAAATTGTTTTTCTGACACGTATTTTTATTTGCGTAAAATCTTATAACTTGACATGTGCAATTCGTAACGTAATTTTATATTGGGCTTGAATAACATAATTTAATTTAAAAAAAGTGGTTATTTAAAAACGACCGGCTCTAAAGTTTTAACCTGAAAATAAAAAAACAGTCCTAAAATATATTTGAAGATTGAAAAAAATTACAGAGTTTCAAGGCAATAGTTTATAAATTACTGAAGAAAATATTTGCTACTTAATAAAACTAGCCTTACAGATTACCTAAATTTAAACACTAGTAAGTTTTGAAAAGGTCCAACGATACTACATACCCAGAAATAATAGAGCTGTTGAAACTTGAAACAACAAAGCGTTTATTACTTTACAATACAAGTTCCAAACAACACCTACAAAAACGAACAATAACATCATCGTTTTCGAATGTTTGCGAATTTCCCGCAAATTGCGAATATTAGACAACACGAAGATTGTATTTTTGAATGTGCGGCTTCGGAATTACCCAGTACGGTTTAAAGTTTAACACCAATCTGAACAGGCGCATTCGTTTTTATGACCTAACTTTCGTTCAGTACCAAAACAAAAGAGTGTTAACGCCACTTGTATGGAACATAAACTTTAAATTCACAGTAAAATCTACACAAATGTGTAAGTAAATCTGCCATGACACCAAAGAAGGCGGCTCAAGGTGTAGTAATAAGTAGTATAAGCATTTTCAAATTCAATAGGCTATTATAATAGAGTACCTTAAAATGGGGTGAGTAGGGATTAAGGGGTGAGTAGGGACACAACATAACATTAAGCATATGTTACTAATTATAAGACTGAAATTATTTCCAATAGACGTAACGTCTATTGGATTGTCCATTTAATAATTGTTCTTATTTGTTGTTACAAATAATTAGTTAAAAGTTATGACGTATTTTAGGTTGTGTCCCTACTCACCCCTTTATCCCTACTCATCCCGTTTTACGGTATAGAATGTTTCGACTAGGTACTACATTGCAGTTCTATTACGACTGAAAGTACCACAATCTTATTTGACTACTATCAAGCGAACTTTGAACAGATATGTACTATTTTGCCTTTACACCGCCAAATGATTATTTTTATATTTTTATCAGGCAAATATAAGTTTATAAAAAATTTACGACTTAAGTTAGCACTTATTAGTTTACGAAAGTATTTTTTGGTAAGAATAAGCAGTTCGACAGTAACCACCCATGAAAATGTGTTTCGAAGTGGTATTACTGATACCTTTTACATAATGACTTTGTTGTTGAGTAAACGTTGAACGTTATTTCTCTTACTAATATCTTTCTTCTTATCTTTTAACCGACTGCCAAAGAAGGAAGGTAATGTATTTCAGGTTTTTATAATGTATGTCACATAATACATAAGTGGCAACGCCATGATATGTACATTTAAATCCTCAAATTCTGATGCTGTAAATAAAATGAAGTGAAAAGGATTTTTCCAAAGAATTTCAAGTTTCAAATGTGCATGCTGCTACAGGGGTCAATACCCTTAAGTATTTTAACAAGGCAGTCAGGTTTTTAAAACTTGCTTTTTGTGGTTGTTCAATGCACGACATAAACATACAAGAAGTTTGTTGCAGCGGGGATTCCAACTTCTCCACCATCCAGGTACCTTCTTATCACAAGACTTGTTAATAGAGCTGAAGATAAACAGGATTAATCAAGCAAACTAATTAAATTATTCCCACTCAATTAATCTAGTCACTTAATTAAGTATATGTAATTAACAAATTAAACGTGTCGAACTCACTAGGTCATCGCAAGCAACGCTAGCCGCAAAACCAATTACAAAGATGGATTACCCCGTCCGCCTATTGAATCCTACCCCAATTTGTGGACCGATATATTTTAATCCCGATTTACGCATGTCCAATGAATGAATGAATGAATGGCTCGAATTTCGAGACCCGATCTCGATTTAATGCCGTTCAGTTTGAATGCGTGACGCGAAGACCGGGAATCTTGAATGAGGTTTTGTTATGACGTGATGGTTGCGGTTCTTTGGGTATTAGTATTGGTGGCTAAAGTAATATTGTAATAGGTGAACGTTGGACTTTAGTGTTCCATGCACAATCATTGTTAAAATGATATCAGCTCCATGTACCTTATTACGTAGGGAATAAGCCTCATTTTGGAATAACAAGGACTTATGTCAGGACTAATGTCCTTGTTATTCCGGGCTTATTATAATACTTTCATCTGTATACTTTTAAGCGTATCAGGTAACCAATTTGTGTAAAGTGAAAGTATCAACACGTCGAGGGTTCCGTAGTTATTAAAATTTACTCTAGGCAAAACTTCTACGTAATGAGGTACGTGGAGTTGATATTTATTTACTTAGAGATTTAGAAGCGTAGTTTTTTTTCGAAAAGTATCTTATTTTTCAGCGCAAGTAATTTTTGTCATATAGAACTCTTCCCGACTTCATAATAAAACAACAACTACATATGTGGCGTTATCTATTAAAAGGGAAATTATTGTCGATGGCGCTTCCGCCATTATTAAAGATGCTCCGATATAAATACAACGTCGCGTGACGCAGTGCGGCGTAAGCGCCATCGACAATAAGGTCCCATTTCATACATAAAGCCACATATAATGTAAGAGTAACTGGGGTCCTTGACAAGGTGATTAACGGCTATTTGTAAACGATTTTCGAAAACTTTCGGACTGTAAGGAATTAACGTAGATGAATCTAGATGCGCTGTACGCAACCACCCGGGAGCTTACGTCAATCCTCAATCCTATTCATTTTTGATAACGATAACGTTTGCCGATTGCATCTTGTCTAGTGTCATGTTTTAATAATTAAAAAAAATCGCTAAACAAGTAAGGTTTGTTCATTCTTACTTATCTTATATAGTAAACAACTTTCTAACCTTAAAATGAACCTTTTTTGTCTCAAACAGTTTTTTTATCGTAAATAAAGTAAACGTAATAAACATTATGGACATCACTTGGCTAATGCATTGTCTGTGATTGCTTTATTTTGTTTAAAATAGCTGTTTTAGCCAAAAAAGGTTCATTTTGAGGTTAGAAAGTTGTTTACTACATAAGACAAGTAAGAATGAACAGACCTTAGGTACAAATTGTGGACTTAATAGCTTATGCCGTTTTTGTTTGTTTTGAAGATTTAGTTGACATCAAACATATCTGACTCTGCAAACGTGAATTCCCAAGTTTTGATTGCCTTTCCAGCAATCCATTCCAATTCTCATCCAACAGTCATTACAATACATCCGCACTCTTATTTAGTTCGCTGTTGTTTAATCTAGTAATTGTTTTGAATAATTTATTTCACTTGACAAGTAATTAAGAAGTTTGCTTAGGACTTCGTTCACGTTAATTTCTAAGGAATTGGGCCAGTTTCGAGCACGTGATCAGGCGAAAGTTTTCATCTAATTACGCATTGTTGAATATGTATGAGACGCAGATGGACGTCAATTTTAATTGAATTACGAATTTATTCATTAAATCAGCTACCAGCATTGTTTTTTATTAGCTTTTATTTGGCGTGCTTCTTTCACCGTCTGAACCGGGATACAAATATAATATTTTTCATATTCGCCAATGAGAGTGTTCAGAATGCGAATGTTAGGGAATTACATTAAACAAAAACAGTGATTGCTATGCTTTCGAAAAAACACAACATACCAGTGTTGGTGAAAAACTTAAGTAAATGACCTCTTGCATGTAGTTGTGTAAAAATTAAACTATTATGGAATTTACGTCAAATTTCAAATATAGAATGTTGAACGGTCTATACAGCTATTTTACAACACCGTGCAAGAGGTCATTTACCTACTTAAGTTTTTCACCTTTACATACTAAATACTACTTAAATTTCGTGGCCGACAAGCCTCGTACGAAATGACCTGCCGAGATTCTTGGTGGTAAAAACCATATTGGCTTTGACTGGTCATCATTGTCAATGGTGGCATAGCAAAACCCATAATGATCATAACAGCTCAAAGAAGATATGGTTTTTAACGCCTAGAAATGAGGCTTATATTCGCTAAACATTTGCATCGATTGATGCGAATGCGAGTGTTCGAAATGATGCGAATCATTCGCATAAGCGAATGCGAATGCGAATTTTCGTAACATCCCTATTTTGAACCACTTAGCGCTATCGTAATATTAGGATGAAATCTGGAATGCAAAAGTAAACCCGAGAGCAATGTAATATTATAGAGTCTAAAAGCTAATCTCATGATGCAATATGAAGGTGACGCTAGAATCTCCGACGTACCTCCAGCCAAGTGTAAAAATATGGGAGAACGCAACATCTCAAAAATATGTCCCATTGCCCTTTATTCCAGTGTAATAAGAACTTCGTAACATATTTATGAGAGGATTCTTTCGATACATATTTTTGCACTTCACTGTACTTAAGTTATACTTGGAATCGCTAGTTTGGTCCTCTTAACCTGATTATAACTGAGTCGCTTAACTTCAAACTCGGATTAAGTCCATGCAAAAGGACAACGGAATTAGCGTCTTTTTTCAAACAAATTAAGTTTGAAATTCGTATAACAAATTTCAAGGACATATCCGAGTTTGAAGTTACACGACTCAACTGACCGAAAAAAGGCACGGTCAACAACTTGTTTTATATAGGAATTTTGAGACTTATTTATTTGTAATTACAGGAATCCGATTGACGTTGAGCAAAGCAGAAAGGGCGTTTACACCTATTCTTAAGTAAAGCACATGTACAGTCAACAGCATAAATAAGTGATCATTTATGTACCTTGTCACTTTAACGCCGTGTTTGAAATATCATACAAAATTGTGAAACGATTGAAAGCGACAAGGTACATAAATGATCACTTATTTATGCTGTTGACTGTACAACAGTGAACTTGTCTGTCTTGATTTGGATAAAGTGACTGTTCGCTTCGTGATCTTCTTACAATGACTTGCTTAAAACATTGTAATTGCAAACTATTGTAAAGCAGGTATGCTGTGCAAGGCCTTATTAATATAGTACAAGCAAATTAGTTTGTAAGAAAAATGAGCTTACATGCAGCTCGAGTTAATTCTAGCCTACAGCATTAATAATTAAATACAAATACCCGTTGTTTAATAAGACATGGATCCGTATTAAATATTTCAAATACCGTTAACCGTTAATAATTCTAAGACTTATAAGTAAAATGGGAATTTAGTATTCTGTACTTGACTGAGAGGAGGGTAGAGACGTGGTAGCAATGTTAGTTTGTTGGTAGTTGTCGAAAAATCAAAAATGCAGGATAATTTTATTATTATGATAGTTATGTACCAACTATAAAAAATCTGATCTTATTAGAACAAATTTAAAAAAGGCAAACGATATTTCCCAAAACGTTTTTAACTAAACGAAATTCGTCGGAAACGTTTTTAGAGTTAAAAAGAATTAACCACGTTTGGTTAATGCATTAGATGAGACAGCTGATAGTTTGATTGTTATTAAGACACTTATTAATAAAAATAAATAATGCATTTTTCTGTGTATATTGATTGTTTTCGGGAGTATTGATGGTATTGTGGGGTTTTTTGGTATCCATTTAACAAAAATGTAAGTAGTGAATGTAGATTTTTCGAACTTGACATTCAATTGTATATTCGCTTCTTTATATAAAAAAAAAATGTATAATGTGGATTTGATATTCCAGCACGGGTAGCACAAGTTGTATTTTCTCGCTTGTCGCTCAGTGCGTCTCTATCGTTACTGACTAGGTAGAAAGGGAGATTCCAGCGACAAACAAGTCGCGGGCAACTTGTGCTAGCCGTGCTGGTGCTATTAAGAAAGGTCTCTATTCATTAGTTCCTTATTAAGTTAAGTACAAGTATACATAGAAGTAACGTTTCTGCTGTATGAAGTTTCTAGTTTCTTTATGTGTAATAAGTATATTTCTTGATGGTGTTTGTTCATATAACAAGTTTTAATTAATTCCCTTAAACTTTACAGTGACGTCAAAAGAACTCGGCAAACTCTGTTCATTAACAGATCCGTATGAAAATGTTTGATATATTCATCAACCTTTGTCTGTAATTTGGGCTTTATTCGATTTCAGCGCAGTAATTTATCATTTATATGTATGTATACTCTTTATTGAACAAGAATAAAAAAAGAAATACAAAACACAGGCAAAATAATAAAAAAACAAGTACAAAAGCGGACTTATTCCTTTAAGGGATTTCTTCCAGATAACCCTTGATAAAAAAAAAAAGACAAATTGTTAAATATCAAACAAACAGTCATGAAGAAAAAGAAAACCAGTAATAATCGGTTTGTTGATTTGTTGGTTTTGTCTTCTTATCTTGTATAATCGATAGGGTCGTTTAGGATACACTTCGACCCTATCAAGGTGGGTAACCCACAAGGAATGCAATTTAACCAATTTTTAGACGTTTTTGTATGAAAATAACCGGTTATAACCGGTTATTTGCATTCCCTAGTAACCCGTCAGTGTTATTGAATTTCACTTCATCTTTATTTTTTTATGGCATAGAGAAGGCCAACGAGCACACAGGCCACCTGATGTTAAGTGGAAACTGTGACCTATAGAAATTTGTATCGTTTCATCGAATTTCATTTCATCGACCGCTATTTCCTGCTGAAACCATTACGTTTTCAAGATATCTTGAACACTCATTACGTAGGTTAGGTTTGGTTGCACATGTGACCATCCAAAAAAAACTCTTTCGGTGAAAAATGCCTTTCGATGAAATTAAAATTCTTTGTAATACGTTCGTTGAAAGGTGTTTCGATATAATAATAAGTACCCATCAAGGTGAAATAGAGACCTTGAAATTATAAAATGAATACAACCTCTACCATTCCACTTTTCTTATTTTCCTCCATCACCCAAAGGTTAGCTAGAAGAGATGCCTTAAAGGGATAAGTCCGCCTTTGTACATTCCAATTCTGTAAATATTGTATTTGATTTTCTGTTTTTTGTACAATAAAGTGTTTACATACGTATATACATACAACATCATAAAGTTATTACTCAAAAGTCAATAATAATCTTCCAACAAAAGCGTTGTCTTTCGAAATAATTTGAATACATTAACATGTAATTTTTTTATCAATCCCCATTACTGTAGTGTCATTCCTTTTGACGTCATATAAATGAGTTATCCATGACTTGCTATTCGTGGTGATGGATTTTTAAATGTTAGCGACATGGTAATAGGAAAGGGTAATTTATGGAGGGAAAATGCGGCTTGAAGTGCTTTGAATGGAATGTATGGCGTAAATTTAAATTCAGAAAAGATGAATAAGTGTTTAGATAAGGAGTTCTTTTATTCATTGGCTGATCCTTCTTAAGAACTTACGAAGAACTAAAGGAGCATGAATAATATTAGTGCAATCCTCTTGGCTATACAAACATAGTCTTAGAGAGTGTTTGAGTGTTTGTAGCAGTCTTACCCCTTATACAAAAACGCACAGTAAACCTATTTTTGATAAGTAATTTTTGTCTCTTTCCATTAAATTCAAATGTCTTAAGAGAATTGTGAAGCTAAAAATTTCCATACAAAATGCGAAAACGTATTTCTCCCCTTAAACCTAGTCCGATTTTTACGATTTTTATGAAACAAATTGAAAAAACAAAAAACAGAAACGTACAGACTTATTTCTTTATAATAACTACAACATATTCAAAAATCGTGCAAATCCGACTTGATTTAGAAACGTTTTCGCCCGGAGCTAAATTTGTATGTTCTTTTTTTAATAGCTACGCGATTTTAGCGGTGTTTCACAATCCTGTAATATGGTATATTCATTTCACTTCATCAAAATATTTTTTTGACTAGCTATAAAAATAACCAAGATATAAGCTAACAAAGATTTTGTTCCTTTATCTTTCTAGCAAAACAAAATTTTACATGGAGTTTATATGGGTTACATGACGTCACGCGGCGTATCGGATTTCTCTGTTTTCTCGCTGTCTAATTAGCAATTTAAAATGCTTGTATCATCCGTATTTCTTGGCCGATTTTAATATTTTATCTGGTGATCTCTTTTACGGTGTTTCCATATTTTGTTGAGAAATGCGATTTAAAAAATTAAGGATAAGGACAAAGCATATTTTAAGTATATCTCATCGTGCGTTTATGAATAAGAAGGTTTGTCGTTAAGAACTATAAACTGTCAGTAAATATGATAAAACCTGTAAAAGACCTTTAGACCTGTGTAATAAATACCTACACGGAAGAAAATTTTAGCGCAAATATAACAGATTTAATTTTGAAGTATATTATATTATTAAAACAAAGCCAGAAGTTTTTACTTTTAACGTTATCAAGGTAAAAATATTCAACCCTTCCAACAATTTATTATAAAATTTTACAAATTCAAAGCAATAAAAAAATAATGTTCCCAACCAGATAAATAATGGGGCGTATTTCATAAAGCACGACGTCGAGCCGTTTAAAATTTGCTCTCAGTCGCGGAGAACTTTGTCAAAGTCTTTCCTTAACTTAATTTACTCTTGGCTGGAATATTTCTTATTTCACGTCGTAGCCGATTATATTTAGCCTAAATCTTCCTCTGAATAATGCGGGAAAATCCCTTGGTTTGATCAATGGTCTGTAAATTATTTTGGGAGAATTGACCACCGATATCTTCTGTTGATTATCTAGTTACCTACCAGTCCTACATTATGATTAGGTAAGTTAACGAAAGTTTTCTTTGTAATTTAGTTTTTTTTTTTGTAATAACTAAAAGAAACTTAGTTTACACAGAGGCTAATTAAACGTAAGTTTATTACTAATAATAAAACAGTATATTTAAAAAAAAATGTATAACGTGTAAGCTGTGAATAAACGTCCTTTTTAAACAGCCTAGCGGTTCAAGTGGCAATATTCCGTACAAAACGGCAAAGTAAATAAATCGATTTTCCCAGTATCCCGAAGGACCGTTTCATTTCAATTGAAATGAGAATTTTCCTAATCACAATCCTCTCCTTGACGCCGCGATTCGAATTTCGATTCTAAATGGCATTCATTACGGGGCACTTAAACGTAAATATTTCTTGCGATTACTATCTCCCGGAATCAAAATTAGCTTTTCTCGAATTCAATCGCTCGAGAGCAGCATTACTAATGTACGATGATTTAGCAGAAACGTTTTATGCGTTTTCGACGACCATTTTTTCATCTACCTGAAAAAGCGAAGAAGTGAAATCTTTGCAAAATACCTAACCATTATTTTTACGTTCAGATATTTCAATGAAATTTTTATTAAATTTCCATAGCGAATGGAAAATCTTACGCATACTTTTTCTTCATAGTCTTTGGTCTATCTAGATAATATTCTGTCTTCTACTTTTTGTCTATGATCATTTTGCTGTACTCGTAACAGGTAATCAACATCTTCCTTGTTTTTGTCTTTTAAAAACCTCTTTCTCTTACATGTTAAAGATTTCTTTATTGAATTCTTTCTTTCTATTCAAAAGAGCTACATTATACCCAGCGATAAATCGATACGCACAAAATGTTGCCAGACATGTTCTTCAATGTACGGTTCAGAATAAAAACGAAACGAGAATTATACGTTTTTAAAAAATAACTATAATAGCTCAGCTTTGACCTATTCTCAATTTCATGGGAGCATCAATACTAATTCCTTACAAATATTCAAAAATCTCATCGAAAGGTCAATTACCCATCCTATTACTTCTGTCCTAGCACATCCAGCATTTTATACGCTCACTAAAACCCTGACTGTTGAGTTTGGACCCGTCGTTTAATAGGGTCCTATTTACGCGTTGGGTCCACATTGAGTCCACGCCCCTTGCCTTTTGCATACTTACAACTGATATATCGGCCTGAACGAGATTAAAAGGATCAGTGGAGCGGAATTTTAACACATCATTTTAAATTTTTAAACTGAAGTTAGGATCATCTTTTTTATTAAAACGAGCTTTTAATTACTATTACTGATCTCGGTGTCTGTAATCAAATCCTCCAAGTACATTTTGACCAACATTCCTTTATTAATTTGACTAAAATTTTCCATGCTTATGCAAGTGGTATGTCAATGTAATATAAATGATGACGATGATGGCTTAGAGCTGATCTGACGATTCGTAGATCTATCAAGCTTGGAATTGTTTGAATGCAAGCAAGCATAATAATCTGCTGAAAAAAGTACAATCACCAAGAAAGGATTATATCAAAGTTGTGATTTCTGACAGTAACTAATAATAAATTGCAAACGGGCGGCTTTATAAATTCCAACGCTACGTCGCTTTAGCTTTTCTAAATAATGACCGCAATTACCCGGCAAAAAGTGCATCTCAATATTATAAACAAGTGATTGGCCCATTAAAAATAAAGTTGTTTATTACAGGTCCAATTCACGAAACGATTACTTTAAGCTTAATTAAATCTTTATAACAATCCCCACTATAACAACTACATAGAGGTACTTTAGAGAATTGATTTACCGACCCGAAACTTGAGACGGAATTTCCAAAATTACCGTTAATCTTGGTAGGTATGTAATCTTGTACGAAGGGTGAATGTACGTAACACCTCATACAATGGCCTGTCCCTACATATTAAGTCGGGTTGCAGGGCGGGATTATACGCCCTTAGTTACGGGAACTCATTCGCTCTTAAGTAACGCTTGTTGAGATGAGAATAGTTTAGATATTGATGAAATATGCTAAATCATGGCTGAAATGTTTGAGATGGTAGGAACCAGTGATTTATACCTGGGTCTTTATAACGAAGGACGTTGGAACAGCTTTGTTAAAGGTGTTTAGTAAATTTAATGACTGAAGCCAAAGACAATGTATACTAGACCGGTAATGAAGAATAAAAATCGTGTCACCGCTGTCGTTACGCGCTCGACGGTTGGAGTGACACCTGGCGCGTGAAAAAGCCTGTGCACCTGCTCGCTCTAACATATTATTGGTAAGAGTGACTAAATGCTTATCTTAATCATTTGTTTCTTTAGTAATTCGGTTGGTGAAATAACTATGTGGTCTTGTTGACGAACCGATAAGGTAAAAGTGCAAACTTTTATAATTATACTCATTAAAGTGCATGCCACCTGACTTGTCTTATTAAGTAAAAACCTTTATAACCTCAAAATGCTCCCTTTTCGCTTAAAATAACAATATCGTCATAAAAAAATGTGGTCTCTACTTGCTTTATTCACTGGAAAACGGCCGTTTTGGCCAAAAACTATGCATTTTCAGTTTATAAAAGTGTTTACTAAATAACACAAGTCAGATGGTATGGACTAAACGTCATTACTTTGCGAGCTGAACTGTTAAGTGATTTGTCTAAGATGGCGTTTGTGAATACTAATTTATATACGACAAATACAATTTTCTAAGAATAAATGAAATAAATCATTTTTTTGCCAAAAATTAATTAATTATATGTACAAAGCGCGTGCATGCAGGCGACTAAACGAAGATCAGCGTAAAAACTGCTACTTGGTTTGCAATTTTTTGACAATGGATAGCCAGTCTAGTAGTATACATAGAAGTCTTTGACTGAAGCAAATGAATTTGTAAAACGAGAGTCATTAGGAAGCCATCAGAAAGCCAAAGGCATAAACTATGCTGATTTGCAAGTCGTAAACCGGCTAAGTGCAGTCGAACAGTTAGCAACGAAGGTTGAAGAATGTTTTAAACTTTCCTGTGTAATCAAGGGTAGGAAGGTACGTTGCCTACCGTACTTACACTGCTAATGCTATGCAAGTTGAAAATTATACGTGGTTTCCATTTTAAGACTACCTATTTATTTATGATGTTATTATTTCTTTGCGTTATTTGTCCATGTCATAGCAAGATTTGTCCCTTCAGAATCTGTTTAATTAAAATATAGGTATTTCGGAGATCAGTAAACAAAAAATAACAGATTTTTTGTCTTAATCATTGCACTATGAAAAAGTTAAGATTTTTAAAGTTAATTTGCCAATTAATGATAGGCGATTCAAAAGCTGGAGCCTTACCTTATGACATCGGTAGCTAATATTTGCGCGGTCTAATTTTATATATATCCTGAAGGCTACTTTTTCCAGAACAAAATGGACTCTTCTTTATTTATGCAAATGAAACCACCACTTACCATAACACGCAAACTATCCAGAAAGATCGATTACAGAAAACTTTTGGACTAAAGTTACTAGCAAAATATCAAGGTCGGGTGCCCTTCACCTAAAGGCTCAGACATACAGATGAGTGTATAATATATTTTTAAAACTGGGTTCCGTCGGTCTGTGACGTAGTAAAAAATGGATTTAGGTTTTTTTGTGAAGTTTCTGTGTAGGTTTTATTTTATGACAGTGATCCCAGATGCAGTCTCCAGAGCAATGATCGGAACCCATGCATATTCACAAAACGAAAACCGTGAAAGTTTGCTTCACTTAATGTCTTAACGAATTGCGTAGTAACATGGAAGCACGTATGACGCGGTTCACCTGTTGGTAAACACTTGACTGTTGGTAAACATATTGCAAAACTTTAAAGTAAATAAGTTTTTTTAAACTTAAAAGACGATGCTACTAGCAGGTAGTATACATTCAACACGGTTTTGGAGTTATTTGAATGTAAGTTTTCTTATGTTTTCAAATTCGAAACTGTTATACATTGGGACATTGTCGTCTACTAGGATATTTACCTTACTAACTGACTACAATGTTGCCCCCACACAAAACACACACAGGCCAGCACCCAAGTAAATTAACTTAACAGAGTTCAGCTGCAATATTGTTCTGACTCCCAACGGGGCGATATTAAATTCCTTCTTCACCTCAAAAACCTTGAAGAAAGCGGGTATTTCCTTCAATTCATTCAATTACCCTTTCCTTCGCTTCTATCTCAGTCTCGCAAGGATTTTTTTGTAATGAAGAAACAAGACAACCGCTGTTTTGTTAAAATTTGACACCATTATGCCCGACGCCCAATGTTTTCTTGTCCCTGTCGCCGCCCGCGCCGTACTCAGTCGTCGCACCCAATTTGCTTATGTAAATACGCAGCTTCCGTTCTGACCTGAATAATTCATTGGCCGACGTGAACGTTTGACTCACCCCAGTTTTGAAAATCAACAGAAAACGTAAAGACGACTAAGCAAATACAAGTCGTCGAAATTACAAAACTTTTCGATTCGATGCGGTAGCGTCGCAACCTCGTGTCGTCTCGCCGGCTATTTTTCTTTTGTTTTTCTTTTTATAATTGTTAAAGTCGTAACAGGAGCACGCGAACGTAAATGTTTCAAACCAAAAACAACGGAAATTCCATAACAAATATCTCATGGTTTCAAATTGAGTCAAGGTATTCAAATTTCAAATTGAGATTAATAAACATATTAAAATAAAACATATTCAGGAACATTTCACGTAAGATAACAAAACATTTAAGAAATAAAAGCGGTCATTATTTATTGTATCACAAAGGATCAACATAAATTTAACCACTACTCTTCGGGATATAATTGAAATAAAAATAACAATCCACTTGTATCACATACATTTGAAAACTTTGCTCGCTTCTTCCAAACAGGCGCTACAGTGCCTTAAGGATCGAAAAACGGTATAATAGAATCGGAGAGATTTCCACCCACTATCAGCATACGTAAAAAGTAAATGTATTCTATCCTTATGTAGTTCAGTTCGTGGCTAACTCTGAATATCCTCTCTATTGTCAGAAGCTTGGCCTATTTGCTATTCAGGACTCGTTTTCTTGCGACAAAGACTGTTGTGATATTTTGTTTACAAAGTCACATAGATCGATTCAATTAGGAGATAGCGCTGTTCAAAACTTACGTTTTCAATTAACGTTAACTCATTTTGGAAAATTTGAAATGTTACAAGCGGCTAATGACTTCCTATCCAATAAGTTGTTCGCGATTATTGTTTGAAGCTTATAAAGTTAGCCTGTAAGTGTGTGTGTGTATGAAGTATGTATGTATGAGTAAGTATGTGTGTTGCTGATGGTTCTTGATACATATTCGATGAAGTTTGTTGTGGATTAATTTGTGTTTATAAAGTATAGACATGCTATCTCTTTGACCATTTTCTTTACAAGCCGAAATCCTCTTCTATCCCAGACTTGATATGCCAACAGGGTCCAGAATTGTTTCATTTATTATTGTATTAGCTTAAGGTAAATTAACATCCTGAAGCTAAAATTGTGGAAGGTGGCCTGTGTGTTATGTGCTCGTGTTCCTTGTATGGCCTAGGCCATAAAAATGTAATAACTTACCATATTATTTAGTCTTGAAACAATCTATTTAAGCAAACATAACAGTTTGTAATTTCTGGGCTCAAGTACTCTTGCTCACTTTCTTGCTTTTTAACGACACAAATATCAGTAAAGCAAACCGTTAAACTAAACGACCAGTAAATAGCTCCAATTGGAATAAACGAAACTAAATTTAAAATAAATTGCAGTTGCCAGCTTTGGCGGAGCGGGCGTTTAAATTGCCGCCAAAACAGATTCACAACATCGTTCGTTTTGAATATTGGCCTCACGTAGAGAAAGCCCTTAGGGGAAATTGCAATGCCAGCTTCTGGGAGCTAGAGGAAAATAAAATCCTACCCATCGCCTCAATAATATCCCTAGACGGGCCCAATAAGGATCGTTACTAAATTGTGCTGCTAAATAAAATGCGCTTTCCAAATTCGAAACTAAATGAAGATTTTAAATTTAAATTGAGTTCGCTGAGCTCTTTCAAATTCGGAATCTGTGGAACTCTTTGTAAATGAATAAACTTTTTTGAAGAAATAACTGCTTTGTTCTGTTTTAATGGTTAAAAAAACCTTTATAATACAATTTAATTAAATAAGGCGATTTCTATGTTTGCTCTTTCTAAAAGTTTTATTTTACAGTTATGACTTGAACAATCTCTGTACGTATGTTCGTATGTATTATGAGATCAAAATCGGTTGTTCAACTCCAGCTTTTAATCTTTTTGACTATTTTAAATAAATATCGAAAACAAAAAAAATATAAATTGATTTTTAAATATGGGTACCAGTTAAGCACCTGTAGGAGCGAGTAAACCTTTTATGTTAAAGTTGAATGTCCCTCTAAGTAAATTCGGATGAACCGTCAATATCTTCAACAACAAAATGCCTTATCCGTCTTTCCGTTTGATTACGTCGTAGCCACCGAACCGGATCTAGTTTTCTTTATCGTTATCCAAAAGTATTTCATCACGCTCGAAATCAAAAAATGTAGGTATTCTTTTATTATTTGCGCTCGTCAGTCTTTCTGTTTTATTCATATAAAAAGTCCTTACTATAAGGATTTTTTAGGACAGTGGATATCGTGATGTTGACTTTGCAAGGGCTACGTCAAAAATTATGTCAATTTAATTTTAAACTTTGTGAAACTTAATAAAAAGGTCAAATGTGAATTTTGATCGTTGGACGACGACCTTGTAGGACTTTAAGACTGTTAACTAATACTGAAGTGGATGTTCTTTCTGCGGAACTGATATGGATGCCATTTACCATCTGGATAGATCTGAAGGGCTATTGCCTAACGCACTCGCAATGACAATCGTTTTCATTTTGAAAATCGAAGGCTTGTCTGCATGCAAAATGAAAACAATTGCTCCGCTTTGGAACCGATTGCGATTGCGAGTGCGTTAGGCGATAGCGACGCTGGTTAGAACACTCATCACTTTCAGTAAAGTATGTAAGTGCGAGCGTGATGAATGCCCACTCACTACTTGTTTATTGCTGTTTTCTGTTTTCACTATTTTTTTGTGTGCCTTGTTTCTTTTCTTTTCTTCTTTCTATGAGTGGTAAAGTTATTTAGTATATTGTCACTGAAAAAAAAAAGTGATTTCTTTGTCTATACTTTGAAAGTACGAGTGTAACCGTAGAGTTCATAAAGTAATTATTGGTATCACACCAGCCCTTGTAATCAATTTACCTGTGTAAATAAAATACTGCACATTCCGAATAGAAAGCATATCCAAACTCTAGAATAACCAACTGTATTAGAATCCTGGAAGTCTTGAATGAAATTACTACTAGTACCAGGCCAGCAAAGGTTTTGGTTGTCGAAAGATTTTGTTGTGAAACTTTTCGAAACAGGAACGCCGAACTTTTGTTACGCCGGGAGTTTACGGCTTCGGCGATTTTTACATTCCATTTTTTTTAAACATGGTTACCTCGGTAACAAGGGATTACGGTTAATTAACATTTTTGTGATATAATTGTATCAGTGTATATTTAAACATTAAGACCTCTTATATGATACACATGCATACTCGTATATAGTCCATTCGCTTAGATAGTGTCGCTACACTCACACGTACTTGTCGTTATTGTTATAAAATACGAATATATTTCGATGTAAACTGCCAAATTTACTTGCGGGTGTTACGCCGTAAGTGAATATGGCATTTTACTTTGAATTATATACGTATTTTATTACAATAACCACAAGTACGTGCGAGCTATGTAGCGACACTATCTGAGCGAATGGACTATATAGCTCCCGCCCGCCTGTTCGCCTTTGTACATTCCTTTTCTGTAAATAAATATTGTATTTGAATTTCTGTGTTTTGTACAATAAAGAGTTGACATACATACATACATACATACATACATACATACATACATACATAAATACATATATACATACATACATACACCTACGTTCTACATTCATTCCCAGAGTGGGGTAGGCAGACCTACAGAATAACCAACAACCCTAAAAATTTGTTGTTAATTCTTTAACCACATTTTGCATAATCAGGCTACGATGTTTACCAGTGTATATTAGAGAATATTGCAAGCCCATCGCCTAACAATACTACAAGCCTTTATTCCCTTAGTCACCTGACTTCCTAGGCAAGACATGGAGTGACACTATTCTAAGCTGGCAACCACACAGCACCTCTTATATGGACTTACCTAAGAAAGGTTACGTTATAATAAAAAATAAATTTGGCGATTCCTTGCTTACTCAAAGTGACCGACAAAGACAACTAGTATAATAATTATTAAAAAAAACAGAGTGTGAGTTAAACTCGCTCGGAGATGGTTTCGTGTGATTCTTATAGGTAATTCTGTAATCTATAAGTAAGTAAATAACTATTTTCTGTGTTTTGTTTCAAAGTATTAGGCACAGTAGTTTCGGGATATGGTCCTTTTCCATATATTTTCTAAAATTACTTTATAACTATATTTTATTATACATTCGAAACCCTTACAAAGATTTGATATGTCACACGGTACAGTAGGGAAAAAATATTTTAATATAATTTGCCCCCCATCCCCGAAAGTGCCCCATATTTAAAATTTACTAGGTTATGTTACATACGTCCGTGTTTGGGTCATGGAATTTCATACGTGGACCAAAGGGGTTTGGGTAAAAAAAAGTGTTGTCATTTGTAAAATTCATACATTTTCAAAGTGAGCGGCCATTCATAAAAGTGGTAAATTATGATAGAGTTATTAAAAATAATTATATTTTGTTATGTAATGTAATACTCTAAAGTGCATCGGAGCCGAGATATTTAAATATTCATACTTGGGCGTACTTTTGTACTAAAAACTGAATACTTAAATCTTTAAAATCTCCGCTCCGATATTATTTACCGCCATAAATTATATTTATCTATGTGTATTTATAGGTCCTCTAAATAACTACGTAAAAATCATCCATGGCCGCTGAAAAAAAATATGTCAATATTCTTCAAACAAATTTACCCAATGCCCTTTCAACTTAATTGGTCCAGTAGATTCGGAGCGAATAGGCTGTGTGTCGAGTATTCATTCGGACGTACGGATCCATGAAAAAAAAATTAAATCATAAAAGATAAAAGATAAAAGAAATTTATTCAGTAAGTAGGCCGCACGGGCACTTTTACACGTCAAGAATCTACGAGCGCTTCCCAAGAGAAGACCACTGCTGAGAAGAGACGCCGCAAGAAACTCAGCAGTCAGTCATTTTTTAAACATATTTCTTATTCCCATGGTACTACTTATTATATAAAGCTATAAATATAGTATCAAATAACATGCGTAGTTCAGCAGCAATACATGCCAAGAATTTTACGGGAGAGATAGAGAGAAAAAAAAAACACATACCTTATGTCATTGTGTATATAAGATGGTGCGAGACGACCACATAAAAGTTTCGATATGTTTTCCCACATCAACGGTGTCCCCTAGACAAGATAAAATTTTTGCATTTGAATAAATTATTACTGACTAAGTTTCGGGTTTAGGCATAAGAAATGATACCTATATTAAGATACATTTTTACAGCTAGATATTACTTATTTTTGCCCTAAAGTAAACTTCGCCCACAAACTTTCGTAAGCATTACGCTGGCTTTACATTTCAAACAGAATTGAGAAACACGTGGAGGTTTAAAGTTCAAATCCCACTAAGGGTTTTTACGGTTCCGTACCCACCGACCGTCCACCCGTCGGATCGTCCGTCTAACTTTAAAGAGCGGCAGGCCTTGCGCGTAAACACACTCGCAATCACAATCGTTTTCATTTTGAAAATCGAAGGCTTGCCTGCATACAAAATGAAACCAATTGTTTTGTTTTGAAGCCGATCGCGATTACGAGTGAGTTACGCGAAAGGCCTGCAGGTCGGTTTTCTTCAGAACATATATCATTAAGGCGGGTTTTCTATAAAAATTAAATAAAATATGGTAGTGAAATAATAAAGGGGCTCCCGATACAAGAATGGTATTTAAAGGAGGGTGGGCAAATTGGCCAATATGACCAATAAGGACAAGAGATATGTTACCGGATAGGTAATTGTAAGGGCCAAATTTACCAACAATTAAACGGACGATTAGCGGTTTAACGGGTGTCAAATGTATTGATTAACAGCTGATTAAGACTTAACCGTCCGTTTAATTGTCGGTGAACTCAGCCCTAAGTTGTAAAACTATTACTATGGCAGGTAGTTCGAAATCTTTGCGTGAAATAAATTATCGCCATGCAAAGACGGTTTCAAAGTAATTATGCTAAGGCGTCTATGTAGGGGTCCCGATGTTCCAGATAAAAAAAAACTCACAGTTATTTGAGGTTTCCCGCTACACAAAATCGTTCTAGAATTAAAAAGGATATTCAATGATATAGTGCTTATTGTTATTGGTTTCTAGGCCAGTGTTCATACATTTCTGCCCATTCTCCTTTTCGTTGTATCGTAAAAACGGTAAAGCATACAAGAGTCTTTGGGATTTGTTCCTGATTCGTCACATTCCTAATTGGTCATATTCCTAACTCGTCATATTCCTGATTCGTCATATTCCTAAGTTGTCATTGTACAGTCAAATAAAATCGCATACATGTGCTTACAGGATTAATAACTTTAGGACAGATTGTACTAATGAGTATATGACAAGATGTAAATAATAAAGAATGACATTATCTTCATGATAGACACGTAACACACATCTATTAATTATCTAAGGAGGTTCTTATCATTTACCACAGACGACTCTATAATAAGATTTCGCAGGCAAATGTACATGGTATGACGAGTTAGGAATATGACGAATCAGGAATATGACAAGTTAGGAATATGACCAATTAGGAATATGACGAATCAGGAATATGACAAGTTAGGAATATGACCAATTAGGAATATGACGAATCAGGAACAAATCGTCTTTGGTATGATTATGTAACCAACCTTGAAAAAAAAAAACTTAAAAATGGTCAAGTGTGAGATGGGCCCGCGTTGATTCAATTCGAAATCTAATTCAAATTTGAATTTAATAATACTGTGCAGTAGTAGTAGTGCCGGAAAAGTAGAGTATCATTGAACTTTGACCCGTTTTTTCTCAGCCTTTGTTTTTAAACATAAAAATGTATAACAAAATAAGCCTTGATCTCAATAATTACAAATTAATGAGGGAACGAAACATACCGCACCGGTTTCTTTGAAAGCATTCTTCAAACACGTTTTAAATTAAAGATTCTTTTGTTGTGGAGCGGTAAGGATCTTTGATTAAGGTACAAGTATTATTTATCAGAAATAGGTTTATTGGAAGGTTGGATTGTCAAAGGTTTTAGATAATATTGCGTGTGTTTTTTATAGCTAGAGACAGGCTAATAGGAAGTGGCTTACCATCAGGTAAGCAAAGTGGCTACCAACGCTTATGAACAATAGCAATTTCAGGGCCTCATATCAGAAATTTCTAGAAATTTTAAAATGAAACCTATGTTGTTCTTATTGCAAGAGGAAAACCCGGCAGGAGAAACTCATTCTACGTGTGTGGGTATTTGTGTAATTTTTATTGCAAAAAAATCAACCTACCTTGTCTCTTTAACGTCGTGTTTGAAATGTCATACAAAATTGTGAAACGATTGAAAGCGACAAGGTACATAAATGATCACTTATTTATGAGTTGACTGTATCAGCCTACAGCTTAGTTTGAGACGAGCTCAATTTGTGTGAAATTGTTCTCTGATATTTATTTATGTGAATTTACACCAAAAAACCTTGCCGTCCTTCTTGGCCAATTGGGTAGTGAATAAGGAAAGAATCAACACGATTATTTTGGAGAAAGTTTTAGTTGTAACAAAAATAAGGAAAAAAAGCAAAGCTCCATATAAATAACGTCATATTTCGATTATCTTTGTTTGCGCAGGTCTGTAGTGTAAGGGGCAGTTTGGTGGATTTTTATGGGAAAAAAAGTAAATATTTTTTGTTTTATTTATGATGGATGTTTGTTTTTTTAACGGAATTGTGATTTAGCAAGATCAATTTGAGGTTAATAAAAAACCCATATTCATTATTTGTTTCTTTACAAAGTCCGATTTAGTAAGTACGTAAGTAAGGTCGGGATTACACCTGTAACTTATTACGTAAGTTTTGAAACAAAGCTATATGCAAGAGAGAGATGCAAATATTTGCCACTCACTCTTACCCATAGTTGCGTCTCAAAACTTACGTAATAACTTACAGGTGTAATCCCGGCCTAAGGAGAACCTGGACAAAGTTCTTTATAAATGACATTTGTCTAAAAATAATTTGAAATCCCGGGCAGAATGTACTTAATAAACTCGCTGTTTTATTAAGATCAAGACCAAAACTATTAGCAAAACGAAGGTATAAAAAAGGATTGTCGAAAATGTCTTTCAAATCATATTCCAACCTCAACATTAAAATGTTTTATTCATAATCCTATTTATAAACAGACCTGTTTGTAACAATGAAGTCGTTACTTCAGCATGAGATTCCGAATACACATCACATTCAGAGATTATGAATGTTCAAGTTATTTAATCCGATTATGGATCTACTTGTAAAGAGATTTATGAATGCTTAAAGGTCTGTATTTTTGAATATACCTCTAGAAAAATTAAGATTATCGTGCCTATGAATAAATCACCAATAAAATTAAAAGTATACTCAATTTTATCCAAGTAAATTTTTCTTACAAAGAAACGAAAAAAAACCGGTCACGTACAAACCTAGTTTTCCATACTATTTCCGTAAGAACTACTACCAACATACTCAAAAATCGTGGAAATCGGATTTGAATTAGAACGTGAGAAACGTTGTCGAAAAAAAATTACCGCTACGCAATTTAAGGCTCGCTTCACAATCCTCTTAAGTTTTTAGTTTTAGACATGTTATTAACTAGTAAGTCAATAATTCTTAAATTATTAGTGCATCGAAAGAGTTTCCCTGTTTCACTCTACATGGAAATCAACAAGACATGCCGGTCTCATTAGTCATGCTACCGCAGTGCTCAAACTTTTCGATCCCGAACATTTGGTATGCAGAACTTATGCCAACTTATCTTACGGCAGCGTAAGTCGGATGTTTAGGTTAGGGTCTGTAGCGTAAGGGTATAATATCTAAGATTTAAGAGGTAAGTCTCGTTTAAATAATTCGTACCCTTGTGCTACTTTTGATTTATTGTTGCATCATTAATCTATAGTGGCAGAATTATTAATAAGTGATTAGTATGGTTTATCGTCGTTATTATATCAGCTGAAAGACGTCCGGCGACGTCGTATATCTCGACGTATCAGAAGAACTGCTACACAATAAGTTAGAACGCCTGCAAATGGTATGTATTCGCTTTATTTACGGCCTGCGGAAATATGACAACGTGTCCCACTTCCGCGCCCAGTTAAAATGGCTACCGATCCGTTTACGTAGAAACGTCCATATCCTGTCATTGCTTTTCAACACTTTGTTTTTGCCTCACTCTCCCTTTCCAAGAGGTTTAGCTTCATGGCGAGCGGTTTCCAGAATCGCTTGTAGTCAAGGGCTACCCTCTCTCTTGCCTTTCCAGTCCACACGTCCAAAGTCTACTCCAAATTCTTGTCGGTGCACTCTGTCAGACTGTGGAACCGGCTGCCATCTGATATTAGGAAATCGCAATCGGTCGCATCTCTACAAGGAAAATTGAAGACATACTGGGTTGACTTCTTATAATTGTGTACTGTCCTTTGTTTCAATATATAATGTTTACATATACGAGTATATACATACATATTATATATTATAATATGTATATTTGTAAATTTGTGTATTCAGTTATTTTGATATTAAGGAGATCACACCGGGTTACTCACGTAAAAATTGTCGAGAAACGCTCGACATGTTTCGGGCTCTCCTAATGATCTCCTTAATATGTCTGAACCTGACGGAAGTTTTATGTTTAAAATTATTTTGATGTTTATTATTATTACTTTTATTTACTTATGACTCTGTTAGTAATTATTCATAAGGTTTCAAATTTTGTTCACACAGTTTATGTGAACTTTGTTTTTGTACTTACGTATGTCTATTTTTCTTATTTTCCTCAATCATCCAAAGATTAGCTGGAAGAGACCCTTAAAAGGATAAGTTCGCTTTTGTACACTACATAACACATACATAATCTCACGCCTTCGTTCCCAGAGTGGGGTAGGCAGAGCTACAGAATTACAAACATCTCTAAAAACTTGTTGATAATTCTATAACCACAATTTGCACAATTAGGCTAAGATGTTTACCAGCGTATTAGTGACAGGTTGCAAGCCCATCGCCTAACCGTACTACAAGCCTTTATTCCCTTAGTCGTCTCTTACGACATCCACGGGTGTAATATTGTACCTGCGTTCCTGGGTTTCCTGTCCCGTTCCTCTTGACTATCTCGCGGGCGCGGTTCACATGTCGGTTGGACCGACTAACTTTAGAGACGTATAATTCTTGATTTTTTGAAGCTGTACGGTGTATTGGTTTTCCATGGCTCTTGCGTACCTTTTTCCTTTGAATAATTGCTATTCTTTTTAACGATATTACTTTTGTAGCCGAAAATATTCACTTTTTGTTTATATTTTTCCATCTGACAGCGTTTGTTATCTTTGTTGTCTAGACAACGGGCAGAGACGATATCTTAGGTTTATACTAGACCATGGAGTTAAAACGACAGTTTTACCATAGAATTAATATCTGGCATGTATAACTTTGAAATTTTATGAATTTAGAATTTGTAAATTAAAAAGCTAGAGCACCTGGGTATATAAACGGCGGCTCGGACTAGAGCGTGCAGTTCTCCCTCAGCCTCTTAAGTGGTGACTAGAAACTCTGAAGATAGGGTCAAGTCGGACCCCTAGAAGCCTCTATCTCCCTCATACCAAAAGTCGACTTTGTGTGTGGCCAAGTCGGGCCCTACGCTTCAAGAGTCCTTCATCTACGAAGTTCCTGCTTTCCTCGGGAACCGCTACTCACTCTGACGGGTCCCACCTCGGGCCCACCTACCTTCGTGTACCACCAGGGCCGCTGCCTCTAGCGCCCCTCATTACAGCGCCAGCGGTGTTCCTGGTCCGACGACTCCGGGACGCGTACTAAAGGAAGTCCCGGAGGAACTACCTTCACCTTCACCACTAAATCTCTAACTTTACCCTGGTGATATTAGGGACTAAATTTTAATTTATGTGTAATAATTATTTTATCTGTGTGAAGAAATCCTAAGTGTTAAATAAATACGCAGACCCTGACTTACTATTGCTGTCCTTTTCTCTCTAATGTACCTCTCTTTTTCTCTGATCTTTCATTAACGTCTGGTACCTGGTCTTCCGAATTATCGGAAGACCACGTAACACGACACGGGAAGACAAGGAGTGGCACTATTCTAACTCGGCAACCACACGAGGCACACACACACACACACTACACACACTGTACACTACTATTCTATAAATATTGTATTTGAAGTTCTGTGTTTTTTACAATAAAGTGATTACATACATACATACATACGTCGAACGCATGACATATCAAATTATACAATAGGTAACAGGTTGTGTCTGTTTTATTTTACTAGTCGCCTATTATTTAATAGGCTAAGGAAACTTTGCGCATTCCGGCAAACAAAGTAGGTTATGAAAGGCTGCGTGCGAATTTTCTTTTTCTAATTTTCTGTATATGTTTTTGCGTTCAAATAATGTGTGAAATTGCCCATACCGGGAATTGAACCCAGGACCGCTAGCTTAGTACACAGGGTCAGTACCAATTAGGCTAAATAAACAGTCGTCAATATATATCGTCATACTTTCTTATTTTATTTATGTATTTATTATGTCCGCTCTTACAGCTACAGAGATACTAACGATGTTCAGTGTATTCAGCTGAAAGAAAAACTCAGCCACGCGTAACGCAAGTAATCTTGCTTTTCCATTTCCCGAGATAATTCGGAATTAAACTTTATGATTTATTTCAAATTATCAGAGACTATTTACAACGGAAAAAAATGAAATTATTCTTTCACTTCCTCCACGAGATAATCTAGTACCATTTTTATTAAACATACATACATACAGTGGTGGTGGCATAATTAGGGACACTTGTTTTTTTCCCATACAATTGCCTACAAATATGGCTTTTCAATTTTGCCAACCATTCAAAAAGTTCTTAACCAATTATATTTTTAGTTACACTTATCGTTAACTGATAAAGTAAAGTTTAAATGTATGTACAATTTATCTCTGTTGAGATCGGATCTTTCATTTATTTAGCAATAAAACTGGTCGAGAACTTTTTGATTAGTGGTCAAAATTGAAAAGTCATATTTGTTGGCAATAGTATGGGAAAAAAACATGTGTCCCTAATTATGTGGCCACCACTGTATATACTTTAACATGTCTCCCTATGGGATAGACAGAAACTATCGAATGCCAGGTGCACCGGTCTAAACAGAGCAGAGTTCGTACATGAGGAGGTTGATCAATGTAGTAGAGGAAGCAAACCTTGTTTTTATTAAACTATTAGTTAATTTGGATAAATACTTACCAGTTGTGAAAGCCTTTGGTAGACCCTCGTCCTTTACACTACCCTATGTACATTAGGTTTCGAAACAGCTTTAAATGCCTTCACAAAAGACATACATTGTGAATCAAGGGCAGTAAGAAGGGGATTGCTAACGAGAGACTATTTAGAAGGCCGGCGCCGAAGTAGGAGGGCTTTTAATGACTTGAGTTTGTAATCCCCTTACGGCCCGTGATAGATACAATACTTTTCATCACATTTGCGAGGAAAAAAAAATAGTGAAAAAAATATAGACAATCAAACAAACGAACTAGACTCGCTAAAAGAGTTTGTCAACTTTTTTAAATAAAGTCTATCACAGATAATGCTTTTACAACTGCTTTAGTTTTTAAACTTGACAGGCAATACTGTCAGATTGTACCGATTTTTAAAATGAAATAAAATAAAATAATTGCAAATTTCTCTGAAATAATGGTAAAATATAAATATAATGCAGATAAATGTACCGTATAAGTTTAATTATACAGTTAAATTGGTTTGTAGCCAAGTTTTGAATATAGGAAATAAAACTTGGCTGATTTTACACCTCCTTAGTCTGAAATGATGTACGAATGGATTCAATGTTTTAAAACTAAACTCATAACTCCATACGGAGTTATAAAAATCCATAACTCCCGCGGGAGCTAAATCGGCTATAACTACCCTATACGCCTGCGTGTTATAACACCCTTTCCGAGCAAGTGTGATGAAAAAATACAAAGGCACTTCTTTCTACGACGTTATGACTAAAAAGTGTAATAAAAACGAAATTTAATGACGGTACCTGTCATAGGGAAAAAGCATAGTATTCCATGCTTTGTTCTCCGATTCTTAAATACGTGCTCGAAAACAAAGAAACTTTTACCGCTGCTGTTACATAATCCATAATTTTATCTCAGCTTGTATTTCACTTCGAATTCCTAAAGATGCACGCTTATATACCAACTTAAAGATACTTACGACATGCTGTCACGGCGTGGCGTTCCCCGAGAATTCGCGACTTCCCATTGTAGCTAGTCACCTGACATAGGAATTTCCTTAAGTGATGCCTCGTGAAATTCCATTTCTCATACCGTTGTCGTTACATTCAGTTTTTGAACTTCCTGTTAAATCATGTTCAGCTGTCCATACTCGCACATTTTTTGACGTGATTTTGGTAATGATGTTGTTTTTGTTTGTTTAGACAGGTTAGTAGGAAAAAAACGTCCTTTAACCGGAGGTACTTTGTGCATGTCGCAGTACAGCCTGGCACCTTAAACATTAACGCAACATCAACCGGTTTAAATTATGTTTTATCCCTTTTTGTATGATGCAAATGTCATACTGACTGATAAGGACAAAGCATATTTTAAGCATACTTTAGCTGTGAGCTACATGTATATGAACTTTAATTAATTAGGATTAGTGTACAAATTAATTTGTTTTGTTACATTTATCATCAGAATTTACATTATCTTTCCGATAATCAGTGTATGTACAGTCGCCGAATCAAACCCTGGTCCACTAATAGAAATGTATCACTGTCACGGCAACAGTGTTTACGAATTCTTACGATTTTCTTTATAACGTCAATGTGAAACAGTTCTATGGTGGGTCAAGATAACATTTTGAGGACTGTACGCTATCGTCCAAAAGGAAAATAAATCCAATATAAAATAAACTGAAAATAGGGGCATGTATTTATTTCTTTATTAATAAGTTACTCATTTCTTCTTGAAGCTACGACTTGATTTTACTTGGTTTTCTCAATACCGAATTTATGTTACAAAAACTACGCATTTTATTTCCCTATGGATAGAAACACATACTCAAACTCATTATCTTCCTTTCTTCCTAAAAGAACTCCTCTATTTTATCCTTATTCCTTCAAGTTTCAAACTTGCACTTATTGCAGGCACAGCACAGCTTGCCATCCCTGACGGCGCACTTATTCTACTTTACGAACCGCCCTTCTGAAATTGCAACCGATTTCACTATATTCATTTCCCTCGTACTTACCAATTTTACTGACTAGCCCTATGACTTATGAGGGTCCCCAACTTTTATTATTACGACTTGATGCCGGGTCACATGTGTCGGGTCTCAAATAGATACAAGTTTTATGATCGTCATGTATTGCCAACTTATTCCCTAACTCGATCATCAATAATGCACGGACAGACGTTTTATTATTAGGTACCACATGAAGCGTGCTGTAAGAGACTTAGTTTTATTTGGTTTTTGCTCCCAAGGTCAAACTCTACACATATTTTGTACATATCGCAATTTTACCCTAAAAAAAAGATAAAAGATGTTTATTCAGTAACTAGGCCGCACGGGCAGGGGCCCGCTTTACACGGCAAAAAATCTACCAGCGCTTCACAAGAGACCACTGCTGAGAGGAAACGCCGCAAGAATCTCAACGGTCAGTCGATTTATAAATATTGCTGATGATATTATACATACATACATACATACATAATCTCACGCTTTCGTTCCCAGAGTGGGGTAGGCAGAGCTACAGAATTACAAACATCTCTAAAAACTTGTTGATAATTCTATAACCACAATTTGCACAATTAGGCTAAGATGTTTACCAGCGTATTAGTGACAGGTTGCAAGCCCATCGCCTAACAGTACTACAAGCCTTTATTCCCTTAGTCGTCTCTTACGACATCCACGGGAAGACATGGAGTGGCACTATTCTAACTCGGCAACCACACGAGGCCAATGATAAATACAATTATAATATTTGACCTAGCATTATATAAAACGATGAATCTAACTTGAAAAATATATATACATAAATATCATGCGTAGTTGAGCAGGAAAATGTCTCAAAACTCAGAATTTCCACAAGAACTCATAAATAGTAATAAAACATATACATACTTACCTATGACGGTGCAAATAAACCACATAAAAATCTTTCGATACATTCTCCTACAGAAACTTAATCTAGAATATTTACCTGACTTCAGCAAAACTTGCTTTCTGTGAAACGGATATTCTGCAAGACACACAACCGGCTATCCATTTCCATTCGAGAGCTACTCGTACTTAAGTCACTGAATGGGTCACATAATGCTTTAAGCTGTTATTTTTCAAGAAATATTCTTTATAGAGACAGTTACAAGTTCTGATTGAATCGCTGATTTAATTTCGAGCAATCCGCATCTACAAATGTTCATCTCTTATTTATTCAACATTAAAGTACCAGATTATAATCAAATACAAGGTTCAAGACTCTAGGGAGGCTATATCGAGGTACATATCAAATAAGCTCGTAAATTTGTGTACAGACTGACGAATCAAGGTTGTTGCGGTCGTTATTAGACAGTCGAGACAGCAGTTAAACATATTTACAATGTTATCGAAACCATAATGTAATTATTATCGTTGAGTTAAGCTGACATTAAACAAGAATAAAGGAGTATCGTAGAGATTTTAAAATAAATAGACACATTATTAAAAGGGTAAATGCTGGATCGATGTTGTACAATTTTAAAACTGTTATGTTACATATTTACTGGCATATTTTACGTTCATCATTAAGACTTGAATTATCAGTGGTTAAGCGTCCCCAAGACGCTTTGCGTTTCTATACTACAGCAACAGGGGTCTTATTAAAAAGGTATGAAGCTCTCGTCTTTGTATAAGATTTCAACAAAGTTGGGAAGCTAACTATTAAAGGTACGTAACTTATACTTACCTCTAGCTATATTCTTCACTATTTTTACATAAACCTATACGATGTACAGTCAAAGAATTAAATTTGTGACCCACCTTTAGGTTCAAAGTCAATCTGACATTCTACAACAATAAGGTTGAGTTTCCTATAAGTTACAAATGACTTGGCATATCTAATGACATTAACGACTTCAAGCATATTTTTTTTGAAATGGGTCACAAATTAACGTCCGTGACGGTATTCAGAGCCATCTAGAAAATATCATACTAAAATGTAGTTGTATCGGTTCCGACCCGTATTTATATCGATTTCACACAAAATAACTTTCCGCAAACTACTTGCCAAAGATTTTGGTAACAGTGCGTCCGCAATTCTTAGAAGCTTTACCTGAAAGTTGGGGGTAAAAGCTCACTTTGCGGGTAACTTTTCCGGGTACAGTAACTTTTTACCGGTATCGGATAACGAAATTCGCAGGATCACCAGTGTGGGCCTATTATGGTCCTGCTTATCGATGTGGATAAATCTGTCACTGTCTGACCAGTGTGTAAGCGCGAGTAAGATGGATGCTTTATCCACCGCGATAAAAGCGATCATAATAAGGGCTCTGGATAGACGTCATATTCAAGTTGGTGAATGGAACTCGGGTAAACAAGTAGATTTACGAGGGTTTGTTTTGTTTAAAGTTTGGGGTATTTTTAGATTAAGCTTAGTTTAATATTGTTTAGTAACGATAGTTGGGAGCAGTTGTTAAGGGGTGATTAATACAAGAATCCGGTATCTGTTTTTGTTCAATTGGTTGCTAAGTTCAGGCTGTTGAAAATACGTACCGTAAACCGAAGTTACTTTGATCAAATTTCAAGTTTAACACGAGTTTTTATAGAAACTAAAAGACAAAATAATAAAATAAAAATATGTAATAATCATTTATTCCTGTTATTTTGACACACATAAACAGACATAGGAATCCAGGGGGCAAAATTTTATGACAGGTAGGGAGTTCCTATATCGATAAACTCAATTATCGATGCTTGTTTTATGTACTAGTGATCACTCCAAGTTTTGCCTGTTAAAACATTTTTTTATTAAAAGTGTAAATATTAAACAAAATAACAACGTAATTCTCTTCTTCATTTTTCAAAAAGATTTTTAAAACTTTACTCATCGTTATTTTTTTCTTCATAATTGTCCCATCTACTATTGTTAAATAAACGATGAGAATTTGTTCCAAATTTTCGGGCATTAAACCTCTCCGTCTTGGCTGATAAAAGTGATAAATCTATTTCAGGTGGCTAAATGACTTCAATTTCTGTGGAGGTAATAGGGGCAGAATATTTTTTTTAATATGCTGTGTGAACTTCATACTTACTCACAACAATACTTACAAAAAATACATACAATGCAGGGGGCGATCACTAGTTTATGGAAAAAGCATCGATAATTGAGTTTATCGATCCTGTCATAAAATTTTGCCCCCTGGATTCCTATGTCTGCACATAAATAACTATTATTAAGATAATTTAAAAGGTATAGCATTACATAAGTAAGGATCCACCACCATTTAAAAATAATGGGTGCATGCAATCCCGCACAGTGTGACATAATAGCACAATCAGGCTTATCATCTACCATTTTTAGAATGGTATTGGAACTGTCCTGCACCCGGCGCACAAGGTTTACCTTCTCCTTGATATAAAAAAGAAGGCAAAAGAGCACACAAACCACCTAATGGTAAGTGGACTTTGAGGCTTATAGCATAGACATTTGCAAAATCACGACTGCAAATGAGAACTATAGGTACTGCCCTCCCAAGCCAAAGCAGTATCTCAAATAAAACTCCGGTAGCAATGTCAACTTCATTACTAATATAATAGAATTGAAACTGCTTTGGTTTTTGCTGCGCTGGTTATCGGAGTGGTTTGTATCAAATGGACTACGGGTCAATTGCACCAAAAGTTTTACATGGTATTCCGCCGTGGTCCTAATAGTGCTGACCCTTTTTACAATACACCCATAACTAAAGCTGATAATGTGCGTTGTCTAAGCTGGATCCGTACCTAAGATGGCATAATCACATCGACACTGTTAATAAAAAGCTGGCTAGTGCATGCTATGCTTTAAAGAATCTTGCTGGTACTGTTAATAAAGCTATTTTAAAATCAGTTTATTTTGCCTACTTCGAAAGTATAATTCGATACTGTATTGAAGTGTGGGGTAATGGCACTACAATAGATCCAGTCCTAATAATACAAAAAAAGGCTTAACGTATTCTGGCAGGATACTCTTATGTACCTTAGAAATATGTTTAAAGAGAACAAAATCCTATCAAATAACCTATATCTTTATATTCCTTGATATAAAAAAGAAGGCAAACGAGCACACAAACCACCTGATGGTAAGTGGACTTTGAGGCTTATAGCATAGACATTTGCAAAATCACGACTGCAAATGAGAACTATAGGTACTGCCCTCCCAAGCCAAAGCAGTATCTCAAATTCAATCAATCAATCAAGTCATTTATTTGCGTAAAACATAAAATGCATGCAAATACAGTTTAAGGATTAAAATTATGCTTAGAATACATTTAAAAATGCGCAGAATACAGTTTACGTAATATCAATTAAAATATACACAGGTGCTAATCTAATAAGAAATAATTCAGTTCATTTAAGAAAAGCATTTCAATTTGTACAATTAATTGAAATAGTCCAAAATCCAAAAAACATACATAATTGTTCATAAATTAATTAAAGCTAAATAATAAATAAAAGCAGACAGAAAAAACAGTCAGTCCAAGGCATTAGCATAAAACTCCCTAATAGAAATAGTATGGTCTATCAATGAAGAACGCCTTCAGTCTACGTTCGAAGGTTCTAAGGTCCCTGCATTCTTTTATCTTAGAGTCGAGTTTATTGTACACCCTCAGTGCCGCGTTATGCAGGCTTTTGTCGTTATGTTTGAAGTGAGCTCTATTCAGTATAAATTCATTAATATTCTTAAGGTTCTTCTGTTCGTTACGTCTGATATGTATAGTATTTTTACCTTTAAATACGTATAAGCATATACTATAAAGATATAGTGACACAACTATTAGGATTTTGTTCTGTTTAAACATATTTCTATGTGTATCAGGTACATAAGAGTATCCTGTCAGAATACGTAAAGTCTTTTATGTTTTATTAGAACTGAGTCTATTGTAGTGCCATTACCCCACACTTCAATACAGTATCGTATTATACTTTCGAAGTAGGCAAAATAAACTGACTTTTAAAATAGCTTTATTAACAGTACCAGCAAGATTCTTTAAAGCATAGCATGCACTAGCCAGCTTTTTATTAACAGTGTCGATGTGATTATGCCATCTTAGGTACGGATCCAGCTTAGACAACGCACATTATCAGCTTTAGTTATGGGTATATTGCAAACAGGGTCAGCACTATTAGGGCCACGGCGGAATACCATGTAAAACTTTTGGTGCAATTGACCCGTAGTCCATTTGATACAAACCACTCAGATAACCAGCGCAGCAAAAACCAAAGCAGTTTCAATTCTATTCTATTAGTAATGAAGTTGACATTGCTACCGGAGTTTTATTTGAGATACGGCCTATTGGCTAAGGAGGGCAGTATAGGGATACCTATGCTAGTTATTTCGAGGGCTATCCTCAATCTCCAATCAACACAACAATACCATCACTCATTCGATAACCTCACTACATTATAAAAAAATCTCGCAAATTAAATTACAACTTCATAAATTAACAAGAAACCTCATCAAAATATAACGATCCCAATAACAGCGAAACGTTAATAATTAGGGATCACGCCCGGGTCTCGTGGGTCGGAATACTTCGTTAGGTAAACAACCTGGTATTCCGTGGGAAGGTAGGAGCGTTAATGAATTCCTTTGTGGTAACGGTAACGACATTGAACGCGTTACTCTGAAACTCGGTAACATAGTTAGGTTCTATGATATATGTAGTAAACAATTTAGTTCAGACACATTAGTCATTTTAAAGGTAAAGGTCGCTTTTCTAGATGTACATTGACGTGAATTACAGACCAACGCTGAAAGCATAAACTAAAAATATATACTTGCCTAAAGAACAAATGGCTACTTAATGTAATAAATTTTCATGACTATCACACAATCTGCCAGATTCTGCGTAAGCAGATTTTTGCCTACGTTCGTGAATACGTTCTGCTGGTATCCGATCATTGTGGATTGTCGTCTGGTTCTTGATTTTGCGCTGTAAATCCATTGCAGAACGCTCTATTTAAAATAATATTGGAAGTAACAAAATATATTTATTAAACATTATGTATGTATAACTTTAAGTAACTAATGCTTGTGATATGTGACGGTTCATGTCTAGCTTGAAGTTAGTGCCATCATCATACTTAGTTATATTACAATTTCTGTATTTACTGAAAACCAGCGTGATGAAACGTTTACCAACAGTTTAACACATTAGCTGAGAGAAGACCATTTTGGTAGGCTTCCGTAATCTTCTTTTTAAATTATTTAATCCTATAAATTTGTACTTAAGTGTAAAATGCCTGCCAAATTATTTTTTCTTTCTTTCTTAAAACGAATTCAAATAAAACAAAAACAAATGAATAGCGGCAGGTTGTGACGTTGATTTTCTGATAAAAAATTTGACGTTAAGACTGGCTCACAGTTTAGTCGCAAATTCTAAGCCTAATGGACGGGTCCCTCTTTATTTTTGTAAGAATGCCACTAAAATGTACAATCACTTACTCAATTTACAAGATAGTGTTTAGTGAACAGTAAGTTCATGAAAATAAATTTAAAACGCTACCAACGCTGGTTTGCGTTAATTAGGTTTGCCCAGGCTAAAGCTGGTCTTGCAGAGAATCCTCACGCGCTACCCCTTTTCACTTAACTGGGCTATTATTTAGAATAAAAAGTGAAGAACACTGTTATTTTATAAAAACTAGCATTAATTTACATCATGAAGTCAAAAGGATTTTTTATGAAGGATGATTTCCGTGCATAAAAAATCTCATTTTTGATTATCAGTGTAATTTTGAGTGTCACAGTAAAATTTTGAACATATTATTAAACGATATTAGATAACAGTGTTTGTCTTGAGAAGCCACATAATTTTCATTTCTAGAACACAATTTCAAGTAATGCATCAAAGTTCATTTTACAATTCTCTTTACAACTCTCAAGAACATTTCGTTACAATACGTCGTCCCTCAAACAATCATAACTTTCCGTTGCTTATAGTATTTAAAGTCTTAACACGTCGAGTTTCAGTTGAATTTGGAATACGAAGATGATAAGGTTAATTTGTACACCTCTAAATTCGGAATATTTCGGAGAGCATGAGCGTGAAAAATGCAAGGGTGTTATTCCGTTTCGTCCTCGCTCTTTTGATGCTTAACTTGACCGGCAATGATAATTTGACCCATACGGGCCTATCAAATCCATTTTAGCCCGAGGGCCATTCCTCCGCTGGAGCAGACACATTCATGTTCTGATCTCCTGGTAATAGGGTGACTGAAACACCGTCATCTCAATCATTTGTTGTGTCGCCGTTCATGTGTTGCTTAACTTGCTCTAGCACAAACATTTCAATCTAACGTGTCGTTTTAGAATCGTCTTTACTATTTTAAAACGTGTAACCAGGCACGATACTTTTACGAAATCTATCCTCAGTACAAACCCGTAAAATAGACATTATTTTACGTGTACTTCACCTTGAGTATTCACTGAAAAGCCACAATTCGGTGGTGCTCCTGGGGTCTACAATGGACGACGGTGACAGCTATCAATCAGGGGGCCTGTCTGTTTGTTTTCCAAGAATAGCTGTAAAAAAATACTCTCTTGCTCAATTTTTATACGTTATTAACCATCGTAGCAGACACTTGTCGCTACACATTTCTAACGCGTGTCTAGGCCAAGTTAAACAAGTCAGACTTTCAGGTTTCACCATGGCTGCTTGAATAACACCAGCTCGTAGCTAGCTGGTGCGCGGCGAGCCTGAACGCGGGAGGCGTCATAAACCTCAAAATATTCGGAACATTCCCGGCAAAATTATATTTTCTCCTCAAATTCCTACCAAAAATGAATCCGTGTAACCTTTAGTCTTAGATGGGGGCAACGAAGTGGAAAATATTAAATTTATCGCCCAGTTGACTGTGAGGTACAGCGCTCACGGCGCGCCACACGTTTTCAATGGCCTATCGAAATATTTCACGGTTGTGGTCCAAGTTGCTTCTACATTTAATAGGTAATTTAAATATTTATGCAGCTTTACATTACTTTTATTCAAGAATACAGTTACAATTTTAGTCCTAATCATCAATCATCATCAATACATAGTATAAAATGAAGTCGCTCTCCGCGTCTGTCTGTATGTATGTATGTATGTATGTAAATACTTTATTGTACAAACGGGAAAATAACAAACAACAAAATAGACAGAAACACAAAAGGTATGTACAAAGGCGAACTTATCCCTTTAAGGGATCTCTTCCAGTTAACCTTTGAGCGATTGGGAAAAGTTTGAAAAAATAAATAGCCAAACGTACAACAATGAAAGGGACTAGATAATTACGTTAATATTAAATAACCAATTTAAAGTTCAAAGAATAAATAAATAAATATGAGCTGGATCTTAGTTAAATAATTTAATACAATGCCAAATAGACAGATGGATATATACTTATATAAATATATCATTATATAAATATATCATTATACAAGTATATATCCATCTGTAGTTCCTGTAACATCTCCTAAACCACGCAACGGATTTTGATACGGGTTTCACTGTCATTTAGAGAATTTATTCCGGATGGTTTATATGTATATTTCATTCTAATTAAGTTTTAATATAATTGAGAAAACTCAATATTTTCTTACCAAGTCGTCAAAAAATCGATTTTCGGGCGGTTACATAGCTTTTGCTTGAACTTGGGTTATTTCTACCAAAGCGAAGCGTGGGCGGGTCGCTAGTAACAAAATATAGAGACCGAAGTCCTTGAAAATGTATAAGTTTTATGTAATTTAATCCCCTGTGTTAGATAAGTATCCACGCAATAGATTCGATTTTTATTGAAAGCTAAGCTAATAAAACAAATTAACAGCATAAACAAGCTTTAAAGCAAGCTTAGATTTGTTGTACACCACTGATGAAACCGCAGCAGAGCCAATAAATATACGTTTTTTTATTTATTTTTTCAATAGTTTAAGTATAATATACATAAATGACATGTAATGATTAAGTAAATTAATGCAAATAATAGTCCAATTTATAAAAATAATCATGATAATTATGAAATTAAATGTCATTTTTATGACTTTTATCATACAACAGGTAAAGGTTGTTTCACAAGGGTTGTGATGAATGAATATAGAACATAACGTCGCTTTACTTTCTCAACCTCGTATCTGATCAAATAGTTAGATGGGAATGTAGTCTTTATTACTTAAGGGACATGAGTGCTTTCCCCATCTAACTATCCGATCAGATACGATGTTGAGAAAGTAAAGGGACGATAAGGAATCTAATTCCACATACTTATTGTTTGAGTACCGTCCATTTTTAACGGCGTTCGAATTTCAAATCAAAAATATTTTGTTTTTCACACATAATAAATATTACTGGCCCATTCGATCCAACTTATTACATGTCTAAATGCTTAACATTTGATTATTGTTAACTCGTAGGATGACAGGCGTATAATGTGATTTTGGAAAGGAGTTTCGACAAAATCGTCTACATACATAATATAGGGCTGGCGCAAATCTTGCGCCAAAATGAATGTATTTGGTTGTATAACGAATATTTTTTTTAAATTTATAAATCAATAAATGGACGTGAAATAATTTGCTTACTCTTGACTAAAGGCGTGGTCGTCAAAAGTGAAGTTAAGCATACTACAAACTAATTCTAAACACGAACTTTTTAATATAACATTCACCTTTACACACCTATTGCATTTCCAAGCTACCTAAAGAAAAAGGGGGTTAATTTCTTGCACGCGGTGAAAGCAATCAATCATGAATATGTAGCCTATGATTTATTACCGCCAGAGGGTAAAGAAACACCGTAACAAATCTTTTCTTCTTTTCGTATTGTAAGGGCTTCATTAACGCTTTTGGTTTTAGCACAGTTTCCGGTAGAATTTTGATCTTCATTTGTTTTCTCTGTGGAATCACTTCCCTTCAGAGTAGTGTAGCGAAGGTTTTAATGGACTGACCTTTAAATATTTGACTCATTGTTGCTGGTGAGACAGTTTGTATGTTCTTATTGATTTCTAAATTAAAGAGAACTTTTTGCGCTAATGACTGTTAGGAGATATTACCAATTAATAAAAAAAAAACGGCGGAATGAGTTTGATTCCCTTTTAAAGGACTGGCCAAATACTGCCTAAAACAAGGAAAATTAAACTGTGTCAAGCTTGTAATAATTATTATAATGCTCAAAAATAATATTTAATTATTTATTATTCACAAACGTTCATGAGCTCTTATGTTTCAGAAACCTATGGCCTCTTTCTAATTTGCCAAGATTAGTGACCGCAAGTGACGAACTCCATTCGACGGTATTTCTAAAGTGAGCTAGACGAGTTGCTAAACTTAACGTAATGGGTTTTCGAAAACTGACAACGTGTATGGAATTGACGTAAGCGCTCAACGCGCTTCTCTACATGTCATTAAAGAAAAGAGCTTTCATTTCCCTAATAGGCCGGCACCGGACGGACAACTCTGCTTGAGTTGCTGGCGTTTATGGGCGGTAGTTATTACTTTTCATCAGGTAACCCGCATGCGCGTTTGCCTCTTATGAAAAAAAGAGAATTTAAATATAATTAACGTTTGTACAATTGGGCATTAGGGTGGTCCAAAAAACAAAAGTGTGTAGTATTGTTTCTCCACAAGTTTATTTTTATTTCAAAATACACAAAAATCCGCTTTACCAAGTTTTATTGCAATTGAATAAACTTTACAGGTCGCCCATAATGTTAAACTTTTTTCATATAAAAATGTATAGAGCGTCACATATCTAATAAAGATATCGAATGAGAAATACATAGGTACTTTGGAAAGATCATGACACTGTATTCCGAGTTGCAGCAGGAGGCAAACAATATTCTACTTCTGTTTTTAGTTTTTGCTAAGTTTACTAGATATCGTTTTGTATGGGAATGAGATCTTTTTGGCATAAACTAAACGCTTTGGGCAACCAGTAAACGATCACATAACAAGTTTAAATTTGACACATTAGTAACTAATTTGTAGCAAAAAAAAATAAGCCTTGTGGAGGAAGGATTTGACATACTTTTTTTTTCTTCATACTATTTTGGACCACCCTATTGGGCATAATATATCAGGAACAATAAACTGTAACAACAATGTGTCTCCAGCTGCTTAATTACTGAGAAATTCTTCAGTGTCTATTTGAGTTTAAACTTCCTCGAAATATTTAGGATTATTGTTTGATCTTCATCTAAATTCACTCTCCAGGCATTATTCAAACTCGGTGTCGCAGGTGGCGCTTGTTCTATTCCGGGAGGCGGTTTACCTCTGATTCTGAATACCAGGATAAATCTAAAATATAGTAATGTTACACGTATAAAAGTATACAATAAATTTAATATGACGACGCGCTGGCCTATTTGGTAGTGACCCGTCCTACGAAGCTAGCGGTCCTGGGTTCAAATCACGGTAAGGGCAGATATTTTTGTGATAAGCACGATTACTTGTTTCTGAGTCATGGATGTTTTTTATGTATTAAAGTATTTATATATATCGTTATCTAGTATGGTACCCATAATACAAGCCTAGAGATTAGTTTGGGACTAGGTCAATTGGTGTGACATTGTCCCAGTTATATATATTTTTACCCGAGTGCATCAGAAGGAGGGTTATGTTTTTCAGCGTATGTATGTAGGTATGTAAGTGGGTATGTATGTATGTATGTATGTCTATTTCTGGGCACGCTCTGCAGCCTAAACGGCTTGACGGATTTTAACATACGAGGTGTCATTCGATTCGTCTTAATTGTTGAAGTGACATAGGGTATATAATATTTCAATATGGCGTCCATGGAGGGGGAATAACAAAAATAATAATTTATTACAACAATATGGGTATCAAATGAAAGCTATTAAATAGCCCATTCCAATACATTATAATACATTATAACACTTTTATGCTACTATTTAGACAGGAAACTCAAAAAAATACGTAAATGTTAAGTAATAAACTCCTTTCGCTACAAAGACAGTTTCGCTTGTAATTTGTGACTTGTAGCTTCGCGACATTAAAAATTTAAGCTACAGAGCTCATATATTGCTTAGTTATAATTAATTAAACCACTATTTTATTAATAATAACTAAAAAGAGTTAAATAAATTAAATTATTAAATATAAACAAAAAACCAGACTGCAATAAAAAAACAACTGAAAAGCGAAAAACAAGCTATATAATCTATAGAAAATTTTAAGAGCATGTACTTATTAATATTTATAACAATTTAAATTTAACTTGAATACTGGAAAAGGTATTGCAGGCGGGGACAAGCAATGAATTTCAAAACCTATTTCTTGAAAAAAATTAACATTTGGACCACCTTGTCCCCGCCTGGAACACCTTTTCCAATATTCAAGTTTAATTTAAATTGTTATAAATATCAATAAGTACATGTTTTTTTATTGCAGTCGGGTTTTTTGTTTATTTTTAATAATTTAATTTATTTTAATACGACAATGTCACGTATTCATATTAAATAACACAAAATAGTTGACTCGGCTAAATTTAAACGCTACGCTTTTCTATACTTTTAAAATAACTTGAAAAAATGGGCGGCGAAAACGAGCACACAGGACACGATAAGAGGACTCTGAACCCCATAGAAGACGTCAAGATTGCAATATTACGAAGATAATCTCAATATTTAAAAACAAAAGTTTACGAATACATTGCTAACACAGAGGGTAAAATGCCCAGCATCGAGGAATTCCATCTAGAAATTCCTCGATGCTGTTCATTAGTTATTGTAATAAATATATTCATAACTAATATGACGTTCATTTCCGTCATTTTCTACCAATTACTAATAAATCTAGAAGGGATTATTATAATTACCCCAAGCCAATTGTAACAGTTCGCTCGAGACAAATGTCTCTTTGTTGTCGATTCCCCCGTAACTTTGCCATTAAGCTGATTGCAAACCATTTTGTCATTAACGATGGTCCCAATGGCGCTTAGAAAATCATTGGCAATTAAACTTGTCTTCGTTTGTTTCAGTTTATCCCTGTACTTAGGTTTTTTTTGATAAAGATAATATTTTATTTAAGTCATGACGGATCGTGTGGATATGACTTATTTTATTGCTAAGTTCTGTCAAAAATAAACCAGCTATCTATTCCGACTATAGTTGTTTTTTTTTGCAGTCATAGCTGCTTATCTATACCAATATAATGAATCTTAACTCGGGAGGGCCACAGTGATACTGTCTTAAGCGATTTAAACTTGACATAGGTACTAACAAACAAAAAAACAAACGTGAAGTAGATAAAAGGTTGTAGAAAGCCTGAGATCGACAATGCCATGTTATTTTAATAAAGGTTTACCTTGATTCAAACTAAGAAAATGTAAATGTATTACGAGATCTAGACTGCTACTAATAAAGACTGGGTTATGTAATTGAATTTTAAGAATAAAATTGCTACCTCAAAAACAGAGTTTCGTAGCAATTGTATTAGGTACATGAATACAATACTTTACCCCTCGGCAACTTGAAGTAACCTTGTATATATTATCTCATTTCTCAAATAAAATCCAATTCAGTAAATATTTCCACTATTTGACCCTAACAGCCTGATGTTGCTTATTAATCTCAACCGTTAAGGCCGCGTGCGTTATTTTGTTATTTATCGGGTGGCCGAGCGTTATTGCCACCTTCATTAATCTCTTGGATTCTTCAAGGAAATCCCACAAAAAGCATTGTTGCCCTTAATGATAAATGTCGGGTGCGATCCTTTTTCTCTTTCTTTTACACATCTGCTCTTCCGTTTTTAAGGCACACGTAATTTATCTGCGAATTGCCTGGGACACTTTTATCCTTTTCAGGTGAGTTTCGGAATTTTAGCATGAATGAATGTTTTTGAGTTTCCCGAACTGCCGGACAGTGCGTGATTTATTGTTGCGTTCTTGTAAGTGACTTGTTTTAGAGCTTTACAGACGATTTGTGGGTTGGTTATTTATGGCAGTGTTTGAAACTTTTTGAACGTAACGATAATCTTTAAATACCGCTTTACATTTTATATTATTGCTTTTAAAATATCTCTGATCCTTGTCAGTATTTACGGAACGCATTGATTGTTTCTACATTTGGCAGGTTCGGTTTTGAAGTCGGTGGTTAAAATGTTGTTCCAAAAGGACCAATTTCTCTTTTTTACTATCATTTTATTGCATTTATACATATAAACTCATATCATAAGTCCTGTATTATGCGTTCAAAACCCGTAGGCAATGACCAGCATTACCTGTGGTAGTAGGTGACAGCGATGACTGCTGTTAATTTTGGAAGATGTCCCAAATTTGCATCTCATTACCTTACAATATTCGTTAACGGCGTCGACGATGTGGTCTGCTTTGCGACGCAACTGATCGCGTCGCGCTTTTCGGTTTCTTGAAGCTTGCTAGTGTGATTATAGCTGGTGCAGCCTAAGTATTCAAGACCTGGGGGACCGGACTCATTCAGGGAGACATTCTTGTTTGTGCAGTGGAATCTGTGAGGAATCTCGTGTGCAATGTGTAGTGGTGGATCGTGCTTGTCACCAGGTACATTTTTGACAATTTTAATTAATCCCTCGATTTGGTTTTTCTGTAGGGTCATTTCTTGTTTTTGCAATATGATCAGGTCATAGCAATCGATCAGTTTATTGTTTATTTCTTTTATTTCTCCTTCTATTCTCAAAATGACACCCACTAACCTTTTGTCCAGGTCCTCTTTTTCGCTGGTCGTGCTTTTTAGCGGTGCCATCTTAATATTTATATTTCACAATGTAAATTGCATAAACTTATGTATAAATAATACGATTATAGTGCGAATAATGTATTAAAATGAAATAAAACAATATTTAATGCAATGAGCAGTTTAAATTTGACTGTTGACGCTAGTGGCGCCACCTGTTAGAGCTGTCATCGCTGTCACCTACTAACACAGGTAAGGTAATGCTGGTCATTTACCTTTCGGCTTCGGAACCCATCATAGGGCCGATTTTATAAAGGCCCGTAAGTAAAAATGTCAGGTCAAATTTTAGTAACTTCATACAAGTTTTGACATTCCTAACCGAAATTTGATCTAACGGATCTTTATAAAACCCAGCCTTAGAGTAAGTACTTATAATATGTGTGTAGATAAAGTATTGTACGAGACTCTGCGTAAATGGCATTACACAACCGTCACGTAAACTACTATTTTAATTCAAATAAATATATTGATTAAAAAATATAACTTTCTTTATAGGTCTTGATATAATACAAACAATATGAAATATAAAGACATAGTAATACCCGCTTCAAGTTTGTTGGAAACTTCAGCTAAGCGCTTTTAAAAGCAGGCTCACAATAAAGGTACCTAACCTAAGTACCTCAAAGTTGAAAACATTGCTATTCCGAACGAGAGAAAGTTCTACAATTACTTTCATAATTGCTGTGTGCTCAGCCGTCGAAACAATGTCCCCATTAGGTTAACCAGCAACCATTTTCTTGCGAAAGACACAAATAGGTAGTTAGGACCAGCGATTTACCTATGCATAAAGTTGATTGCGATGCATAATTTCACGTTTTGTAGCGGTTCCGTCCTGGTGTAATTTAGAACGATAAATCTTTCTACAATGACGTGTTTCCTCGGTATTTTTATGTTATGAAAATGGCTTAATACGGTTGTTTTTGTAAAAACGTTTTTCGAATTATACTCAGTGTGCATTTCGTGAATGTTTAAAAAATATTTGTTTGCAATTGGAATAATTTTTCAGTTGTGTACATTTTTTTGCAAAAAGCTTATGCAATGGAAATTAAAATAGATAAAAATACGAAGTTAATACACAAAAGAACACATGAAGAGAAATAACATTAACAGCATTATTAAATGAGAATATAATGGTTACCTATCTAATGCTGTGCCTATAAAAATAATCTTAATAATATTATGTGTCAAGTTACGTGAAATATTTTTTTTAAATTTAAATTGAATCTGCTCCGGTAAGGGTTTTTTTCAGTTTGCTAGTGAGTGTTTTTTTTAAATACCTAGTGCTTATCTGCAAAGAAAAAAGGATGTGAACTATTTTTAATACTCTACGGAAAATAAATTATTTTGTATTTTTCTCGCTATAATAGAGCACGGTCATTTGCGTTGTTACTTTACGACGATCTACTCTGTAAACTTAATACATGTTACTATTACTACTTAATTTTAAATTTTAAATGTAAGCAGCCAATGTTCAATAAAGTAATTTCTTCAAATCGTTAGATTAAATTTCTCATTCCTATTAAAAAAGTTCTTTGTAACTCTGGTAATTGGTACTAAGAAATTTTTACATCTGGAACAGATGCCTTATTCAAAAGTAAAACTTTTTACTTCTAAAAATTTTAATTATGGAGGCATTTAAAAGGCAAAAATTGATTGTTCCGTAACTGACTTAAGTAAAGAGGCCTCTCGTAACTTTTAGATAATTTCGAACTCTTCAAAAGTAACTGAAACACGAGTATTTTTCTGCTGCAAAAAAGGTTCTTCTATCATAAAAAAGTTTGATGGGTGTGTATAGCGGCATTGTTTAAATATTGAATCTAAATGTAAGAAAAATTGTAAGTATGTTTTACTCTTACAATGAATCTTAAATTTTTTGTTGAGTCTGAGTCTGACTCTATTTCTCCCATAAAAATATATAGTGACCAGAACATCTTATCTCTTTTTCTTCCTTTTTTTCTGGAAAAAACTTTTATAACGTCTCTACGAAAAAATTGCATATTACTATTCTTAATTATTCTTACCCCTATTGTAATCCCATTGATTTTGACTTGGCCACCTTTAATGTCAAGTTAATAAGAGTTATCATAACTTTGACGATATGATAACATTAGGGGTATAGACAATTTTTTTTTAAGTGTTGTCGGTAAGTTCTGTAGCTCTGCCTACCCTACTCAGGGAATGAAGGCTTGAGTTTATGTATGTGTATGTATGTAGGGGTAAAGACAAAGTAGAATAAGGTTTCTATATAACAAATTCAAACGAGATGGGTCTAATTACTTACAGTGGGTATCCTGTGATTAGTGACAGGATACCTACTGTAAGTAATATAGAGATGAAAGGGATTGACTTATTAATGGACATCCATTGCTATCAACAGAATTATAAACATAGCGTATTTACTTAGGTATAATCGAATTGCATAGATATCTAAGGTGTTATTCTCTTAAGAGGATTGTCAAGCGCCGTTAAAATTACGTAGCTGTCAAAACAAAAACCATACAAATTTAGCTCCAGGCAATAACGTTTTACACCTCCTAAATTTAATCCGATTTCCACAATTTTTCAATATCTTCTAGTTTTTTAATTATTTTTTCATTCTAATAAATATTTTCTTGCAAAAAAATGTACAGATACAGTTTTTCATGATATCTACAACATATTCAAAAATCGTAAAAATTGGATGAGGTTTAAGGGGAGAGAAACGTTATCGCATTTTGTATGGAAATTTTTAGTTTCACAATTCTCTTAAAACTCCGTCAAAAGGTCGATCGAGCGAGCATAGTCATAAGTCATACAAGCTCGCTCACTCGAGGGGAAAAGCGGGTAAGCTGAGAATGTACACCTTTAAATAATGCTTTTTACGCTTCGACGGGACAACTATAAGTCACCGGTTAATGTTTAGTGCGTCGACTTTAAGAGAATCACCTTCCTTTCTTAATAAAATTGTTTTTTTCATTCGACCTTTCGAATCTACAGGCATATCTTATTGACCAATGTCGCGGTACACGTATTTGGTCCGTAGTACATACAAAACATGTAAAGGTAAAGAAAAAACTGCATAAAGTTTAACACTGATATTTCTGACTGCTACAATCCACTCTGCTACGGTAGACGACGTGGTGGAGAGCGTTCGTTGGAAGGTTTGATGTGGTCTGACGATGTACCAGCTGCGGTCGCTTCGCTACGTGCACTTCAGAAGGCTTATCCAAGATAAAAACGCTATTAACGTTTCTACTTTCTATCAGATCGAAATGCATCGTGGTGACATAAGCGTAGGATGCGATCTGTCAACAGTTTACGTCTATCCTATAAATTTGTCGATTTTTAAACAATCACTTAAACGAATCATTATGCATCTTGATTATCTAGGCCCCCAGTTCGTTTGTAGTGCGCGTGCTATCGATTTGCTGGGCAGCGAGTCTCTAGACTTCTGGCGGCCAAATCATGTCAATGGCGGTCAATTCTACGTGGAATCAGCTTTCGGCGTCTGTGTTTCCGAACCAATACGACTTGGGGGTCTTCAAAAAACGAGCCTACTCTTTTCTCAAAGGCCGGCAGCGCACCTGCGAGTCCTCTAGTGCTGCTCCTATTTCACATAAAAAAAAATGATGTCGTTTTTCCGGCGGTTTTGGGGCAGCCTTCCAGCAGCGAGTATGACTGTAGCTTTGACCATACAGTGGCCCTAGACAAGATGTATTGCGAGATCTTTATCGTTATCCAAAATGATTGACGTAAACTGCCGGATCGTCGCGTCAAGCGTTTATGTCAATTCCTTACACTTTGATAATTTTCGAAAATCGTTTATGATAGCGTTAAGCATCTTGTCTAAGGTCTCATAACCACGCTGTTTGGCCATCTACATAGATAGTTCTAAATGTAAGTTTTATATTGTTATATGTTAGCCTAAAAGGAATTCGCAAGTATGCGCCTTGTTGCTCGAATTAAACGTTTCTATTTAATAAATTCTTGTCATAAAGTAGCCTATTAAATATAGGCAACTTTTAAAATACCTCAGAGTTTTCATCCCAGATTGCCAGGCTGGATTTTCCGCGAGGTTTTCAATGTCCGGAAATAATTAAAGTTTAAACATCGAAGAGCCGTTTACAGTCGCCAGCTCGACAAAAGTAGGTTAAACTCCAATCAATTTAAAGGAGAAGAATCGAATAAAAAAGATCCAATTAAATGCATTGGGACCCAGCGATGTCCGACTCAAATAAATGACCTTTCAGGACGGTTTCGTTCCGCCTAAATTATAGTTCAATTAGCTGTTGAGATTTCATCTAAACACAAGTGAAACGGTTTTTTTGCAGCATTAATTATTTTGTTCAATTTAGATAACAAAAAAGTTTGAATTATGTTATAAGAACGCCAAAGACTATTATGGGTATCAGATCCGATTTACCATCAGGGTGGCCTGTATACGGAGTGTAAATTTAGGACCCATTTGAAAAAAAATCTTTGTCTTTTGAGATGCCAAGCCATATGTAACTTAAAGGAAACTCGACCTTAGTTATTGCTGTAGAATGATAGATTGACTTTGGACCTAAGTTGGGTCACAAATTTAGGTTTATGGCTGTACCGAAAAACGGGGTGAGTAGAGATTAAGGGGTGAGTAGGGACACAACCTAAAATGAAGCATATGTTACTAATTATAAGACTGAAATTATTTCCAATAGACGTAACGTTATTGTCCATTTAATAATTGTTCTTATTTGTAACAAGTTATGACTTATGTTAGGTTGTGTCCCTACTCACCCCGTTTCACGGTACATAATCATTTTCTTTTTCCTTACCAAAAAAAAGTGAATTGATAATGCATTATTGTTGGGTTTCATACCATATAAAAATGTATTTTTAATATAACCAACAAATTTAGACCGCTAGACTAGTTCCTCCTCCTGATTCCTACAATATCAACAAATATAAGACCCACATCAAAATCAAATCAAATCATTTATTCAGTTTTCATAAGTACCGACATAGTCATTACAGTGTAGTTGGCTACCTCTTTTTAAGCAATGATATTTTATATAAAGATACGTCATTTGCGCGTAAAAACGTTCCGCAAAATGGAAGGCAAATTGCCTTACTTTTTATCTATTTATCTCTTTCTAACAATGGTGTTCGCTATGGATTGCCGTGTTTGTCTCTGTCAGTAAATGGCCACGGGTTTTGAATGCGTATAGTATGAGCATAACGTATCTTAATATAAAATATCATTGTTTTTAAGTATAAAATATACCTGGGGGGTTATTATGAGATAGCTATGCAGTTCAGTTTACGCTGAGAGAAAAGGATAGAGCTATATAACTGCTATAGCTTTGTCCTTTACGCTCACCGTAAAATGAACTGCATATCTACGTCATAATAACCCCCCTGTTCTAAGAGGCAGCCGCTTTTCCTTATAGGTAAGTAGCTAGTACTCTGTACATACAAAAATCAATTTATACACAAATTCTCTCTCTTAAACATGTCAAAAGCAATACCTAAGTTTTTTATCCAGTAGAATAAGCCCTAGCATAGCGACTGCCAGTAATTACTACGGATCCTACCTAGTTTTATTACTAAGCCACAAACGACGCAAGAAAAATGACTAAATACGACTGCGTAGTAAGAAAATCGTTGTTTACTGTATAAATATTTACCCCAAACAAGGGAGACCTACTAGGCAAGCACATAATTACACCAACCACCTCACGAAATGGGTCAAGAAGGGACCAGTTTTTAGGGTTGCGTCAAAGGTAACTCGAGAAGGTCCGCATCATCAGAGCCGTAAGGGCGATTGACAGGTTCTGCGTGATTAATTAACATGAACCCTTCTGATGTATTAATAAAATCATTGTGTGTTAGTTCATTTATCCACGTTCTGCTTGACAAGGGAACACGCTATTGAAATTAGACACGTAATCTTTGTTTTATATGTTGCTACTAGAGGACGCCCGCGACTTCGTACGCGTAGAATTAGTTTCCCGCTACTCCCCCTAATTCTTCCCGTTCGGGTTTGATTTTTGGAAAATCCTTTCTTAGTGCTCACTTACATCATGAAAGGAACCCCTGTACCAAATTTCAAGTTTCTAGGTACAGTAGTTTCGGCTGTGCGTTGGTATCTAAGTCAGTCAGTCAGGTTTGCCTTTTATATATATATATATTATTATTTTATTATTATTATTTATAATACACTAGCAGCTCTTTGAGCTGATGCGTGTATATCACTGCACTTGAGTCTATAAAGTTTTTAAAAACTTATCAAGTCTATTTTTAAAGGAGTTCACTGAGGGTGCACTAATAACAGTTTCTGGTAAAGTGTTCCACAGTTTCACCACGCGATTCGACAAGAAGTGTCTCCTAGGGTTGCTAGCACACAGAGGCTTGACTAGTTTCATGGAGTGCCTTCTTAACCTTGTGTCCTGGCTTAATGTGTACATGTTTTTCAGATAAGCAAGGTTATAGTGTCCATTTAATATTTTATATGTCTCGATAAGATCCCCTCGTTTTCTTCTTTCCTCCAAAGTTGTCAAATTTAATTCCATTAGGCGTTCTTCATAGGGTCTATCTTTCAATGCGGCAACCATTTTAGTTGCTCTTCGCTGGACTTTCTCCAGTAATTCAATATCCTTCTTAAAATAGGGGCACCATATTTGAAAGGCATACTCAAGTAAAGGGCGAATGTAAGCTTTATACATCTTTACAAACAAGTCTTTGGTGATGACGTGGAATGCTTTTCTGATCATATACAGCATGGAGTTGGCCTTCTTAGTCACGTTTGTAATGTGTGTGTCCCACTTAAGGTTCTGCGTGATGGTGACGCCAAGATCTTTTTGTGTGTCAACAACTTGAAGTGGAATGGAGTCAATCGTATAATTGAGCTTAGGGTTTGTTTTTCCTATGTGTAGGACAGTGCACTTGGCAGCATTAAGAGACATCAGCCAGTCCTTAGTCCACTGCATAATGCGATCTAAATCTTTCTGCATAACGTTATGAGTAACTAAAGGGTTACCCATTACTTTGGTGTCGTCAGCAAATATTGAGAGGTCAGACTGTATAACACTCTTCAGATCCGTTATAAAAATGCCAAACAGAATTGGTCCGAGTACTGACCCTTGCGGAACCCCACTGTGGACATCGTAAGCATCGGATAAAGTTCCACCCACTCTAACTTTAAATTTCCTGTGGGACAGAAAGTCCGAAATCCATTCGAGGAGTTGACCCCGGATCCCAAAGTGTTCCAATTTGGCAATGAGCCTCTTAATGGGTACGCAATCAAATGCTTTCTCATAATCTAAGTAAATGACGTCTGTAGGCTGACGGTTATCCCAACTTTGTGTCCATTTATCAAGGCACATGACGAGATTAGTAACTGTAGATCTTTTAGGTATGAAGCCATGCTGTTCTTCGATTATAATGTTCTCCTTGTTTATAAAACTTCTTAGTTCGGTTACTATAATTTTTTCCATGGTTTTGCAAACTATACTTGTAAGACTAATGGGGCGATAGTTAGCAGCAACAAATTTGTCTCCTTTTTTATATATTGGGGTAACATGAGCTTCCTTCCAGTCTTGTGGTAACTTTCCACTCTTAAGAGACAAATTCATTAGATACGCCAGGTCATGATTTAGCACACTATCACACTGTTTTAAAAATAAGGATGGCAGAGAATCTGGTCCCATAGAAGTGGAATCACTGAAGGTTAACAATGCCTTAGACACATTCTCTGGTGTAAAGATTAATGATTCTATTGAACTCTCTATACGTGGCATATGAACATCGGGAATAATTGCACGTGCTGGTTCACGAACAAAGGATTTCTGAAATTGGTGTGCAAACATTTTAGCTACATTTTTCGTGTCATTAGTTACGTTTCCACTATCATCCCTTAGTGAAGGAGGAACAGATACTGTAGAAGATAACTGCTTACGAACGTAAGAGTAAAATGATTTGTGACCGTAATTCACAACACCAGCCTCAAACTCTGCTCGCGATTTTCTGACCAGGGTCAAGAGTTTATTATTTACTATTCTATAAGCTCTATATGATGGTTCAGAGCCATTTAATATATATGCCTTCCACAACAACATTTTCCTTTTAACCATATCTAATACTTGCTTAGTGACCCATGGTTTATTGATATTGCGATTTTTATTCTTAGTTGTTAATGGTACACAAGTTTCGATAGCATCATGGGTTTTTGTCATAAATCGTTCCCATACCATGTCAATGCTATCTGCGTCCATGCAGTATCGTTTGTTTGCTGACAACTTTTTCATGATTTCTTGAAAATCAGCTTTAAAGAAATTCCTTCTGAGTGGTTGTGCACAAGCATTGCTGTCTAATCTCAATTCGATCTGCAATGTTGCCAAGAGTACCAGATGATCACTCTTTCCTATATTAGGATAATATTCGACTTTAGTACATAGATTTTCTTCATTGCACATTATTAAATCAAGTAAAGATTCTTCACTATTCCGCTTCCTTGTAACATTTGTCACTAGTTGGATAAGGTTACTGTTTACGTACATATCAATAAACTTAGCATGTAGTGTGTTGTAATTGCTGATATCAAAATCATTTAAAGGCCATTTTAAGTTTGGTAGGTTGAAATCTCCCATTATTAATAATGGATCTTTATTCATAGCTGCTTGTTCAATCGCTTCAAATAATATCCTATCAGACTCTTCAAACGTGTAATGAGTAGGACGATAAATTCCCGCTATTGTTATTTTGTAATTTTCATATTTCAAGTTTAACCACAATGCCTCGACTTGAGAATGAGCGTTATAAATAGGGTGAGGGACTACTTGTATAGGTCTGCCGTGGAACGTATGAGATACATATATCGCGACTCCTCCCCAGCCCGTTCCTTTAATTCTATCATGCCTGTATAGAGCGTATCCATTAATATCCAATAAACTATTCCCAATTGATGGTTTTAAGTGTGTTTCAGTAATAATAATACAGGTTGGTTTCAATCGGTTAACTTCAATTATAAGCAAATCTCGTTTAGCCATTAAGGATGCCAAGTTCGTGTATAAAAATGTAAATTCTACAATGCTATTGTTTTTTATAGTAGCTTTTTTGTACTTATGATTTTTGGCGAATTATTGACATACTTCAAAGTCAAATCAGTTTCACCATTGTCGATTCGCTGCTGAAGCTCTTCACGCAATTTTATCAAGTAGTCACGCTGGTACGGTGTCTGATCGTTTTTAGCCATAATTTTATTTGGCAGCTTGCTATTATTTTTCAGGACTTTTAGGGCCGCTTTCCTATTGGAGAAAACTATCTTTAGCGGGCGAGGCATGGAATCAGTTCTGGGTTTGCCTAGACGGATTACTGCCAATGGTGTCTCGGCATCCGGCACACCTGACAAGGCTGCTTGAACCTGCGTTATATCATGTTTAATACGTACCTCTTTGTCGCGTACCTCGTCGCCAGTGAACAGCGGACACTCACCAATGCCGAACATAATTACATTCGCACTACGCTTCTTCCTTTCAGCTAGCTCTGCTAGGACACATTCCATGTTTGTACCTTCGTTTTGTTTGTTCTTCAGGGCTTCAATTTCTGATTTCAGCTGGGTAACCATCTTTCTCAGTGCCGGTAGTTGACGCACTCCCAGTTCGCAATCAGGACACAAATATTTTAGAGTAGGAGACTGCAGTACTACCACTCTCAACTCCGTAGCTAACAACCCACTACACTTGGCACATATGAATCTTTCACAACCATGACACTTGATTTTTGGGTTTTTATCATCCACTTTCGGTATCTCCTTATCACATTTTAGACAGATAGGCATTTTAGACAGGAAAAAAACTAAAGCACTTAGATTGAGGTTATATTATTTTTTTGTTAGACAGTTTGTAACATCCCAAAAGTGGAATGTCATTTTTTTTGTTAATTGGTGTCAAAACGGTGAAGGTGGCCGCCTGGCACGCTAGGAGTTATATTTAAGGCGCCTACCGTTGACTACTTACAGACTAGTATTCGACAAGGACTGTCGATACGATACCGAATCATTTTGTTCATTCCTTCTTGTGTTTGGAAGCTTACCTTGCTGGTTCCTGGCTGAGTTTCGTGGCGGCTGTTTAATGAGCTAACGAGCTTCACGCCGTATACTCGTGGGAACCGAGGTACTTCTAATAACTTGTAAATTACTCTCTCTTCTGGAACCATCAGCCGTCGACACTGAGCCCGTTCGATTCACTCTTAGATGCTCACTTTATCTCACACATTTCCACACGGAGCGCGTGTGTCCTAGACTTAATTCTAGTGTCAACATTTTAAACCCATATTTAATCAACATATCTAGGTAATTCCTCTTTATTTTCAATGCAAAGACGAACCGAAGTCTTTGAGACGGCAAATGTTGTTATTGTATGAAACGTCAACTTGACGTTTGGCAAAAGGCTAAGGGCGGTCGCCGTCTGCGTTCTGAGCTTGGTCGATTACCGATTTCCACCTTAAAATCTAATTTACTCGTTACAGATGGTTTATTTATTTATTCTGAGCTAATAAAAAGCCTTTCTTTAATGGGATAGTTCGGAAGTGGTAGGAGTTAACTCTTCGATTTGAAGCGATAGTGTTGCAAGGCCGGAAATTGCATTGGAATGCGGCAGAGGAACATCACTACGGCGTCCTTTGGTTAGCGGAGTGTTTCATTGAGAGAGGCTTCGTGTCTTTTGCTGTGACTTCAAGTAAATAGCCGAGAATGCAGCGGTCAAGCACATAATATCAGTGGAAATTACGCCTAGGCGTTTCCTTTACTCTCGCCGTTGACTTTAATGGTGAGTACGTTATACCAATCGCGTATACTGTTCACGCGACCGCGACGACGCCGGCTTTTAAGTAAAGACTGTTGTCGAATTGTTTCAGGTCAGGATGCCTCTTTCGCATCAGGAATAACTACTGTGCCTATGTCTAAAGCTTTAACGAGCACTGTCACGCATCTTTAAGGTAAATTTTCATGTTGAAAGTGTTGCGTCATAATTGTGTCACGTATTCACACCTCGTTCTGTTTCTGTAATGCGTCCGCTTTGTTTCAGATGTTTAATACGGTGTTATAGCTACACCAACTCCGCGGTCTCTGAGTATAAAAGCCAATTACGTCTAATTTCATGCCCGAAAAGGTAAACTTTATTCATTAAAAGTGAAGAGTTGTCAAGTGAGGCGTCTGAGTTTGTTTCTTTTCTGAGGTGTTAAACTTATTGTACATTTCAGGGCTTCAAGGTTACCCTGGAAATCTCAAGACGGAGGTTGTCGTCCTGCGTTCTACATGCACGTGGGTGACGCGTCGTGTCCGTGCATGAGGGAGTGGCTGAGCAGCATGCGCTCAACTCCCATGGTTTCCTGATGCTACACCTTCCTGGATGACGCGTGACGTTGACCTGTTTTCCTTATTTTCTTTTTAACTTTTCTAAATGAACCTCTTATGCTACTTTAGCCATCCTTAGACCGCGTAGGTAACAAGCGCCTCTTTTGTCTTATTAGGAGATGAGTTTATCACGGGTTTACTGATGCTAATCTCGTAGGTAACCCGGACCTCTCTTTTCTTACCCATTGGTAACTATTTTAGTAACCACAACCGCTGTGAGCCTAAAGGCGTGGTTAATTAACATTTAAGTACCAAGCAGGGGGGACGCCCTCTGTTCTGTTCTGACTATGCTTAGTCTTAATTATATAAAAACCTAATTTTATTGTACTTGCTGAGAAGTGTATATTAAACGACACTCAATAAGAAAAGTTTATCCTTTTTTTAACAACACCACCATCAATCCTGTTTGTGGCCGGTCGTTCTTCCTACGGCGCCCAAACTCTAGCGATTGGCCCTCGAGCCAAGCGACACACGACCCAAGTCTCATGCCGCGGGCAAAAAATAAAGTGTTACAGTGGCGTACCCAACGTATGGCTCGAAGGATTGTTGGTGTGGTTCTAGTTATTAGGTTCATAGTGAGGCAGGTCTAAGGATTGGCATATATGTTAGGTTTCTTTAAACTTAAATAGCATATAAAAATAAATAAATAAGACAACTTACTTATGTTCTTACAAGTTAAGTGACTTTCTTCGCTATCTTAAACTTAAATCTGCTTACTGTATTAACCGTTTACTTTTAACTACCACCCTTGGTGTATAAACTGTTATACTAAGTGTCTGCTATAAAATTACGTTGTGAAAAAAAGGCTGCTTGGCCTCAGTATTGCTTGCTGGCACTTACGCCCTTCGGTAATTGACCACTTTATTAAGGATACTTATCTGGAACCTTATATACTTACTTTATGAAAATGGACTTGTCAATTAAAATGGAATGGCTGACAAAAGAGGAGCTTGCGCACGAACTTACTAAATTACAAATTCCTTTTTCAACATCTGACACGTGCGACATCCTACGGAAGTTGTTCCGTCAAACGCGGTCTCTCATCCGACGTGGCAGCCTCAAACCGGGCACCAGCGCTCCAGCTGATCTCGCTGGTGAACTAGCACTTTGTCGCTCTGCGATTAAAGGCCTGCAGACAGAGGCGGCTGAAGGAACAACACTGTCGGAGGCTCGCAGAGAACGGTTGACAGGTCGAGTCGATTATTACCTTGCTCGTTTGGAGGGAGTCTCAGATCAGGGAGATGAGGTTCGATCCCTCAAAGGTGTTCTGGTCAGCTGCCTATCTACTCTTAACCCCGAGGGGGACTCGTCAGATTCGGACGTGGAAGTTTTTAGCTCTCCGGTGAAGCCGCAGACTAAGGTGACGTATCGAGCCGAACCGCGCTACAACCTTGCTAGTTTAAACCTTAAATACAAAGGGGATACTTGCGTGCGTGCTTTTGTTACACGCCTGGAGGAACTCCGGTCGGCACGCGAGATACCTGAACGGGTTGTTTTTACAGGTTTTCCGGATATTCTGGACGGACCAGCTCTCTTTTGGTTCCGTTCCCGTAAGGGTGACTTTTCCTGCTACGCGGACCTTTTAACTGCTCTCAAAGCGGACTTCGATATTCCGGATTATGATTTTAGATTACTAGGCGAGATAAGGGCCCGCACCCAAGCTAGACACGAGTCGATCGTTGTGTACCTGTCTATCATGGGTGCGCTGTTTTCTCGGTTGACCGTACCGTTGGCGGAAGCCGAACAATTGGACATCCTACTACGCAACATAAGGCCGGGATATAGCCGTGAGCTGGCTTTGATTGACGTGCCCTCTATACAGAAGCTGAAGGACCTGTGCATGCGTCTCGAACTTGCAGGTTCGCGCTCGGGCAATTTTACCGAACCCTCTTCATCCGGTTACACGGTAGCTCCGGACGTGCAAGTTCGAACACGCAATGCCCCTGCGTTTCGTAGACAGGAGGTTAGCTCTGTAGACAGGCCCCCGGGGCCGTATTGTTTCAGGTGTAAGCAGGCGGGACACAAAACTAGTCGCTGCCAGCGATCTCGCGATTTGGTGTGCTTCGTGTGTGGTCACCCGGGCGTGCGTACGCCGGAGTGTCCTAGGTGTAGGGAGAGTGGCTCTTCTCCAAAAAACTAAATTACCAGGTCTCGCATAAGAACCGTAATGCGCGACCTGTCAAAACTTCTTTTCTACCTTCTGCTGACGACTATCGTCCCTACTTGACTGTTCAGGTTCTCAACGTAAACGTGTGCGGTCTTCTTGATTGCGGCGCAGCGTGCTCTGTGCTTGGAGCGAACGCACATGTCAAGTTCTTAAATTTAAATATAAAAATGTTACCTTTCGACCGTCCGCGCGTCTTACGTGTCGCTGACGGCGTTGACTACGTTTGTCGGTTTTACATGAACTTACCGGTCCAATACAAGGGGGAAGTTCAACTGGTCCTGTTCCACGTCCAGCCGGAGATTAAGCTACCGATACATTTCGGGATTAATTTTTGGAAGGCCTTCAATCTTGCGCCTGACGTCCTTGCGTGTCTGCCGGCTTCTATTTCTTCGGTCGAGACCATTGTGGGTAGCGTTGAGGAGGATGGCTTGCGGAACTACGAGGAACTCACGCCTGCGCAAAAACGGGAACTCAACTCGATCCGCATTTTATTCGACCAAATCAACACCGATAGGGTAGGACTAGGTTGCACGTCATTAATACAACACGTCATTAACACCGGTGACGCGAGACCGATCAAACAAAAATATTACAGGCTTAGTCCGGAGAAGCTGAAATACTTGGATGCAGAGTTGGACCGCATGTTAAAAAATAATGTCGTGGAACGCTCTTTCGGCGAATGGAACTCCCCTCTTACTCTTGTACCTAAGGCCAACGGGGAGGTTCGTCTCTGCTTAGACAGCCGTCGACTTAACGCGGTGTCAAAAACTGACGCCTACCCTTTGCCCTACATCAACTATATTATTGATAACTTACGCGATGCTAAGTATCTAACTTCCCTTGATTTGAGTGCGGCATACCACCAAATTCCTTTGCATCCTGACTCAAAAGAAAAAACTGCTTTCACAGTGCCGGGCCGGGGCCTATTCCATTATAATCGAATGTGTTTCGGTTTGGTAGGAGCGAGTGCTACGATGCAACGTCTCATGGATAGTTTGTTCGCCGCGGAATTCGATAATAAGGTGTTCGCGTACATAGACGACATCGTTGTTTGCACCTCGACTTTTGAGGAGCATGTGGATATTCTCCGTCGCGTCCACAAAAAATTAAAAGACGCTAACTTAACCATAAACATGCAGAAATCGCAATTCTGTCGCAGCGAGCTGAAATATTTAGGCTACATGGTGGACCGCTTTGGTTTACGTACCGATCCTTCCAAGGTGGAGGTGATAATGAACTTTCCTATCCCTCGCGAGGTAAAAGAACTCAAGCGTTTCCTGGGCATGGCTGGGTGGTATCGTAGATTTATTAAAAACTTCTCTCAGGTCGCTCGTCCTTTGACTCGGTTGACTAGTAAGAAATGTAAGTTCGAATGGACACCGGAGGCTAACGAGGCGTTCAACACTCTGAAGTCTGCTCTCATCACTGCTCCTATTCTGAAGTGCCCCGACTTTAGCATTCCTTTCTATATCCATACGGATGGTAGCTCCTTCGCCATTGGCGGGATGCTGGCCCAAAGGATAGATGACGTGGACCACCCAGTTGCCTACTGCAGCCGTACCTTGAGTGCGCAGGAGGTTAACTACACGGCTACTGAGCGTGAACTTCTGGCTGTCATCTATGCTTTGGAGCAGTATCGCCCATACGTCGAGGGTTCCAAATGCTACATCGTTACGGACCACGCTTCTCTCAAATGGTTTTATAAATTAAAGAACCCTTCGGGTAGACTCAATAGGTGGGCCTGTCGCTTGAGTCAGTTCGACTTCGAGATCATCCACCGCAAGGGCAAGGAACACGTGATTCCCGACACTCTCTCACGAATTAAGGTGGACTCCATAACTTTTGACCCGGTGACTGTACAAGATCCCTGGTATTCTAAGGTACTCAAAGGCTGTAGTGACACCCCCAGGATGTACCCTAACTTTACGGTTACTGACGGCAAACTTTTCCGCCTCTCTAAAAATAAATATAACCTTACCTCTAGATTCGAGTGGAAACTGGTGGTGCCTAGTGAGCATCGTGAGGAAATCTTACGGCAGTATCACGATGAGCCGACTTCGGGTCAGTTTGGGGTCGCCAAGACCCATAAGCGGATAAGCGCGGATTACTTCTGGCCGAACTTATACGGTGATGTGGAGAAGTACGTCGCCTCCTGCGAAGTGTGCAAGTGTTACAAGCCTGCCAACACGGCTCGTGCTGGTCTCATGGGCAATCCTCGCGTTGTTACTAAGCCTTGGGAAGCGATCTCCTGTGATATACTTGGTCCTTTTCCTCCTTCCTACGCTCGGAACCAATACCTCTTCGTCTGTGTTGACTATTTTAGTAAGTTTTCACACTTGTTTCCGCTACGTAACGTCACGGCTAAGTCGATTGTTAAGTGTTTGGAGAAAGGGGTGTTCTTGCGTGATGGGGTTTGTAAATATATCTATGTCGATAACGGCCCACAGTTTATTTCGCGGGATTTCCGGGATTTGATGACCAAATACAATGTGCCTAACATATTTTACAATCCCCGTTACCACCCCCAGACCAATCAAACGGAACGCTTGAACCGCGATATCGTGCGTGCCATAGCATCTTACGTGCGTTCTGATCATCGTAAGTGGGATCAGAACATACCCGAGATCCAATGTGCCCTTAACACGGTAGTTCATGAAAGTACCAAGTTCACTCCGTTTTACTTGAACCACGGTAGGGAAATGGTGTTAGACGGAGCTTTGCTCAATCTCGATGTTCCTGTCGACCCGGTGTCGGTAGTATTGGAACGCGAGCCATTTTCCTCAAACCTATCTCAGCTGCGGAGTATCTTTTCTACCGTGCAAGGCCATATGCGGAAGGCCTACACTCGGAACATAAAGTACTACAATCTGCGGAAGCGTCCCGTCCAATATGAGGAGGGTCAAATCATTTACAGGAGGTGCTTTCCCTTGTCTAACGCGGATAAATACTTCAGTGCAAAACTCTCACCTAAGTACATGAAGTGCGTGATCAGCGCGAAGCATGGCCCTTTGGTTTATTCCTTAAAGTCTATGGAAGGTAAACCTTTAGGGAAGTTTCATATCAAGGACTTACTCGCACGAGGCGAAGATCGACTGGAGGCCAGTGCCTCCCAATAGATTAATATTTTAATGCGTAGGCCAGTTTTTTTATTTATCTAGTTCCTAGCGAAATAGGCTACTTGAACGATAAGTATACTTATATCTCATGTCGTAGGTTTATTTGCTGTTCTTTGCACGCCTTACCTGTAAGATGTTAGCTGTAGTTATGTGTTATATTTAACGTGAATAATGTCTGGACTTGCTGAGATTTATGGCGTTGGTAGAATATTTGTCCCGACAGTTGGCTTTTTAAGGTGTGATTTACTGGATTGTTAGATATATTATGTCCGGACTTGCTGAGATTTTTGGCGTTGGTAGAATATTTGTCCTGACCGTTGGCTCTTATAAAGGATTGGATTACTGGAATGGAAGCATGTTGAAGTAGAGTGAGGTAGGCTAAGTTTTAATTTTAAGTAACCAAGGATGCGCATCCGTTTAATTTAGTCGTGTATTGTCTGCAGTAGGGTAAGACGTGTAATAACAGTTCTCTCATTTAGATTACGATTTCTTCCGTTTATGCCATAGGTGCAATCGGTTTGAGATAAAACTATTTTAAAGGTTTTATCTTTTCTTAGTATAGTATTTGTGAAAAGGACATTCTGGGTACAGAGTGCGTCCTATTTCCATTTTGATTTTAACTTCTTTAGACTGGCCTCAGTTGAGATTTTCCTCCAAAAGTTTAGGTCGAGATTGGTATGTTATAGTTTCAATACTTAGTTCTAAATAGTTTCACTTAAGTGTTCACTTAACTAATAAGGTTAGTTCTACAGTTCTAATAAGTGGTAGTTTAATCAATACAGTTGAGCCGCTTAAGAGGTTGGTAGTGTGTCACTCCCCTCAGTGTATTTGTAGTTTCTTATGTAGAGCTGTAATTTTGCGGATGTTTCTCTCAGTTTAGATTGTTGTGCATTTAAACAGAGCCTAAGTTTATTACATCTTTGTTTTTTTTAGATTGATCAATAGCGTTTGTTTGGAAATAGAGCCAACAAACTCTGATTTAGGTTTAGAGCGTTTGGTTGGAGGCAGAGCCAACGAACACTAAGGAAGTAGTTTATAAGTATACTTTAGTAAGTAGTAAAGTTAAACTGGGTATCCTATGTTCTTTTCGGGAGAATGTAAGGTGTTTATGCGTAGTAGATTCGAGACTAGCGCCCACGCTCTCCGTTAGTGGACTAGTATCGAGTCTATGATTTAGTAGGACCTTCCCTGTATGGCAAGGTCCATGGTAGAATGTAAGGTGTTTATGCGTAGTAGATTCGAGACTAGCGCCCACGCTCTCCGTTAGTGGACTAGTATCGAGTCTATGATTTAAGAGGACCTTCCCTGTATGGCAAGGTCCATGGTGGAATGTAAGGTGTTTATGCGTAGTAAGTTCGACTGTTTTTTTTTTGACTCTCCGTTCTCTACCGTTGCTTCTGTTTATATTTACACATTGGAATGTGTATAATAATTTTATTTCAGAATCTTAGCGATTCTGAAATAAAATTATTTTCCCCAACTGGAACCCTACTGTAACATCCCAAAAGTGGAATGTCATTTTTTTTGTTAATTGGTGTCAAAACGGTGAAGGTGGCCGCCTGGCACGCTAGGAGTTATATTTAAGGCGCCTACCGTTGACTACTTACAGACTAGTATTCGACAAGGACTGTCGATACGATACCGAATCATTTTCTTCATTCCTTCTTGTGTTTGGAAGCTTACCTTGCTGGTTCCTGGCTGAGTTTCGTGACGGCTGTTTAATGAGCTAACGAGCTTCACGCCGTATACTCGTGGGAACCGAGGTACTTCTAATAACTTGTAAATTACTCTCTCTTCTGGAACCATCAGCCGTCGACACTGAGCCCGTTCGATTCACTCTTAGATGCTCACTTTATCTCACACATTTCCACACGGAGCGCGTGTGTCCTAGACTTAATTCTAGTGTCAACATTTTAAACCCATATTTAATCAACATATCTAGGTAATTCCTCTTTATTTTCAATGCAAAGACGAACCGAAGTCTTTGAGACGGCAAATGTTGTTATTGTATGAAACGTCAACTTGACGTTTGGCAAAAGGCTAAGGGCGGTCGCCGTCTGCGTTCTGAGCTTGGTCGATTACCGATTTCCACCTTAAAATCTAATTTACTCGTTACAGATGGTTTATTTATTTATTCTGAGCTAATAAAAAGCCTTTCTTTAATGGGATAGTTCGGAAGTGGTAGGAGTTAACTCTTCGATTTGAAGCGATAGTGTTGCAAGGCCGGAAATTGCATTGGAATGCGGCAGAGGAACATCACTACGGCGTCCTTTGGTTAGCGGAGTGTTTCATTGAGAGAGGCTTCGTGTCTTTTGCTGTGACTTCAAGTAAATAGCCGAGAATGCAGCGGCCAAGCACATAATATCAGTGGAAATTACGCCTAGGCGTTTCCTTTACTCTCGCCGTTGACTTTAATGGTGAGTACGTTATACCAATCGCGTATACTGTTCACGCGACCGCGACGACGCCGGCTTTTAAGTAAAGACTGTTGTCGAATTGTTTCAGGTCAGGATGCCTCTTTCGCATCAGGAATAACTACTGTGCCTATGTCTAAAGCTTTAACGAGCACTGTCACGCATCTTTAAGGTAAATTTTCATGTTGAAAGTGTTGCGTCATAATTGTGTCACGTATTCACACCTCGTTCTGTTTCTGTAATGCGTCCGCTTTGTTTCAGATGTTTAATACGGTGTTATAGCTACACCAACTCCGCGGTCTCTGAGTATAAAAGCCAATTACGTCTAATTTCATGCCCGAAAAGGTAAACTTTATTCATTAAAAGTGAAGAGTTGTCAAGTGAGGCGTCTGAGTTTGTTTCTTTTCTGAGGTGTTAAACTTATTGTACATTTCAGGGCTTCAAGGTTACCCTGGAAATCTCAAGACGGAGGTTGTCGTCCTGCGTTCTACATGCACGTGGGTGACGCGTCGTGTCCGTGCATGAGGGAGTGGCTGAGCAGCATGCGCTCAACTCCCATGGTTTCCTGATGCTACACCTTCCTGGATGACGCGTGACGTTGACCTGTTTTCCTTATTTTCTTTTTAACTTTTCTAAATGAACCTCTTATGCTACTTTAGCCATCCTTAGACCGCGTAGGTAACAAGCGCCTCTTTTGTCTTATTAGGAGATGAGTTTATCACGGGTTTACTGATGCTAATCTCGTAGGTAACCCGGACCTCTCTTTTCTTACCCATTGGTAACTATTTTAGTAACCACAACCGCTGTGAGCCTAAAGGCGTGGTTAATTAACATTTAAGTACCAAGCAGGGGGGACGCCCTCTGTTCTGTTCTGACTATGCTTAGTCTTAATTATATAAAAACCTAATTTTATTGTACTTGCTGAGAAGTGTATATTAAACGACACTCAATAAGAAAAGTTTATCCTTTTTTTAACAACACCACCATCAATCCTGTTTGTGGCCGGTCGTTCTTCCTACGGCGCCCAAACTCTAGCGATTGGCCCTCGAGCCAAGCGACACACGACCCAAGTCTCATGCCGCGGGCAAAAAATAAAGTGTTACAAGTTACGACTATTAGTTTTGAAGACTTCCTCAAGATAACACTTTCACAGTGGATTTGTATTATAAGGAACACAACACTGCCAATAGACTACAAAATAACGGCACTTAAGTAATTTTTAATGTAAAACTTCCAGGGATAGTTATTTAAACACAAGTGCACTTTAGTGAGGGTAGAATGAGAAAAAAAAGCATAGAAGAAATATATATATAGCATGAAGTCTTTATATTATTATAGCCCAACATTTACGTGTAACTTATTGTTAGTTGTACGAACCTGTATTTTGTTTCAGTAGATAATATTACTCAGGTAAAAACATATTACTTATCACATGGTATTAAATATTATTGTTTTTATCTCACGATAGGTAACATGTCCAAAACAAAGTGGTAACAGCCAAGTAGAAAAACACCGTGTCAGTTACATTTTAAAATAATTGAGATATTTTAAACCCCCGACGTAAAAAAGGGGATGTTATAATTTTAAAGTGTGTTCGTATGTATGAGATGAACCAATTTGGATGCGTTTTTTTAATAAGTACATAGATAACTATTTTATTGTAATTGTATGTAAGAAAACAAACTTACTCATGTATGTCTTAGTAACCTACTGAATATACCTACAATTCAAATGATATTTTTATATACCTATTTAAAAAAAATACTATTTAATTTTACCGTAAACGTACAGACAACATACATGGCCATTGTTACTCGTTTGCTAACTACGAGCTAAATTAGGTAAAAAAATAACCAATATAAGGTTCGTAATAGCTTAAAAAAAAACTTTAATTATTCAGAGAATTATTTAATTTGAAATATTATTAAAGTCAAGGACAGAGAATCTAAGCACATTCCAATTGTTTTTCAATAGTTTGGAGTGCGAAAGTACTTACCTTGTACTTTACCTTTATACTTCGGCGTAAGCTCAGTGCAGTCTTGACGAAGTATTCCTCAAGACAATAGCACCTCTGACTGACATTGAGCGATCCTCCCACATCTCAAGCGTCATACATAACAACACCCGACACATGGAGAAGGATTAAGTTACTCCGGGAAATGTACCGGGAATTCCTCGGGCAAATTTTCCGAGGCCCTTAACTGAACGCGTTACTAATTTTGCGGAATACCGCCCTTTTCCGTGAGATAGGTAACGACGAGGTCACGAGACTCACGAGGGTCATCTGTCATTTTGAAGTGTCGTGCGTCTCATTAGGTTGATCGTTGTTTGCTGGTAGCTATCGAAGTTGTGTGGAGACAACCCTACTTGTCTTGAAAGATAAATTACTGATCTGTATCTGATGTGTATTAGTTTGAGAAGTACCTATAGGTTCAATAAGTATGGACTTCTTTTTCCTCCGTCCACTAGGATCCATTGATAGGGTCCATTAAAGGGGTTAAGTGGACTTTTTGTACATTCAAATCCATTAATGGAGTAGAGTGGGCTTTATTGTATTCTTAAATCCATTTGGATTCGTTTACACTTTTTAATACTCTAGAATCCAGCAATGGATTCTGTTGCACTCTTAATTACAATTCAATCCATCAATGGATTTTATTAAACTTTTAATACACGGGATTCCATCAATTTATCGATACTCGTGGACATTTAGTATCCATCGATGGATCCCGGTATATAAAAAGTTCAATAGAATCCGTTAATGGATCTTTGTAGACTTCATATTATATTTAAATCCATTGATGAAGCCCAGCGTCTTAAAAAGTGTAAATGACTCCAAATGGATTGAAGTGTACATTAAAGCCTACTCGACTCCATTAATGGATTTTAATGTAAAAAAAGTCCACTTGACCCCATTAATGGATCCTGTCAATGGATCCTAGTGGACAAAGGGCTTCATTTTCATCGAACGCTATTTTCTACTACAACCATAATGTTTCAGGTTATGTTAAACATTTATTACGTAGGTTTATGTAGGACTTGTTACTAAGTACCAACAAAATAAAATCATACGGCGAGAAATGCCTTTTGATTCTGCGTAATGATACTGTTATGGTCTTAACCTTCTTGTGACGGTGACATGACAGCAGGAGTAGCCTAGTTACGTATTGTTATTATTGAATTGTGTCATTCTTAATAAATATGTGAATTTATCAGTGGCGACGAATATGAGTACTTTCAACATAAAAAAAGCACGGCAAACCAGAGGAGCACTGCACGGAACACTTACGCGTTCCCAAACGCTCATCTTACAAAAGGAAAGTTTTACAAATGACGAAATTGATTTACGCCTACAGGCGTTAAACGAAAACCTACGAAAATTCAACGAAATCCAAACAAACATTGAATCTGAAAGCGAGGAAAATGACATCGATAGTGAATTACAATACAGACAAGACTTTGAAGAAGCAACTATACAATTAAAGTTAAAATTAATGTCTTTTAGGAGCAGTTCAAGTTTAGATTCTCAAACGTTCTTAAGTGCTACCAGCAACGTCGGCGTAGTACCTTCAGTTTTCCCGGACCAACGTCAAAGAACACCTAAATTACATTTTCAACCCTTCCATGAAACCGAATCCATGAAAAACTTCATACAACGACTAGAACTATTCATTATGCTTAACAACATATCTGATGCGAAGGTAAAAACATACACATTTCTTTCGGCATTACCACCATTACTACATGAACAGATGTATATCCTGTGCTCACCCGAAAATCCCTTAACAACTTGACCCTTGCCCTTGACTTTAAGCAACTAGCACAAATTCTAGAAGAATTTACCGATCCTAAACCGAGCACCTGGTTACTACAACATAAATTTATTACAAGAAAACAAAAGAATGATGAAACTGTAGCACAGTACGCCTCAAAATTAAAACAGCTAACGATGAATTGTAATTTCGAATGTCAACATTGCAAAAAACCAATTTCGGAAAATTTCCTATGCTTACAGTTTATAAGGGGTATCCAAGACGGAGATATTCGCACGAAGCTTCTTCAAGATAATAAAAATTCCACGTTTACCGAACTAATTCACATGGCTACAACCATTGAAATGGGTAAATCTGAAAACAAGTTGATATCACACCATGAAAACCTAACTGTGGACAACACAAATAAACTTACAAGCTCACAACAGCCACGTTACAATTTGCAACCGCACACAAAAGGAGGCAATATCGCCCTTAAAGACCTTAAAGGTAAGTGTTATAGATGCGGGCAAGACACTCACAGAGCTAACCAATGCGAACATATCAATACCGTTTGTAAGCGATGTAACCGAAAAGGCCACCTACAAAAAGTCTGCTTGCAACAAAACCTGGACAGTAAACAAATACATTTAGATAACACAGACTTTCCAGCAAATATACATGAAGAGTACAATTCATATAACGTTCTTGTGAACGATGATACAAACGTGGCAGTCGAAAGTACGTGTGATATAAACACTATTAAAACGGAATCTTCAAATAAGTACATGATTACCTTACAAATTAATATCAAAACAGTACAAATGGAATTTGATACGGGAGCAGCGCTGTCATCGATGTCTCTTAAACAGTACAAGGAACTTAATCTGGCAAGTAAAATATACAAAACTGACATCAGATTAAAAACTTACACCGGAGAAGTTATAGTTCCATATGGAGTTATTTTCGTAAAATGTACCTACAATAACCAAAATTTTAGTGGAAAACTCTATCTAATCGATTTAGATGTGGATGCGATTTTTGGACGAAGCTGGATGAAAGAATTCAAATTGGAACTTGCAGATATAAGAATGCTACGTTTGGAACAATTTCCAAAACTCGATGAAATATTAAAAGAATTTACATCCACCATTTTCAAATCTGATCTAGGAAAAATACCAAATTACAAAGGTCATATTAACTTACATGAAAACACACAACCCATATTTATAAAACCAAGACGAGTACCTTACGCTCTGAAACAAAAAGTGGACGAAGAGATTGAAAGACTCTGTACATTGGGAGTAATCACTAAAGTAGACCAAGCTGAGTGGGGAACACCAATTGTTCCGATTGTTAAACCCAATGGTTCTATTCGATTATGCGCCGACTACAAAGTAACTCTGAACCAAGTGATTAAGGATGAACAGTATCCGATTCCGATTATTGAAGATATTTTATCACAAATGAATGGTGGGAAAATATTTTGCACTCTCGATATAAGCCAAGCTTATTTACATATGGAAATGGATGAAGAAAGTGCATTACTACAAACATTAAGTACACATAAGGGTACATATAAAGTAAATAGATTAATGTTTGGAGTCAAAACTGCACCAAATCTATGGCAAAGATTTATGGACCAACTTCTCCAAGGAATCGATGGAGTACAATGTTTCTTCGATGATATCATCATCCAAGGGGCCTGCGAAGAACAACTACTCGATCGCTTAAAAAAGGTATTTCAAAAACTCCAAGACAATGACCTGCGAATAAACAAAGAGAAATGTCAATTTTTTCAAAGCAGCATAAATTATCTTGGACACACAATTGACAGTAATGGATTACACAAGAACAAGGAAAAAATACAGGCCCTCACAAATACCAATTCCCCATCGAATATAACTGAACTACGGACGTTTCTTGGAATGGCAAACTACTATAATAGGTTTATTCCGAACCTAGCTTCTATAACCAGTCCCTTAAATAAACTACTTAAGAAGGGTGTACAGTACGATTGGTCCAAGGAATGTGAACAAAGTTTTACAACAATTAAGAAAGAAGTATCAAGCGACAGAACACTGATTCATTTTGATCGGGCGCAGTTCTGTCACACCGCTTACCTGACGGCTCAGAGAGACCTATCGCTTTCGCTTCCAGGAGTCTTTCAACAAGTGAAAAGCAATATAGCCAAATTGATAAGGAAGCAACAGCAATATATTGGGGCCTTAAAAAATTCTTTCATTATTGTTACGGACGAAAATTTATCTTGATTACTGATCATAAGCCTCTTACAAGTATTTTCCATCCAAGAAGAACCCTTCCGGCAATGAGTACAATGCGGTTATTTCATTACGCTCACTTTATTTCTGGCTTTAATTATGATATTGAATACCGCACTTCTGCAGCTAACTCTAATGCAGACTATTTATCAAAATTCCCGTATGAACAAACTCAAGACAACATAATAGACCAACATTCGGCGTACCAATTACAAAAAATACATTCTCTCTCAGTCAATTGTGAAATTATTGCTAAGGAAACAGCAGACGATCACGAGTATCAAGCAGTACTACGAGCCCTACAAACAGGGAGGAGCTTGAGAGACCTGGGCTATAATGATAACGAGTTTACGTTGCAAGACGGCTGCATTTTAAGAGGGATCAGAGTCATGATCCCCGGTGCGTTACGTGAGGCCGTGCTAGAAGAACTTCACGCCGGACATCTCGGTATCGTTAAAATGAAACTGTTAGCCCGCAGTTTTGTTTATTGGAAGAATATTGACCGGGATATAGAAAATAAGGTTAAATCATGCAGAGCTTGCAGATTAACACAAAACGAACCAAATAAAGTAGCAGTTCATCACTGGGATGAACCGACAGAACCATGGCAGCGGATTCATATCGATTTTGCTGGCCCTATCGCAGGACATCAACTATTGATAGTGGTAGATGCATTCACCAAGTGGATCGAAATTATTCCAACGAAGACTACAACGAGCGCCTGGTGTATCAATAAGCTCAGAGATTTATTCAGCACCTTCGGATTTCCATATATTTTAGTATCAGACAATGGCCGTCAGTTCACCTCGAGTGACTTTACTCAATTTCTTAAAGAAAACGGAGTCTCTCACAGAACGTCTGCACCTTATCACCCAGCTTCCAATGGTCAAGCAGAACGATACGTTCAAACTGTAAAAAAATGTATAAGAAACATGGAGGACAACACAGGCTCTCTTGCCGACAAATTAAACGTGATTAAAATGCAATTAAGACGAACCCCAAATCTGACAGGAAGCAATGCGTATCAATTAATGTTTGGTAGAGACATACGCACAAAATTACATTTAATGCTGGGGGAGCTCGTAACCAAAAAAGAAAATCCAATGAGGTACGGACCCGTACTGGATAAAACATTCGTAGAAGGTCAAAGGATCCAAGTCCGTAACTATTCGGACCTTAAAAGAAAGTGGGAGTTTGGCAGAGTAGCCGAAAGATTAGGGCGCCTACACTACCGCGTGGTTACAGACGGTGGCGAAAGCTGGCGGCGCCATGTAGACCAGATGCTGCCGGCTACTGGCGTCCCCGAAGCGCAACAGGTTGATTAACGGCGGCGGCTGTTATGGTCTTAACCTTCTTGTGACGGTGACATGACAGCAGGAGTAGCCTAGTTACGTATTGTTATTATTGAATTGTGTCATTCTTAATAAATATGTGAATTTATCAGATACGTTCGTTGAATGATATTTCGATGAAACAATAGGTACCCGGATAAAAGAACTGCTTACTAGCTTGGAGTGTGTTTGTTGTGAAAAGATAACAAATATCGAAATGACAATGAACTAATAATAAAAAAGTAATTATTATGAGGGGGCAATCTCACACAAATTGACCTAATCCCAAACTAAGCTCTAGGCTTGTACTATAGGTACTAGTCAACGATAAAAATACTTATATAGATACATAGATACATAAATACATAAAAAACCTCGAGGATTCAGGAAAAAATCGAACCCGAAACCGTTAGCTTCGTAGGCAGGCTAAACGCATCGTCGCATATAGTGCTTGGTACTTTTTGGAAAGGTTTTGTCTTAGATTTCCACATCCACACGCCTAACATAGACAGAAAACATAAAAAAGGGACATCCAATATTTAACCGACTCGAACTAAGCTACTTAAGATTTTAAACCCTCATAAAGGACTAATTTACAGTAAAACCTGTAGTGTATTGTGTGTTTACAATAAACAAACGTAGTAATCACCTCAGGTTTGTTATTTAATTTTTAACTTTATGTTGTTTTCCATAAGTCACAGACCGTCATGGATTTTTTTTGCCCGCTAAGCTTGTTTAAAAAGAACATCATTTTACATTCAGAACAGCACGGTACTGGTACCTGTGATTTATTTACAACACCATTCTTAAGCTTGTAAATTATAAATTCTAGGCTAAGTGCTTGGAAAGGTATTGCAAATTATTCTGCTTATTTCTGCAATTGCAACCAACGTGTTCACACCTCTAATGGTGAAGTAATAAGAGCTTTTATCACATGACTCGCTAGCCAAAATAGACGAAAAACTAAATATAACTACAGAAATTAGAAAAAATACTGTGGATAAGTTATTGGTGAAGGCAAATAAAGAAAAACGATTGACCTATATGGGTGATACTATCTTTTGTAAAAGTACGAGGAAAGGCATAAAATAATATTAGCCTTATATCATTATTTTTCTTTGAACAAATAAAATATGTATACACGTGAATAATCGTATCTATTCAAATCGGTGAAAAAGAATAATGTGTCCCATACACGTCAGAACCCCGTGGCTTGAACCCTTATTTGATAAGTAAATTCCGGTTGTCATCAAAAAAACCCTTTTATGTTCCATGTGACGTAATGTTATTTTTTATTCCGATGAGAAAATGCACAGACACACTGATACGTTTCTCTAAAATTTTTGTTAGGTACCTCTAAAGGACAAATTTAAAACTTATTGCAGAGTTTCAAAAGAAGGATATAGGTAGTCTAAGAAATTGATGTATGAGTGTATGTATACTCTTATTGTACAAGAATAAAAAAGAAATAAAAAACACAGGCAATATAACAAAAAAAAACAAGTTGAAATGCGAACTTATTTCTTTAAGGGATTAATATTAAAAAATAAATAGCGGGAAAAAGAACGAAGCCGCGGACACAACAAGTTTTTTTTAATTTAATATTTTATTTTTTCTTTGTTTATGTATATCTTTGCTTAGTTTATGCATAGGAAAAGCTAAAACAAGTTAAAGGACGAGGAAAATGTAACATTCAAAGAATTTACAACTGATTTTGCAGCAAACTATTTTTATTTATTATAAATAAATAAATATCAGGGGATAATCTCACATAAATTGACCCTAGGGCGCGTACACATAGGGATCCGTTTTACAGGTCCATAATTTGATGGTGTATGTAGGTGTATGAGCGAGTTCAAGCACAATACAATATTCCAGATCCAGTAAAAAAGAAGATAAAAAGATCCATTAAAAAGGATCCTGTAAAAACGGACTTCTATGTGTACACGACCTTAGTGCCACACTAAGCTCTCGTAAACATTCTTATATGTATAGAAAAATACATAATATACTTATAATTATATATCACATTATTATAGGTGAACTGAACTTAACCAAGAGAAGCCGGAACACAACTATATGCAATAAAACTAAGTTAGACGCAGCTTAATTTGCATCGCTTTGTTAAACTAAGTCTTGGTCCTAGTAAGTAGGTCAAAATGAATTTAACGAATTAGCTCTTAAATGCGTGAGGATTTGTTAAATGGAATTGTTAGTAATAGTTAGTAGTAGTAGTAATGGATTTATACTAAAAAAACTATAAAAAATAATAATCATAACCATTTTAGTCGAAAAACGTCCATTGCTGAACATAGGTTTCGCCCAAGGTGTCCCACAAGGGTCGATCCTGGGCCACTTTCAACCATCGGTTTCCTTCGACCTCAGTCATGTCTCATCGTTGTATGTTTGCTGCTCATCATCACAGCCATTCACAGCAGATGCTAGACAATTTGGACATAGATCACTCCCAAAGTGCGCCACAAAACCATGCTCTTTGCTTTACGCATCCAATCACTTCCTGTACAGGGGCTCATTCTATCCATTAAAACCATACTGCTTTTGTTATGTCATCGTTTTCTTTTTTATCGGCTACCATACTGTCAATTAATAAGAGCTATCGTAACGTTGACAATACGATAACATGTCGAAAGTTATATGGTTTTACCGAGTACAATAGAGGCCAAAGGTCGTCTTGCTATCTGGCCGTTGGGTTATTTACGAAGATGCGATCTGCATTCCTGAACACGCTTGCATAGTTAAGCGGTTATCAGTTTTGCGACAGATGCGGCCAAACCATTGCTACTTCAACTTATTATCGTGATCGATATAGCTCTTAGCTATGTCGATCACGTTGTTTTAAATTGTATCCCTGAGAGAGACTCCAAGTCCTCAATACCAGCAACCTATCCCGTTTGTTATTCGATCGGAAATATAGGTAACGAGTACGAGTACCGATACATGCTGAATTCAAACAATGATTAGGTTTTTTTTTGGAAATGTTGATAGCTTCCGATATCCGGTCAAAGCAGAAGTTCACTTTAAATATGAGCAGTAAAAAAAATCATTGTCTTGAAATAATTTACTGCTTTTATTCAAACATATTCAAGAATGAACGTAAAGACGAATATGGATGAAATTTCACATACAGATTGTCCAAGTTCTAAATTGCGACAAAATATTTTCTTGCGAAAAAATTCTAACAAATTTTGATAGATCCCAATGCCGGTCCATACTACCTTTAGTTGCAGTTTCATAATATCGATTGTCCAGTTAATTTCTAAATGCAGTTTAGTTATAAATTGTGTCATATTGCCACTCTTCTTCCCCTTTTTCCGAAAGCACTGCACTTTCACTGTCTTAATTAAGATTTCAAACTAAATTACCTCATCGCAGTTTGAACACTGTAAGTGTAACTAATTGCGAACCAGAGAATTCTCCGCTTGAAGTGGTTTCATTAGAAGAGTAACAAAGAACTTAAGTCTCACGTCACTTTCACGTGTCTTCGCCGAGGGTTATTATCTTATTACCCAACCGCATTTAATTGCAAACTATGAAAAGTACCTGAAGATATTAAAAATAGGGTCTAATAAAATAATGTTGTTTTTTATTTTACCCGGCAAGAGAGGGTTATTTTTAGTTTTACCTTGTTATTAAAGTGTGCGATATTCTATATTACCTCGTAGACTAAACTTATTTTTATCTTTGGTACTTGTATTGTTTAAGTTATTTCATTGTCATGTATTACACCTGAAATGGCAGTAAATATTATGTGAGGGATATGAGTAAAGTTTTTTTTTTATTCGTTTTCAGTCCCAAGGTGCCATGTTTCACACATTACATTATTTAGAAAAAAATACCTATTAAAAGTGTTTTAGAAGAAAAATATACTTTAAGTTTTTCATGTTACATGGGTAATCCCTTTTTTTTGAAGTTGCTTTTTGACTGGTGATTGCCAATTTCTTTTCCTTAGCTTATAATTACGTCTTGACCAACATTAACTTATGTAGATTGTGCATAGTTATGTCAACAAACATAACAGTTGTAAAATTAATCTTTAACTCTTCTTTATCATCTTTACATAGTATAAAACAAAGTCGCTTTGCACATCTGTCTGTATTTTTGTCTTTCTGTCCGTCTATTTATCCGTTAACTCCTCCTAAACCTCGCAACCTTTTGATGTTATGTTTCATCATATCGTTAGATATTTTTAACGGAAGGGTTTTATGTAAAATCCATTTGAGTTTATGTACGGATGTTGCAGAAAATTCATATAAACAAAACGAAATATGGACGTTTCGCTAATATAAACCGGGTAGGTGGTAGTATTCTGAGAAATATCTTCTCAGTTGGATCGTCTTTAATACATATATGCAAAATACTATTACCCCACTCAACTGAATCTTACCCACTTAACACAATGCACGTTTAACCTCAGGTAGGCTTTGCCAAGGTGGGGTAAATGCATTTTACACGGTGAACGAGCTTGCATGCAATTTTAATCTCAGTCGATGCAAAGCGTTGATTGCGTCATGAACGGAACACGCTTCAGGGATGCATTTAACTACACTTAGAATTTTGCTTAGGCAGTGGTGGTAAGACCTTGCACAAGGTCCCTTCGGATCGTTAGCATCATCTTATCCCTTAACCTAACGCCAAGCAGCGGTATAAACATTGTTGTGTTCCGGTGTACGGATAAGACGACCAGCGAAATTACTAGCATAGACGCATTCCATCTCAGGGTCGTATTAAACTCGTCTTGGCCGAGATGCCCGTCACAAGATACGTCAAAGTAAACGTCAAGTCATAGAAACTGTCATTTTTGACACATCTTGAGACGAGCGTTACAGTCGAGATCAGTTTATTAATACTCCCCTTAGTCTTTAGGGTCTGCAACGCAATTCTAGAGTCCTAGTGAAAAAGGGTATAAGTCTTCTAAAGATCAAGTGAAAAAGGGTTTAAGTCTAGTATACTCCGTTCATGTATATAATTACGAGTTAAGTCGACTTAAGGGTTTTTCACTAGGCCCCAGAATATTATGGTCTTAGTATTGCAGTCTTAAGTATGTGGTTTTGAGAATGCAAATGTATTTGGGTCCCAGATCCTTCTTACCACATGGCCTGAGTGCTCGTACTTTTGGCAAAAAAGTTTCCAACAATCCATGGAAGAATAGGGGTGTGTCCTGGGTAAAAAAGAAAAATTCTAATTAGTCCGTCAGTAAGATTATCAAAAAATATTGAACACGTATTTTTTGCTTTTTCAGATCAATCAAAATTGACAATTATATCTCGCATCAAAGTTCGGGAGTGGGGGCTCGTGACGTCACAACGTGGTATAAAGTTTGCCTCGGCGTGACGTCACGCGAAACTTCAATCCACTTTATCTTCTTAATTTTTTGTTTAATTGACATAAGAAAAAATATGTGTTCAATATTTTTTGATAATGTAAAAGACGGACTAATTAGAATTTTTTAGGACACTAGCCTATTGTTTTAGTCCTTTCGAATACCTAAACCAAAAGCAATAATTATTTTACCATGCTACAACTTTTACGTTTTAAAGTATTGTTTATGAATTTTGTAAACAATTTTTGACACGCGGCAGCAAGGCACGATCTGTGAAATATCACGGTTTCATGGGCGATGCAGTAATTACATTTGACATACCATTTGGGTTTTAATAGAAACTAGGCCCAAAGGGTCTGTCAAATACAATATTTAAAGAAGATTTGATCCTCTACTCTACAATAAATAGTAATGATGTTGTTCATACTACAGACATCTCTTGAGAGATGTTACTGGTTGGATTAGCAGGGGAATAACCACAACTACTTTTTCTTAAACTACCGTAAAGGCAGACGGTTAACACACTCAAGTGATAGAAAATAGCGAACAATTTACTAATTTCTATTCAATAATAATGTTTGAACTATTAAGTGCTTTTACAAGAAGAACATTTTTACCTTCAAACGTTCTTTATTACTTTGTTTTAAAACAGGCGTGGGCGGTTGCTTGTACAGTTTCAAAGGAATAAAATGATTTACTTTGATTATTCGCTTTTGAAAATTAGTTTTAGTTGGAACCATTCACGTAAAAAATAAGCAATGTTAAGTTAACTCTGCCCTGCCTTATATAGGTTAATTACTTTTATTTAAAAAAATATAATGTTTATTCACAATATACTTTCTTACGTGTTGATAAGATTGTCCTTTTTTTCAAAAATGTTATTATTTTTATACATTACGGCTATTTTTTTCTATCAAGTAAATAAGAGCAACCATGATCTTATCTTATCTTATCTATCTATATAGCTACGAGTATTAAAAAGAAGTCTAGTCCAACTCAGTACCAATTCTTAAATTGGCAAGGCGTTGATATGATTTAAACGGCATCTCTCTTAGAAATAAAATAAGCTTGTTTTTCCACAACAGTAATAAAACTAAATTAAATGTTCAAATAACCTTTGAAACCTTTACTTTTATAATAAAGTAATCAAGCTACTAAGCAATAAAACACATACAAAAAACTCATCAACCCCGCATAGCACCAGTCTGCATAATTCATGGCGCTTCAGCAAAAACGAAATTTCCCAAAAGGCGGAACGGCTAATGTTTTTCCCATACTCGCATGTCGGGCGGCCGTTGGTTTTCAATTCGTGACCACTCTGACAGGTGTTTACGTTGCACGCTTCAAGCAAATGTTTTCGAATTTTGTTGCGAATTCGTTTTTGTTAGCGTTATTGTTATGAGCAGGAAGGTCCTCGAATGGAGACCACACTTAGACAGCATCAGCAGCTCCAGCATTGGACATAGGCAACAGGCTGATATGATGATTGTTATGAGCTGCCTGCATTCCATATTGGTCCAAGGTTTTTATTCCAGATTCAGTATTGTAATCACCTAACTTTGTTATTGATGTATTAATAAATACGTGAATAAGACCAGCAGGCCTATTGCCTCACACTCGCAATCGCAATCGTTTTCATTTTGGCAGCCCAAAGGCGAGTTTGCATACAAAATGAAAACAATTGTTCCGCTTTGAAGTTCTATTGTACTCGATAAAACCATATTGCTTTTTACATGTTATCATATTCCTTTTACCTTTGCCATTATTGTCAAGTGAATAGCTATCATAGTGTTACATTACAAAAACATAATTAATCAATATTATGATTTTACCAAGAAGAAAGGAGTCCCAATACGATATAAATACAACTTCGAAGCAAGACGGGCTATACTTATACAACTTAATTGAGTTCATTAGTAAAGTTTTTTATTCCTTTTAATGCCGCATTTTTCCAAGTTTTGGAAACCCGTTGAAAACAGGCGCCATGAAGCTTTTTCCAGTGGTGAATTTCTTCTGCCTAGTTTAATGATGAAACAACGCATTGACTTACAATATTTTATATTCATATTTCTATATTAAACACAATAACTGAAATAAATTGAACTTTAACAATGGTCCGAGAAAGCATTATAAATGATAACCGACCCGCCCTCTTCACATCGGTTTATGTGAGTTCTCAGTAACACCCAGACATATACTAGAACTTATTATATATGAAAACCTTTCTCTTGAATCACGCTATCTGATGATGAAAATTGTATAAAAATCCGTTGCGAAGTTTGAAACATCTAAGCATATCTACAGAGGGACAGACGACGGGAAGCGACTCTGTTTTGTACTGTGTAAAGATTTCCGATACGTTAAACTATTAATAGCTATTGAATGCGTAATTTATAATGGTACATTATTTTTTAAGGGATTTAATATTAGTGAATTGTCATACACACAATTTTCCCAGTAATATGTGAATTACTGGAGAAATAATTATGCTTTTCGTTTTTGCATTGCTTGTAAAATATGTTGTTCCATTGAATGGAGTAAAATTACCTGCGGGCTTATTATGGTTTCGATTATCGGTGGATGAATGTTGATAAAATATCCGTTTCTTTTTGATAAGCTTGTATATACAATTGTGACGAATGTTTAATTTACATTTATTCACTGCGACCATAAATAGATTGTAATATCGCAGCATTGGTCTCAATATGGTTGATGAATGCAAACATAAATAAAACTAATTTTTATATTGGTAGTCGATCAACTGAACAAATTAAATAACAATTCTAACAAAAAGCAAGCATTAAAAACCCAATTTCTGTTTGGATAACGTCGTCTATATAATGTTAGTTATCATGTTTTTTTTTTAATTCGCAAATTTCACCCAGTGACACCCGCGACGCTAAGACGAATCTAACGACACCTCGCTTGTCGAAATCGGGTCATCCGTTCAGCTTTTACAAGGGAACAAAGAACTATACATACATACATACAAACATAAATACAGGTCAACAACAGTTGGCCTTAGGCAGGTGGGTAATAATAATTTCACCTTTTGGTGAAAACATACTTTAGTACATTGTGCATCAAGGGCAGTAAGAAGAGAATTGCTAACGAGAGACTATTAGAAGCCCGACGCCGAAGGCGGAGGACTTTTAATGACTCGAGTTTGTAATCCCCTTCCTGCCCGTGATATTCACAATGTTTTTCATCACAAATGCGAGGAAACAAAAAAAAATAGAGAAAAAAAACAACAATCAAACAAATAAACTCGACTCGCTAAAAGAGATTTTCAACTTTTTCAATATAGTCTTCCACATATAATGCTTAGAACTGCTTTAGTTTTTAAACTTGACAGGCTAGATTTTACCCATTTTCAAAATTAAATAAAAAAAATTATTTACAAATGTCTCTGAAATAATGGTAAAATATCAATATAATGCAGATACATGTACCGTATAACTTTAATTAAACAGTAAAATTGCTTTGTAGCCAAGTTTTGAATATAGGAAGTAAACCCTGGCTGATTTTACCCCTCCTTAGTCTGAAATGATGTACGAGTGGATACTATATTTTAAAACTAAACTCATAACTCCCTAGGGAGTTATAAAAATCCATAACACCCGCGGGAGCTCAATCGGCTATATTTACCCTATACGCCTGAGTGTTACGCCTTTCCGAGCAAGTGTGATGAAAAATTCTTAATTAGATAAGGTCTGTACTTTTTTATTTTTGAAACAAGGTTTTACTTCCAACTGTCATAATATCTATTTATCGTGACCAAAGTAACGAGTTAAGTGGGGACCAAGTTTAGTGGTGGTAGGACCTTGTGCAGAATCCGTCCGGATCGCTACCACCATCATATCCATTAACCCACCACCAAGCAGCAGTGTTCGCATTGCTGTGTTCCGGTTTGGGGATAAGACAACCGGTGAAATTACTAGCATAGAGGCATTGCAAGGGTTGGCAACGCATTTAAAGGCTAAGGATAGGAGTTTTTTTCTAACCGGAATGTCAGACATACGAACAAGGCAAGTTGACAAAGCTCTTAGACAGCTCCTTAAACGTCCTTCGGGTAAATACTTTTCTATCACTCGAACTCACATACTCTTTTGCGAGGATAGACGGACACGGCGAAACTATAAGGGTTCCTCGTTGACTATGGAACCCTAATAATAAAGGATTACAATTTTTCTACCCGGAATGTCAGACAAAACAAAGCAAATTTAGACCTCCTTCGGGTTAGTACGTACTTCTCTATCACTCGAACTTGCACTCTCCTGTGAGCCTAACCAAGTTTACCCGAACCCAAAATACTTTTTTACTTTTACACTGCAACTATAGTTTTTATTTATACGCTCATTGAAATCTGTGACGGGTACTTTTTTTCACAACTGCAAACGCAGTTAAACAAAAAGCCAGACTACAATTATATTTCACTATCAAATTACATTACAGGACTTCAATTCCAGCACAATGCACAATTAACCGCCTTTCACTCAGAAATTGACGTTGGCATTAATTTTCCCATATTCAACTCGTGTCATAATCGAATAATTATTAAACATCATTATCACACGCGTGAATTTTTATTTCAGCCCATTTTCATGAGCAAATTAAAAGCCAAAACGAAACAAGTCCAATTAGTCGTCCGGACGCGGACACGGTAATTAGCGAGTGCGGCATTGGCGAGGCATCGGTGTCGTTGCGCTTAGCGGAAAATAGTTCGGTTCATTATTTCGATGCTGAGTGTTTTAAAAGAGCCGGTGGAATTTCCCGAGGGCTGCTCTTATAAAAAAGCTAAACTAAAGACCTACATTTTTGACTCTACTGAAAACTATTAAAGCAAACTTGATTATTTTAAAGCATTTGACCTTATCTTGTCTTATCTTACAAGTGAGCCCTTTAGGAAACAATTCGACCCCTTTAGGATCTTTTGTGCAATTACAGTCACAATGTGCAGGTTTCCTCACATTGTTTTTCCTTCACCGTAAGAGCATTGGATAGGTAATGTACTTAAGTTAGAAAAACTCATTGGTACATGGTGACTGCGTGGGTTTGAACTCGGTACCTTACAATCACGAGTCGACCCCTTAAGCCACCGATATTCTCTCCACTTGACCTAATAAATTTAGGCAAATTGAGATACATATAAAAATGCATGACCTATAAAAAAAGGACACATTTATTTTGAAAAAAAAAGTTTCAAACGGGATTACGATAAACGAATACAACGGGAACAAAGCCAAAGGGCTTTGCTTGTGAAATGATTGAAATATTGCAGCAGCACTCTAGAATGATACGGTGTCCGATAAAAATCGAGAAAAATTAACAAAAAGAAATATACGTCACCGGTATGTCACTAAATGTTTTTTGATACGGGGAAATTGTGTTTGAAGTCCTTTCGACCTATACTTACCTACTGAATATTGACATTCACACTCCCTCGGTAATTAGGAAATTAAATATAGTACTTTGTTTAATTGCCATTACGCAAAAATACAAGTAATTCCGTCCATGCTTAGGATGATTATATTTCAATGAAATACTTATAAGGCAAAGGTATTATTTATTTATATCTCAGACGTAAATGTTATGGCATTGTTACATAAATCAAAATAATATTAAGCCAGATTTTGTATTTTTGTACTCAAAGGGAGTTTTTTCTATCATTACGTCACGTGTAACCATTTAATATAAAAGCATCGCATTTTTTTCTATTACTATTTCTTTTGTGTGTTTTATTTACTTCTATGTTTAAAAGTGTGTTTAAATAGCCTGCTGTGGCTTCAACTGCACCGCAACTGATAAAGCATCCGTGACTCTCGTACTTTATATACGTGTCAGAAAGTGACGGATGTTTTATCCACATTTTGTCACACGATAAACGCAGTCATATGAGGCTTGCCTGATGATCTCAACGGAAGACTGCCGACTTTTATGTCATCATTACGTTAAGTTGAGACCATTTGGTGACAATCAGACCTTTTTTTTGGCAAACGAATAAATGTTCAAGTTTAAATAAGTTAACTTGTTCTCGATGCCAAAAGGTCTGTGGTCGTTATTGTAATAAGACGTAATTATCACTTATTGCTGTCCTAAAATGCTCGTTAACCGAAACACCTTTACGACTTCTCCCAATCCCAACACATTGAACCTAATTACCATTTTTCCCCTCCGCAAATAAGGCTCATAAACAATTCCGATACTTACATCTAAACCGTAATTCTCATTACAGGTTACACTGCCTGCGACTTGGCCGTAAAACGCAAGAACTTAATTAACGTCCTGGGGGCTTTACTTCACATTCATTTGGGTGTGAATTTGGTCTGGGCAATAAAAATAAACAATGAAAGGCGTTCACGTGGATCCCTCCGGCAGTCACGCTCGGGCGCATGTACGTGGGGAACGCTACAAAATAACGTACGCTGTTTTGTGTTTGTCAATTTGTGTTGACCGCTCTCTGTTCTATTTGCGTTGTAAATTCACTGTTACAATACTGGTTTCCTACTTTGGCGTTTGTATGCATGCTACTACACTGCATAGTGTGATTTTGTTACTTATTTTAATATTTTCCTAATTACCTCTCTCTCCATAACGTGGAAGCCCGTTGTTTCCCATATTTTTATAGGTTGAATTGTATGTGTGTACTGTAATGTATTCGTTCGTAAAACAATATAATTCAACAACAGGTGGTTTTGTCGTTATAAAACGATCGCTCATAGACAACCTTTTGATTATAGAAGATACATCCAAAAATGTACCCAGTAATCAGAAATTTTACGTCAGAAGTCTAGCTATTTCAAACCTGAGAGTAAGATTGCAAAGTCGATGAGTTCCTTGATTACTAAACTTAATACAAACTGCGCAATATACATTGAATTATAACCTGTCACCCTCAGTTTGTAAAGGAAAGGCTACATTGGTTATGGCTCCAAACAAAGTCTCCTTATTGCTATTCTAGGAAAAAATACGATAACAACAAAAACAAGCAATAAGATTGTCCTCATAAGTATAACAAACCTTTATAAGAAGCTTGAGCGTAAACAGGTAGCCAAAAATACTTTATTTTGCCGCACAAACAGAGCGTATTTGATTGATATCCATCTAACTTTGATGTATTGATGGTCGGTCAATAAAACTCTAAGAATAATAGGTGATTTTTTGTGTACAATCGGCAATATGAAGCCTTGACCGATCATAGAACGTCTCGCAGTAACATTTTGTTTGACAATTCTTACGATTTGATTTATAACGTCACTGTAACACAGTTCTAAAAAGGGCCAGATATCCATTTTGCCGATATATCTTTACCTTAAGCTATAACTCTAAAGAATGTATTTTATTTCTCATGTGAATTTTAAAATGAAACTTTTTGTTATTTCAGTGGATTAAGGTATTGATGTGGGCTAAAAATGTTTTATTTTCAGGGTAATAAATTAAAACACGTTAACTTTTCCATACTTATTCTGTGTTTCATTGAGGTTCGGATTTTAAATCCGATTTTATTAATGGCTTGGTTTCAGCCTTTCTTTCGGTAAAATTTTTAAGTTTTATTATCTCTTTTTGTAAAGATTTGTTTGCTTTTTAAATTGAAAGACAAAATTTTAATGTGTAAATAAATTTACGGATATAAATCTGTTTTTATTTTTAGAGTTTGAATATTAAATAGGAGGCTCAAAGTATGTTATTAGAAGCAAGGAGTTGAACAGCTTCATTAATATTAAGGGTTCTCTTTTATTTAAGCATGTCAATAAAAAATAGACATCAATCATTAAATTCATTCCATTGTAACATAGAAAACACTATATTTATAAGCTAGTAAATAAAGTGTAAAATTATTATTTACCGGTAAACCCGGAAACATTAATTTAACTGGCAGACAATGCGAGCCACGAATTGACGTGCTCATTTCAATCGTGGGCGCAAATGGAACGATTTACATCGACTATTACTTGACCACAGAATGGAATTAATATTTGTGCTATTACGTTAATAGTTTTTGTTAAAAAATAACATTACCAACTCGTCTAATGAATTCCGTTTAAAAGTTTTATTCAATTTATGCAGCAATTAGTGATGTTACGAGTTGATTGTGGTACTAAATCTATAACAGTTTTAAATCCTTTTATACCATGTCTTTGTAATGGATTTTTTTTGATAAAATTTTATGTTCTACTTTGTTTAATGCATTTTGGGTTGTAGAAATAGTAATTATAATCATTTTAATATTTTCTCTCATGTACTGATCTTCTTCTTCAGCTTTATTTGGCTAGCGCTCCACATGAAGGTTGTTCTTCGTGCAGTGAAGGTTGGAGTTACTAATCAATCAGCAAAACAATTTATATTGAAATCAATAAATATCTTCGCGTTTGGTGCGTCACACAAAAATGCAAACTGATTAATAGCTTCAAAGACGATTTACTTAATCCACATATCGATCTAATGCGATCGAATATCTTTGGAGATGCCATCGAGCTTGAACGTTCCAAGGCATACCGATCATATATCGCCCCAGTGCGCTTCTGATGAGGCATGCACGGCATCTCGTGTAGGCGAGGAATTTATGTCCAACATTGCGTTTATTTTTGAAGAATACCACCGGATTTTAAGGATTTGAGGTGAAATAGCTCGTCTAATTATATATTCGGGATTCTTGTGGCTACAGACGGGGGAATTTTGCTAATAATGTCACCTTTACGGGGTAGAAATGGGATGTTAAAATTATAGGTACCTGTTGGTTATTCTTCATTTTAATCAGCATATTTAATCATTATCGTGCAAATTGAAATCTTACTTAACTTTATTTCGATGTATTATGAGTTTCGTTCTTTATCCAGTAATGTGGTTATCATAATCATTGTAATTCTAAGTAATCCCCCTATTGTTTTGTGCTACTAAATTTAACGTAAATAAATAAATATCAGGGGACAATCTCACACAAATTGACCTAGTCCTAAAATACTTAAATAGAGAATTAAATACTAACATACATAGAAAACATGTAAGACACGGAAACAAATACTCGTGCTCATCACACAAGTATTTGCCGATACAAGGAGTTGAATATTATTTTCCTATCATTAATTATGTAATCTTGTTTTTGCAACTAAATTCTTAATCAATAATTCGCGACGAGAGAACGGAGAGTTTGTTGTTGAAGAAGAGGTATTTTGTTTACTAATGTACTGTATTGTGAGCGTCAAGCGCTGCGCGTGGTTTTTCTTGCTGCCCCATGTTGGGCGCCAATGTGACGTTAAGCGTCACAGGGAGAGTGTAATTAGTTTTAGAGAAGACAAAAAGAAGAAAAAAAAAAGCCGACACAGAGAAGTGACAGGATGGCCAAATGTGCTCAAGGACGAGACTACCTTTTAGGGGTTTCGTTCTTTCTAAGATCAATAGGTAATAAATAACTTCGACCTACTTGGATCTAGCTAGGCTAGTAACATTTACATTAATTTCCTTAACCTGTGAACCACTGATCGATTTTGGTAATATTTTAAGATTAAGTTTTAATAGGTGTTAGCTGTATTGAATTTGCTGCACCATGTTTGTTTTTGTTTGATGTTGCAATGCGCTCACGCTCAGGCAGGCAACCACAGATTGTAAAGATGCATGGTAGTATAGACACCGTAAGCCTGTTTGCCGTAAGCTAGTTCCTCTGGTTGCCACCTGAGCGCTGCCTGTTCTAATGAACGCTAGCCCACATTCGCGCGGACGTTTTTTTCAACGCGCGTGGAGAGGCGCTCGTGCGAATGAAGCCTTAGTATCGTATGTTGTGTTTTTATTTTTTATATTGCTTTTGTTTTTCTTTTGAATTACTTGTAATGTCTGTGTCACCTTCCGTGTTTTCACCGAGCGGTCCCAACGGAAGACCAGAGTTGGCTTTACAGCCAGCACATGCTGAGTTGGGCCCGTTTCGCAACAATTGCACTTATCTGTCGTTTCTTTTCCTTATTTTTTGTGTTATATTTATGTGTTATTGTTGTGAATAAATGTTTTCTATTCTATTCTATTCTATTCTATTCTATTCTATTCTATTTTGGCAATTTATTAAAAATGTAATGTAAACTTTTCTCTGCCAGATATTTTTTCTTATAGTCTTCGTCTACTATAAAACTTTAGATACTTAACTCGTAAGAGTGATTTAAAATTACGTATTTCTACTATCAACCAATAAAAACAGACAGAAACTGTGCTGATTGTGATTCGAGGATATTGTACGAATATTCAACGATTACTAATATCATACGATGATAAATATAAAAATTTACTACGGCCACTTCATATAAGAATTCAAACATGATCGCCACACAAACTTGGCGAAAGTGAAACAGACTTAGTACGAAAGCATTCCAATGTCTTAATTATTTATTTTCTGTTGATTAAATGCCGTGTTACTATTGCGTATTTGGTCCTCCCTTAAGCAGATCCCGGTGAAATACAAACATTATTACTCCTGGCTCTTAACGAGGCCATTACTCTGTTATTGCTTCTTTTGTCAGCCCATTGCGTAAACTGCACCCGTTTGTGGGGAAATCCTAAAACACGCTGCAAAAGCCCCTAAACGGTGAAATCAAATGAAACTGCCTAGCGAGAATAGGCCGGTGAGATGCGACCCTCGCTTCGCATTGATTGAATTACACTGGACTGGAAAAGCAAATTGTTTGCATTGTACTGATGGTTAAAGCTGGGGTTTAGCGGGTTTTGACTATAATAATGTTATCGTTAGTGTCAATTCAGGGCAATTCAACTATGTTCTTAAGCCTATTGTTTACAATACGTCCTCCTTTACTGTTATGTTAATAAGAGCTACGATAACTTTTAAACTGGGTTAACTGGTTTAAAGTGGAAAATAATCAACGCCGATTTTGCTAATTGTACACCAACGCGCGAATTTCCATTTGGGAAAGATGTTAAAGAAAATAAGTATAGAATATAGAAGCAGATTCACCATTGGCTTGTTTGCTAATCATTCCGAGTGAACGAAACCCCTGCTAATCTCAAGCGAGAAATTGTTTTAATTTTTTCCTAACTCGCTGTCTTTACTAATTTTCTCTGTAATAAAGCATGATTGTGGAATAATATCATATTATGTAGCAAGATCTAATCAGATTACCAGATCCTTTTTTCTTTTCATCATGTTTATTGATCCAAAGCATGTTTTTTCTTTTATATTTTTCAATTAATAAACATTTCACTAAAGTTTTATTCATATTCGAATCGGCGATAATATTGTTTATTCTGTACATTTGAAAGTCTTAATTTGTGTATTTACACATGAAAGGAAAAAATACTTAAAAACATTGAATTTCATTTAGCGACTGCATGACTAGTTCTACTGTAAATGTAAAGTTTACTTAAAAAAGGTTTTCTACAATATCTCTCTAATATAAAATAATTTTAATCTCGATATAACTTGAAGACTGTTAAAATTAAAATCCAAATTTACCTTCTTAACAATTTTAATTATAACTTCATCAAGCCTTTTTAAGGCCCTTTTTAAATAGCGATTGGATTTACTAATCACAGTTTAAGCACAGCTTGACGGAAATTAAAGCCGCTTGAACGTCGATACTGTGATACTTTTAAAACCGAAGTTCGTTAGCTCTATCTCTTTTTCTCAATACAGGCTTAAATTACAAGTGAAAGGGGTGGAACATCCAAAGTTGCGAAAGTATTGATTCTGAGTAACTACCCAGATTTAATCCATCGTCACCTGTTGTAATCAATTAATCGGGTTAGTCCTAAACGAAGGGTTTCCTGGAAGACAAATTGTCCCTACATAGACATAGGAGTACTCCCTTGTTTCATTGCAAATTGTGTGGCAGCGCAAGGTTGGTAATAGCGATTTTGAAATTTCGTTGTCTTTTGAAAATAGTTTTGGTAAATACGTGATACTGTTTTCGGATGTCATTAACTATAGTAAAATGTCACTTGTCCGGGCCCGCTGATTCAATACATTAACCAAATAAGGAAAGCTTCTTTTAATTAATGATATTCGAATACTTGAAAGATAATTCGTCTTTTTACAATCTATAACACGCTGAAGACACATTTAAAAACCACTATCACTATACTATTCAATTAAATATTAAATTCGCTATTTTCCGGTCTTAAGGCTAACTTCAGTTATACAAATGTGCTGCAGGATATCCGGTTCCAAATCCTCGACGGCCGGCGACGTCGCGAATTCCTTCCGCTCGTTCCGACGTTGGAGTCCACCTGCTTCTACACAATGCATGTTCCTATTTCGTATTTAGTTAATTTGGGTCTATTGTGAGGTATAGCAAGAAAGCGTAGCCCCTTATTCATGTTAAAGTACACTTTGTCCCTTTCTGTCTAAGCCAAATGTCATAATGACAGATAAGGACAGGTCATTTCAAGCTCTAACCTTCAAACATCATTACCATCATCCTATACTAGTCCACTGGTGGACATAGGCATCTCCCATTGTACGCCACCAAGCATGATCCGCGGCTATTCTCATGCAGATTCACGATAGAGATTCACCTCGAACGACCCGAGAATTGACATCCACCTCTTGCCGGCCATCTTACGAAAATCGCCGCTCCTCAGAGTCCACAGGGCACACAGCACTGCATTTGTCCATCCATGGTCTCCACTTTATTTAAAACACGATAATTCCAACGGTTATGTTCTGCGGCAGAACACGTGAGGTACTTAGTCGCTATATACTGGTGACTTTTTTCAATAAAAAAACATGGAAGACATCAACAAGGTCGTCTATCATCTAGGATCGTATTATGATCTGCCTTCGACAGCAGCAGCTTTAGGCATTCCTATTTTAAAAGCTAAAACACTAGTTAGTAGTGACCATGCCTACGAAGCTAGTGATCCTGGGTTCACATCCCAGTAAGAGCAGATATTCGTGTGATGAGCGCGAATATTTGTTCCTGAGTCATGGATGTTTTCTATGTACTTAAGTATATATTTCTCTATTTAAGTATTAAATGTATTTTTTTTTTGCCTAGTACCCAGAGTACAAGCCTAGAGCTTAGTTTGGGGCTAGTTCAATTGGTGTCACATTGTCCCCCCTGATGTATATATTTATTTATTTATTTATTTACTAATCCGCGGTCTCCACTTTAGAACACGATAACTCCGACGGTTATGTTCTGCGGCAGAACACGTGAAACTTAGTCGCTATTTAATGGTGAGTTTTTTAATCTAGGGGCTTAAAATCCGTTTCAACATTTGGAATCCATTCATTCATCCATCTAGTCAACCTTTTTGAAGTCACTGCATGGTAAATGCCTCCTTCTTCTTGCATTACTGTTCCGTGCTACACTTGCACCTTCTGACATTTGGAAACCTGCATCAGTTACATTCGGAAACCCGCACATTAAAATAGAATTTGTTACTCTGATATTACTATCGAGTAGAATTCAGATTGTGCAGAATTGCGAATAGGAAGAATCGCTCCTACCTACACAAATATTGTATGTGCATAGTAGCGAATGCGGTGAAATACTATTGTATGGATTACAAATTGGATAAGAGACGGTATCAGCATGAACGTCGAATAATACGTTGAATTTTTTAAAGAAATCTGATATCTAGGATTTGGTCAATCTGATTTTTTGATCAAATCCATAAAGTTTGGACCAAATTCATGAGTATGCAGAATGCAGAGTAATTTGGCTTAGTGTCAAACAGATGGATCTCTAAGCCGCTATGGAACTATATCAAAGTGACGTAAACAATGAAATCCTAAGAAACTTTTTAGGATTACATTTACTGCCCTATCTTGACGTCGTTCCATAGTGGTCTAGTATCTAATTCGTGTTTGACTGTACCTTGTTTACCTTTCAATTTGTTATTTCAACCAAAGTAAATAATTTAATATAAAACCCATTAATAATATACAGCGTTATATATTTTAATTCACGAATAGAAAAAGCACTACAGTTGTAGATCTAGAGATAAGAAATACTTCGAAACTAAATTAAGCAAGACTAAACGTCTATTAGCATTTAGAGTTTCATTTAAACTATAATATTGGGGTATAACTTTTATACCATAGATTTTAGATAGTCACGAAACTAAAGCTGACTGTGCAAGAGATCGTATGCTGACTGAACACACCCGTTGAATCACCCCGAGACAGGCTAAGAGCGAGTGTGTACATAGGTACTGCTTTTGTCTTTTCTCACTCGCTCTTTGTCTCGCTCGCTCTCGTCTTGTCATTCCATTTCCCGGTCGCGATCGGTTTCAGTCCGAAAGTCTCGACGAGTGACTACGGCCAGCATTACAACACTTTCAAAAATCGTTTCTTTACCCTTTTTCCCATACACATTCATTACCCTGGGTACCTCTAGAGTAGACTGAGGTATTTGCTTCCTAAATGTTAACCTAGTAGTTTAGTTTGTCGACTCGTGATCGTGATGGCCCCTTTACATGGTTCATCGTAGTGCAGCGTAAGAGACGCATGACACGTTAGAGCGTGCAACACTCTTAAGCACTACTCCGTCACACACATACATTACCGATACTCTTACGGTGAACAAAAACGTCGTAAGGGAAACTTGATTATGCGAATAGCTGAATGTGTGGTCGTTGCATAAAAGATCCTGTAGGGTAGAAAGGGAGTACCTATAATTTATTTATCGAAACACCTTTCATCGAACTGATGAACGTATCATTAACGTTTTCCATTTCATCGAAAGGCATATCTAGCCGCATGAGTTTTTTTTGGTAAGTTACTAACATCTAACCCAACCAATCTACGTAATGAATGTTTAAGATTACTACAAACATAGGTTTCAGCAGAAAGCAGCATTCGGTGAAATGAAATTCGATGAAATGATTTATATTGATGAAGTAAAATTCGATTAAATGATGGGTCACCAAAGTGTATCAGAACGGTGTACAAGATAAACGCATGCAGAACTTACTGTAATTCACCTAACTAAACTTTATAAACTCTGCCGTCAACTATCGTGTTCTTACCCTGTTTTCCCTGCACACTCATTATCCTGGCTGCCCCTAGACTGAGCTATTTACTCCCTGAGCAGACTATACTTAAGGCTAATCGCGTAGATGACTTCGCGTGATTTTGTACAATTTGCAGCTTATGAACTCATTGGTATGAGTTTAAAGTTGATCGTAAATTTGTTTGGTTTGAATTCTGCTGGGAATTGAAAAGTAGTTATTTTCATACGTTTGATGATGTTTTGCGGTTTTTTCGTCTTTAGTTAAACGAATAATGGGTAAATAAACTTTTTTTTGTAACTATGTGGCTTTCTAGAGGCAATGAGGGATGTATTTACAAAAAAAAAATAAGTGTACATTTATTTAAAAAAAAAAGTAAGATACACCAACATAATGTAGTATCTTCTAAAAAGAAGTATTTATTATTTCAATACAGCTGCCATATTGGTTCATAAATAAAATAAATAATTAAAAGCCTTAGGTGTAAATATATTTTAATATCTATCAGCAAAACCTTTTGAAAGAGGTAGGATGTAGGACGAATAAGATTTTTAATATTTCGGAGATAAATGTGGTGAAATTTTCTAATGACTTAGGTTCTCAAAGAGCGCATATGATTTAGAATTGGCGAAAGGCGGTTTACCTAATACGTGTATGACGTCCTACTATATGGATCTTACATAACTTATAACACTCACGTAGGTACCTTATAACAGTCAATTAAAAGCACTAATATCTATACATCTAGTGCGTCAAATATATGTTTGTATACACAAACCTGCGTCTGGATATTTTTTGATGTTTTGGGAACGTGTGACTTTGATTGTACCCACTTTTCCCAATTGTTTTTATATTAACTCATCTGTGAATAGTTCGAGGACCAAAATGCTCATAATATCCTCCCTCGTGTCCTAAAACTAGGCAACAATATAACTCCACTAACTTTAACAAAACAGTACAAGTTCGTAACATTTGACGGAAACACGATATTTGCTAAGTTCAGTACCCTATTGACCGTTGTTTTATAGTTTTGCCGTAGTAACGAAATAAACTTGAATTTACGATGTACCTGCGACCGAAACTAAACCTTTTCGGTTTAGTATCGTAACGGCAGGATCGATTTCATGTCTAGGTAGGTTTATGAATATGGAACATCTATAAGTATTGTGTTAAAAAAAGCCACACGTACCATACGAGTATATTTAGTAGCTCAGTAGTTAGTAGTCAAGAAGTAAGACTATGGTGAAGGAAGGATATACGTTCATAGGTACCGTGAACTCTTATTCCCTAATTATAGGTACCTACCTAGGAGATACATATATATATATATGCAATCAGTAAGGAAAAATGGCGAAAAAGAGGGGAAGACTTGGACCTGTAGTTGGACTTTAACACAGCCTAAAAAAAAGGAGATAATTATTATCTATTGATATTATCTAATTCTTAATTTTATCCTTGTTTAAATCTCTAGGTATTTACGCATTTAACAAAAATAAAGGCCAAATTAAAAGCACCCGAATCCGACGTACGTGTAGTGAATGTAGAGATAGCAAAAGAGGTATGTTTGGACTGGTGCACCGGAATACCATAATCTCAGCCTACTTTACTGAGATACGGCGTGAAGGTATAGTGCCTAGGGGTTTAGCTCTCTAGAGGTGGTAACTACGTGCTAACTGACTGGTGCTGGTAGTATCTTAAGAGGAGAGTCTAATTGTCCTGGATTGACAAAGTCCTATTTCCGGCCTCGTGACCACTATTGCTAGCATTGCTAACGGCGTGCACTGTGTCTCACAGAAAATTGCCACTTGGTCGCGCTCTGAAGCTTCTAAATACGCTCCTCGCATCGGTACCAGACTGCGATGTTATGCTTGTAGGAGTGTGGTTTTGAGTGCTTCTATATTCAACTAATTGTTTATACTGCACTGCACTGTGATGCTCAGTCTTTGCGGCAAAAAGGAGCCTTACCTGTGGTCGCCAGACACGCCGATTAATTTATTTGATACTTCTTCAATGAATTTCTTTGTGTCATATGACCACAGTCTAAAAGTTTCTATAGCAAGTATAGCAAATATGTATTTCGGCTTTAAAAAAGCGTATTTACGGCATTTGATGGTTTGGGCATGGTCTGCGGCGGTGCTGGATTGCGAGCAGAACCTTGGACGTGGGACGGTGCTAGCGTATCAACGCAAGTGATCAAGGCTCAAGCGTGGATTAAAAATAAACTGTAAAATTCTGCTAGAATTTGTGAATGGTTGATACTTATGTTATGTTATGCAATTCAAAGTATATTAGTACCTACGTATAACCCGCACTGCTAGATCAAAACAGTATCAAGTCAAAATCCTTGCTAGTTTTGTTTCAAGTTCACAGAAGTTGTATTAAAGTTGATTTTGAAATACAGTTGTATTTTGAGTTACCACTGTTTTGATCTAGCAGTGCGAACTGTTGTACTGTGTTATTGTTTCAAATATAAATGATTGAATAAATGTATGTATTTATCTAAAAAGTACCTAATATCAAATATTTGAATTTTCAACATACCTAACATAAAAAAAAACAAAAGTATTATTTCATTAGACACAAGTTTCTGCAGGAACCTTATTGTTTTAAGGTTATCTTGAGCATTGCCTACGTAGGTTAGGTTAGATCTGTGACCACCAAAAAGTTACAACTCCTGCACGTGTAAATAAAATCGATGAAATGAAAATTCGGCGAAGCAAAACATTCTATCAAATGAGTGTCAGTAATTCAAGGGTAAACCAAAATAGGTGCTTTTAGCCCTAATTGGGCTCAAAAAGTATAAAACGTCTTTATTACACCCAACGTCGACTTATAACACCAATGATCATGTATTTAACAATTCCTACCTAAAAAAGTGGGCTCATTTATTATCGTACGTTATTTTGGGGAAAATACGCTCACGTATCCGGTTAACATGTAAATAAATAACAATTTCTTTGTAAAACACCTACGACGATATATCTCAATGTGTGATGAAGATGGTATTAGAGATTATGGGTCTGGTTTATAACTTTGTTTTGTAGAAACTCTAGGCCAATCAGTCCGTTACAAATAAAGCAGTGAGATAATTTTTCCCGAGCAAAAACTACTTTCATCATCATCATTTCAGCCTATTGCAGTCCACTGCTGGACGTAAGCCTCCCCCAGGGTTCGCCACAAGGCCCGATCTCCCGTTTTCGCCATCCAGTCACCACCAGCCACTTTTTTCAGGTCGTCGGTCCATCTGGCTGGAGGGCGTCCTACGCTACGCTTGCCGAGCCGTGGTCTCCACTCGAGAACCCGTCTACTCCACCGATCATCGGTTCTGCGACAGATGTGACCAGCCCACTGCCACTTCAGTCTGCTACACTTCAGAACTACGTCAGTGACCCTAGTTTTATGCCGGATCATCTCATTCCGGATTTTGTCCCTTAGCGAGATTCCGAGCATACACCTTTCCATAGCTCGCTGGGTGACGTGTAGTCGGTGGGCTAGTTTCACTGTCAGTTTTCACGTCTCAGCTCCGTATGTCATGACCGGCAGGACGCACTGATTGAATACCTTGGTCTTCAGGCATTGCGGCAAGGTTGACTCTAAGACGTGACGCAACTTTCCAAATGCTGCCCAACCAAGCTGCACTCTTCTGGTGATTTCACCCTCAAAGTTGTCTCCACCCAGCTGTAACTTGTGTCCTAGGTAGACGTACTCCTGGACAACTTCGAGGGCTATACCTTCGACGGAGACGGGCTCAGGGACGATGTGCTCATTGAACATGACCTTAGTCTTGTGTAAGTTCATCCCGAGCCCAACGCGTCTCGAGGCAGCATTAAGGCTGGACAGCATTTCCTGCAGGTCTTGTAGCGATTCTGCCATTATCACTATGTCGTCAGCAAAGCGGAGGTGTGTGAGATACTCACCCTTGACATTGATGCCCATCCCATTCCACCGCAGAGTCTTGAAGACATCCTCCAGAGCATTGGTGAAGAGTTTCGGGGAGATAACGTCACCCTGTCTTACACCTCTGAGCAGCTGGATGGGTCTTGTTTGATGGTTCTGCGCTTGGACGGACATAGTCGCCATTTGGTAGAGACTTCTCAGCACCTCCACGTACCGCCAGTCGACTTGGCATCGCTGCAGAGACTCCAAAACAGCCCAGGTTTCGATGGAGTTGAAGGCCTTCTCGTAGTCCACCATCGCCATACACAGCGGTTGGTTATACTCCTCGGACTTCTGTATAACCTGCCGAACAGTATGGATGTGGTCCACGGTGCTATAGCCTTTACGAAACCCAGCCTGCTCCGGTGGCTGAAAGGCGTCTATTCTTGATGCCAGACGATTCGTGACTACTACTAAAACTACTTTAAAAAATATTAATTATTGTCTATCAATTTCCACTTTTCTAAGCTTGCCATATAACCCTTTTTCTTTGATGTATAGACCAAAGAAAGAAACAAAACATGGCATCTAAGAAAACGACAGTTGTCAGTTGTCATCTCCATCGGTAAATTCTGTCCCCTGTTTCCTTTTGACGATAAAATGAAGAGTACAAGGAAAGAACATGTCTTGTCACTACACAAAAAAGGGATTTTATCTCAAAATATAGACTTGTAACAAAATCATTATGTAGAAAAAAAAACTTTGAAAAATATCTTTACACGAAAATAATGTACGAAATTACAATGATTTCTAACTTTAGACATATTCTGTCCATGTACCAAATGCCTTTTCAAATAGGCAAAACGGATGTTATAAAAGCATCGCATAAACAGTAAAAAAAGACCCATAACCTGTTATTATTCAGTAAACCCTATCTTTAACTACAAAACACGCGCCGTTGCATAATCCACTTGTTTTCAACGCCACTTTAATAGGCAAGGAAATTGATTGTAAATAAGTTTAGTCAGGGCGAGCTAGATTATCTGAAATTGCTTGGGTTTGATAAATGCGCTGGCACACGATCGGGCCCTGGGACGTCAAGATGGTTCATGTAGACACTAATATATTATGGTGTCGCGTGCATGCCGTCTACTGTGTACGGGGATCAAAGATAATTTGTTTATGTAGGTAAGTACAGTCGCCCAATAAAATGTTGAGCATACTCAGAACTTTTTTTTTTTTCTTATTTAATGGCTTTCACTACTTGTGTTTAACAAGGTGTACTTCGCCAGTATCGAGTTTTAGACAATCACCATGGACTTATTAGAGAAACAAGTCCATGGATATCACACGCGAGGACAATTGTTCGGTTAAAGAGATTTACTCTGGTGGACTAAACAGAAGCACATGGGGTTAGCTCCACGCGCTTCTGTCATGTCACTCAGAACCTTGTCATTTTGAATGTCATTGTCATTGTCATGAGTGTCATTTGATGTTCTGTTTGAAGTTTACTATGACAACGCACTAAAGTGCTTAACATTTTCGTTTGGGGTACTGTACAGTCGAGTTCATAAATATTTATACACTTTAGTACCTTATTAGTATAATCGCTGTAACAATTCATATATGGCAGTTTAAACATGACATTAAATAGACAAGGTACTAAAGTGTATACATATTTATGAACTCGACTGTACATAGTTTTACGAGCAGTGAAATAAAGGTTTATTTTACGCTCAGTGTTTCAATTACGAAGATTTTCAATGCTTACTCTTGTTGCGGTGCCTCACATTTTATTTATGTAGTTTTTGTTATTTTTGTCTATGATAGTGAGGCATAGGTAATTGGTGCCAAGGTAAATATATAAAAAGAAAAAAATAAGAGACAATCTTTCACAAATTGACCTAGTCCTAAACTAAGTTCTAAGCTTGTACTATGATGGGAAAGTTTCTCATGAGAAATTCTCGGAATCTTTTATTTATAAGAGAGGGTAGGCAAACGAGCCTACCCTCCCTGTTACCTCCCGGTTACCTGAGTTTTGGATGATTTAGGAAAACTTTTTTAAAGCTCTAAAATGTATCCTTAGGATATTCTCAATGTTTTTTTGAAAATATTTCCCAAGTTCCGGGAATACCCTGCAACTTGCACATGGCTAGACCTGATTGAGCGCTGTGTATAAACTGAGACGAGACAAAGTAGGTAAGTTAGTTCATTAAAAAAAGTACTTATGCTTAAATGCTTCATAATTTCAACTTTAACTTTTTCGTGGGCTACTTTAAACTTCGTCTAGATGTGACGATTTTAAATGAAATTCGCAAACTTAGCTGATGATAAATAGTTTTGCTACTAAATTAATTATAATTTAACAAGAAAAAAATACTCACATAAAAAACAGCAACTTATGCCCATGGCATTGCTGACGTTTATTGGCGACGGTGGCTGCTTACGATCACGTGGCCCGTCTTAAAAAGCAAATGATCGTTCCTTGGGTATGTATAACTACGAGCCTTGATGCCAAGAAAAAAAATGTGTCTACACTGAAAAAAATAATTGGTCGCTTGTAATAAGATAGTGATTGTTGTGCATAAGCATCTTGATCCCATACGAGCCTAACAAGACGATAGATACATCAACTAAGACGTTAGATACATCAACTATTATGTTAGTTAAAACACTAAAGAAAGTGCTGTCGTTAACTATCAGCTTTGTTTGATATAACTAATATCTTAACTATGGTAATCATTTTTTGTCATCTAAGTGAAAATCTCTCTTTGTTGGCTCTCATTTTTATATTTTCTCTGCTTTAGCTTTTAAATGTGATTTGTATTTTTGCTTTTCCTTTTTTTTTCATTATTGTAATATCGAATTTCACAAGCCAAATTTTCGTACTTAAAATCTTAATCGCCTGTTTGTTATAAATTATGACAGCCGTAAAACCTCTAGTCCATTAAGTGATAGTATCTCTGACTGTCTCTCTTGTTACACGGTTAAACATCTTAACCGATTTCAATAAAATTTGGTATGAAGATAGCTTCAACCACGGGAAAGGATAAAAGGAAAATTTATTCCAGAAAAATTTAATAGCTACCGGGGCAATAAATAAACAATAAACGCCTTCTACGCGGTCGCAGACGCGGACAACTAGTCGTGTATTTAGTTCTGGTGACCTACGCACTAAAATATACGTATATTTGTCCGTGTTTTGTTTCATTTATTCGTTACGTGATTTTGATTCTATTTCCTTTACCCTTAGCACAACGAGATAACAGATAAGACAAAACATACTTATCCAGAAAAGATCGTATTCGGTTGAAATGAAATGAAAGAAATGTTCAATACTAACCCTTAGGCTGCTTAATTAATGGCTTGAAAAGGTTTAAAATCTTGTCGACTCTGTATTTACCGGTAAATGAACCGCAATATTGTAACGTAACCTAATCCACGTGCCCGTCTACCGCATTGTACAAACAACCTAACACCTTTAATTTTCACAGAAGCCCTTTTGAATTCCGAACGGCACGTTTGTCCATTGTTTTTTAATACAGGGAATATGGCAATTTAAATTAGGGTAAGCCTTATTAAACGTTCCTAGTAGGAAATTATACAATGCACAATTATACCGGTTTGAATTTTAGTTATATTGCGTACGATATCATTATACATATTATTATTATTATACAACAAATTCCCCCGCCGCGTCTGTATGGTCGCGACGATCGCAGAAACTTACTGAACGGATTCTTGCGATTTTCATGTCAATTAGATAATTTTTCACGGAAGGTGTTCATGTATAATCAATTCTAGTTTATATGTATAAGGCTGTTACAGAAAACTCACATAAACTGAAGCGAAGCGAGGGAAGGTCTATAGCTATAAATAAATAATAATCACGGGACAAATTCACACAAATTGACCTTGTCCCAAACAAATTTCTAAGTTTGTAGGTACTCTTAAATACATAGAAAACATCTTAGACTTGAAAACATATACTCGCACTCGGCTCATCACACAACTATTCTACCTACTTCAGGGTTAGCCGGAAGAGATCCCATTTTATAAGTTCTCCGTTGTACATTAGTTTAATATTAAAATTGTTATATTTATATTTTTGTGCAATACAGAGTTTACGTACACTGAAAAAAAAATGTCGCTTCTAACAAGATTGTAATTGTCGTTCACAAGCCTGACAAGACTTTAGATATCTCAATTAAGATGTCAGTTGAATCCAATGATATAATATAGTAAAAAGAGGTAGATATGTTATACGCACTTCGATAGTGGCACCCTAAAACCAAGTCAATTGGTACACCTTTACTTAGTCTTGCGCCGTCAACGGAACCGTGAACTAGTCTGCAGAGCAACATACACTCGTCTCAGTTTCGCTCCCGGAAATTAGCATACCATCCTGCTTTCACTTGTCATTTATGAATTCGTGTGTAATTACAATATTTACTGATTATGTGTGCATAAGCCGGGCCATTTTTACACGCGGAATACCGTATTGGTAACATATCTACCTCTTTTTAACCGACTTCAAAAAAAGGAGGAGGTTCTCAATTCGTCGGGATATATATATATATTTTTTTTATGTATGTTCCCCGATTACTCGAAGACCACTGGACCGATTTGAAAAATTTTTTCGTTGTTCGTATGAATATACTTTCTAGTTGGTCCCATTGTCACCACGTCAGGATCTGATGATGGGATCATGGAGAAATCAAGAGAACTCCTCAAATATTATAGGCACACCTATAGCGATTTTGGTATTTTTCACTGTATCTCATGCATTTTCTTTTGAAAAGTACTATATGGTGAAGTGGAACTGATGATGAAGACCACAGATGGCCCCCGGAACTCCTTAACGGTACCTATTTCAAGGGTGGCGATAAGATATTTCGATAAAGGTAGTTGAGCGACTATGACGAAGCACATTTAGGTTTAAATATGACTATGACATTCCCGCGGCGTTGTCTGCGGCGAGCTTGAAATGTTCTATAGTTTCTTATTAATATTTAGAAGTGGAGCTACGTAACAGCATAAATAGGATCACTAAAAAGTATAAAATAAAATAAATGTTTAAAAAAACAAAAACCCGCCTTCAAAAAGCAAAAAATGACTTCTTTAAAATGATAGGTAAATAGGTCAGTCCAACTGAAGTCGGCGTCCAACAATATTTTAACCAAAAGCAGACTTCAGTTGGACTGACCTATTTACCTATCATTTTAAAGAAGTCATTTTTTGCTTTTTGAAGGCGGGTTTTTGTTTTTTTAAACATTTATTTTTATATTATATCATTGGTTGAATCACTAAAGAACTTGATGTTGTTACTATCCGCTTTGGTTGACGCAACTAATATCATAATTATTGTATCAATCTTTTGCCAACTAAGAGAAAATCTCTCTTGGTTGGCTCACATTTTTTTGAGTGTACATACATACTATTTTGCCATTCCGGTAATCGAACCCGGGACTGCTAGCTTCGTAGGCAAGGTACTACGCCTATGCTAAACGCGTCGTCACTTAACACTCGTTTATAGTGTCCTAGTACTTGATGTAAATATTACGGCATAATAAAACGCCTTCTTTACCAGTCTAGAATATATATAGTTTTAACTTTTTAATCTGTTAACGCCCGCTTGCACGTAAATTTAAGCCCAGTGTTAACCCACGTTAAATTATTAATGAATGTCAGATTCATATAAGAACTGTCAATTTTAACAAATTAACCTGTTAACCCTGGGTAACCTGGGGTTAACATTCACGTGCAAGCGGGCCTAATTAGTTCAGGAGTTATTCTACCCTCCTTAGAAAAAAGGGCGTATGTCTCATAGAACCGCGAATGTATAAGGGACCTTATTGCTTAAGACAGGGGATTTAATTTCCCTTGACTATCAAATTACACATGCGTCCTTTTTATTTAGAGGGGTAGTATTAGGGTTTAACGATACTGGAAAAGAACGCTGCCCTGCGGTACACGTTTGCCTCTCTTGGCGAAAAATAGCTATAATTTGTAATTCTAAAACTTGACATCTAATCCTCAATAACGTAGCAATGTATTGAATTACACTTTAATTCCAAAATATTAACGCATTTAAAATGAATCCATATTTTCTAAGCCACCAAAGTATTTCTCGTTATTTATTCAACAACTTTGACTCTTCGCACTGAAAAAAACATAGCTTTAGATTAGTCTGGCGCCGTGTGGTTGCGGGCTTAGAATAGTGCCACTCCATGTCTTCCCGTGGAAGTCGTAAGAGGCGACTAAGGGAATAAAGGGTTATAGTATTCTTAGGCGATGGGTTTGCAACCTGCCACTAATGTACACTAAAGTCCGGAAAAAAAATAGCAGCACTTTTTTTTTTATTATGTGGTAATTTTTAAGCAGTGCATTTGTTATAGTAATCTGTAGATACTATAAAATAAAATAAAATAACAATCGTAAAAACCAACGGGCGATTTCAAGTTTTCGCCTTTTATACTTATACTTTATACTTATGTTTTAACTTTTTGAAAAGCGTCTTCTGAGAGAATTTATGAGGTGTTTGTCATAAACATAGTTTTTCCTTAAAGTTTGATGGGCTACTTAATACCTTATTAAATTGTCTTTTCATCAATAGTTAACTTTTTTGATTTGACTTCACTTTGAGGTAGTTACATGGAATTTCAACATTGGTGTATTTACCATTTTTATAGAAATTCGTCTCCCATAGAAAAACCTCTGTCAGAGGTTAGATTTGAGAGACTTCCTTACTACCCAAAGTAAAATCCAGTTTATTGGTATAACTTATCCGTAAGATGATATTCCTAAAAGCATAAAACAAGTTGTGAAAATGTAAATTCAATTGTGGCATTGTAGAAAACGGCAAGCGAAGATTGTCAAATTGTATTTTTCAAAAAGTTATAAAGTACCTGCAATAAATATTGAGAAAACTTAAAGAATCTCATACATTTCAATATGATTGTATTTTTATTTCATAGTATGATATTTACAGATAACTAAAAAAAACTGCTGCATAATATTATGCAAAAAATATACCGGGGGCCGATTGCATAATAAAGTACAAGCTAAATAATAGTATTAGTGGTTTTGTATGGATTTTTACTAATAGTATGGGCTTAAAATAAATAAATAAATATCAGGGGACAATGTACACCAATTGACCTAGCCCCAAACTAAGCTCTAGGCTTGTACTATGGGTACTAGACAACGATATACATACTTATATAGAGAAATATATACTTAAATACATACAAAACATTCATGACTCAGAAACAAATATCCGCTTATCACACAAATATCTGCCCTTACCGGGATTTGAACCCAGGACCGCTAGCTTCGTAGGCAGGGTCACTACCAACTAGGCCAGCTCGTCGTCAAACTTGTACTTAATTATGCAATAGGCCCCAGATAATACATTGCTACTTTTTTATTGAATCACTCCTTAGTAAACATCTTAATCTGTTTGTACAAAATGAGGTTACATAATTAACAACAAGTTTTTAGAGTTGTTGGGAATCCTACCCCACTCTGGGAACGAAGGCGTGAGTGTATGTATGTATGTAGATTAGACTAAGTTGGCACAGTTAATCAAAATTTCGAAATTGTTACAGCGGCCTTTCTTCCATGTGACCTAATTTTGGGTTTTCGCACCCATCCCAAAATGTTGTATACGCCCATACAAAAACTCTTCATGTGCGGGTCCGACTTGCACTTGGATTTTTTTTACTAAGGTAATGTTAAAAAGATACCCAAGATTTAATCAGGAACAATGATATAATATAAAAAGAGGTAGATATGTTACCTATACGGTATTCCGCGTGAAAAAATGGCCCGGCTTACGTACACATAATCAGTAAATATTGCAATTACACACTAATTCATAAATAACAAGTGAAAGCAGGATGGTATGCTAATTTCCGGGAGCGAAACAGAGACGAGTGTATGTTGGTCTGCAGACTAGTTCACGGTTCCGTTGAAGGCGCAAGACTAAGTAAAGGTGTACCAAATGGCTTGGTTTTAGGGTGCCACTATCGAAGTGCGTATAACATATCTACCTCTTTTTACTATATTATATCAATGATCAGGAATTATACCTTACATTATCTATGTTGATGATCGAAACCTCCATTATCTCGTTAGTATAATACTTAACTGTTTTGTATAGAATCTCCTTCAAACGCATATCTTTTCGCCACACATCCTTTCATGCTAAAATTAGAGAATTTATAACTTCTATTATGTAGATAGTTAAGTTAGGTAAGGTTAGTTATTTAGTGAATTAAAGAAAACCTTTTTAATTCTAAAAACCGTTTTCGACCAAACGATTTTCGTCTAAACAATATATTAGGACAAACAATGGCTATGCCACTCGATATACACCCGTTTTCAATTGACTAGGGCGCGCCCTGTCACTCGAACTGACGTTGCCTAGTTTCGTCAATGTACGATATATTAATTAGTGCGGCGTAACTTTGTGGATTATTAACACTATACACTTCTATTAAAAAAGCGGCCAAGTGCGAGTCGGACTCGTCCATGAAGGGTTCCGTGAAAGGTACATTGCGGTTAACGATTTATGACGTATTAAAAAAAAACTACGTACTAGATCTCGTTCAAACCTATTTTCGGTGGAAGTTTGCAAGTTTTATCATTCTCTTATATTTTAGAAGTTACAGGGCCCCCCTGTAACGGACACACGTTTTACCACTTTGGAAGTGTCTCTCGCGCAAACTATTCAGTTTAGAAAAAAAATGATATTAGAAACCTCAATATTACTATTGAAGACCTATCCATAGATACTCGTACCCCACACGTATGGGTTTGATGAAAAAAATAATGTTTGAGATTCAGTTCAAAGTATTGGGAATCCCCAAAATTTATTGTTTTTGTTTTATTTTTGTGTGAAAATCTTAATGCGGTTCACAGAATACATCTACTTACCAAGTTTCAACAGGAAAAAAGTGGCTGTGACATACGGACCGACCGACCGACAGACAGACATGACGAATCCATAAGGGTTCCGTTTTTTGCCATTTGGCTACGGAACCCTAAAAATGAGACCGCTTCCATAACAGACATTGCTTTTAATTCATAATTATAAATCCGGTTCTGCGACTTCTTCCGCTTTGGCCATCCCACTGAAACAGTTTTTTTTTCGAGATATTAGGTAACTTAAGTCAATTTCACTCAAATCCCTTTCAGCCTAATACTATATTTTATGATGTGAATGCATGATTTACTGTCTTCGGGTTAAAAGGAAAATTGACAACTCGAAATTATACGTCACACAAGAAAAAAAATACTAAACTATATAACATCTAAAGTAGTTCCATGCCCCATGGTAAAATTGACCAAAATGATATAGGTCGAAAGAACGTCCATTTGTATTTACGTACACTCAGAAATATGACCAGTCGTAAATACGTCCTGCCTGAAATATACCCAATCATAAAAATGCCACTTCGAAGTAGCATATATTTTGATCTTAATCTGAATTAATTAATTCACAATACACTTCATTCACGTTGTGCTTATTTCAATTTGCACCTTATTTAATAATAGATAAAATTTCATTTCGGCTTAATTAATATACATGGTGTAAAATTTAAATTGGTCAGTAAAGGAAAGTCTGAAACTATAAGACATACGAAGATTTGATCTTAGGCCGGGATTACACCTGTAAGTTATTACGTAAGTTTTGAAACAAAGCAATATGCAAGAGAGAGATGCAGATATTTGCCACTCACTCTTACCCATAGTTGCTTCTCAAAACTTACGTAATAACTTACAGGTGTAATCCTGGCCTTAGGAACCATGTCATCGATTTTAGTAACAATTAAACTAACACTATTTTCTGTTTAGATATCGATTGTGTAGGTCTTAAGCAGTAAACAATATATTTTTCTCAAAAATGACCGGAAATGTTGACATTCCTATCTACATATTGAGACGCGAAATACATAGTTTACTGACAGTTCTCAAATTTAGAAAAAATCTTTGCGTGCTCGCTACACAAGCCCGCAATGTTGCATACAAATTCCATTACTATCTAGGTTGTAACTTTTTAAAAAGTGAAAAGGACCATAATAAAATGAGGGCACAAGTCTTATACATCCAAATTTTACTCGGAACATAACTTTTTTATTTGTGCCTGGAATAGCTTATGTTTTTTTTAAAACAAGAATTGCGTTTCTCCTTGTCATAAACAAAAAGGCGGTAAGGAGTGATGGTTTTTCCACATGAAATTTCTGTTTGTATGCAATTCAAAAAATGAGTTCAAGCAATGAAGATTTGACTCCAACACAATTTTTTTCCTGCGATTTTTGAGAAAAAATCCGCAAGCTTGTCCGTTTAATCCAATACTCGGCCCGCAATTGCCTACTTCCATGCCTAGGCAATAATGTACTATTATTATCAAAACGTTGGGTTCGACTCCCGAGCTGAGTACAAGTTTTTTGAAAATGTATGAATGCAGTTTTCCTTGTTACCAAAATCCTACATGGTTCCTAAGAACTGGGAGGTTATTATGACCATACATCGGGGTTTTCGGTGCGGGAATTTTCGACATTAGCCAAAGAGTAGGTATTGACTTAAAAAACAGAATATGCCTACTCCAGCAGGTTTCTACCTAATGAATAATGAATTGGAAATAATAAGTATTTCATAAATGAAATGGACAGTCATTATCAACCTCTTCAGTTAAGTCCCAGCTCATTTATAAGCAAATAGGTCGCAGATATCGGACACGTAAAGATTGATATTTATGACATTTATGTGCACGTAATTACAACTGCCGACGTAAAAATATGAAATGAAAAATATTCATAGTTTATTCTGAAAACCGTGTCAACTACCTACTAAATTTACTGTAGGTAATTAATTTAAGTTATTTTTATTATTATCTCATAGCCTTGGTAGTAAAGCTAAAGTACTACTTGAGTTAAAATCATAGTGTGTATACGATTCGCAGAGAGGTAGTTATTCATTAGGCATAATATATATTTTCTCATATTAACCTATCTGTTTATCTCTAATCTTTCTTAAATCATTCCCGCACCGAAAACCCCGATGTATGATTATGACATGGCTATGCAGTTCATTTCACGGCGAGCGTGAAGCACAGACCTATAGCAGTTACATAGCCTTGTCCTTTTCTCTCAGCGTAAACTGAACTGCAAAGGTATGTAATAATAACCCCTCAGATCTTCGTATGTCTTATAGTTTCAGACTTTTCCATACTGACCGATTTAAATTTTACACCCTATAATGAAAACGAACTTGCCTATAAATATTTTTAATCACAATAAAATTTTGACTAAATCCACTTTGGATACTACCTTTACTTTTAATGAAACTTCAGAAATGGAGTAAATCGAATGTACACGAAATAAAAAAGCGGGAAAAAAACCCATACAACTAGACCCGTTGATTTATCCTATCGCATCACAGTCAGTCTGCAAGATTTCCTGCCTGACGCCATATCGTTCCAATCTTGTATGAATTTGCCAACCCACATCCGTTTACATTCACTCTACCGTCTCATGACAACCGGAAGTTTACGTGGCAGTGTATCAAGATCTTTGTGGGTTGATACGACCCTTTAGACGAGAAATGGAAGCATGGAGCAAGGTGGGATAAATGTTTTCTTAATAGAATAGAACCGGTTTTTTTTTATTTCGTGCAACAAGGTCCGTAATTAAAAATACCCTACAGACTAACATGCAATGGAATACAAAACAAAACGAATACTTTACCGGGGTGCGCCAAATTTCATATAAAATTGCAACTCCGATTATTGGAACTCCGAAATTTTTTCTCATACCATTTTACATCATAATGATCACTCTTCATACTCTTCATAATATTTTTTAATACTAATGATCGGAACTCATACTCATCTGAACTCATAACGCCAATATTCATGGAACCGTACATTTTTCAGAATTTTATAAATATCTTACGGTCAGATAAAATTTGGTTAGGTTAGGTTAGATTTAAAACAATCCTCAAAAAGTAATAACTTCTTGAAAAAATGCGATAATGATTACTTAAAAAGTATGAACAAAAAAGTATGAGCAAAATTTTTCGGAGAAATGATAAGTATAGACACAAATCGTTATTTGTATAAAAAATCTAAAGACCAATTTTATATGAGCCAATGTGGACCCAATTTACCGGCATTCAATGTAATAACCGTTCTTCCTATTTTTACTCTAAAATTACCCCCATTTCCAAAACTACTCCCTAAATGAGTCGCTAATAAAATAATTCATTCCTAAACCCAGTTTTCCACAAAGTAAAAACATTTCACAACGCTATTAAACTCTTTGATAACCTCGAATAGGCCGTTCCCTATTATTTGTTTGTCGTTGCTTGTTTATTTCATTACGCAAGAACTAAAAAGGCTTTAGTAAAAAAAATGACGACGCACTACAAGTCCTATGCTCAAAAGAATAAAACTGTAAGTCTAAAGTCAGCGTTAAAGCAGTTAGCGTTGTTTATGTCGTTGGTGCAGGTTTTAATAAATGTGTTAGTGGTGACTCGGCAGTAGTGGCTGAATGTTTTACTTCTATACGCACTGCTTTTTTAAAATCCTTTTTGCTATTGACCCGTGTATGTTACTTTGCCATAATGGACGCCTTTTTAGCGACGTGAAATAAAAATAACCTAGGAAAGTCTGCTTAAGAACGTCACTAAGTGAAACCGTATTCAATATTAGCGTTATTTAATTTTCACTTACGACTAAAAAACAGGGTGTTGTAAGTTTACCTTTTTTTGTGTATCTGTGCATCAGTTTGTGGCTTTGTAGCTGCCAAACGGATCGACCGACTTGCACGCATGTTTTTTTCAAAGAAAGCTAGTTTGTCCAGGGTGAGTCTAAGCTAGATTCATGAAAATTTGTTAGGTCGTTTAAGGGATACTATCTCTGAAAAAAGTGATCGCTATTATATCTGGATCCTTTTATCAAACGCTTGTAACTTGTTTAACAAGCGGAAATCTCTTTATCACAATTAGTATTAAAAAGAGACGTCCACTTGTATCACAAGTTACAAGCTTTTGATAAACCGGCCCTTGATTCGATTGATCTGCCTTTTAAGTTACACCCTGTATGTATCTCACTTTGTATGAAAAGCCACAGTAGTCAGTTTTAATTTATACTTACGAAATCCCGAACTCGACGTCAAAACCTATATTATTTTACCCCGTTTACCTATTTTCCGCTGTTCCAAAGTCAGAGCATAAGGATGCGTTTCCATCAGAGATGCGCATATATTGTTTTTTGATACATTTGAGAATCGGAGAGAGGTGTCGCGAGGTGTCAAATGTATGAAAACACATTAATTCGCATCTCTGGTGGAAACGCACCCTAAAAATTACACACCTACCTTTGGACCGGTCTCTACGAGAGGATTATGAAGATGTTGATACTTTATTTTCATGTTATCAGACGGAATAACACCATCCTGTATTTATAAAGTGTGTGACATCCATAAGAACATACATTTTAAATAACGATAGCTTTAAGTGCTGTGAACCCTTTACAGAAGGATTTAAGTTAATGATGATGATGATGATGATGAAATCCATTTATCCCTCAGCAGGGACATAGGGCTCGTAGAAGGGAATTCCATTTTGCTCGATCCTGAGCGGCTACTTCCAATTCATTCCAACTCTGTCCAACGGAAATGGCCTCTTTTTCAACTGAGCGCTTCCAGGTGTTTCGGGGGCGCCCTGGTCTTCTTTTTCCCCGAGCATGCCAAGTCAAGCCCTGTTTGGAGATGTGGTTATCGGGCCGCCGCAGTACATGACCAATCCAACGCCATTTCCTCACCAAGATCTCGTTAGCCAACGGTTTCTGGTTTGTCAGCTCCCACAGTCTAGTATTCGAGATAGTCTTTGGCCAACAAATCCCCAGAATCCCATTTAAGTTAATAGCTCCAATCAATTTAGTGTAATACATTTTTTAAAGGTCCATCGTTCAGCAATTTATAACATTAAGTCTAAGTTAAGTGCAAGTTAATTGAGCTATTTATGATACATTGCGTGGCGAATTAATTAATATGAAAAAAAAAGTATACAACTTATGTTAACAATGCACATGTTTTTATGTTAATTAGGATGCATATTAACTATTGTCAAAATATATGTTCGTATGGATGTCACACACTGTATAAGAGTTTCAAACTTTCAGATGACTTCGGTCTGGCAAAATTTGTATAGATAATTCGTGAAGGGGTAAATAGAATCAATAGGATTAAATTATTTGCAAAAGATTACTTACCGTTTCACGATTTATCGTTGAGATCTTAAATATTAGAAAGAAAACAACCAGTTGCAAAATCTTTTTATTTCTCAAAAACAACTTGTACCCGTTAAGTACAATAAAATTCACCTAGCGTCACATTTTTAACAATGAAAAATTACAAGTTATGTCTTTATACATACTTGACTACATACAAAGGATGTAACGAAATAGAACATCTTAGTCGAAACTTATTTCCGATAATATGGTTATGAACAAATAAATGAAATATTTATCATGAAACAGCATGATTATCATTATGATATTCCTCGGTTGGTTATTTAAAATTGGAACATGGCGTGCATTTTAATCACGTTTTTGACACGTCATATCTGTCTACTAGGAATTAACTGTGGCAGTTTTAACTAGCCCCACCTGCTGTAACCACAATAAAAGGCAAAAATAATATTTTTTTAACAATTAAAAAACCGAACTGGTTCCTTTTCACAAACTTACAAACTTATTAGCACATGTGCCGTTTTCAAATACAATACAATAACGAAAAAAAGGAATCCTAAAAATTACTAAATAAAAAAGTCCTTTCTTCATTCAAGCGGTGTAACATTAAGCGACACGCAATCGTTGAAAGTTCAATAGTTTTACCAATCAAGGGCGTTACGTATCTAATGATCATAACTGTAAATATGTACACGCTGTATATCATGCCGATGGGCCAACGTGTACAGATGCCATTATGCAGGAAACCTGGCGACTTTTATGTAACTGTTGCTCAATAAGTACATGCTTCTCCAATTAGTCTTTAGCAAAAAAAAAACTAGACTAGGAAAATACAGGGTGAACTTGCTATTTAGTAGAGCGAGATAAATGGCTTTCTACAAAAGTATAGGACTGGAGAAATTTTAATTGCCGTAAGCCTTAACCTTCAATGTTCATTTGTAACCATTTTGTTTGTTGTGTTTCTGTCATATTGGTAACATTCTAATGAACCAAGCCTTCATACTCGTACATATAAAAGAGGTGTCGTGTCAGCCATTAAACACTATAGTTTCAAAAAATATCATTCATAATGGTTTTTAGGATTTGGAAAAAGGAAGCAGATACAATTTTTTTACAGTATGAAATAAATGTATTGACAAATATCTTAAAAAAACAGTTACTAAATTTGAATTGATTGAAACGTCCTATGGCATAGTTTGCACGATTGAACTACTGCGATAACGTTACTTGCAAAAAAATATGGAGATTTTTGTATTCGATTTTAAATTCTCGCTTAAAATTATCAGTTCCGGGAAATACTGTATGTATTAAGTTTTTTTTTTCTTTGATATTAAAAACCGGTGTTGACACATGTGCAATGATACAATATTACGAGTGATTTCATATTTACAGAAAAAACAAAACATAACTTTATTACATTCAAGGATATATTTACACCCATAAAATAAAGGTTGAATTCTTGGTTTTATATAACACATTCATCTTAATAGAATTTACAAATGAACTATTTACAATACTACTTACGTTAATAATGGCTGATACATTAATGACAAAATGTTATTCTGACTACATAAGCAGATCATTTAAAAATACGCCCTTTAAGTCCCGCGATATTTGTTACAGTCATTTAAAAATAAACATTAAATACGCACATATATGGCATTATCTATCTAAAGGGATCTTATTGTCGATGCCGCTTACGCCGCTCTGCGTCACGCGACGTTGTATTTATATCGGAGCATCTTTAATAATGGCGGAAGCGCCAACGACAATAAGGTCCCTTTTGATAGATAACGTCACATATTTGTTCATATTTGTGTATGGTTTTTACATGAAATGTTGGTCTTAGTTTTTTTGTAGGTATGTCATGAAGAAAGTGTGATCTGAGACTAGCATTGCACCGAAAAGTAACTCTTCAAATTGTGAAAGTTTCTTATGAGAAATTCTCGGATTTTTTTAAAGAATATTCTTAAATTTTGTATGGGTAGAGATCATTCTTAATGCTCTCAAATGTTTCCCATAATATTCTCAGTAATTTCTTGAGAAGATTTCTTAACTTCTGAGAATGTTTTGGAACTTGTACGGTAACGGAAGTTAATTTGCTACCCATTTCAAAGAAAATCTGCTTGAAGATGTCATTGTCAATAGAGATGCCAAGTCATTTGTAATTGATAGGAAACTCAACCTTATTGCTGTAGAATGTCAGATTGACTTTGGAACTAAGGTGGGTCACAAATTAAATTCCTTGACTGTACACATTTGCAATCTCTAAGATACTAATCAATAAGGTATGTTCCAATACTATCATACAATTGTAGCAAAGGTGTCATCAAAATTAAAAATTATATAAAAGATATGAGTCACCTAATGTAATACAACCACCATTATTGTTGCGCTATTCAAACAGGACAATGCCCTGAACGAACGCATTGTATTTTTTGAGGGTCAAACGTAAAAAAAAACACGGTCAATAACGAGACCTCATTTAACTTAAAGCATACCAAACATATTATGAGGAAATAAAGGATGTTTGCAAAAATCATTAAAAAAGTATGTTATACAGTGTGAGACACAAATATTTATAATAAGATTGTAGCAAGATTCGAGCCTCACCCTATATTTGTTTTAAACGGAAAATGTTTGTAATTAACAAAAAAATATTGTTTACAAATAAACAGAGTACAGAGTATAGGTTAAAAACTTAAGTAAAGCTCCTGTTGCATGTAGTAGTAACACGTCTGTATAGACCGTTCGACATTCTATATTTGAAATTTGACGTAAATTCCATATTAGTTTTGTACACAACTACATGCAAGAGGAGCTTTACTTAAGTTTTTTACCTATACGTGCGTACGGTCAAGGACTTTAATTGTTGACCCACTATGGAACCCTGTCGCGTTTAACGTTAATCATTAATTTTAGCGTAATCTCTTTAAAGTGGATTGACGCTGTCATTATGACAGGGTTCCATAGTGGCTTAACAATTAAAGTCCTTGACTGTACATAAGCCTTATGTAGTCAGACATAACTCAAAGCAAAATGACATAGCTCTTTATTTATAAAGGAAATAGTCATAAATCGTATATTGTCGATATGCTCCACTGGAATCACTTCACAAAAAAGTCTCTGACATTATTACATTAAAAATATGTACAGTCTTCACAATTTTGCTTACTCTAAGTTATTTTATTAGGAGTCTGTGTCTATAGTGTCCCTCTTGTATCATTTCGTTGATCATTTAGGTCCTTTAGGAATCGAAGTTTATCCGCCGAGCGGTACCTGTTAAAGTGATATACATTAAAACTTAAAACAAAACTAGAGCGATATTGGTCATTTAAAAAAAATTACGGCTTTATTCTGCTCGCTAAATCCATATTGCATTTGACATGTTATCGTATTGTCATCATTAGGATTGCTTGTAAATACTTGATAGTCATGGAAACTGTTAAAAACAATCCGATAACATGATATAAGCAATATGGTTTTCGTAGTAGAATATGGTTTTATCCAGCTCCTTCATTCGGCTGGCAATCGCTTTCATACTGACGACAGTATGCGTCACATACAATTGCCGACAAATATTAAATAACTACTCTACTATTAAGTAGTACACTGTATAGGGTAGTTCTCAAAATAAATACAAGCCAACAAAACTTTGTCCACACAAACACACACACACACGTCCACAAAATACGTAAAAATATTAATTTTATTGTTTTTTTTTTAATCTAAAAATATTATGCTCGTTGACAATATTAAACTGTGCCGAAATCGTTAAGTATATCCATACAAATATCCATACAGGCAATCAACACAGTGTGACACTTCAAAAGAGTTGCCGTTTTGACCGTTGACTGACTTTGTCAACATCCCTATTTGTATTATTTGAAGAGTTTATACAACTTGCACGCCTATTTGCCAGTTCTGAAACGGTTAGTTGTTCGAACTGTTAATTGACGAACTGGCTTTTGTTATATGATAGAACACTTTACTGGTTTCCGAACGTACGTAATAGTATCCATCCATTTACAGAACATCGACTTGAAGCGGTAGTGTCATATTCACACTTGCGTTCGGACTACAAAACGTGAAGTTTAGAGAATTTAGACGCCTGGCATTGGTTTTTACTAAAGATTTAAATAACATTTGAAAAGATGACAGATTTCAGAACTTGCGGGTACACAGAAATGGGCCTGTTTCCTATTACGAACTCTACTAAATAATATTTAGTTGGAAAGTAAATTTTAATAAACATTCTCGCGAAACATGACTAACCCAACTAAATCTTGTAGGTACGAGTGAGATTATGTGAGTTGAGAAACTGTTAATTTCTATAAGTTCTCCGTAGGGTTTACCTAAGAATTTAGAACTCGTGTTGCAAAACAAACAGTAACTTATTGGAAGTTTCTGCTTTCAGAACTACAGCTTTAACTTTTAATGGTAACGTATGGCCCAATTAAAGTTGGCTTGTAAGACTAATACAATTTACGTTGTTAAGTCTGAAAGGTTGGATAGTCGAACTTTTAAATTAAACACCAAGCGTTTACCTCTAAAGTAAATATCTCTTATGACTCTGATCACTGGAGTTTTATTTATTTATCATCGCACCTTCAAAACAATAGTGACGTAACTGAGAAATTTTAGTTTTCGAGTTAGGTCTCTATAATAATAAAATTATGACTTGAAGTTTAAAAGCAGAAATTTTGAATTAGGTCACTGTTGTTCTGAAGGTGCGATATGTACCCCTACTCACAAAAGCTATGATCGGAAATCAAAATTTATACAAATTTGTTGTTAGTGGTTAGAAGAAAAGAAAACGAATTAGTCTTCGTTTTTGAACTAACAGCAGTAGTAGACCTCGATATTTTTTATACAATTTAGTTCGTACATTTTGCTATTAATGTAGATTTTAGATGTATATATCTGAACATTTCTACTACTTACTTGGATCGTTTTTTTCTTCTTACAGTGTCAACTGGAGTGGCTTCCACGCATAACACTATCAATTTTGAGCTGCAGGAATACCTAAAGAAGAAAAAATACATTATATTTCAACAAAGCCACGCATTTATACAGAATATAACGATTGAGAAGTATGTTTTATTTACTTTTCCTAGAGAAAACACTTTAAAAAGAGAGTCACTTATTGGGAAATGTTTTTTTAAGAACATAATTGTACAGGTCTTTCGGAGCCCAACATGCTTCCTGAAATACACTTTTGCTTTTGAAAAAAGAGTAAGGAAATTATTTAAGACATGCTTACTCGCATATTTCCCGTGTCATAGAATTCCTATTCCTAATATTATCAATGTTTCACGGTGGTTACAAATATAAATTTTCCACCTGGTCCTATCAGAGAGAAGAAATGAAAGCGTCAAAAGATACAGCCCTTCGCTGAAGTCTTATCGGTAAATACGGTGACAGGACATTTGGGGGAAACGAGAAATTGAAGCGGAATGCTGCATGAGTTGAAAATGATTAGCTTGTATTCACTGAAGGCTTTTTCGCAAGAGTGTAACAGAACAAGAATAATTTCTATAATTTTTTGGTTGATAAGTTTAAAACACAGTTTAAGAAAAAAGACGTATGATAATCTGAGTCTTCATTCCGTATCCGACGTCGAGGTCATGAAGTATCCGAAATCAAAGTAAATGTTTTTAGACATTAGGACCTTCTGTCTAGTCCTAGCGGGCATGATTAAATGCAAACTTACAGTCTTAAGAGAAAATTGCCAATTACTCCACCGGCAAGAGGGTAGCTGCTGCATACTCACGATTAAAACAATGATAAACAAAGTATTTTCATACGGGTTGGCAGTTTCCTGACTTTGGATCTCTAAAAGTATTTAATATGCGCGTTTATTCCCAGAAGAGTAGAAATTTAAAATATAAGACTCTGAACGTACAAGGCTAAAATGTGTTTTGTGCGCTCTGACGGGACTACTTAAACTCGCCGGTGTGGCGCGTTCACTCGTTCACTCGTTCGACCGACCGAGCGCCGTTTTTAAGAAAATAACGCCCCGAATCTCAAAAAGTAATAATACAGGTATGGTATGGAACGTTATTTTTTACCCAATATTTTGAATCTAGCATATTTGGTATCTGATACAGAGTGTAATTTGTTATTTTGGAATGCGCCTTCAGGCAGGCATTCCACTGAAGATTTGATAGTTTGTTATTAAAAAAACAGACAACAATTTCTGACAAATAAAATCCGGCACTAACATATTTATCGAATACAGGCTAATATATCGTATATCTATTTGGCCTCCTTTGTTCCAAGCTGATATTAAGTATATTCCCAAACCTTCCAGCAAGTAGACAGTAATATGAATTTCCAGTCAGTTTATTGAGACAACATTACGGTAATGAATCGATGCGATGCGTCCTCAGAGAATGGCGGATTCTGGGAAATTGATAACCTATCCTTGATTCACCCATTATTTCTCGTTCGTTTGAAAATTGAAAATTAATATTGAAGAATGAAATGTTTTGATTTAAAGAATATTTTAATGCGAAATTGTATCGATGATTTTATGCTCTGATTCACTTGATTGGAATATTGGTTATGTAAAAAAGTTAGACAATACATACATACATAAAATCATGACTTCATTCCCAGAGTGGGGTAGGCAGAGCTAAAGAATTACCAACAACACAAAAAATCTGTAATTTTAGCGTTTACAAATTTCTAAAATTTGACGCGTAATTTAGCTGCCGCAAAATACATACATTTGAGTATTAATAGTTATAAAAAACAAAAATCATTTCTTATTTTATGTATTCTTTATACGTAAAAAGATTCGCCCATATTTACTTTTGCAATAGGAACTACGTAATTTTGCAAAACTTCATATTTTTATGGAAATTTCCGTATAAAAATAATAATAATAAGATCTTACGTCTCCTGGTCTAGAAGCTTGTTTGAGCGAAGAGACGAAGCTAACCCAAATTTGTCTGGGCTACTGCTGTGCCACGCGTCGCAGTACGCGTCCATTGCGGGCTCGCCATTGGTGTTGGCGCCATGCCACACAGCTTTGGTTGGCCTGCGGGTAATGGAAAGCAAAAATAGAAAAGGGTAAAAGGTGTGATAAATTATAAATATAAAGTAAAAGTAAACTAACCAGTCAAAGACAGAAAGTCTAATATCAACCTAAAAGTAGCACAGCATGCAAAGGTATTGCATTATACAGCGAAATAGAATTTCCATAATAAATGGGCCATTATAACCCAAGAGTCAAATAGTTAACGTATAACTTCGCAGAATTAAGGTAAAGGCCTACGAGACCGATTAAGCCTAAATTTAGCCAAATAAGTTAGCCTGGCAACTGCCACCACTTTGTGGAATGCAATAAACGTTTGAGTATTTGAGCATTTATTAGTATTGCGCTAAAACCGTTTACGTTTCCATTTAAAAAATTATATTGCTTTTCTATCCAAAAAATATTTTCTTGGGAAACGTACATACATTATTTTTCAATATATTCAAAAGTCGTAAAAATCGGACTAAGTTTAAAAGGAGAGAAACGTCACCGAATTTTGTATAGAAAATTTAAGCTTTTTAATCTCTTGAATAAATAATAATAAATAATTTAATAAAAAGAAATAACTTCCAAATCAATAATTGTATTTGTGCAAAAAAACTTACCAGCCCGGATCCATGAGTACGTTCTTCCCACTGAAGCTGTAGATCTTAGGCGCGTGCGCAAACAATGCGCCGGAGCCGTCGAACATCTCCCCCCAGGAGTTGAACAGCACGTCTCCTCGCGTGTTCACCACTGGGATCCCGCGATCCACCCAGCTCACTATTGAGTCCATAGTCTGGACTCTAGAGAGAAACAAGTTAATAAATGAGTGTATTTGGGTAAAACTTGTGCTGCCGACTGTACTTTAGTGTACCGTCGGCCAAGAAACTGTTCTGCCAGTTGTGACAAAAGTTTCTGTGTGATCTAATTATCGCTAAGTTTGATACTTGTCACAGTTATAATAATATTGCAACGGAAGATCGAACTTGTTGTATCATGACGTCGGGAACACTTTGAGAGGCTTAGCATACTTACTGTCCCTTTCCTCTATATCCTAGTATTACTTACGAGCGTAGTAAAGCATCCAGATAGGTATGAAACTGACAAAGACAGAGAGGCAAGATACTTGACACGTAGGAAAGACATGCTTGTGTTGATTGCGCCCAAACTGAGAGTGGTACATCACAGTGTGCGTTATCAAGCGGTGAGAATGTTTAATAGCCTGCCTAGTGACTTAAAAAGCATACTGAGTCCTTCTATTTTTAAAAGCCACTATTTAAGGAACTATTTGCTAGAGAAATGCTTCTATGATGTAGACGAGTTTGTGAATGAGTTATAAAATAAAGTTAACTTAATTAGGGTTTGTAAGTATTATCAAATATTTATTTATTTATTTTATTCATGTGCATGTTGTAAAAATGTAATTTTAGTTTAAGTTTTTATTTTAACTTTAAGTGTAATATTTCCGACACAAAATGTATTTGTTAATGGAATAAATAAATATGAAATAAATATGAAAACGAACTTCAACCGTAGGGTGGTAGACCACATTTTAGGCCGACTGTACACTCGTCATCTGTTTATCAAGACGAAACTAACGAAACCCAATCGGTCTACGTTAATTGACAACTGGAACTTTTTTTTAAAGGTGTTGTGACAAAAAACAAGCATTTAGTGACGTGCCGTTGCCATTTTCCCAAATCCGGCAATATTGCCAAGGCCTTTTTAACGATTCCCACTACGAGCAATATTGACGGCAATATTCTCACGCTGGGCAATATTCCCGGGCACGGCCCATCACTTGAGGTTTATCTTATAAGGAGTCTCGAAAACCGGGAAGTTGTTCCAAAATGACTTTCAAACAACAACAATACAAATGAAGCAAGTTAAGCGAAAGTTTGTAAAATGATATTGTCGACCGTTATAAATATATATATTACGATGCGTTTATCTTAGTAGGATGTCTAGTATTAAAAAAAAAAGACGTTTATTTAGTACTAAATCGGCCGTATTTTTAAAAGTCAAACGTCAAAAAATTTACCTATTGTACGAACATAGTTTACTTAGATGACATTAGGCTTTATTTATGTATTGTTTTCTTTAAATCGAAATAACAACAACACTTTGATTGAAAAGTACACGAGTTTTAGTTTCTATTTTGTATTGCTTTAATTATTTTACGATACCTTTATAACTGGAATTAACATTGAATCAGTTTACTTTAAAGGAGATAGGGCAAAAATGTATGGACGCTGGCCTAGAAACCAATAACAATAAGCACTATGTCATCGGATATACATTTTAATTCTACAACGATTTTGTGTAGCGGGAAACTTCAAATAACTGTGATTTTTAATTTAAATCTGGAACATCGGGACGCCTACATAGACGACTTTAGCATAATTACTTTGAAATATCGCCGTTTTTGCATGGCGATGTCTTATTTCACACAAAGATTTCGAACTATCTGCCATAGTAATCGTTTTAGAACTTAGAATTACCTACCCGGTGACATATCGCTTGTCCTCATTGGTCATATAAGCCAATTTGCCCACCCTCCTTTGATTACGAAAAACTTATAAATAAACCTTATTGTATATAAACCTTGCATTCAATAATTATATTAAGAAACATTTTCTGGGTAAGCGTCCGCAGTAAATGGGTAATTTCCAACAAAAAAAAAAAAACGACTTCCATCAAAATGGTCGGTGCAACAATTAACGGCTGATACCGAAAGCTTTTAACTCCTGACGTCGATGTTGAACCCGGAAGTGTATTAGTTCTACCGAGCACTTACGCGCGAGCTTTCGATAATAAAGTTAAATTAAGTACTTTAGAGATTCTATTAGGTCTGCAGATAAAAAAAGTCTTCATTCGTTTGATTTTATTTTACCCAGCTATGGTTGTTCCAATGTTCCCAGATGCATAAAAAGGTTGGTTTGGGCATTATTTAAACACTTTTTTTGTGTTTATCTTCCATTGGAGATAAAATTCCTTCAGTTACATTATTCTCTTAACCAAGTCGACTTTTAATTTACTGTAAGAAGTGTTAAAGGTCGTAATAAGACTGATCTTAACGCATTCACTGCCACCGACGCATATATGCGTCACCGTGACTTCCACCGAGTGCCCTCAACGCATATGTGCGTTCTTACAGTAGGCAAGCTCCGTATAAAACAAAAGATGTGGCACCTGGCGAAAGTTCAAAAAACAGTACTGGCAGTGAATGCGTTAAGCGAGATTGATACGTTAGAAATATCAGTTTTCTATCACTCGATGTTTACCCGCGTGGTTGCCGCTGGGCTAGAATAGTGCCACTCTATGTCTTCCCGTGGAAATCGTAAGAGGCGACTAAGGGAATAAAGGCTTGTATTGTTAGGCGATGGGCTTGCATACACTGGTAAATATTTTAGCCTGATTGTGCCAAATGTGGTTAAAGAATTAACAACAAGTTTTTAGAGTTGTTGGTAATTCTGTAGCTCTGCCTACCCCACTCTGGGAATGAAGGCCTGAGTGAATGTACATATGTGAGTACGTTTACTACAACGTATCTTGAGTCGGTCATCTTATTACTTAAAATCTTATTATAGCAGTCCTCAGAATCCCTACCCTACCCTAACCTAACCTAACCTAACCTAACCTATCCTACCTACCCGGAGGTTGAAAAAATATGGTATGTATAGTTAAAACTCTACCTACTAATTCCTTTACACTTTTACATTTACGATTTTGGAGCTTTAAAACTACTTCATAATATAATCTGTATTTACACCGATTAAATAACTAAGCATTAAACTACTAGGAGGTCAGAGCTAAGAGGAGTAATCTGTTATTCCAACGGGCTTAACAGCGGCAGGCCACAATGTTTCGTGAAATTCACATTATTCAATATTTCCTTTTACAGTAGTCTGCGTATCTGAGCTGAAATCGCAACTCGAATTGATATGAATTTATTGAAGTGTTCAACCGTTATCAATACGCGATTCTGTTAATAAATAAAAAAGTTTTTTTAAATGTAATTTTTTTTATTAAGAAGTAAATAAGAAAATAAGAAATAAGAAATAAGAAGTATTTATTGTCACCCAAAACCAGTAAAAATACAAACAAAATTTTATAAAAAAAAAGGGAAAGAAGAAAAAAGAAGTAGGTACTTACCTAATTTGAGATTAAGCAATTAGAGAGCCCGTTTTTACTACACTACATTCAAGCAATAACTCTCCCAGATGATTTAGAAGAGGTTTAAAAAAACTATTTTGAAGAATAGGGGTAGAAAGAGGTGATCCAAATTTAAGCCGCTAGGACAAGCCAGGTTAAGGAACTACTAAATACTTTTAATAATATAAGTGATATTAATTAATATTAATATAAGTTTAAGGTCCTGTCCTCTCGGCTCATAGAATCCTCCGGAGATCCTAGAGCTGGTGCTTATCTCTCCCAAAGGATTGGGCTAGCTATCCAGAGAGGTAATGCAGCCAGTGTCATGGGGATCATGCCGCGAGCGGACCTGCTAGAGGGGGTGTTTTTTTATAGTGGTGATTATTATTTATATCTTTAATATTTGAGTAGCTTAGTTTAATTTTAATTTAAATACGTTTTGTTTTAATTTTTAATTGTATTAATGTTGAATTCTGTACTTAGTTGGATGTAAATAAAGTAATATTAATAGTTATAAGTGATATTTAACATTTTGTTTCAGCCCTTAATAATTGTAGGTATGTGTAATAATGTTGATCCTACAGTTCAACATAAAAATAAACAAACATAGTTATATATACATCATAACATACGAACGGTGTAATAAACTATAATTTGCTGCGCATTAACTTCGTAAATGTAGTTAATGTGGTTACATTTTCTCGAATATTATCCGCTACTAGCAAATTGTTAATGACTACCTACGCTACACAATGTTAACCACTATGCAGAGTTTGTATGGACAAAGCCTTGATATGTATTACGTGTTTGGTTAGGGTTAACTCATGAACAGATCACCTGTTAAGATTATACGGAACAGTTGTGGTAAATCCGGGTTCACAGTTTACAAACCACTAATAAGCGGAATAATATCGTATTGAGCTCTGATTTAGAACAATTAAAGACACAAGTGAACATATCTTGTTTTGAGAATGTAACTAGTTAAAATTGGTTTAGTCACGCAGCAATAAAATTGTAACTCCGCTTATCACTTTAATAATGTTGTAAAAAATAGCTTTGAACTGCTTTATGATTGCAAAAGTCAAATGCGCTTGGACCGCACTCGGAAAATTAAATATAAACCTCCCCTGTAACTGACTAACAGATAGACAGCATACTGCCTAAATCGTTGAATCCAGATACTTGAAATTTGGAAGATACCGTTTTTGGGTACAGTAGAAGTGCACAAAAAAGAACTTTCGACTCCCAACGGGAAGAAATAGGAGGAGCAGCAGGAATCTAATTTAAACCTCGTAAGGCCTTGTTTGTAATAGGCTGTACATAATCAAGGCAATTTGAACTGTGTTGCAATACGAATAAGGTTTATTTTCCTATGTTCATAAACTGAAAATGTACTTGTAACGAAATTGTACTTTATTGCTTTGATGGTAGATTCAAAGTCCCACTTTATATAAACGAAGACAAAACGCAGCCAAATCTCTTTCTCTACTCGTATATTGCGTTGCAGGTCAAAATCATCGTACGGTTTGCGATGAACTCTGCTTTGATGAAACGCTATTTTAAAAAAGTTAATTGGAAGCTGAAATAGATGGAACCTTCCTAAATAACATAAAATAGTATAGTTGTTGTTCCTTCCTTTCCATGTTCCTTCGTTTTTTCTATCCTAATCCTAACCTAAGATACCATGAGATACCTAAGTACCCAGGCAATTCTAGTTTCTTCTGTATTGGTCACATTGCAGTAAATGACATTTAGGTATTTACATAAATACTGTATAAGGTTGAGTAATATTTTCCAAATCATCATTTTACAAACTTTCATTAAATATCGTAAATAAGTTCTTCCCGCCGCATTATTTTTAATTTATTGCGGTCAAAAGTTTTTTGTAACTTTTTTAAAGCCCAAGTAACGTATGTAATATGTAATGGTACGCACAAATACAATGGCGAAATGAAAGTTTGTCAAACGTACTTTTGGTCAAATGAACGGGCCCCTTATATACATTTGTATTACCTACCTGGAAGATATAAAAGCGGTAAAGGTGCCACCAAGGCCCGTCCTCTGGCCTTGTCTGGAGCATTCATAGTTGGTGCCCCGCACGCCGTGCATGTCTCCAGTATGTGGCTCGTTGAGAGCTGCCAGCCGCAACTAAAGTATTAAAAAAAACGTATTAGGAAAAAAAGGCTGAACCAGCGGGTCACTTGCTGGAAAGTTATTTCCAACATACAAATTAGGCGTAAATAGAAAAAAAACGTGTTTATAGCTTCTTGTGCAGGGTTTGTCAGAATAGATACGATCATCTTACTAATTGACCTACCGTTATGAAACAGTATTCTCTTGTTCTGGTATTCTGGGTTAAATAACTGGTATATATTTTATCCTGGGTTAGCAATTCGTTTGCAATTCTTAGATTGCCTAATGTCAGAGACTACTTACCATTTGTTATAGCAGCTATAAAAATACACTCAATAAAAATTTCAACTGTCTACCTATTATGGTTCATAAGATACAGCCCGCGCTGACAGATGGACAGACAGGCTTAGTAATGGGATCTCGTTGGCTCCTTTGGGTACGCAACCCTTAAAACCATCAGCTTTCAGCAGAATCACCAAAAACAGTAATTAAAAAACTTGACTTACCACAGGTCCTTCTCCCGCGGGGTTCTTATGATGCACTAAGCTAGAAGTTTCTAGAATGTTCTGTACGGGTCCTCTGGTTGGTCCGTTCGTAGCTGGGGCCCTAACCGCTAGGAGGGAGCCCATCTGGCAGAGCAAAATAATTATAAATGAACAAGAATTATTGAAATATAGTAAGTCTTCTTTGTTAAGGAACAATGTGTTTATTATGTTTAAGACACACTGAGTCATATTGTACATACTCGTACATACATACGTACCTTCACGCCTGTCTCCCGATGGGGTAGGCAGAGCCTATGGAATGCCAGGTATACCAGTCTAAACATACATAAGCTTAGTCATAATATTGTGTCTTATGCGATTTCCGCCGCGCGGCGTTTAAATGGCAATTCGGCTAGGCCGCAAGTGACTAAAGTCGCAAACTCCAAAATAGAGTAGTATCCGACTTAAGCCGCGCGGCGACCATGCAGGAGGCTGGTGACTAAAATTGGCCGTGCAAATGCGCAGTCGCAAGCAGTAGTAGCATTAGCTTGCTGCAATATGAACCACCTGTCACCTGCAATTTTTATCGACCTGTGTAAATGAGGTGGTGGCTCGATTTTTTACAAGCGATGTGGTTAGTGACAAGCCGCACACGCACGCAGTTATAGTCACCCGTGTGAAGCCCGCATAGGTAATATAAAAAACGAGTAATAAAATAAAAATAAACCTGAGTGACAAAAATCTGAGTGAGGCAGAAAAAGTAAGAAAATTTAAATCACGACTTGCAATAAAAATGAATAGTCTCGTTAAAAGTGGTATAGAAAAAAAAAAGACTGGATTTTTTTTTATCTACTCAGTGAAATCTAGTTGCTTTGACATGCAATCGTATTATATTTAACTCAGCCGCATTTTTTTTTTTAGTATAACAGAGCCCTAGGTAACGTAAAATTTTGGAGAAGTACGAGTATAAATATAATTATTCTTATAAAATTTATAGGGCTACTAATGAAAGTAATTGGGTTACTTTCAAGGTATTTTAATCGCTTTAGGTATCAAATTAGCGATTATGAGATGCTCACTGGAACAATATTCCATTATAAAGTAAAAATAAACACAGCACGCTGAAAATCACTCATCATACATAATAACACTCTAAAACCTTTGTCTGAAAGTGTAATTAGAGTAGCGAAAATGTTTCACGTGTCACAGCGTAAAACAACCCCTCTTCCCAATTATGCGACCACAAGCTTTAATTAACTATTTATTGTAACCACTCTAACCACTTTGCCGTATTAACCAGTAGTAAATAGATTTAAAAAGGAAACTAAATTACTATGCGTGTGTGTGAAAAGCACGCGAGGTTGTAGCTGAAAGCAGATACGTTATTATGAAATAAGTATGTTTACAAAAGGAGAAAGGGGAACTTAATGAACCTACCTACCTAGTAACTAGAGAAATGTGATTAAATATAGGTAAGGTTATAATAAAACGGTACACTATACTTCAAAACAGTAAACAGTAAAAAATATAATGAGGCATTACAAGAATCCGCTTTTGAAAATTCTACCCTAAAATAGTACATTATTGCCTAGGCATGGAAGTAGGCAATTGCGGGCCGAGTATTGTTTCTCGCAAGCTCGTCCGTTTAAAAATACGAAGCCCGCAATTGCTGTTCCTGCCGAGGCAAATATAGTGCTTTTCTCAAAAATCGCAAGATTTTTTTTGTGTTGGAGTAAAATTTTCATCGCTTGAACTCATTTTTTTAATTGCATACAAACAAACTTCATGTGAAAAAACTATCACTCTTTACCGCCTTTTTGTTTATGACAAGGAGAATCGCAAGCTTTGTTTTTTAAAAAAACATAAGCTATTCCAGACACAGATAAAAAAGTTATGTTTCGAATAAAATTTGGATGTATAAGACTTGTGCCCTCATTTTATTATGGGCTTTTTCACTTTTTAAAAAGTTACAAGCTAGATAGTAATGGAATTCGTACCTATGCAACATTGCGGGCTTGTGTAGCGAGCACGCAATTTTTTTTTTTAATTTGATATCTGTCAGTAAACTATGTCCTTCGCTTCTCAATATGTAGATAGTAATGTCAACATTTCCAGACATTTTTGAGAAAAATCTATTCTACACATTATCCCATTCTGTTTCAATACCGTTATCATTATTGCTCACGTTACGGCAACTCCTTATGTACTTGACCGTAAGAGTCATATACGTTATGCGATTTCGATATCCAAGCAAGGTAGGCCGGTATAAACCAAAGTATAATTAAGTCTCTGTAACTAATGATGATGTTCATGATGACTTTGCGTTAACACCTACGTTGGTAGTGTTAGTGTAGTGCCAATGCTGCTATTAATGAATTGATAAACACTGTTTAATATTCCTTTTTAAATTTATATTAAGACTAGCGACCCGCTCCCCGCTTTGCTTCGGTTTATGTGAATTTACTGCAACTCCCGTACATAAACTTGTATCTTCCTCTTGAATCACTCTATCTATTGCTGAAAATTGCATCAAAATCCGTTGCGTAAAAGATCTAAGCGAACAGACAGCGAGAGCAACTTTGTTTTAGACAATCTACTAATCTAGGCATATTACGAGGGGCGGCTGATAAGTAATCTCCTTGGTCAGAAATATATACAAAAATAATGCTGGCTGGTATGGATTTATATTCGTTTGTTATTCTATTTTCAAAATGTATTACATTCATTTGTTTATTGCATCACGTTTATTTGTCTCCTACAATTGTTTCAAACATGTCGGTAGAAAAAGTGAAAATGGATAAAATCGAGCAGCGTGCGGTGATTAAGTTTTTGACTAAAGAAGGGAATACGCCTTCGGAGATCAGACAGCGTATGTTACGTGTGTTTGGCAGTTTGTGTTCTTCCGAATTTGTTATAAAGTTTTGGTCAAAGCAGTTTAAGTTAGGTCGTGAGAGTCTGGAAGATGATCCTCGTAGCGGAAGACCAGTTTCGGCCGTCACCGATGAAAATGTAGCCAGGGTGAAAAAAATTATATTAGAGGACCGACGAGTGAAGCAGTGGGAGATAGCTAGAGATGTGGGCGTCAGTAAAGAGCGAGTCAATGAAATAATTCATGAGCATTTGAACATGTCCAAGGTTAGTGCACGTTGGGTCCCCAGAATGTTGACTGCATTTGACATGGAGAGGCGTGTCAAATGTTGCGAAGAGTTTTTGGAGATGAGTCGAGGGAAAGAGGAAGAAATAATTTCTAGAATTGTAACATGTGATGAGACTTGGATTCGACAATGGGACCCGGAAAGTAAGCAAGAGTCGTTACAGTGGAAATTTAAGGATGAGAAGCCGCCTCGGAAATTCAAGGTCTGTCCATCGGCAGGTAAACTTATGGCTACAATCTTTTGGGACACAGAAGGGATTTTGCCCATAGATTATTTACCGAAGAAAACTACAATGAATGCTGATTATTACTCAATCTTACTATACCAACTAAGAGAGACAATAAAAGAAAAACGGCGAGGTAAACTAAACAAAGGTATTCTGATTTTGCACGATAACGCACCAGTGCATACCGCCCGCACAACGAAGCTAGCAATTAAAGACAATGGCTTCGAAACCATTGACCACCCCCCTTATAGTCCAGATTTAGCCCCCTGTGACTATTTTCTGTTTAGACTTCTCAAGAAAGACCTCAGGGGACGAAGGTTTATGACCGATGACGAAATGAAGGCTGCGGTTACTGACTTTTTTGACGACAAACCGAAAGATTTTTTTTTTAATGGTTTAAATTCAATATTTGAAAAATTTAATAAGTGCATTTTACTAGCAGGGGACTATATAGAAAAATAAAAAAAAATTTGCCACGACAGTCTTTTGTTTCATTGTTAGGTAGATTACTTTTCAGCCGCCCCTCGTACACCAATCTGTACAACCTTTGTGCCATGCGATGAAAATAAACAAATGAAAATTAATATGAATAAACAGATGCTCTATTAGATGACTACGAGTATGACCATTGTCAAATGTGTTGAGGGAGATGTCATAGAAATTTGTCGAAAATGTGTTGTTGTAGAATAATTACCGCTACGTATTGCCATCCATTGTTGACCCGTACGAGCAGTGCCTGCTCCTGTATCACGTAAGCCAACGTTCCTAATTGGCTGCTCCTACCTAACTGTGAACAAACAAGAGACATCAAACACTATAGCGATTAGGTCAGTGGAATTAGCTACGAAAAATATGTAAAGTATTAGTTTGTACCTTTTTCACAAGTGCCACAAAGTTGTTACACATAAATAAATAAATACCAGGGGACAAATGTCACACCAATTAACTTAGTCTCAAAGATCTAGGCTTGTACTATGGGTACTAGACAATTGATATAAATACTTATATAGAGAAAATACATACATAGAAAACATCTATGACTCAGAAACCAATATTCGCGCTCATTACACAAATATCCAGGATTTGAACCCCGCTAGCTTCGTAGGCAGGGTCACTACCAACTAGGCCAACTAGGTCGTAGAATTGATAATCTCAAAGTATCTTAGTTTTCGAGTTAACACAACATAACACTTGCATTAGCGTAATTGCGATCTTAACAATGATATTACATATAAAACTTAAGTACCAATTTCACCATACGATGTTTACCACTTAACAGACGATTAGAGCGTTAACTGCTGTCAAAATGTAAGAACTAACAGTCGATTAACATTGATTAAATTTAACATCGTATGGTGAAATTGGTACTAAGTTTTGTATGACGTAATCTCATGTTCAACATTATTTGAACCATAACGATGGCATTCATTCTAGTAGAGCAAAATGTTTCAGATTCGGTACGTTTATTGATAGGTAAAGCGAAACAAAGCCCAGTTTTTTTATTATAAATCCGTATCCGTACTCGTAGTATTTCGATTGATTCTCGAGACTTTTTTGAATCAATCACTAAGTCCGAAAATGTCGTGTTGAATGTTTATTTTTACCATTTAGAAGTCATACTACAAGTCAGTCTACTCTGAATCATAATACAAACATCACAAATGATTACCTATTACTTTATACATAGTTTCAAATACAAACGGTTTGCTTCCGGGTGAAATATTTCAGATATTACATTTGCTGTATTTCGCTTAACCTATTTTCTTTAAAACCATGTTTGTATATTTCAAATTATAAAAGTGATTGATCATATTTATAAGTACTTACTCTTAGCAAGGATTCCGTTGTCTTAAATATAATAGTTCCTACTATAGTTCGTCCATCTTCATCATCCTCAAACTCCGCGTCCGCTCCCGAAGGATCCAAAGCGTCCCGAAGGCCTGCACCGAGATAGAATATATTTCCCTGAACTAAACTCGTAAATATACCCATACGATACCGATATTATATTCCATTTTATAGTTTTATTTTATTCGAAAGTAGAGAAAAGTTTACGCGGAAAAGGTAGCTGAAGATAAAATTTTGCCAATGTTTACAGCATACTATATTTGCTGTGTAACTTTGGCTATCGTGAACTTAGAGTGGAACATTTTAAATTTATTGATAATCTCTTTGTATCCCACAAAAACACTTGAGTTATAGAATTAACTTACCGTAAGTTTCTGGTCGGTATTGTACCATGTGACTTCGAAGAATATGTACAGGGTCTCGGGGCTTTCCTGTGGTAAGTAATATAAAGTATATTATACATTAAAATATATAATAAATAATTTATTTGAATAAATAAAAAGTATAACGTAAGGTTCATCTAGTCTCCTAAAAAAACCTGTCGCCGGATCGGAATTGTATTGTAGGTAGGTATTATACTTAGGTAGTCAATAATAAGGCAACAATGATAATGTGATAATTATAAACGACGAATCAGTTAGATTGCACCAAAGTTAACTTTACTTGCAAGAAAGATTACAAGATCCTCGTAAGGCCCAGTGTGCAATAGGTAGTACATAATCAAGGCAATTTAATTTGAACTGTGTTGCTATAAGAATAAGGTTTATTTTCCTATGTTCATAAACTGAAAATGGCATTATCGGTCAATCGTAATTGAACTTTATTGCCTTGTTGTTAGGTTCAAAGTCCCACTGACAAAAAACTCCCTGTTTTTAGTATGGTGGGCCTTACGAGGATATGACAAATCAAGTAAGAACTATGAAAAACAAGGTCTTTGAAAAAAACGCTTGTTAAATGTTGTTCAATTGAACTTCACGTTACGACTTGACCGGCTAAAAGGACTAAAACACCAAAATTATCAATTTATTTAATGCTCTCATTCTACTTAATTTAATTTCCAAGCTCTGGAAGCCGTCAATGCACTAGGCTACAAATAAATCACTAGTAACATGGTTTCGTATTCGTAGTAATCCGCCGTAATGCCGCTCTCACCAGTAACGATCCACGATAGAGAGGGGCAATTATCAAATTGTCGATAAATTTCCCGCTTAGTCCGACAGATCTTATTGAGAGATGGGTTTTTAATTCCAAGTCTTATGATTACCATAATTTGATGATACAGCTGTTTTTTAAAATAACTGGTCTAACTACTATCAGTCTTAACAAGTAAAAAAAACATTCATGTCATTTGTTATTTAAATTATTAATGTGCGCTTTTAATAGTTGCTTGTTTTTTGTCTATATTGTTATGTTCTTAACTTATCTTTTTATTACGTCCAGTACATAAATGTTTTTTTTTTATTATTTTCCAATAATTACGTATATATAATTATGTCGAAATCATTGTAATTCAACGTTCAAAATTTGATATGAAAATAATATTTAATTGATGGAAGTTTTCAAAAGAATGAGAATAATCACTGAGATCTGTAAAAAACGATTTTTTTTTACACAACAAAAAATATGCAACACAATAATATGATAATAGTGATAGTGGCTACGATTCATTCAATCTCTATCGCAGTTATCGCCCCCGCTACTTACCTGTGCCTGGCTCCCGGCGATTAATCCCAGGGCTATCGGTCAACATGTCAGGCGGCAGTTCGTTCGGATACGGCCCGCCCGCCGGCCCTGGCGGTCCCGGGGGCCCCGGTGGCCCCGGTACCGGGATATACTTGGTGTTAGGCACCGGAGCGGCCACAGGCCCCGGGGGGCCCCTAGGACCCTCCTTACCCGGAGCGCCAGGAGTCCCGTCGTAACCCCGATCACCTTTTTCACCTTTAATCTGAAACAAATCGGTTAGCGTTATTCTTTTGTTTTTCGATTCGTGCGCCTGTATCGTTACGATGTATTACCTTGCTAAGGTCGAGCGGGTTGAGGCCAGGGTCGCCTTTTTCACCCTTCTGTCCTTGTGGACCCGGCTGCCCCACCGCACCTGGTGGCCCCTGCAAGGATTAGACCCGTCTCAGCTGACACTAATTTATAGTGACGTTACGTTACCTAACATGTTACGTGTACCTTCCCGCAATTACGCAACTTAATTACTAAACAGTTGGATAATTAAGACAAGTTTATCAAAAAGTTGTACGTTTGGAACTGGAAGTTTTGTAACGATTAATTTGGGTAAAATGTCTAAAATATTCGGTGCGGAAACACGAAAATAATGAAAACGAAATAGCTTTTTAATTGAATCACATGTTGCCGTTAAGCTCGGATTAATGTGTGGTTGGAGTATTTGTTGGAAGTTGGAATTTATTTGGTACAGTGAAACATTGTTAAAGCTGATAATATTTGTTTTGAATAAAATATGGCTCCAAATGTCACGTCTGAATCAATATAAGACCTATTCAGAACAATTATAGTCACCTTGTTACCTATTAACAAACAAATAATAAAAGCGAATGAACTTTGACTTCAGGTCGTGGCCATTAAAGAATCGTAAAAAGTAACCGGGTGGTTGCTTTCGTGGCGTGATTCAAAACGATGTTTAATACCCTTAGCCTTATGATACAATTTTAATAGCGATTTAATCTTGATAACTGTTTATTTGAATAAAATTTATGGTTCAGAATAGATCACAAAAACTTTAGTACTTGTTTGGAGATGTTACGTTTTGTCCTATGACGAGCAAAGCTTCGTAAAAAAACATATCGAAACAAAAGAACAATCAAAGCTTAAAGCACAGGTACGAGTGCTACGCTGTAGCCTGTAGCAGCATCTTCCGTACAAAATCTGCTACAAACAGTGGATCCGACTATTGGGTCGTTAGCACTGAATCTGACTGTCGTAGAGTGTCAACTTTTGTTCACACTCTATTTAGCTAATAACTTTATTTATAGGAAATGTTCTCATTTCGAGATGACTCCTAAATGGATGTTTGTTAAAAATGTACCTATTAATTAATATGAAATTCTTTTTAATAGTTAAAATGATTCTTCAAATGTTAAAGTGATATAGCGACGTCATGACAAAAGTGGGAATGGGATACTTGCACGTTCGTCATAATTATTAGTACCTACATGAAAACCAAGGATTTGAAATGTTATCTTTGCTCAAGAAATTTGGCAAGTTGATAAGAGACTTCTACTTCTTTTTTTAACATACGTAACAGTCTTTTATGTTACGATAGCACTACAATAAGGTTTATTTATAAACTTAAGATACACTTTACGTAAAACAATGATCGATCTAAATAATTCTTCAAGTATCTTCTTAATACAGATTACACAATTTAAATACACATCCAATTCCCGACCTAACGCTTGACTACCTTATCCTCTTGAAGTAAACAAACTTTGTGTCAAAATAACACAATCATCCTTAAGTTATTGTTATTCTTACAGTCCATCCGGGTAATCCGATATCGCCGGAGGTCCCGTCGGTGCCCGGCGAACCAGGCGGCCCCGGTAGGCCCGGTGGGCCTCTAGGACCCGGTGGCCCCGGGTGTCCGCGTTTACCCCGAGGCCCAGTCTCGCCCTTCTCGCCCTGTCAGGAAAATGTTAGTTGGATGTAAGAAAGTTGACCTAGTTGTACCTCGCGAAGTTTTTTGATGCGTAGTGGGTTTTGGGGCTATAATTAGGATAGGGGATTAGTGTAAGCCACTCGTGTAATAAATTGCAAAAGTTATAGTAAAGTCAGCAAATGTTATATTCGTGCTCGTAAAAATGTATATTTTTACAACACTACTCGGGTAAATCGCCAAAGATGGTCTAGATTGGCGGCATAAAATATCACCTATTGCATGCACTGGGCAACAATATTTTTGGCCTAGTGGAAACAGGCCAGCAAAAATATTTATGGTAATATAATGTGCTACTTTGTGACACTACTAATTGATCTATTTACGTATTATTGTAAAAGGTAATTATGTCTGCCTGAAATGGCATTATAGATGGACTCATACACTCTCGAGAATTTCAACTTTCTTTCAGCCCTTTACATAACCTGTCCATCTATTGCATACTTTGTTTCACTAACTTAAATAAAAAGTGTTGTGCTAATTTAAATTTCAGTCTCACTTAGAAGAAAAGAAAACACTTTATTGACCTGCTGCTAAAAAACACAACTTTATGTTTTAATATTAATCCCGGTTTTTAACTGCAATAATCTTACCTTAGTCCAAATAGAAGCCTCTTCCTTAGACAGGGCTACTGGTCCAGGAGGGCCTGCTTCTCCTCGGTCTCCTTTGGGTCCAGTGGCGCCCAGGGTACCCTGGGTGCCAGGTAGACCTGATGGTCCGATGTCGCCACGTTCACCAGGTTTTCCGTCAGTGCCGGGGAAACCTTGAGGACCTTCCATGCCTCTTGTACCTTTCTCGCCCTAGTTTTAAACAATATACACTTGAGAGTAATGAAAATGTGTTACCTATACTGTACAGTGTACGTATAATGGCCTGCAGGCCTTTCGCGTAACTCACTCGCAATCGCGATCGGCTTCAAAACAAAATAATTGGTTTCATTTTGTATGCAGACAAGCCTTCGATTTTCAAAATGAAAACGATTGTGATTGCAAGTGTGTTTACGCGAAAGGCCTGCGGGTTTTATTGATCTTACATGCATGTCATTGTTTTTTACGTAACATTTAATAAGTATCTAATAACTATATTGAAGTCGCATTTTGAGTAGTATAATGTTTTACAAAAATACGAAAAAAAACATCATTACTTTATTATTTCATCAAATAAACATCTACATTTTGGTAACATTTCTAAATCAAGAAAATAAATGAATGAATTTGTAAAAACTCGAGTTTAATTAGTCCCCAGCTAGTTTTATGTTTTGTATGACTTAATAAACATAAATGCGACCAAATGGCAAATGGAATAAATAATAAGGCTGTTTCATTAATTCAGTACAATTCTGAACTTAACAAACCCAGATTTATAAAGATATAAATCCACTAGATCAAACATTTGAAAGGTAAGTTCGAAAACTATTATTTGATAAAAACAAGCTTTATAAAACCCGCTATTAGTATAATTATTTATTTAGACCGCTTTTCCCTCAAAACGAAACCTAATTGAAAATGTGAAATCGATTGAGAAACAATAAACAGTCACTAAAACTATTTAAAACAGTATTAGTTGTTAATGTTGTCATTGAAAAGGAAACATTGTGTAAACTAAAACAGTTACCCAAAAGTAAATTACAAATAAAATGTTCGTAGAAATAATAACACGATATTTTCTATCAGGATGATAGTGGCAAAGGGTTATTATTAGAAAAAAATGCTGTCATTAATTCAGTTAGAGGTACAATAAAAGACAAACTATTAGTAACTAACTATCGTATAAAGACAATTAGCAGCCATTTTGAAACAATGTAACGTCCTTTATTTCGCCAAAACAGAGGTATTATTATGAACCGCCGAAACATGTAAAGTACCAGTCAGTGACAAAGCCAGAGCTTTATGAGTCATATATTTCTGTCTCTTCCTCACATTACAGTTTCAGGTTTTACCCGTAAACGTAACTGGTTGCTTTTTTAAACAGTTTTTTTACGACTCGTTATCATTTAACAATGTATTTGTCTGAAGTGAACAGTATTTCAAGTACGAAATTCATGAAATTTATCTGTATCTGCAACCAAGTAATTACCTTGTCCCCCCTCTCCCCCTGGTCTCCCTTCGCCCCTCGCGCGGGGGCGGCTCCGTCTCGCAGCCCTGCGAACATTACGTACCGTCATTTATATTCTGGTTATGGAAAACTCATAAAACACAACGGAAGTTATTAGTTAGATAAACTGGGGTACGTAAGGTATTGTATCGTTTCCCGAGTTATTACACTGGAGTGGAGCGGTGAGATTTCGCTTTTGAAATAATAGCAATTGTGGTGTCTGTTGCTTAGGGAATACAGGATATTGATACATATGCATGCATGTACCTAGAAATTCCTCGTCTATACATTAAATATTTTGCGTAACTATGTAGGAACAAAGTATACGCATAGGTATTCAATGTACAGACGAGGAATCTGATTGTTTACCAGTTTGATATAATGCGTCAATTTGCCGGGTTAACCTTTTCTCCGTGTCATTAGTCGTATCAAGCCGGGGAATGTACGGCTAATTTACGTATTACGTCAAACTAATAATAATAAACAATTAATTTCCTCGGCTATACTAGTAAGATACGTACCTATATATCTGGCTATATGTCGGAGAGTTTTCCAATGCGGTTATATTTTTTTTTAAATATATTTGAATTTGAGATGATATGTGTAAAATTACACATTTACCCTCTTATTCTTATACGCACAGTAACTAAACTGCACTTCTAGTATTGTTTGTCCTTATCTTTCATTGTGACATTTGAATTTGACAGAAAGAAACTATGCATACTTGAACTAAAATATGTTTATTTTACGTTATGAATAAGGACCAGCTAGCATATATAATAAAACTTTTAATTCTGGAAAAATCTTTTTTGCCTGTGTGTTATTGTTGTGAATAAATGTTTTTCTTTCTTTCTTTCAAATAACTTCTAAACCAATGGAGTTGAAGGCAAAAGCAAGTTATGTTATAATTTTCTGTTATCTAAACTTAAAAACAAATAAAACTTCATCAGTCATTATAAAACGACAGTGTTCTTGAAAACACATAGCAAAAAAATGCTTGTCTTTTTTCGGGCCAGAACGCGTCTTTACAAATGCATAGACCCGATGAATACCAATCGGATTTGGTCCCCCAGGCACCTTTGCTAAAAAGGGAAACCTCTATTTGCTTAGATGCTCCAACAAGCATATTCATACAAAATATCTTTTTGCTTTCGCTTGAAAACGCAGTGTTTTGGTGAAAATTTTCACCGAATCGTTTTGATATTTGTTTGGTTAAGTACAGTTTTTTTTTTAATTTTACCTAGACTTAATACTGCTCTCCTAAGCTAGTGAGTGGTATCTCAAACAGGGAATATGCATGTTTTTTTATACCGCATTTCTCATCAAAATAATTATGAAAATACAGTAAAAGATATCATAGTTTTGGTGATATCTTAAATTTAATTAAAATTCAAATAGGGCATTTGCCTGATATTAAATTTCATATATTAATTTGGATAATTTATCAATATACCTACGTAGTATGATAATTTAATTCAAAATCAAATTTGAATATGGTACCTAATAAAATAAAAAAGTTATAGCCTTTTAAAGTTTTTTGTATATCTCTTTCTCACGAAACGATGTTTTGCGTGTAATTCATATGGCGGTTGAGTAATATGACGTCATACTACTGTATTTTTCTCTCTGTCTAAAAGCAAGTTTTAAATATTTATATCTATCTTATTTTTAAAGATATTAAAAAACTATTTATACTGGGCTATTCGCAAGGTAAAAATACTTCAATTTAAATAGTAATAAAAAAATTGGCAAATACCCTATCGGCCAAGAAATACGGATGATTTAGCATTTTAAACTGCTAATTAGACGGCGATAAGACAGAGAAATCAGATATGCACTGTGACGTCATGTAACAGGACTGCCATATAAACTCCATGTTAAATTCTGTTTGGCTAGAAAGAGATCGGAACAAATATTTTTTCGCTTATACCTTGGTTATTTTTAAAGCTATTCAAAAAAATATTTTTCTTAACTGTTTGTTACATGAATCAGCTTTAAATGAAGCTGTGAAAAAAAAACATAAATATGTCCTATTTACTTAATGGTCAAAGCAGATTAAATCCTCTTCCTATTGCTACAGTAGTTTTATCTGATTCTAGCGAATCGCTCTCGCTTCGCTTCGGTTTAAACAATTCGGTAAAAACAAAGACCTTCACTCGAGCGAACGATCACCTTTGCTTGTTGAGAGAATCACAACCCTGTAAGTAGGGGGTCATCATTATTTTCAGGGTTCTATCTATTCGTCCCCCCTATTCTCCACTCGTTCACAACAAAATAATATAATTCACTAGAAATGCAAGAAATGTTATTGCGCTTAGCTCGTAAACCACACTCGTTGTTTGACTAGCAACAAGGTATTGAAAACTAGAAACATACCTACCTCGATAAAGCAAGTGGCGGTAGCACGCGATGAAAATATTTACTTTTATAGAAACGCTATAAAAATGCTTGAATAAATCTTTCATGATACTAACTCCCCGACTATATTTTTACCTCTCATCCACGTACCATTACACAATAAACTATAAGGTCTGTTCATCCTTACTTGTCTTATATAGTAAACAACTTTCTAACCTCAAAATGATCCTTTTTTGGCTAAAACAGCTCTTTTATCGTAAATAAAGTAAACCGAGTTCACATTCTGGACATCACTTGGCCAATGTATTGTCTGTGATTACTTTATTGTGTTTAAAATAACTGTTTTAGCCAAAAAAGGTTCATTTTGAGGTTAGAAAGTTGTTTACTATATAAGACAAGTAAGGATGAACAGACCTTACGTATTTTTACAGATAACGAGGTATTAATTGTAAAGCAAATCAAAGATCAAATCCGGAATGTTAACGTTGCTGAAACTGCGAGCCGAGCACCTATTTTTTTGATATTTTTTAACCGAAGGAGGAATTCTACCCATGATTTTGCAAGCTTTTTAACTAAACGAAATTATACAAAACATTTGAGTTGCTTGCGTATACCTATGCGATTTTTTTATACGTGTGAAAAAAAAAATACAATAGGGACCACGCCGCCAGCGGAACTGCTAGAGGGGGTGTTCTTTTAATAGTGGTGATTATTATTTATATCTTTAAATAAGGTTAAATTCTAATTTTTAATTATTTTAATGTTGAATTCTGTAAATATTATGTTCATTTACTTTATACAATATAATTACGATATATTAATAAACATTACAATAAGCATGTAATATCTATATAGGTCGGCGAAAAACAAAACGCTTAGTAACTATAAAAAAGAAAACAGAATATTACTTTCCGTATTATTTCAATGAAAGCCTGTATTTATTCGTTGAAGTGTCGCCGCGCAAGAACGATTCCATATAGATTATGCTGTGCCATTGTTAAACCATTATAATGAACTCCATTTTAACTCGACTGCGCCTGCGTGACGCAAATGAGGATAAAGTGTTTATCAGCCTGTACAGGGTGGAAAAAACGAACGCGACATAGACGGCAACTATCTTAAATATTGGAAATAGGAAATTCTACTCAAAGGAGACTTACTTTTATTTTTGAAAAAAATATCTGCAATCATCCATTTTTGATTTTTTTTCTGCCTTAACCAAAAATCGAACTGCGGTCGAATATGATAAAACAAAATAGAGTTGTGTTTTATGATATAAATCGAAAGGTCATTGATAGTGATCATTTATATCTATTACACATAAACATTTAAACTAAAAAAAGACCGTAAAAAGAACACGACTTTATTGTTTTATCATATTCGACCAGTTCAATTCCTGGTTAATGCAGACGAATTTTCAAAAATCCATAAATGCAGGTTATTTAAAAAAAAAACAGTATGTCTCTTTTGCGAAAAAATTGCTATTTCCAATATTTAACATAATTGCCGTCCGTGTGGCGTTCGTGTTTTCCACCCTGTGTGTATATGTATTTGGTGGCTGACTATGTTTAAGTACTTTTTTCTGTATCACCAGCAACTGCTTTTTTGGACTCATCTTACTTGTAATGTAACAAGATTTTAACACACAATCTAACATAACAGGAAGTGAAAAGTGTTGAACATTAACGACCTACAGACTTTTAACACGTTTCACTAGTAATTAGTACAAACATATGAATGTTTAAAAATAACTATAACACCAAGTAATTTAGCATGAAACACAAAAGTTTCAACAAAAAATACATTTCATGGCGGATATGAGCCTCTGCTTTGTGCATCCAGTTGCTTCCCGCTTTCCTAAATACCTTTCTCCCTAATTTATAAACGCACAATAAACCTTTTTTAGTTAATGTATTCTTTGTCTCTTTCTGTGTAACTCAAATGTCACTATACCACATAAGGACAGTGCACATTTAAAGCACACTTTAGCTATCGCACGTATATGAATAAGACGGATAGTCTCACCAATGCGCATACTAAGTTTACCAAGAAGTGGTCTCCACTTCAGAACTGGTTATCGTTTTTGCGCTAGATGTAGCCAGTCTATTGCCACTTTAACCTGCTAACTTTGAGAACTATGTAAGTCACTTTGGTTCATTGAAGAATCACTTCGTTACAAATTTTATCACTTGTGCAACTTTTAGTTAATTAACTAGCCCTTTTAGCCCCGAGAATTTAATAATAGTGATTTTCATATAATAGTTTTTACCTGCCTGACTGAAAACCTCACGACAGTCTTATTTTGAAATCACTACCAAATAATGAGCTATAAACCGTTACAAACATTACTTTTTAAATGTCAAATAGAAAGGTTATACGATATATTTATGTATTATCCGCGCGATATCCATTGTGTTTGAGCTAGCTATTCTATCTAAACAAGTAAGGGTTTTTGTCCATACATATTTTGAAAAGGAACAATTATGATATTGAAATATAGGGCCTTTTCAATATCACGTTTGTGTGCATACAAAAACCCTTTAAGATAGTTTTTGTTTTAGAACTCCTAATGACAGAACCTATGCCGTATTATTCTAACCTAGAAAGGGTTTGTTATGTCAAGACGGAAGGTTTTTTTTTCATTTAGCCACAGCTGGTATTAGTTTAGTATTAATCAAAAAGCAGGTCAATTCTTACCAACAGTTTCTGTTCCAGTCGGTAGCGAGTTGTCCGAGATATATGGAGCAGGCGGACCGGGAGGACCAGGGGCTCCCTCAACACCTAAATGGAAAAATACACATTGCACGTTAAACGACACATTAATTTCAAGTCCAAATACTTTTAAATAAAGAAAACACAAATTCACGCACAACAAACAGAAACTTACTTAAATATAAATGTAAAGAACAAATAAAAGAAACGAGTGTGACAAATTGAATGAAAATACGACATGTGAACTATGTCGAACACCAATACAGAACTTGTAAAACTGCGGAATAACAAAACTCATTTTCAGGGAAACACTCTTTGGAGAAAAATAAAATGTCTCTGTAGAGTATAAAGAGCGAAAGTTACGAAGCAATAAAACGCGAGCAACCTGTACGTTTGACCCTGCTCGAAAGGTCCGGCGTAAAAAATAAAGATTTTCCGAATCGTTGCAATATAGCCCTAAAATCTTGCAAACGAGTTCTCTGCGCATAAATAAGGGTCATAGTGAAACATAAAATTTGATGGTTGAGTTGGTTTGTTACCTTTCTCGCCTTTCTCTGCCGGGCGGCCGTGGGGACCGGGAAGGCCCGGGGTGCCGTCGCGGCCGGCTTGTCCGCGCTCGCCTTTAGCACCATGAGGGCCCCTCAATCCCACGTAACCCTAGTAACACAGTTATAAGCTCACGGGTTGAAGGTAACATAACGTCCTGTTACGAGGGTCAAGCCGGCGCTTATTGCGTTACCCCGAATTTATTCTACGCGAACCTACTAAATTAGCGTGGGTCGTAAGAGATTTTATTTTGATTTCGTAAGTACGCCTTTTGTGACAAAGTGTTTTGTAGAAGGATGGCGTAATCTTATTACGGGTATGCCGTAAGGAGTATTGGTTAGATGTAAGAGTATTCGAACCTTTTTTGATTTAGTATTTTTGATTTAAGGAATGTTGCCTTTATCTGCTATTGAAAGGCCGGTGGAATCTTTGAAACATTATTAAACCTAAAGTGTACACAATCCTTCTAATTCCATAAAACAAACCCAAACGAACGTGGGCACAACTGTCCTCTTCATGTAAAGTCCTTGATGAATTACACGTTCACCATAATTACTAATTTACATACACTTACCCGGTCACCTTTGTCGCCTTTGGGCCCGTGTAATCCCCTATCCCCCTTGTTCCCCGGATAGCCCCTGTCGCCTTGAGGCCCCGGGGGCCCCATAGGCCCCACTTCGATCTGAGCGCCAGTTACACTGGGATTACTGGATACGAATAATCCTGTTGATTCCTGAGAAATGAGGACGGAGATTATTATAAATGTAATTATTTGGGCAACTCTGATCTTTCCGGTATAGTAATAATAAAGGAAAAGTGTTTGTATTTCCCTTTGCAACATAAGAACCTTGGAGATTGAGCGTCGCCCGGGTTACAGCAGAATTTTCATCAAAATACTTTTTCGAGAATGAGGTTGGCAATAAAAATAAAATTATTGTTATTTTACTCGTAATAGTATAGGAAACCGCATTTGTGTTATCTTTTTTCATCCAAAAACAGTAGAAACATTGGTTACGTATTCACAATATTTTAATCATGGAACTGATATTTTTGTTCACAAAATTATAAGTAATGTTTTTTACATCAAAATTTAATTATCATTAATCTGGATATGAAAGAAAAAAAACACAGTATTAAACAAGAAGTAAAGAAGTAAAATAAGATTTAGAACGGAAAGGAAAGCACCAAAATATGACATATAAATTCAAACCTCAATTTGAATACTTTTTTTTTATTGCCATCGACGGGCAAGAAGGCAGACAGCCCACCTGATGGGAAGGGGTCAATGCCGCCTATGGAATGCGTCATACGCAAGCTTTTTTATTGTAGTCTTAAATTATAAAATTGATGAATACTACTTACTAAGAGTGCTGGTGGCCCAGGTGGCCCAGGGGGTCCTTGGAGCCCAGGGGTACCATCGACCCCTGGCTCTCCTTTTGGCCCAGTCTGGCCCTCAAGACCTGATGGTCCAAGCTCCCCTCTTTCGCCACGATCGCCTTTTGGACCCTGTGATCCTGTTGGCCCTGGATCACCCACTTGACCCTATAGAATAAAATTTTATAATTATTTAGAAGATTTAAGCAACTATTTGAAAATCTTCTTAAGAAATTACTGGGAATTTGAAAACAAACAACTTACTGAGAATATTCTTGAAAATCGATATACTCCACAGAAAAGTTACACAAATTGAATAATATCAAACAATGCAATCTGAGTACCAAATAGTACCAACCACGAACTTGCCGGAATAATTATATTAATTCGTTTACTCATGATCAATAAATCAGTTCTCGCTTTAGTAAAATTAATGCACTATCTCACAAATAATAGGTAGTTTTAATTTTTGTTAGAATAAAATTATGAATGTCCGAAGCCATCTTGAACTCACCGTTTTTCCCGGCGCTCCTGTTGTCCCATCGGCACCAGTAGGCCCCTGAGGTCCCGTGGGACCCTTCAGGCTTGGCAACGTGGCTAATATCCGGGAGAGGTCGTTGACTGTGCATTTGCATTGTCCAGACAATGGGATCTGTTTAACAATACGTTTTTTATTTACGAACACCTAGTCTGTCAAGAATTATTACTACGTATAAAATAATAAATAGCACGGCAATCCTACATAAATTGTCTTAGGACAATCCAAACTAAGCTATAGCCTTGTTTTAAGGTTACTAGCTATGGGTAGACTACGATTTTGTATAGTAACATGAGTGTAAATAAATTTACACTTTTTCAACAGAATAAATACAATACCAATAGGAACAAATATGCATGTTAATTCCAGAAATATTTGATTTTAACGTGGATGGAGAATTATTGCGATATTTATAAAACTCAATTTCCTTATCGTCACGCCAAAAGCAAAACAAAGCAACAATTTAAATTGATACTTACTAAGGCTCCTTTTTCTCCGGTTTCCCCAAAGTCTGTGAATAATTAAAACCTGTCGTAAACACTCATAGACACAAAATAAAAGATAAAGATAAAAGATGTTTAGTCAGTAAGAAGGCAGCACGGGCACTTTTACACGTCAAAAATGTACCCGCGCTTCCCAAGAGGAGACTACTGCTGAGTGCTTTTGTTTATTTTGGGCACACAGCTCCAATGCAAACCGTTCGTTAACACTTACACCAATAACATTGTGTGTGCTTTTTTCGGGAAAAATCTTAGTGCGATTTCCGGTTACTATCATTGATTTTTGTTATCTTTTAAATACAGTGTTAACCTTTTTCGAAATCGAATTATTTGGTTTTTAGCCCAAGCAATACTAGTATTTATCATGAGTAATTCTTATAGTTTCCGAATTCCTCTCATTGATTATTTCAGATTGTTCACCCTGTATGTGAAATTTAATAGTGAAACAGTTGGTAGGTATGTCTATCGCCTTACTTACATGGAGATGAATGGGATATGGTAGGTAGCCGGTTCTCGTCTGGATTTACCTGCAAAGAAGAGATAAGCTTTATTATTTTTGAAGCACAGTCCAATTTTCTAAAAATAGGTAGGTATAACAGTAAAATTTACAAATTAAATTAACGTTAATTTTAGTTGTCATAGTTACGAGTTAAATTTAATTTACACTCAAAGTCTCAAAGCGGTTTTAACTAGAAATTCTAAAGACGATAATATAAAGAACGTTAGATGATACTCGTATTACTGATAAATATTTTTTCAAGACCTAGACGTCGAAAAATATTGTTTAAAACGCTTTGAAAATCACTGAATAAGCAAAATTAAATATTAAAAGTTATTCAAAGAACACTCCTTTTAAAAACGTTTTTACGTATTTCGCTTCACATTCTTGGAACTTGCTTTGAAATAGATACTTAGACTAATACTTATTCTTTGTTCACGAGCGAAATTAAATAACATGAATGAACAAGTCAGTTTACTTTATAAATATCAAGATTTTTTGCGGGAATTTTGAAATAAAATGTTATTTTGGATAGAAAAACAAAACAAGATTTAGTTTTTAATGTAAGTAAAGAATTGGTAAGTTTATAAATACTTTTTACAAATGTGACATAAATAATATATTTCCACAATCTAATACTTGTTTTTAAGAATAGCTACCTAAGACGAGTCTGATTTTTAATTCGCAATAATAATTATAGTAGGTACGTTTATATGTTTTTTTTATGCCTTGGAGATGGCAAACGAGCACACAGGTCACCTGATGGTAAGTAGGATCTGAGACCCATAGACATTTGTACTCTCAAGACTGCAATCTTAAGACTGCGATCTTAAGACTGTAATCTTAAGTCTGCAATCTTAAGACTGAAAATGCGTTGCCGGCCCTTAGGACTATGATGGACTGCCTCTATGCCAGTAATTTCACCAGTTGACTTCAAACCGTTACACAACAATGAAAACACTGCTGCTTGGTGGTAGGTTAAAGGACGCCATGGTATATTCTGTGTCTGTAATTGAAATTGCCAAAGATGTAAACAAATTAGTACTATTTGACACATAACCTCAAATATTCGTGTAAGCGTGTTTTTAATTAAAATTAGGTACGTATAATTAATAGTTACTTAATCTTAAACTTAATGTGAAAGAGAAGAAGTGGATAAATCGTTGCTAAGACCTCATTTGATCTTTAAAAGCACGGGATTATCAAGTAATAATGGTAAATTGGTTCGTTTGATTGTGTTTACATCTTTGGCAATTTCGATTGACACGTAGTATAGTGATTCGGACGGGTCCTGCACAAATGTCCTACCAATGCTAATTAATATTGAGCTCAAAAAAGCATTAGAGTGTGATGGTTATGTTGGATGAAAGCAGCAAAAATGCATTGCGAGAAGGTTATCGCTATCGAAAACGTATAGGATTGACGTAAACTGCCGCACAGTCGTGTCGAGAATTTATGTCAAAACCATTCATTTTGACAGTTTTCGAAAATGGTTTACGTTAGCGTTATGCATCTTATCTAAGGCCTGAGCTCTTTTATTGCGGGTGACTGAACATAAAAATAGTTATCCAAACCATTTTACGAGTACATGTATATTTAGGTACGGTTAGTTACCAAAGAAAACAATTATGTTATAAAGACAGCGTCAAGTCACAAAAAAATTAATCGAAATTAACCAATTGCTTTCTGTGATAGAGTTCAAGTTAGTGAAGTACAAAAAAAATATACTTGGTCACTTTATTCCATTGAAGTAATATCCAAATATGTATCTTTGTAGGTACAGTCAACAGCATAAATAAGTGATCATTTATGTACCTTGTCACTTTAACGTCGTGTTTGAAATGTCATACAAAATTGTGAAACGATTGAAAGCGACAAGGTACATAAATGATCACTTATTTATGCTGTTGACTGTACTCGACTTTATAAAAAACATTCACTAAAAAACTGATCAGCGCTCATTATTTTGCTTTTTTGTCCTCAGTATTTTTTTAAGATTGCCTTTTTCCTGCCAACTACGAGTGTAATATTGTTTTAATAGTGTCTATTATTTTTCTTTGTGTTCTCCGTTTTTGTTTTGGCGCCGTTTTTATCTACGCTGTGAATAATAATCACTTTAGAAGGCACTACTTTAAACAATTTGCTGCATTATGCTTGATTCAATCTAAGGCGGCCTCACTGAAACTCACGACTTACGTAAGTAGGGACGCAGCTATTGGTTAGAAGTAGATAGAAATATTTTTTTCTCATTCTAACAGATAGCTGCGTCCCTACTTACGTAAGTCGTAAGTTTCAGTGTAAAACCGGCCTAATGAAAAGATAATACATAAAAATTGCAAGTAGCACTTCCTGACCACTGCTTGTTCGTCGGTTAAATTTCCATTAAAAAATTGTACCATAGAAAAACATAAACAATCATTAAACGATCCTAAATCGATATACAATCGTTCGTGTTCTATGCATCGAGATCTGGTTACAACAGTAAAATACAAGTAAAATACAGTCGACTGTTCAACATTAGATTCGCAACACGCCGCTTAGCCAGTACATGCAAACCTGTGCAAAATGCACCCAATCTTGCAGACCGGTTTGTCCATTTGAGACGGCCAATTCGGTCGATATTGGGGATTAGCAGTATTGTGTGCTGACTGCTGAATAGAGAATCTATCGGTAAACTTCGAAGTAAATCGAGTGTACACAAATGTATTTGAGCCGTATAACGATACAAAGTTATTACAATACTGTCAATGATGATAAGCATTGTTTTAACGACACTATTTTGTTACGGAGTGTAACACTCATGATAAAGTCGCAATTAAAAACTAATTAAGGAGTATATTATCTTTAATCAGCCTTTGAAATAAGTATTCTTAGTAGTAGTACGCCTCAATTGACTTGGATTTGTCGACAGCAAGAGGGTCATGTTCATTATCTCATTAAGTGAATCTAAATTCAACGGATCTACTATTTGACATTGAGGTCCTCCTCAGGAGGAGCCACTTTTATAAGATCCTATGGCCACTTTCCGTCTCCATCATCATACCTGCCTTATAATCTTTTTATAATTGTACTGTTCGAAATTGTGTAATCATGTAAAAAGTAGGTTAAAATCCACTTACTAGCTTTGTGGGTGTTGTTAGTTGGTTAGTTAAAAGAAAAAGATGAAGATAAAAAATATTAATATTTACTTGTGTTAATAAAAATAAGAGTAAAATTATACAAGTATATTTAATACCCATGTACCATAGAACATGTAGGTATACAAGTAATACAAATTCCTTATTTTTGAAAATTAATTTTTACAAGTTTTTTGTGCTCATGATGAAACGGTTATTTAACAAGATAATTATAATAACCACATAAGTGTACGTTTTACTCCTTGTGTGAATATCAAACAATTCGTGATATTATCGAACCAAAACTACCACTAACAATCCGCAAACCCGAAGCAATGAGCCACGCCATTCATAATAATTCATTTTAAAATACCTTTCTAAAGCAAGTTTGAAATTGCTTTTTGTCTTTCCTTCTTGAACATAAATTACGTTGCCTTGAAACGTTTTAAAGCACGTAAGCAACTGCTGTAGCAATAAGTGTGCTCTCAGAAGCAAAAATCAATTTGTTATGCCCGCGGCAGGAAATGTTTAAGAGGTTTCTGCCGTGAGCACAAAGAGTATATGTGGCGTTATCTACGAAAACGGACTTTATTGTCGATGGCGCTTCCGCCATTATTAAAGATGCTCCAATATAAATACAACGTCACGTGACGCAGTGCGGCGTAAGCGCCATCGACAATAAGGTCCCTTTACATAGATAACGCCACATATTTTTGCGCGATGCATTTATTTCTTAGCAGGAAATGACTGTAGGTAGAAATAAGTTTCTCCTGTGTTCGATCTATGAGGGAACTTGTATTTTGATAAATCTAATCAAAAATTTTGTTCTTTAGGTGGGAACCATATGTATAATTCCGCGAACTAATTTGAGAAACAAAGTTTTGTCAGCGATGGGTGAAAGATAATAATAATAAGTTAGGTGATCCTCGATATTTTTAGTAAATTACACATAATTATAAAAAATACCATCACCTTTGTAATATATATATAAATTTTTGATAAATGTCAGATTACAATTTACTGTAACTGAAGTTCAAAGTCGTATACATCATTTACGTATTTAAAAAAGTGACGTTTGCGAATTTAATGGAAACCGCGTTTTTGTTAATATGACCCCTATAACCTGCAAATGCTTCCAATGATGCCGTTATATTACATTATGCAGAACAAAAAAACAACTAGATTTCAGGATTTTATGATGTAGGTTTTTTTTTATGGCATAGAGAAGGCAAACGAGCACACAGGACACCTGATGTTAAGTGGAAACTGTGGCCCATAGACATTCGCGTATTGTTGTGTTTATTATATTATATGTTAGAATATTGCTTTTGGGACAGTTTTTTTTGGTGTTATTAAACAATAGTTTTTATTATTATTACAGATTTTCTTTTTATTCATGACTGTTGGTTGTCATTAGGGAAGGTACTTATTTAAGCTTTTTTAAGGGATAAGTTCGCCTTGATACTTGTTTTTGTTTTGTTATATCAGCCGTGTTTTGTATTTCTTTATTTATTGTACAATAAATAGTAAACATACATACATACTTCTTAAAACCGTCATCCACTTATGTATATAGGTACTTACCTTCTAAAGTTATGCTAAGAATTGCTAATAACTCTCAAAGGATTCAAGTCTCGAGTTTGCACATTTCAAAGAATTTTAGATGCACCGAATTTTACAATTCAATTTCGCTTTGCACACCGAAATATGCACGGTTATTTTTCCGAACAGCGTATGAAACGAAGAAACGAGATGCCAAATGACGTACTCTAATTAAAAGTTTCTAAAATGCAAATGGGTTGGCATAAAGTATAAATTTTCGCTGCGACATTTGACATTCTGAGCTACTTCAGGACATGCCAGGAATTTCGTTACATTAAAATGGTTTATGTAACCTAATTACTTATATTTTTGCATGACTCGATGTATGAATGTAGAAGCGAAAGAGATTTGTCAGGATCGTAGCAGGTGGAAAGAAGTGGCCTCTGCCTTCTCCTCTGGGAAAGAGGCGTGATTTAATGTATGTATGTATGTATTACTTATATTTTGAATGTATTGTGTGTCATGAACTCATGATATTTTTCTTAACGTGGCACACTACTTCAGGCAAAGTTGACGACTAAAACCGCCGTGGAGCTACCGCGTAGACTGCCATCGAGTATCCTTACGGTAAGAGGTAAATCTAGAAAAGTGTAGAAAAAACCGGTCAAGTGCCCATCGGACTCGCGTACCGAGGATTCCGTACCGCAGCTTAGTATGTATTATTATATTTTGATTTGAATTCGATTTCGAATTAATCAGCGCAAGCCCAACTCACACTTGGCCATCTTTAGTGGTTTTTTTTCAGGGTTCGTACTATAAAATTGACGCTTGTATGTTTTACAGTTTTTACGATAAAAAAAAATATACGTCGAAAAACCCTTTCTTATATGGGGACTATGACCCCCTTCATTATTTCACTTTTTTTTTTTTTTTTTTGCAAGTCCGGGGTAATAACACAGATTCTAAAAAAAACCCGCTATTACGGTTCGAAAGATACATTTGTTTAGTTACATTTGTAAAGTTAGGACGGATGGATGGACAGCGGAGTTGCGGATTTTTAAACTTTAAAGGAACAAGTCAATAGTTTATTTGTGGATTCTGTGTCTATCATTTCCAAGTTAGAACTCTAACTTCATGTCATGAATAACTTTAACAAAAAGCAAGCTTTCAAAACCCGACTGTTGCTGACCAACTTTATATCGTTATAAATCCTAAATGATCATTCAAAATGAAAAATGATGAAATAAACCTAAAAGTGATTTTTAAATCCCTATTCAATGATACCCCACTTGTCATACTTCGTCAACTTTTTTTTTTATATTTGCACATTATGGCGTCTGGTTGCCGCCATATCGAATTTTGATTACTGTCATATGTTCAGTCACACTCACCAGATTGACATAAGAATAATCGAAATCGGACAACGGGTTCAGTTTTTATAGTGCCACAAAGGAACAAACATACATATATAGGCTGTGAAACACATTACCCTCCTCCTTCGGCAGTCGGGTAAAAACACATCGTATTGGCCATCGTTGTTACTTCCAATCATTGAACTCGTCTTGGGTGATATCATAAATAAAAATTGGAATTCATGTACGCATATTTCGCGGAATAGCTAAGGGTCGAACCCCACCAATCATTCCTTTGGGAGCCAGCAGGTAACCAAACTACGTTTATATTTAATGCAAGCCTCATTTAAATAGTTCCTATATATTCTTATCTCGGCTTACAGTCAAGTCACGCCCCCGGGCACTCTGTTCGAGCCTAGATAGTCTCCACGATACATATAAATAATTCATACGATAGATGCCGCGTCGATATTGAAACAATCCGCTCTCGTATGCCTTTTCGGGTGTTTTCGGATTAAGGCGAAGCGAGTGAATCGGCTCGGATATGTGGGAATCAGGACAGGATCTTATTCTGCGGGGGTTGATTCTTAAGCCGCGAATGGAATATATTTTTAGTTTTTATTATTTGAACGTTTTAGATTTGGAATTGGACCGCTTGAGTTGCAAAAACCGGTCAAGTGCGAGTTGAACTCGCGCACCAGGGGTTCTGTACCTCGGCACACTCTGTATTATTATATTTTGAGCGCAAGCCCAACTCAACTTTGACAACTTTTTTGTACCTATTTGACCTTGTTATTTGGTAGTTTTTGTATGTTTTACCGTTTATACGACAAAACAAAAAACGTCCTTTTATTGTTTCACTTTTTTGTAATTAAATGCGCCATAAAAAACACATTCTGAAAAAAAAGGTATCTATTACTTACGGTTTAAAAGATACAGCTATTTAAAGCGACGAATGGATAGCTTAGGCATATAAATAGGGTTTTTAGTGACTGCCTTCGGGTATGGAACCCTAAATTTTGTTTGTAATTTTTGTAATTTGTTGTAATTTGTTGTAATTTTTGTTATTTTTGTGTAATTGTGATAGATGCTTAGTTTTTAGTTTTATTGATCCCCGACTGTGCTAATGCTGTTGCACACCTGTAATTGTTGCACAAACAGGACTATTTTCTCTGTATCTTTTGTATTTGTATTTGTTTGTCCTACTGTTGGTGTGTCTAATTGAATAAATAAATAAAAAATAAAATATGAACGTAATGGCCCCTGTACACATGGGCCACGGTATTGGGCCAACGTGTAGAGGACTACTTGGCTTCGATATTGGCTTGTTCAAAGTTGGCGACCAACGCTGGCCGGCCAACCGACTGGGAACGGTTTTTTGTGCACACATCAAATGATCTTTTAAGAAAGCACCAATGCAGAGTGATTGATACGCCAATGTGTAAACGTAATTCCATATTTTGGTCCATTACCTTGGCCCAGCGCATTGGCCCATTACCTTGGCTAAGCTCATTGGCCCATTACCTTGGCCCAACGCATTGGCCCAATGTGTACAGCGGCCATAAGATTGGACACTGCTATTTGATATGAATATCGACATTTTTTAGCGTAGTGAAAAAGCCAACACAATTTTGTTGTTACTGCCTGGTAATAAAGTCATTTCTGAATGTGTACCTATGTATACGCCAATATTTTGTCCCAAATGATTTATATTATGATAAAAAGGTATTGTCCTAAAAAGTTAGAAGTTATTAAATTAAACCCGAACCACTAGCATGACGCATCTACATATTTTTTTTATAACCTATGACACTTACACGTTCTTAACAAATCATTATAACACCCTATTTTATTAAATTTGGTTTATAAACGACGCAGTTAGGCTAGTTGATAGTGACCATGGCTACGAAAGTGGCGGTCCCAGGTTCATTTCGCGGTCAGGGCAAATATTTATGTAAGTATACTAAGTATTTATTTTCCCATGTAAGTATGTTTATTGTTGCCTAGTACCCACACATAGTACAAGCCCAAAGTTCAGTTTAGAATTAGGTCAATATGTGTGAGATTGTCCCCAGATATATAATATTTATTATTATTATTTATTTGTAGACTAATAAACTCATAACCCTTAATTTGTTTTCACACAGTTTGATGAACGATATAATAAACTATAAACTCTGTTTTTAAATTGAAATACTACTTTACTTCAGTCACTTAAGTGGATAGAGGATCCGTCTTGCGATACCAGGCGATCCATTTTGTTACCTTTCTTCCGCGTATGAACAGTAACCATTATTAAGTAGTTCCCTTAAATATCCCCAGAATAGGCCCCCTGGTTCGCCCGCGCATTTGCTTTTATCAACGACTTCACGCCATATTACATTATGCCACGTACTTGTTTATTTTTCGTGAAAATACTCGCACGGAAGGGATAACCAAGTTTTTCCTAAAAAGATTCTCGTTACTTGTCAATTTCGCTAAAGTGAGCGAAATGCTTGTGGTGTCTGGACGTTGTGGTCGGTTTATTAAATTTCTTTATCGAGACCTGACGTTTGGGCTACGAAGGAAATGTACGAGTATTATTTGACTGTCTTTTAGTAAATTCTTTGTGTAGGTGGACTTTAATTGTTATGCCACGATGGAACCCTATCATAATGACAGCGTCAAACCACATGACAGAAATTACGCTTAAATGAATGATTAACGTTATACGACAGGGTTCCATCGTGGCATAATAATTAAAGTCCTTGAATGTACTTTGACGCAGTAACGTATTAAAGAGGGAGTGGTTTGAATTTAGTTTAGTTGATCTATAGCAACGACATGGTACTAAAATATATAAATACTCAAGGTTTGACCGTAAAACTTTTGAAAAAGTAGTAGGTAGTAAGATATTATTTTTAAAGTCCGCTCCGCGACTTTTTATATTTCAAGTAATGCATTTTAGTTTTGATATTTGAAATTAGTATCTAAAAACATCGAAGCAGTTCTAAATCGTATTATTCATTTTCAAGTTAAGGAAATAACAAACAGACATTATTATTTTACCTTCAGTATTTTGCACCTGCAGAATTATTATTTACTACTCACATATAACAAGGTTTTTATAGTTCCTTACCCGTTTCTGGTGCAGTTTTGGCATAATGTAAATATCATTCATTAGTATCTGATATTGTTAGTACTCGTAATAAAAGTAGTTTTGAACCGCGGTTCTGACATAATAGAGTCCACCATCGAGTCCGCGAATAATGTACATTGTACGTACGCACGGTCGACTACAAAGATATGTATCCACTTTTAGACCTTATTACAAAGCAATAAGGTAAAAAGTGAAACCCACCTGTTTTTTCATTAATCTCTTTTTGTGTTTTGCCAAGGTCTGCCATCTCACCACTCCTAGGTTATGCTAGACCGTCCAAACTATCGACTATCTTCTTTTGCGGGTACCTCTACCTTTCACACTATTTTTCGAGTCTCATTTTAAACGATAACTTAACATATAGCAATATCAGACATGTGCTATGAAAGAGTATCTATCAAACAGTACTTGATGAACTTCAGGCTTTTATCAGAGCACAATATATTTGATTTATTTACATCTCTAATGCCTCAGTGGATTGGACCAGTATTGAAATTATTTCCTTAATTGAAATACCCTTATGATATCACTATATTATGTTGTATAAAATGTAGTAGTAAAAGTACAGAAGGTGTTTTCACTTGTGCACGCATCTCAATCCATACAAATGTCACACCAAAGCAATACATACCGATGCGTCGCTTCACGCCAAAAGTGACAGATTAACCTACGCGTAACGTAATACAGGGCCCGTATCATGCTCGCCTTTATCGTGGTAGATAAAGCATTTATGACCTTCTCCTGGAGTTTCTAACGGCGCTTCTTCTCCGCAATGATGGTCTTGTCCGAAGCGCTAGTAGATTCACTCCATATTACAGACGTGTAAAGAGCCCTGGGGGGTTATGATGACGTAGCTATGCAGTTCAGTTTACGCTGTGGGAAAAGGACAGAGATATACAACTGCTATAGCTCTGTCCTTTACGCTCGCCGTAAAATCAACTGCATAGCCATATCATAATAACACCTCTGATGTGGCCAATTTACTGAATAAATATTTTGAATTTGAATTGAATTTCAACTCCCGCACTTCTATTCTGGTCAGAAAGTGACAAATGTTTTATCCACGTTTGTACATATTGATAAACACGACCATAATACTGCCCTACTAAGCATAATGGCGATATCTCAGACAAAACATTTGTAGAAATTGCAACCTAGTTACAAACAGAAGAGAGTTTAATCTGCTTTGGCTATTGAATTTAGTTATTGCATTTTTGCTTAGGAGGGCAGAATAGGCCTGCAGGCATGTCATTTTATCACATTTCACTCCATCGATTGTATCATTTCATGGAATTTCATCTATTTTCTGCTCAAACCATGATGTTTTTAAGATGTCTTAAACATTAATTACGTAGGTTAGGTTAGGATAGAATACTACCAAAAAAAACTCATCCGGCGAGAAATGCCTTTCGATGAAATAAGGTACCCGCTCAGCTGTGACCAAACGTTGCTTGATGAGCTTCAGGCGTTTCTCAGAGCCATATCTATTTGATTTATATACATCGCTAATGAGCCTTGGGACCCGTGTTGAGATTGATGACTTAAGCGAAATACCCTTATGATATCCCTTTATTACATAATGTGCGGTTGCCAGTAAATAGCTTATCTAGTGCATGGAACCCAACCCATACAAAAGTCACACCAAGAGATGCAAGATTGCAAGCCGACATGTAGCTTCGCTCCAAAAGTATGTAGTGTGCTGGGCCTCACTATAATATTGAAATCGAAATACAGCAGAATGTGACAGCTTCACTTACTTGTAACTTAATATCAGACATTGTGCTATAATCAAACAGTGCTTGATGAGCTTCAGGCGTTTCTCAGAGCATGTTTATTTGATTTAGATACATCTCTAACGAGCCTCACTGGGTTGGCACCGCATTGGGATTGTTCCCTTTTGAGGAATTCTTCAAATTATCTGAATTTATTTTATTGTTGAATTTTCATGTGGTTCATGAAATAGTTTTGTTAAATTATTATGTACAAGTTGACTGTGATGATGAAATTATTTAAGAAAGAATTGAAAAAATATATTCAACAAACAAAAACCTTTATTCAATGTTCAGAAAAAAAAGAAAATAATACCGGAAGTAAGCTGCTAACTTTCTCAACTAAATACAGACACACAGAAAGAAAATAATGATATAAAATTAATTGGAAAACTGAACCCATGAAAATATCCTATTTATTATTAAAAGCATCGTCGTTCAAAAATATCTTTTAAACAAATTATGTCAGTTTTCAGTTAAATATGAACGTGTGTGGGCACTCGAAATGACAGTTTAAAGTGACAGTCACAAGTTACTTTTTATACGTAACAGTTTGTACTGTTCATTAAAACTGTCAGCTTAAACTGATCGTGGGTAATGCCTTAAGGACGTCGTGTTATTGCTTGCTAAGTTTCATATTTAAAACAGGTGTGGTGGACACCATAAATAGTCCATTACTTTCGATACTTTGAGTAAAAAAATAATTGCTTACCCTTTTTTTTAACTGAACATTCATAATTCATCAACTGTCATCTATTCGTTACCACTACACATGTAACAGCAGAGTGGTCCAAAGACAAGCTTAAGCGATACTAAAAAAGAAATTAAAATAAAGCTGGCTGATAATTCTTAAAAAAAATACTATTGTATTTTTTTAAAACCTAGGTCCACACGGTTAGTCAAATTGAAGTTGCGCAGTTGTATCGATGTACTCTAAGTCCAATGAAACTCTGAACCACCGTAGAACGGTGTCACTTCACAGTTTGTTTGAAACTTCTTACGACTTGAATCATAACGTCACTGTAAAGGTGTCTGTGTTCTATAGTAGGGCCAGCGTCGCTATTGCCTAACGCACTCGCAATCGCAATCGGTTTCAAAGCGGAACAATTGTTTTCATTTTGTATGCAGACAAGCCTTCCAGTTTCAAAATGAACGATTGCGATTGCGAGTATGTTAGGCAATAGCCCCTCTGAGTTCCATGTGGATGATTGTACGTCAAATTTTGTAAAGTTCTTTATTAAAATAAATAAATATTTTTTTTTATTAAAAATACTATCAATTTGTTCGTATAACAAATTCACCGCCAGCCACTGCTACGAGTGCTACGCTGTAGCCTGAAGCAGCATTTTTCCACTACCTAGCCAAAATCTGCCACGAAAAGTGAACCCGATATCAGGTCGTTGGTGCTGAATGTGATAAGGATGTTTAAAACGAAGTATATTTTCTGAACCAATTTTTCCTCGTGCCTCAATCATAACACATAATAAAGTGGTACAACTCTATATTCCAATGTAAATATTATTTCTTAGCAACGTTTCTTTAGCATGATTTTATTCATAAGCAGGAGTACATACAAGTTATTTCTACCCAAGAGTTAAAATACGAGTATATCCCCATAAATTACTCTGACGCGTTTTAGGCACTACAGCGTTTCCATTTTAGTGCGGAATGACATGTCGTTAAAGGGACACTTAGTGGACGGTTTCCTCTTAGTTAGCCGAAGTATTTCCGTCTGATCGATTAAACCACTTTACTAAATTTAAATTTACCGAATGTTATTACTTGCTTAAGATCTTTGTGTACCTAGCACATAATATGAACTCATATTTTTTATTAGACGAACTAAACTGACAATTTTTATTAGACGAAATTGTTATTGCCGTTTTCGAGGACGTGATAAATATATACATATACAGACATTGTCTCGTTTAATACTATAGGATTTTTCTATTTCTTGGGCAATTTTTACTAAATAATATTCCACAAGTTCTTCAATATTCCACGCTACATAATTCCCAAGAGTCATAATTCCCAATTGATCAAAATTTCGAATTTTCATAATTCCGAATGCAATGTTTTAACAGAAGACTTTATTTATTGCTTTCACTTATAAATCAAATCTAACCAAACCTACGTAGAGCAATTAAATTATGCATTTTGTCTAAAATAGCTTCAGCATAACATACCTTTCGGAAAAATGAAAGGACATTAGACAGGAAAAGCACTAATGTTTTGCTATAGAATAAAGACTACTTTCCTATCTATCAGATACGAGGTTGAGAAAGTAAAATGACGATATTTTTCTATACCACTTTGTCGGTATAATCGGTTGAGCTATTTAAGAGATATCTGAAATAAGGGTCGCTATTCGCCCTACTAAGCTAATAAGTAGTATCCCAAATTTAATAATCCAAGCAGTTTTAATTCTCTTCTGTTAGTAATAAGGTTGATATTGATACAGGAGTTTTGTCTGAGATACTGCGTATTGGAGTATTATATTCCGGATTTGTATCTATTATAATTGTTATTGAATTGTTCATGTGATTCTTGGACGAGGGTGTTATCGCTGTCTCTTTCAACTTACTACAAACATAACGAACAACAGAGTGATTCACAAAAGCGAACTTAATGGCTTCAGTCACGAACATTGTTTCACTAAAATCAGTCGTCACACTGATTTTAATAAATTATTAGGATGCCACAGTTAACGATCGTTAGATCCTTACCTGAAGTTTGTTATACTTCGCAGGTCATCAAGGCTTTTAGAATAATTTATATTTGTCCATGAAACTATAGTGACATTAAATAACATACCTAAAAAAATTACACATCAATTTTAGTTGTCATTTGGGCTTAGCGGGCAATGACATTTTTAATGTTAAAATATAATTTCAGACGTCAACTAATGCTGCGACAAATGCGATTTCTTCGCTCATATTACTGCAACTCATTCGAGATAGAAGTTAAAATCAAACTGCAATACTGAATATTGTAGTTACTTAGAATAAGTTAATTTATTTTAGTATTTAGTTTTAGCTGAGCATTTCTCAAAAAATGTGCCTCTTTGAGTGACATCTCCAATTTCAAAAAAAAATGCAATAATTAAATAATATTCTAATATGTCCCAAAATATTTGTATGGAAAGTTCCTTTTGTGTTACCAATATTCATAGGTTTTTGGTAACACAAAAGGAACTTTCCATTGAATACCTACACGAGTTACAGTGAAAAATACCAAAATCGCTATGGCTGTGCCGATATTTTTTGAAGAGTTCCGTCCATTCCTCATTTATTCCAACATCAGATCTTTATTTCGATAAGAATGGGACCAAACGGAAAGCACCAGCTTTCAAATAAAAAAAAACATCAAAATCGGTTCACCAGTCGAAAGTTCTGAGGTAACAAACATCAAAAATAACAGACAAATTGAGTACCTCCTCCTTTTTTGAAGTCGTTTAAAAATAATAAGCGTTTCTTTGTTAGTTGAAGGTTAAATGTAGTTTTCTTCTGATAAAAGTACATGTTAAAATTACCTTAAATTAACAATTCAGTGTAATTATAACGCATCATCATAAACAAAGAATACGGAAGTCACGTTTCGTTTGTTTTAATAAGTCGTTACTAATACATCTATTTTTATAATTGGCTTGTTAATTACTGTGAGGGACTTTTGACTAAAATTACTCCTAAGTGACTAATACCTAATACTTCACCAAGTTAAACAAGATCAAGCTACAACTAAGTTATTGAATAAAATGAGATCGACGGCCAGGTTTGGTAAAGGTCTGTTTTGAATAGCCTTCTTTAGGATAATGCTTCGTGTGGTTAGGAATATCCTAACTGAAATCCAATACAAATGGGATTGTGTTCATATTATAGTGTTCTTACGAAGCGTCTTTAAGGACGGTTTTCTACGTGATTTGCTTTTGATTGACGAGAAAGTAAAGAGAAATATAAAAAATCCGTTTTAGGACACCGTAAGGAATTTTAATCCTACTAATATTATAAATGCCAAAGTTTGCGTGTTGGTTTGTTAGTTCTTCATGCTGCAACGGATGGATGGATTAGGATTAAATTTGAAATGGAGATGTCTTATACCCTGAATTAACACATAGGCTACTTTCTTTCCGGAAAATTTAGAAAATCCCGAGGGAATAATTATATCCGAGCTATCTACGCGGACGAAGTCGCGGGCCAAGCGGGCTCGTTCTAAATAAGGGTATTAGGGAACAATATACATACTTATAAAATGAAATACATACAAAACCATCCAAGTCTCTGTAACAAATACTCGCGCTCTTCACTAAAATATATATATTTGCCCTGGCCAGAGGGCCCTGCCAAGATGCATTGCGCTAACTAGCGTTTATATTCGATTCGTTTTTAATCCAATCGCGTTAGATCACGTGACTTTTCATATCACGTCATCTACCAGTGATGCGATTGGTTTAAAAACGAATCGAATAGAAATGCTAGTTAGCGCAATGCATCTTGGCAGGGCCCTCTGGAATCGAATCGTAAATCGCTAGCTTCGTAGGCAGGATCACTACCAACTAAACTTACTGTGTCGACGATACATAATAATAATTTATCATGACAAGATTAGAAAATAGAAACACTAAAATAACAATGACGTTAAAATGTTAACTAAAACGAAGCAATCTTACTGATTTTGTAGCATTTCTCCTTTAAATGTAAACTTACAACGAACGTGCTATTTTTTAAACCATTGCACAGATTATAAAAGATAAGGTAAAGCAAAATACACGGTTCTTTCCCTGTTCCCTTAAAAGTTGAATTTGTTCGCTGACCGTAATCTGGTTAAAACTCGTTGCTTAAACTTTTTTAATTAATACTTATCACGTATAATAATTAAAATTCAGAATCGTGATTAAATGTTCCTTTATTTATTATTTAAGAAGCATGCTACTGACGGCAGGTTTACCGACGGTAAAATATAGATTTATTTTCACTTTATCGTTTATCTTTAATGGCCTTGTTTGCTTGCTTTACGATTAAACGTTAAATTTTTTTTTTATTGATTGTCGCAATAAAAAAAATTAGTTTCTTTTATAACTTTAGCGTTTGAACTAAGGATAATAAAAACCTATGCGAATAACTGATTTGTTTGTATTTTCACTCAATTGACCACAAAAACATTTTTAAAACGTTAATATCCTTAAAAAATCATGCTTATAAAAGTTTGTTTCAAAAGCATAATATTTTTTTTTGTTTACTTTTACTGAGAAAATTGATAAACCAGTTTCTGCGAATGGCTAAAGAGCTTAAGCGCCACATAGTATTTTCTATGGCACAACTAGTGCTACGTAACCCGGTTGCAAACAAAATGACGTCATTTCGACCACGAGTCCAAAGCGGGCATAGCAAACACTGTTTTTTTTATCACAGTAAATAATAATGAAAAACTTTTTTTTTCTTTTGAGATAATCCTCTATAACCATAATTTTTTCACACACAACACTTATTAAAAAAGTTTTCGTTGTCATTTTAACGAATTTTCCCGGAGATGACCACTTGTGAGATCGATTTCTCGCTCCCAAAAAATGAAAATTTTATCGAAATCCTTAGAGCCGTTTTAGAGTGTCTAAAAAATACAAAAATATATTATTCGTTTAATAGTATAAATGATTACAACTTTTTCTACTATATATAGTGCTAGCGACCCGCCCTGGCTTCGCTACGGTGAATATGAGTTTTCTGTAAGACCCATACACAAACCAGAAAGTATTGTAGAAAAAACTTCAGTGAAAAATTTACCAATGGTGAAAACCGAATCAAAATCCAATACGTGGTTTAGGAACAGTTAGCAGATGTACAGACAGACAGACATACATACGCGTAAAGCAACTTGTTTTATTTATACTATGTAAAGATAAAGATAATTGCAGAATTTGAAACCTTAAGTAATAATGACATAATTATATGATACCCATAAATAGTACTTATAAAACATTCCTAAAATCATTTGTCTTATTTTTTATGAATTCCATCTCTACTAACACTAAACGAATTTTCAAATAGTAACACATTTCAAAGTCAAGTCGAGTTTTCAGTAACTCAATTGAAAGAGCCTTTGCTAAGCAGACATCATAAAGTTTACTAAGTAATTTAATGCTAAAGGGATTAGACTAATAAAAACATTAACTACAAAAATACATGTCCATTCTGAAATGGAAAACCAATTGAATTACTTACTGAATAAAGATCTTTTAAATTTATTTTGAATAAACGTTTGTTAAAATACAAAAAAGAAAATAACCTAAAAGCTCATATACTAACATAGTAAAATTTTAGTAACATATGAAGCTTAAAAGGACGAGTAACATTTTTTTGGCAAAAACCAGTACAAGCTAATGTTACAAAAGTAACAAGCACAATGACCTCAATAATTAATGTTTCTAATTAATTAGAACCTTGATAAAGTAACAAACTTACATGAAAAGAGAAAAGATTTAAACATAAAATTCAGTTAACGAATGTGTTCTAAAACAAAGTCAATACTTTGAAACTTTAATTAAATAAGTATAACAAGTAAAGTATCAAGTTGTGTTACTTTCCAGAATTACCTTTCATAAAATATTTACATTTCAAATTATAACTCAAAAGTAAATTAATAGTTTATCGACAAACATTAAAATATTTAAATTGGGTAAAGAGCCGTCTGTGAATTTATCTTTATATTACTTTGACACATCAAGGACATTATAGACGATGAAGTTAAAGAAACTATTATCTTAAACCTCAAAAATTGGTCAAGAACCGATTCTTAGACCAAACTCAATCAAGAGCGAAAGAGATGAACGAGTACTAGCCTCGTAAGGCCCACCGTACTACAAACACCCAGTTTTTTGTCAGTGGGACTTTGAATCTACCATCAAGGCAATAAAGTTCAATTACGTTAGTTCAAAAATGCCATTTTGATTTATGAAGAAAGGAAAATAAATTTTATTCTCATTGCAATAAAGTTCAAATTAAATTGCCTTCATAATGTACATCTTTTTGCTAGGGCTCTATTCTACTCTGTAAAACCTTATTGCATTTGACATGTAATTATATTGTTACTAGTGACCCGCCCTCGCTTCGCTTCGGTTTATGCTAGTTTTCTGTAATACCTGTACAGAATCCAAAACTTGTTATACATAAAAACCTTCCTGTTAAATTACTCTATCTGTAAAAAATCCGTTGCGTAGTTTTAAAGATCTAAGCATATATAGGGACAGACGAACAGCGGGAAGCGACTTTGTTTTATACTATGTAGTGATTAGTACCCCACTATACTTTTAAGTTCCAAAATAAGAGCTATCATTACGTTTACAATACGATAGCAAGTCAAAAGCAATACGGTTTTGCCATGTAGAATCTCGGCCCATATATTATGTTTATCCGTCATTTGCATGATTCTGTCCCGAATGGTTACGTAACCTAGGTATATCACTAATCAAAGGCTAGCGTACTCTTGAAATCCTATTTGGCACAGTGACAGCACCGCACAATATTTTTCCATTACACATTTTCTGATACTATGCCGATGATTAAATTTTTCAACCGGCAAAGAGAATTTGAAAAATCCGTTCTCTCCAAAAATTTACGCTCACTCTGTTCAGAATACATAATCCCTAGCTAGTTGCCATGCCTTGCCAATGTGCCAACGTTTATTATTTGGCAGCAGACTTATCGCTCGAGACCGCGCTAGCCGCGTTGCCGTTGCTGTTTATACCGCTGTCAGTCAAGAGAATATCCTGCGCTATAGCTAAAGAATACTGGATAGCAGCGCTAAAATAAAAACGGAAAGCACGCAAATACGCCTATTGAAAGTTGCGGCAATTGCATGAGCTTGGTTAACGGAGTTGCTGTACTAACCTACTGTGTAAGAATATTTAGAGTTTACAAGGTATTTAAAAGTGTGTCAAATAGTTTGACTTTTTTTTAAATAGTTTAGCGTTCATAAACAAAATAAATTGCCGAAATAACATAAACGCGTAATAAATGATATAGTTTAAACTATATTTTATTCAAATTGAATTTATTACGTTTAAATTTGTGTTTTTACTTAATGCTTTATTTCAGTGTCATACTAAATCGTACGTTTCTGTTCTTTTTTTCAAGGAAATGTTGGGACTGTTTTTAATATTATTAACAATTGTGTCAAATTTCCTCACATTGTTGGAGAAAAACACTATACAAGCCTCGACCGGGAAGGGCGGTTGCTGGACTCCTATATAGCGAACGCTAACTCTACTCGTCCCGCAACAGCCTATTTCCCGGTCTGTGCAGTAATGTACTATTTTCCGCTTACAAAATATTTTATCGACAGGAATAAAACTATTGTACAGTACAATATTGCACCGCCTACAACAATTTTCTGATTTCCCCAAAGGTCAACTGGCATTAAGTTCAGCTTTTGTACATAAATTTGTATTTGTGTCCAAAAAACTGTTGTACTTAGTTCTTTCCGTTAAATCGAAATTTATCGGTATTCAAATCAACTTTGATAACTTTCTAGTTCGTCTAGTTGTGGCAGAATAGTCTCAAACTAACCTGAATATTGTATAACTTAGCGTAAAATGTGAAATTATCTGAGTCGCCCCAGCTGCCTTTTTCCAAGCAGCAGAGTTAGCTATAAATTGCGCTGCGGTGCGACAAAAAGGAAATGAAGTGTGAGCAAGAAAGGTGGCACGAGATACTATAAAATAACATGAATTTGTTTTGTTCCTCAGCCACTCGTCTGAGGGTGGCTTCTTCATAAAAATGGCACCATTTTTAATGCTTTTTACAATTTGTTACTTACTTGTTTTTACAAGATTTGCATTTCAAAAGGTTTACTACTTTAAAAGTGAAACTTGCCCATACGAGTGTTTGAAATTCAGTGCTGATTTTGTAGATTCAAAGCGTGAAGGCGACATTGCTTCACTTTGATTTATTTTGATTTATAGTATGAAATACGAATTCCAAAAATGTACTGTTTTATTTATGTAAATGTTTTCATTGTAATTTAAAGGTTATCATACAGCTTTTAGGCGAGACGAAAGAAGTTTCTAAAATTAACTCCATGTTTGCCAATATAACTTTGTTTTACACAATGTCATCTAATCTTACTCACGATGTTTCTTTGTTAGCCATGACTCCGTCTAGACGTTTTACATCGTAATTATTTTTAATAAAAGTTAGTGTCCAAGATATTAAATTATTGTTATTACTTACAGCTCGATGCGTCACAAAAGATGTTCTTCCTTGCAGCCTTGCGCTGATCTTCGCCGGGGAGTCTTCGTCCTCCCTCCGTGGGTCGAACCAGCCAAATGCCGCTCCCACCACCAGCACAGCACCCAGCACCATCAGAGCCAAGAATCCACCAATTGCAGCTTTAGTCGCTTGAGATATCACCATCGCCATTTTGGAAATCACTTATCACCTCAACGTCATTATTTTTACTCTAATCACTGTCTAAATTCACACCAAGGTCACTATTTTCCATTACTTGTTCATAAAGTTCATCAACATTTTCTCATTCATTGTTACGTTTTTAACTGACCTTTTGAATTAGTACTTCTACATTTGACACACAAAATCAACCATTTTCTATTATTTCTTTTTACAACAATGTTCCGCAAACTCTTGAAAACACGATTATCCCTTTTCGTTTTGTTAAATTGTATTATGCAAATGTCTGAACGGCCGTAGTTTGCGTATCAATATAAAGAGGTCGGAAGGACAGAGCTGACGTCGATCTATTGAATGCAAGCAAGGAACTCGATAACCCAGATACCCATTATGAAGGGTAAATAGCCGTTAAACGTGACAAAGAAGACGTCTCCACGTGAACATAATTGTACGATACACAATAACCGTGATAAGCAAAGTCATTGTTTTCGATTGTGCTTCATAAGCTGAGTCGACAGGGGGTATTATTGTCTGTCGGCATTTTGGTTTTGTTAGGGATGATTAATTGAATACCCTCATCTAATTTGATTTGTTTAACTGTAAACTCGTTTGGGATGAGAGAGTTGGACGTTGATATGTGAAGGCTATTCATTTAATTGAAGCTATAAAATACGGTCAAGTATACACAAGAACTTCATATATCAGTGTCACAACTGTCTACCTGTTATTAAAATCTAAACGTTATTTCTTGTGGCATAACTTATTAAATATTGTTAAAGAAAAATAATTCCTTTACTACTCGTAAATGCAAATAAACGCATAACCTGATGCTTTCCTTTATTAATGTTTAATGAGGTAGTTAATCACACTGAAATCATAAAAGGAGTAAATTGGAATATCACACAAACTCTCTTTATATTACGGTGAATTAAGACACGAAATGCAAAGAGATTTTTTTGATGCGAATATCCTGTCTACTTTTATAATTAATCTTCACATAAAAACTTCCCTCCAACCCCAACTCAAAGCGAAGGCATAAACTGCTATCAAAACTTTTCAGGTATTTAAGACAAGGTTCGCAACGGATTAATGTTGAATTAACATTAAATTTTAACATTTTAGGGTGTGTACTCTTTCCTTCTGAGGCTTTTAAGATTGAGAGTGAATTTGTGAATTAATGAAAATACAGATTACGATGCCGTATTTAAATAAATTTAATGTTTTACAGTTTGTTGGTATTCGTTTAAATACGACAATTTTCCTGTCTATATAATTAAGCGTCAGGTTTTAGAAAATGACTCATTCTCAAAATTAAACAATAATAAGTAAGGTACTAAAACTCTGAAAACGTTACAAACTAAAACAATGTCTAATCGATATTGCAATAATTATTTTAAGTTTCGTTTTTCCAAAATCTTGCTTTGTCCAAACGACAAAGAAAAAAAAACCGAGTTTTAATTGTCTAATCGATATTGCAATAATTATTTTATCTTTCGTTTTTCGAAAATCTTGCTCTGCCGAAACGAAAAAAGAAAAAACAACGAGTTTTAATAGCAATGATTGAACAATAGTTGAGCATTGGTTGGGCATTGTTTGTAATTCTCTTTTTTTTTGTAACGTATTCGTAACGTGAATACCAGAACTTAACGTTAATATTAGCATAAGATGTCGGTCCAGAATAATATCCTTAATTTTGCAACTTTGTTAACTATTTGAGTTAATAAGGAAGGACACTACCTTGTGGTACATTGGATTCCATAGCAAAAGCAAGTAATTTGCTCTGCCAATACTTGATATAACTTGAAAAAAATGTCCTCGATTACACCATATTCCGAAAATATCAACATTTGTGAAATAAACCCTTAATTTCGACGACACTTACTCAAAACTTTATATCAAGTTTTGGAATTACGAATTATAGTTATTTTCAGTCAAAGTCAAAACTATACCACAAGTAAGCGTTCTTGATGAGTATCATTAAAATCTTAATAACTTCTAAAGTAATTACCTAATTGGAAAATTAAAATTATGTTCTGAAGGGGTTATTGTTACGGCTATGCAGTTCATTTTACGGTGAGCGTAAGGACAGAGCTATAGCATTTATATGTCTCTGTCCTTTTCTCTCAGAGCAAACTGCACTGTACTTATGTATAGCTATGTCATAGTAACCCCCCTGGACTGGTATAAAAAGGGCTTCATTATACTTTAATATTTACGTCATGTTCTGGGACACGGTGTATGAACGAAACAATTCTACATGAAAAATACATCCGGGGTTTCTCCGCTCGGGTCGTACGTATTATCAAATGAACGCTTACCCTTACGTTATCACGACAAGGGAGAGATTGTACAAAACGTTGCCTTGGGCTTAATAAGCCTAATTAAAGCAGGTGAATTATCTTACGCTCGACGAAACACAGCTACGTGGAAACTGTCTAAATTGAAAAGGACTGTAATATAATTTGTGATTTTAGTCAAATTGTAATGAGTTTTGGGATTTGAGCGTTAGTTAAACATTGACATTATAATAACATTTACATAGTTTGAATGTGATTGAAAATTCATAATCCATAGATTAAAGGACGCCCGAGACTTCCTACGCATATAGTTCGTTTCCCGCTACTCCCTCTTATGTCTTCACACTGGCGATAATTTTCGAAAAATTGTTTCCTAGTGCCACCCCTAGGGTACCCAAGGAATATTCCCATGAAATGTCAAGCTCCTAGGTTCAGTGGTTAGGCTTTGCGCTAGCTGTCAGTTTTATATGTGTACACATTTTTGAAAATAAGATACCTAATAGAGAATATCGGAACCTGCACGCTAGAGTTCTAAACGCAAAACATCGGTTCTTTGGTATATAAACAATGAAACGATATCCCTTGCGTTCGATCGTAACACGACTGTAAGCCATGCTAAAACACGAACTACAAATTGAGGACCAATTCATACGAAGCCAATTTTGTCTGGTCCTCTGTTTAGGTAACAACGTTTGGATTCGAGCATTGTCGTTTAGAAATAGCGGATGTTCCTTATCAATACTGCTACAGTGCAATAGGTCTTAGGGCCTAGTTTTGTACGTCTCTTTCATTCGCTCTCATGCGATCTTATGCGAGTCTTACAGAATTTAGCTAAACTACTTTTTAAGCCTTCTTGCGCTGTGCCTGCCTAAAACGGACTAAGATCACCTCGGCCAACCTCGAGACATTGTTACAAAGGTGTGATTAATTAAGTTTTGTCAAATACATAATTATAATTTACGTTTGTTTGATCTTAAATATGTTGTACATGGTTTTGAAAGGTATTTTTGTAGTAATGTTAATATTTTTCAAAACGTTGGCGAGGCCTTGGTCGATTACGGTACAATTGCGAGCGTTTTGGAATGATGGGATCCTACGACGGCCCTCTTTAGATATAAAGTGTCTTTTCGATATATAAGCATACAAAAGCAGGATAAAAGTTACTTTTTGATGTTTTTGCGAGATTCAACAAAGGAAAAAGTTCAAACGTCACTAAAATGAGTCCCGATTGCTTTAGAAAAGAAATATTCGTAGGAAGCATTCGTTTTCTTTTACGAAACCTACTTACTGTTAAGTTTATTTTTATTGAGCCATTCTGTTGCCGTGTTTTCGTTTTCCTGTTATTTTTATTATTTATTTTTTATTGTTTACGTGGCGTTATGGCAGTATTAAGGAAACTTTTGTGCAATAAGGGAAAATAATTCTACAATGGTGGCACATGAAGAAATATCTGTACGTAACATTTCTGTACAGTATTATCATATTAAAAATAGGCTTTTGGTACAGTGAATCAAATATGTAAAATCTAAAATGAACAGAAAAAGCAATATTGCCGTTCAATAAGTTCATTGCAAAATTACTAACTACTTAACCAATAAAAAACTTGAAAAGTAATGACATTATTTTAACACAATGTTAAGAGAAAAAAACCGCTTCGCACCCTAAAAAACCTCTTACTGACCCCACAGTGTCCACCGAAACGTAAAAACACAACGGCTCCAACCCAGAAATAACGTCGCAATTCCAAAAAAACATGAAAAATACCATAATCTATTTCATGGGACTTCTCCCTTACGTTAACACAATAAAGAACAATATAAAGGACAGTTTTTGCGGAGGATTAAGAATAAAGCGCGACCTTTGAAAATATTTCTTCATAAGCGTTGGTATTATGGCTTTGTGTAATACTTAGGCTCGTGTTGTTATTGTTCTCTTGTTGTCTTGTCTTTTTCTAGTCCGTTTATTGTTACCCTTATTTAATCGTTGATATTGTTGGATATGCTCGTTTTGTATTATAATTTCCTGTTTTTTTGGGATTCGAGCTACATTAGGAGATATTTTAGAAAGTTTGAATTTATATGTATTTTTAGATTTCACAGTTGTTGGAATAGGTAGTGCCTTTTAACGTAGGTAAACTTGACGCATGTTTATCTACGCGTGTGTGTGTTGTGTGATGGGAAAACGTCATTGATATAAACAATAAATGCATCAAGTTTTGCTAAATTAATCTATTTCGACCCTTGGTTATCAAGCTTACTTTCCGCACTGTCTCTTTCCGCTTTGCAAAGGTCCCATGGGTACTCCTATGGGTACTATTGAAAGCAAGAACGGAAGATAATTTAAGCAACAAACATTTAATTTAAAATAATTAAAGGAAGTATACAACATATTAGGTTGTAATTTTTGCACACTACAATCCAAATTATAAATTACTAGTTCAAAAAAATACTTAAGTTTTTTGTCCAATACTGTGAAATATTTATTATGACATGTACAAAACAAAAAGGATGTTCAATAGAGCGATTAAATTAGGAATATAAGTCCAAAGCAACTAAAACAAAACCAAAATCATCCAGAAAATATAGATAAATAATTAATTATATAATTATTTTTAGCAAAGTACTCCAACAGCAAAAGCGACCCTAGCACGTCGATACTCCGTTTACCTTATGGTGTTATTCTATAAATATTATTAAGAAAGAGACAATACCTACAAAAGAAAATAGATTTTTAATGTTTCTGTTGAATCAGAGAAATTGCTTAAAATTGCAACTAACCAACCAAAATCCTTTCTTTTTCAAAATAGAATGAAATAAAATCCCTACTTGCGCCATACTTTTCTTGCTTCTACTCCAATACCAGCGAGCCTAGCATGGCGATACACTGTTGACCTTATGTGTTCCCCAATCGATATAGCTGTTGGTTTAGAGGACGTGGTCGTTATTTGTTTGTTTGTCCAACGAGACCAAATAAAATTCTGGAGTGGATTGGATTGGGTCGTCAAGAATTCCATGCGCGAAACGTCGGAGAGTCAAAATGTACGTAGAATTATTTTTAGAACGTTAAATTGACGTCATTTTACTTTACCGAGTAAATAAATAACGAAATAATTATCAAGGGATAAATTTACACAAATTGGGTACTAAATTAAAATAAATGTCAGGGGACAGGGGGGTACTAGACAGAGCTAAACATACTTATATAGAGAAATACATACTTAAATACATAGAAAACATCCAAGACTCTGAAACAAATATTCACGCATATCACACCAATAATCTGCCCTTACCGGGATTTGAACCCAGGACCGCTAACTTCGAAGGCAGGATCACTACCCACTAGGCTAACATGTCGTCAAACTAGAACAGATAAATTAATCCATACTAATTATAATATTATAAATTTGAAAGTGTGTATGTTTGTCCGTCTTTCACGCTTCAACTTGGCACACATATTGATTAGGTCCTGGAATAGGACATAGGATAGGTTTTATCTGGGAAAATTGGACAGTTCCCGAGGGAGCAGCGATAAACGACTTCTACGCGGACGGAGTCGCGGGCGAAAGCTAGTACTTAAATATAGAAAACATCCAAGACGCGGAAACAAAGTATTCGTGTTCCACACAAATTTCTCTTTACGAGCATCGAACCTCGGATAAATTAACAACATTAAATAAGATCATAGGTATCGCAATCGACGTCATAATTTTTTTGTAAAAATTATACATAATTCTTTGTAAGACCTGTTTAAAAAAAACGCTTCAAGTAACAATAACGCTCACAAAAAATGCTTAAATCTCCAGTGGACTTATTTTTTAACTTGCATTTCACAAGCAAAATATAAGTCCTGTAATAAGAATTCAATTAAATTCCACTCCAGTTTCCCGTAAAATGAAATGAAGTGATTAAAGCAGCGATATTGATCGGCGTGAAGTGATTACATCAGCTCATCGGGATCTTAATAGAGCGTGTCTTTTCAACAGCGCTTGTAAAAGTGCTCTTCAAGAGTGGAATATCTGTCTAATACCTGATGAACATTGGTGGATAAGTTCCCATAGTTTAAAAAGCCGTCAGATTTTTAGGTTATAACTATGAGAGCGTTGGTCTAGTGGTTAAGGGAGTCGAATCATGAGCGTAAGGTCACCCCCGCCGTCACCATGTACTAACGAGTTTTTCTTACTTAAGTACATTGCCCAATGCTCTTACGGAGAAGGAAAAATATCGTGATGCGCATTGGAACAGCTAAGTGTTTAACCTCTTACCTAAATGGGTACTTTTTATGGTTTTTTTTTTATGTCCTTTCCAAAGGATATAAGGCCGAGGATCAGAGACTGATTGCACAAAACCTCCTAAAGGGTCGAAGTATATTTGAAAGGAAGCATTTTTAAGATTTCATAGATTAAAACGTCGTATTTCATAAATTACGAGTATATCAGGGATATAATGGCGACGGAATAATACCTACTTTTGAAGCTGATAACTAATTAACTTCTTCGCCATTTTTCATCTTTTAACTTATAAAATTTCCTTTTTTGACTTTACGGACGGAAGTTACTAATAAATAGCGTATGTAACGAATAGCTTGGATGCGCCCTTAAATCATGTAAAGCAAAGAAATAATTACACGTTTGCGTAATTGCAATTATAACGATCGAGAACAAATCAAAGTTATATATTAAGCTACATGTAAGCAATTATTTATCTTTGAATTCTTAAAGCTACACGCAGAAATTAATTTTAAATAAGCATTTAAAGTTTAAATTAAGTTTAGAATTGCCTCTTCTTCAAAGTTTATTTTTTGCATGCTATCACTAAAGAAAACAATCTTACGAGTCCTTCCTCTCTAAGTTTACTGCCAACAGTCCCAAGATGGCAAGACAACGTAAAAAAGAACTCGTTTCAAAAGGAATTACATGTTGAACAAGTCGAAAACGATTCGTCAGCATTGTTGGACCCTCCAGCGGAGACCCCTAAAACTGTCATCAACACAAACAGAGAACTCGTAAAAGTCGACACCATTCGGACAATCGATTGGTGGCAAGGATCGTTACGGTCAACAGCGTGGCAATAATTTACTTTCTTATCGCTAACCCGATCCTTCCAGAGTCTTGGCTATCCGTACTACGGGATTACGCTGGCTATTCCTGGAAATAGGATGATTCGGGAAGAATTGGATGATGCAAATTCTCGGATGGATTGAGTTGGGAAAGTAATAGTACAGTTGGTTAAACTTTGTTTGCTGAGCACTGTTTAACATGAACGGTCGGTACTTTAATAAGTAAGCCACTATACAGGGTGGAAAAGAACGACAGCCTAACAAGAAAATGGGAGATATTGTATCTTTTGAATTTGTCCAAGAAATTATGTTAGGTACTATCTATAACCGTTTTTGAGTAACATACTTGTAAAAGTTTGATGCAAAACTTTTAACACCAATAGAAGGTTGGGTCAATAAGTAGTCTAACCTAAACCTTACTCAAAAACCATTTTTATACATCGCTTAAGTATGATACTGTATTTTCATGAAAAGGCATTCGTCCACCTATTGAATCCTATCGCTCAAAGGTGCTAATTAATATGTTGCGAATTAATTTCTTTCTCTATCGTCACTATCGCATGCTGAATCAACAATTCAAGTTAAGGATTACAAAGACATGTATCTACTCATTTTACTTTATCATCATCATCATCATGTCAGCCGAAAGACGTCCACTGCTGGACATAGGCCTCCCCCAAGGCTCTCCACTCAGATCGGTCTTGTGCTTTTCGCACACTTTCTTTACTTTATTACAATTAAATCAGGTGAAAAAGTGGATACACCTCTTTGTAGATGACCGTACCTGGGCTAAGTACTCCAAGGAAAACGAATTGTCTATCCTATGTTTGTTTCATCATATTTTACAGAAGATGTCGCCCGCGACTAGGTACTGTTGCGTAGATGTATCTTGAAATCCGAGATAAAATTTCACTTTGACTTTTTCGTTGACACATTATTAACTATAACTTTAGTAAGGATAAGCATTGGAATGTCCTCAAAGCTGCAGAACGTATAAAAAACAGGATTTAATCTTAAATATTCAAAGAATTCATTTCATTACATTCATTTATTTTATTTCAAAGACAAAGTTGTAAGTTGGCGGCTAACGTTTCCTCGGAGAGTTCACAGAGTCCGCGATAGGATATCCTGCACTTAGCAACCGAGTGATAAAGGGAAAGCACTGAATAGAAGGCGAACTCGATGCTTTTATAATTTACAAAAATAAATTTACTTCTAGATCCTCTAGGAGAATGTTAGCTAATAATATCAGTCCGGAGAGAAAGTGTAGGTTTAAAGGATTTTTAATAAGGCAATTTTCATTTACTTAAGTGATTGTTTTAATGTTTTAGACGTGATGGAGAATGTGTATTAACATCTCCTAACGTCTATTTTCTTTTCTTTAATAGAATTTTATTTTTGCTTCTACTATTACTTAGCATTAGTAGTTACGTATTACCTACTCATGTATTCGTTTTATTCTTTCTGTTTATTTTAGTAAGTAAAGTAATGCAATGAATCTATCTACAATAATGTTGAAATTCCTTTAATTCTTTACACGTTTGTACACTACGCGTGATTTACTAAAATAATTTATTTAATAAGAAACCAACTAAACTTTGTGTTACGCTTTAACAGCTAAACCACTGTAGGGATTTAGATGACTGGTGTAGAGATAAATTAAGTCCCTGTAAAGGACTTTTCGTTCCAGAAGACCTGAAGATTAAGTAAATATCTTTTTTTGTAGACGAAACAAAAACTAGTTAAAAGAGTCTTAATATTCTTTAAACTATGACATTACAACAACAGCCCAGACCCTAGGCCCCGGCATCACCGCTATTCCTGGCTCCGGTAGCGGCTATGGTAACGGCGAGGCAGGGGGTGCTTTAGGTAATCTCCGGCAGATAAGGAAGCTCAAAGTCACTCAGAGGGCTATGGAGAGGGCTATGCTCGGGGTTTCTCTGCATGATAGAATCAGAAATGATGATCTCCGCAGTAGAACTAAGGTTACCGACATAGCCCGAAGAATAGCCAAACTTAAGTGGCAGTGGGCGGGGCACATTGCTCGCAGGACTGATGGCCGATGGGGTCAGAAGGTTCTTAAGCGGCGTCCGCGAACCGGGATACGAGCTGTAGATAGGCCTCCAACAAGATGGAGTGACGACCTAGTAAAGATCGCGGGAACGCGTTGGATGAGAAAAGCACAAGACCGGTCTAGTGTAGAGCCTTGGGGGAGGCCTATGTCCAGCAGTGGACGTCTTTCGGCTGACATGATGATGATGATGATGATGATGATGATTCTTTAAACAAACATTTCCTAAGACGTATCATCAAATATGGGCGAAACAAGCAAAAGAAGTGTACATAATTAGGTTATTAAAACAACCCATTACACCCGCTATTCACAGAATAAAATAACCGTCTCAAAGAAAACGGTTACAGTAAAATGTCAAAGGCACTCAAAGTTAAATAATTAAGCATTCAAAGTGTCCTTACTTTTAAGGGTCGTTGACGAGAAAATCTGGCAGAGTTTCACCCTAAAACTGTTACGAGGTGTTTTTTTATAAACCCCAGTTATTATAATAGGCATTTGGGTTTATTCGCGACGTAATCTGTTTTACGTGACAGATATGTCTGGATGAGGGAAACAAAAACAACCCTGGAATGTATATTTCGTATTCAGAAGGGTGGAGTTAGGTCCACTCGAAAAAATAAAATTGTAATGATGTCGGGTATACGATATTGTGGGGGTTCCGGGGAGTGCTTTAACGAAGGACGTATAATATGGAATAAGATAACTTTTAAATTTTGTTTTCTGTGTACTGGTTTATATAATGAAATTATTCTTTTTACAAACTTCAATAAGTACAGTAAATCTTAAAAAATACACAGAGCGATAGATAGCCGAGTGCTATAATACTTTAAATTTAAGTTTATAATGTACACTTGAGTAATAAAATAATATTTTGCTCTTGTGTATGACTTAGTTAGTGTTAGTTTTATAAAGTATCCTACATTTATTAAGTTTTAATTTGAAACGTGATAGAGTAGCTACAACTGAACCAGCCTCCATGTGCTTATTATTTTTTCTATTTTCTATTATAGACTACCTAAAAAATTATGTGACGCTAGACAAGATGCTTATACATTTTCGATAACGATAACGATCGCCAGATGTACAGTCGAGTTCATAAATAAGTGTACACTTTATTACTTTGTCTATTGAATATCATGTTTAAACTGTCATATATGAATTGTCACAGTGAGTAAAGTGACAGGGTACAAAAATGTGCACATATTTATCAGCTCAACTGTACATATTTTTCCTAGTGCGACTACTCCCGAAAGAGTTTGTATCAATGGCGATAAATTACAAAATAAAAGACATGCAAATGACACCAATACATACATATGAAAATATAGAGCTGTAATGTTCATGTGTAATGTACAAACGATGAACTGCCGTCTAACTCAACAAGATTTATCTTCTGAGCCACTCTCGATGTAAAAACTTGTCGAGAACGCGTGTGGTGCAAATCCGAGATAAGAACACATAAGGCAGTTTAATAGCAAAGCGATGAACTTTAAACCATACCATAAAGAATCAAGAAGTTTTTTTACTAAACCTTATCCTTACTATAATCCATATTCATACTACCACACTCATATTTTAAATGTGAAAGTAACATTGTCTGTCTGTTATAGTCCATTCCCTTAGATAGTGTCGCTACACTCACACATACGTGTGGTTATTGTCATAAAATACGAATATAATTCGATGTAAACTGCCAAATTCACTTGCGGGTGTGAGTGACGCCTCAAGTGAATTTCGCAGTATACTTTGAATTATATTCGTATTACATTACAATAACCACAAGTACGTGCGAGTGTAGCGACACTATCTAAGCGAATGGACTATGTAGGAAGAGAGGACAATAGAGAGATCTCTCTCCAGGCGGGTGTTATGCCTGGGGACCGAAGTCCATTGGGATGAAGTTGGAAGTTGTATATATGTCATCTGACTGGAGAAACTTCGTTAGCGCGTTGTAGAACACTTAAGTTGCGCTGTCTGACGCTGGTGGCGCTAGCTAGGTAGCGTGTTCGTTGATACAAGTTGCCGTTAGATGTCGCTAGGTCGCCACAACTATACTCTTTCACAGCAAAACCTATTTCGACGAAATTAAGTGCATAGAGATAGGGTATAAATAATAATGGAGATAGCTTGAGCCCCGAGAAAGAAAAAAGGGTATTTTTCTTGCGAGTAGCAATAAGATAAAATAGTTAAAATGACTTCTCCGCGGACGGAGTCGTAGGAACAGCTAACAATATTATAAATGTGAGATTATTTATTTCTCTGTTTTAGTTCAACGCTCAACCCATCGACGGTAAATTTGGTACATAGATAGTTCTCAGACCGGAGACGAACAAAGATCTAATATCACACAGAAAAATTGGACAAGTTTAAGGGGAATAGCGATACACCACTTCTACGCGAGCATAGTCGTGGTTAAAAGCTAGTTTAGTTCTAAATGTTTATTTTCACTATAGCGTATGACATCCAAATGCCAAATCATCATCTATTATAATGAAAACTACTCCCAAACAGTATACCATTTCCGAGAAAACGGTCAAACGGCCACTTTAAAACAAAAATATTTTTGATTACTACATAAACATAAAAGCTCTTAATCGTGTATGTGTTAAGCTATTCCACTCATAAAGGTATTTCCAGGTAGTAATGAAATGGTGTCACAAATAACTCGTTGGAAATTTAATCGTTTCACTACTAGTAAAACAACTTCCAGTGTTTCTCGTTTGTAAAGTTTTTGGATCGATAGTACATTTCCATGAATATTGATTATATTTTTAGAAGGTTTCCAGAATTGGCATTTATAGTGTGGTAAGTCAGTCAAGTCATTCACTTTTTGTCTTAAAGATACCTGATAGGATTGAAGTACCGGTTGTGGCCACTGTACCCTTTTTGGACACTTTAGATCAAATTGAGTATCAAAAATATTGTAAATTTAAAAATAATATGCATAAATAGTTAAGACCTGACAATTCATATAAATATAAAATATCAAAATATTTGTGTAATTTCAAAATTCTTTAAATATTAGTTATAATTTAGAGTGGCCAAAAACGGTGTAAAGATGGCCAAAACTGGTACTTCTACCCTATATAGTACAGCTTTGTTACTCACTAAAAAAAATTATTTGTTACTATAATATATATTCGTTACTATAATAATTAGTTACTATAATAATTACTATAATATATATTAGTTAATAATATTCGTAAATTATTTCAGTTCTCCAGTTATTTTTATTATTGATACAGAAGTATTAAGAGGATTGTGAAGCTAAAAATCTCCATACAAAATGCGAAAACGTTTCTCTCCGCTTAAACCTCGTCCGATTTTTACGATTTTGAATATATTGTAGATATCATGAAAAACTATGTCTGTACGTTTTTTTTCCAAGAAAATATTTCTTAGAACGAAATAAAATTTAAAAAACAAAAAACAGAAACGTACAGACCTAGGTCTTTATAATAACTACAACATATTCAAAAATCGTGAAAATCGGACTTGATTTAGAGGGTGAGAAACGTTTTCGCCCGGAGCTAGTTTTGATACTGTAAAAACTTTGATACTGTATCTACAAGTCGATCTACTGACCCAATCAGCCTCGATTAACCCACCAAAATAAATGTATTGTGTACAATGTACCCCTCAACCGTTCGGTGAAATTCTGGAATTCAATTCCCAGCGTACCTGATTCCAAACTGTAATCGTTATACTTCTTGATACTTGGTCGCGTGTCCGCGTAACACGTAACGAGCGCCAAGGGAGTACCGTGTGCGTCAGTGTTTAACAGGAATACTTTGTTCAACCTTGTCTAGCATTAATGTTGAGTCATACTGACAGTTTCACTCACGTATTCACAAATTATGCTATTACTTTGCTGTCGTAAAAGTAGAGTGATTATGGCGTTAACTATTTCATTATCAAACAGATTTTGGTATTAAATTTATCTGTCGTGTTTGTTTAGGTTTTTTTCAAGCCATTCGTAAATTTGATATTTTTTGTGAAACTTTAGATGTAACACAATTTTAGATTAAGTTTTATAATTACTAGCTTTTTTTATTATTATTTATTTATTTATTAAACCAACATTATAAATTACAAATAAACAAAAGCCCTGCAAAACTGTTTTAGTACAGTTTGACTGCAGGAAGACTTTAAAAGAACAGTACTATAATCTTAGTATTATACAAGCTTAAAGGAATACCATCTTAGTCAAAGTTGCGCGGCATGTGTAATCTTAGGATTTCAGTCTTGAGATGTAGCCTTGATATTGCAAATTTGTTTAAGAGGATTGTGAAGCGCCGCTAAAATCGCGTAGCTGTCAAAAAAACACCATACAAATTTAGCTCCGGGCGAAAACGTTTCTCACCCTCTAAATCAAGTCCGATTTGCACGCTTTTGAATATGTTGTAGTTATTATAAAGAACTAGGTCTGTACGTTTCTGTTTTTTGTTTTTTCAATTTGTTTCATTCTAAGAAATATCTCCGTGTACAGACATCTACAATATATTCAAAAATCAAAAAAATCGGACTAGGTTTAAGGGGAGAGAAACGTTTTCGTATTTTGTATGGAAACTTACAATAAGGTTATTTGTCTGCTCGTTTTCATCTTAACCATAAAAAAGAATTTTAGGAGGATTGTAAAACTTTTTGAAATAACGAATAAATATCTCCAACTTTTTTGTATAATTGAAATACAATTAACACGTTATAAGTTATTCACTCGGGGGTTGCGGTTATTTAATTGTAGTGGTAGAGCCAACACATCAATGATTCAAACATATTGACGTACAACACGACACAGGGTCTCTATTCTACTGTGATTTGATACGTTATCGTAGTATCAACGTTTCGATAGCTCTTATTTACTTGACAGTAAACAGGCGGCCGAGTAAGTGCGAGGACCAAAAAGTTGGACCATAGTCAAGCCCAGTTAACCATACAAACAAGAATGGAAGCCCGTAGTCTGTAAGCATGCATGCGTCAGGATTCCCACTCCGCGACTCACATAGCTATAAGTCTCCCCCCCATCCCAACCCCCATTCCTATTCCCTCTTTTTGGAAAAACCCCGCGGATATTTAAACGGAGGAAGGACTTTCTCCTCCGGCCTTTCAGCACACTGGCTGGGGTAGTATCCGCGCGAGTCTAAATTCTAGTTGGTAATAGGGGCATTGGTGTTTTTAGCCGGTGCGAGCCCGGCAGTACCTGGGCTCTCCATTCCCAGGCCTCCGGAAGGGATTTTCACCTCTGCCCTTTTTTCTTAAAGTAATTAAATCAAAAAGCAAACAAAAGCAAGGACTTTTGTCTTTGGGCCTTCAGGCGATTACCAAAAAAAAAAAACATATAAACAACAATGTTGAAAAAAGTTCCGTTGCGCGACGAAAAATATCCGTACCCCCCTTTTCCTGTCACAACGGAAAAGTTTAATAGAAAATTTAATTGAGTAAGTTAGCGTGCCCAACTTTTTGGACCCGTAAATAACAATACGATACCATGACGGCAATATGGTACTGTCCAGTTCAATAGAGGCTCAGTTGTGTAGGATTGAATGACAGCTGCTTTTGCCATATTTTGAACTAATTTTCAAACAAGTACCTACATAAGATTAAGGGGATTTTGCTATTCTGCCCAGAAGAAAAACGCAGCAAAATTGAAGCTGTTAGTACAACAATCTGTGCTTTTAAAATTAATTGGTTGCCGAAGATACAGGCTGCGCCTAATTTGGTAAGCCCTGTTTACGACTGTACCGTATTATAACTTTTAATTCACAAATAATTATTATACTTTTTTGTTATCTAAGGGCTCTCTGATACATTTTAGTGATTAACTAGATCCTATCAAAATTGTGTATAAAAAATCGTCACTATGGGTTCGATGTTTGATCAGTATTATAGGTAAAAAATTAAGTAAAGGTCCTTTTGCATATAGTTGTAACACATCTGTATGGACCGTTCGACATTCTATATTTGAAATTTGACGTAATTCCCATATTAGTTTTGTACACAACTACATGCAAGAGGACCTTTACGTAATGTTTTTACCTAAAGCACATACTAATAGCTAAAAATCGTAATCAATTGAAATCTGAACTACATGTGTCATATTTTCGATGTTTAACCATTAGTTATGTTAACTACTAATCCAAGAACTCGCCCTAAGGAACGACTTAATCCCCATTAACAGACGCTGAGTGCAGCAGTAAGTGTATAAGTTCCATTAGCGCATACTGTTATTATACTTTAGATCGCAGTAGGTATAATGCTGTTCAACCGTCGTCTACATTAAATCCGTACTAATATTTATTGAGAGCTTAATGCCTAAAAGTATAATTTATTTATGTGACCCATAAAACTTTATACGGATATCTTTACTTTTTCAACGAGCGCTGACCTTTCTCGTCACGAAAACTAGCGTAGTTTTTGGGCAATTCTATTAACATGTCTAGCTTAATTTTAAAATGTAGTTTGTTTTAAATCAGTCACGCTTTTAAATTTGAATTAAATCCATACTAGGTGTCCCTGTCCCAACAAAAAACAACTTTATGTGTTTTTTTTTAAAACGGGCAAACGTTTAAAAACTTCGCTGATTCGTAATAATTCTAATTACGTAAGATACCACAGAAAAACTTATAAAATAAGATACCACTGAAAAACTTATGAACTTATGAAATAAAACATGAAATTAATGATTTTTCGTGACATGGACATAAGGGAAAATTACAAAAATGAAGATTAAAATGATCAATATCTCCGAAACTAGTAAAAATCGCTGAACATACATAGGGGTTAAATCGATAGCTTTTTAGCTGCTCTATCAGCCCTAGGCGGGTTGACGTCGATTTACCCAGGGACACACTTTATATTGATTAAGTACTCGACATATTAGTACTACTAGTATTAGTACTAGTAGTATTAAAAGTGTAATACTTAGTTTTGCGGGCCAGTGTATGATTCCCTTTTGGCTATCCGCGTTTAAAGCAAACAAGTGCACCGATGTTATAAAAGGATAATTTCGCGTCAAAACAACAAATAAGGAACGTTTTCCATTTATGAACTCCCACAGGAAAACACAAAAATCACATCAACAATAACAACAATGTAACCATCACAAAATAACGAATTTGTGGGGCTTACAATAACACAAATCGTTAACTCAGAGGGGAAACAATATTATCTTTGTATCGAGTTACATGCATGCTTGATTTTATGTTTACCTATTTCGATAGCAGTTATAATAAAATGAAGCCCATTATTCTAACTGTTATTGTTTTCATTTTTTTCTATTACGTATTTCAGAGGTTGAACAATTCTGGCATTTTCGTTTGGTCATGGCGTTTTTGGAGCATGAGCATTGGCAGGTTATTCAACACTTACATCGCTTCAAAATTTATTGAAGATCACATGAAAATAGTGGTGTAAAATATTTTTTTAAGTTTGAGTCAATAATCTGCTTAAAATATTAATTATTCGATATGATACAAACCACTGTTAAAATAAGTCTCTGTCAAAAATTACATTTTTGCCACAACCTTTTATTGCCGACTATACTTTTTTCCGCTCAAACATCAGTTGCTTATCAAGACATATAAAGTACAGCAAAAATCCCGTCGCTACCTTCCGAATCCATCATCAGATCAGGGCCCGTATTATGGTCGCCTTTATCGCGGTGGATAAAGCTTCCGTCACTCTCGCACTTACATACTGGTCAGAAAGTGACAGATGTTTTATCTACGCTTATCTACGTCGATAAACACGACCATAATCGGCCCGCAGCTCGATGTTATTATATTGCATTATCTTCGGGCTTACACAAGTATTCCAAATTTCAGCCTATCCATTGACGGGAACTGGTTCTAAAGATAAGATAAAAGATAAAAGAAATTTATTCAGTAAGTAGGCCGCACGGGCACTTTTACACGTCAAGAATCTACCAGCGCTTCCCAAGAGAAGACCACTGCCGAGAAGAAACGCCGCAAGAAACTCAGCAGTCAGTCATTTTTTAAAATTGACTTGCATTGTTCAAAATTGACTTGCAAAATTCCAGGACACACAAGTGAAGTTAAAAATAAAAAAGCTAGTAACAAATATATGTAAGTGTGGTTTGATTCCCATGACTAGTGTTAACCCAGTAGCATTGTTAAAATATGAATTGAGTGACTTTCATTCTTTTTTTCTCTTGAGGTCTTTCATTTTCACCGCCATTTTTTTCCTAAAGACTTTTGTCCTTCTTTTTAATAGTGTGAAAATAATTTTCGGTTCCAATACACACAAATGTAATAATGACTATGATTTCTTGTACGAATATAATTGCAATGTTAATAAGGTATTTGCTTTCTTTTCCTTTTTTTTCTTGTATACATTTTATTTAAAGACGTATATGTAACTACACATGTATATTAATTTAATAAAAATCCAAATACGTATTATATTTACGATATTAATAACATACAACTTTTTATTTTTTTCCTTTAAATTGAAACTGAACTATAAGGAATACATTTATGTCATTTTTTAAATATTTGGACATTTATTTATGTGTTCAGTTTCGTTATGGTATAAATCTTAAGGTAGGATAAGATTTTTTTTTATACAAGGGTGATTATAGGAACCTATCAAAAACTACTTTACTAATTACTGGACTCAAAAGGGTTTTTTTTTACTTTACGTTTAACTTTAACACAAACATAATGAAATACAACAATAATAGATCAATGATAAAAAAAAAATATTTATTAAATTCAAGTAAAATGTTAAATTAATATTTTATTTTAAGCGTGCGTAATATTAACACGTTAAATATATTTTAAATTTCATGTGTAATCGTGGAAAGACTTTGATCAAACAAAGTAATTAAAATTTCCAAGGCATACGCAACATTTTTCGTGAAAAGCGCCTTTTGTGCACGAAATACCGCCAAAACACTTTTAATGTAAATGCAAAATGCAAATGTGTACTCGTATATTCCAATGTATTTTTGGTGTCGAAATAGTTTTAACGAGTCAAATTTTTTTCCTCGTGCGTTGCAGTCGCACGATGCAGGTTAATGCGGTTTTCTAATTATTACTTAATGCGGAAGTTTATTTAAAACTTAACTTTTGAGAACTGAAGACTTATGATTTCGTAATCGATTTATTATACTTGATATATGATACTTATGATCTTTGATTTTTACGTATTCTAGAACAAGCATGAAGGAGATTCCAAGAGAAAAAAACACAATACTGAGGCATTTCCAATACAATAGCAATATAGTTTAGTAAATCTGTAACGAGTAAAACGTTACCTATTTCATTTTAATCAAAGCTTTCTATTGGAAATTAATTGTTAAGCTGGTTCATCAGCGTTCTCATTTCATAGCGTTGGAAACGTTTAAAACTCTGCTTTTTTGGAAACAAATATCTTGTTTAAATTAAATAAAGACTTTAGTTTTTTCCGTCTTATAGGTACAACGGAAAAAAATTGGAAATTATTTAAATGTAAAACAAACGTTGTAAACTTTACCGCACCGTTTCAACGTGAAACCCATAAACTTTTTCAAACATTATATTTAAATTCAGGTAAAAATCGTGCACCGCTATCTTAACAGGCCATTAGTTCCAAATGGTTAACGTTCGAATAAAACAAAATAGACCTTAAGTACAAGAGTTTGCGGGGAACATTTTACGACCACCCCAAAACTCTACCTGTGCTTACAAAAAAACAATCACGATATGTTGAATAATCAGGTTTTTATCGTTCACGACACTGCCACTAAAGACACATTGCACGGGGAGGGTTAAGTTTTCTTTAAAACGAGAACGGCGAGCCGGTTTACTAGGACGAGAACGGTCTCGTAGCGCGGCGTGGCGGCGCGCCCGTCCGACTTGCTACGTAGCTACGGCGGCACTGGCTACGCGGGCGCGTTTCAATCCGCGCTACAGTTTAGATTATTACTCCGTAGCACAGATTCCACAATCGATTATATTAAAAATAATTCAAGTGTTTCTTGATTGAAGCAAATTGGAATTCTTTATTATTAAACAGTTGAATCTATTACATATATCCGGAAACTGTATTGACAACTCATTTCAGCTGTGTCAAAGCATCGGTGTAATTCAATAAGAGTCCTCGTTAGGGTGACGGCACCAATGATGGACACTTTAAGCTGACAGGCTCCAGTAATGGACACTTCACTCTTAATTAAAAATTCATAAGGTCCTAAATTGATTGTTGCAAAACAAATGAATAAACCTTATCTTCTGTAATATAAGAATCAAGTGTCCATTATTGGTGCCTTGTCCACTGGTTCCATTACCCTATTTGAAATAAATGAATTTTATTTTTTTATTAAAATGTTATGATAAGTAATAATTTATGTGTATAGAAACAAAGCCTTGTTAGGTTACAGTTATTCAATAATCAAAGAGATATTTTTTTTGTAAGTATGTATTAAAAACAATTTAAAAATATATAAATGTAAGTGGATAATATAGCACATATTAAAATAGTTCAAAATTAGCTCTACGCTTGTAAGAGGATTATTGTGTACTTGACAACTATACACATAGATAGAAATAGAAAAAACATACCTACTTTATTTATTTCTATGCGTCAGAAATAAATATACGGGCTCATCACGCGAACATTATGATTTGCCTTTCCAGGCGCCATTTTCTCAAACGCTAGTTACTTGTATTTCAAGCGGAAATCTCTTTCCATAAATATGTTTTAAAAAGAGACTTCCACTTGTATTACAAGATACAAGCTTTTGATAAACAGGACCCAGGAGTTGAGGCCGATACTGCTGCAGTTAGCTTCGAGAAAAGGGCAGACAATTTTTTTATTTTTTTTTAAGTTTTCAAAACTATGGATATCAAAAAGTTTTCAGCAGACAAGCTATTAGACAATATTTTGACGAATGTTATTATAAAAACTACCCATCACACAAAGCCAAGGTCATTCTTATAAAAAATATCTAATCGGTCCAAATTTGGGGCAAAAAGTTGGTCAGTATTTTATCCAGTACAATGCTATAATTAGTTTTAGCTAAAATTGTTTCTCGCTCTAGACTAGAAATAGATTCGGAGACAGATATGCCGCAATACATCTGATAAAAGCTATTATTTAAAATATTTGGCCGGCTAGCATAAATTCTCTTGAGGGTTTTTGATATCCTTATAGGGATGTTGTATGTATGTATGTAAGTAAACACTTTATTGTGCAAAAGAAAAGCAAACACAATACAATGAAATTTAAAAAAAAATAATGTACAAAGGTGAACTTATCCCTTTAAGGGATCTCTTCCAGCTAACTCTTGAAAGATTGAAAAAAGTGAAAGGTTTATTTAGAAAATAGCAAAAAAAATAATACATTCAAATATCTATATAAATAGATACAGAAATATTATATTTTCATTCATCTATATACATACTTAAACTTACATATACTATTTACTACATTACACTACATTTATGTAAAGGACAGTTGAAACAATATTTAGGAGCTAGAGTCAAGCCAGAATTTCTTCAATTTGTCTTTTAAGGAATCAACAGTGATTGTGATGATTCTAATCTATAATTTTACAAACACACATTAATGCTAAAAAAATTACGAATGACATAGATTATAGTAAGGTTTGATTAGAATTATGACGAAAAATAAAATGAAAATGCTGCGACGGGAATTACCTTTAGGCGAAAGGAAAATAAATACAATGTTACAATTTGCCAAATGATAGCTTTGTGTAACATTAGAGAACCACTAAGACCACTTTTTAGGGTTCCGTACCCGAAGGGTCCCTACGCTATCCGTCCGTTCTAACTTTTAAGAGCTGTATCTTTTGAATCGTAATAGATAGCGGGTTTTTTTTTTTCAAAATATTTACTAACATATTGAAAAAGTAAAATAATAAAGGACCCCCTTATATACATACATATACAAATAAAAACAGTAATACATACAAGCGTCTTTATGATGGTTTACAACAGGGACCGTTCCGGTAACCCCTTCAAGGGGTTTTTGAAAGGGTTTAACCCTTTGTATCCCTTTGAAAACACCTTGAACGGGTTACCGGACTAGACCGTTGGTTTACAAACCTTGAAGAAAAACGACAAATACTAAAAAATGGTCACGTGTGAGTTGCGCTCGCGCTGATTCGATTCGAAATCCAATTCAAGTTGGAACGTTATAATACCTACATTGCAGCAGCACAGAACCCTCGGTGCGAGAGTCCGAATCGCACTTGACTGGTTTATAAAAGATGGATTTGGCAACACCTAAAATAATGACACATAGAAATTTCTATTATAACCATAAGTAGCCAAATCCATTTGTGGTTTTAATATAGGAAAAAAATTAGGTGAATAAAATATGTTATAAAACAATAACCCTCTTATTTATAACAATAGCTATAGTGTGCGTGGAATATGCTTTTTCCTTATCCATGATACTTTAACTAAAATAGGGTAATAGCGCATTTATGAAAAAGAGCGTAAGTGTTAAACTTCTTTTCTTGGCTTAAAGTAAAATACTTCAGACGGCTGTAGGGCACTCTATTCCAAAAACAATGCTAAATGCAATGCGATTGCATCAAACTTTAAACCAGTTTTAACCGATTCAAAAGTTTACTGTTAAAAGTTTCTGCGCAATGGATTTTCAGGAGCTGTTTTGAGCGCCCCAACTCGTTATTGGGTTAGGTTTGACGTATTTTATTTTAAAATGAGCTTAGCTTAACAGAGTTACAGTTTATAAAAGTCGGTTAAAACACAATGCAGAATTGCGTTAGGGTAATTTTATTTATTTGTGTAACAAAGAAGCATAAAGGTTATTTATAAAGTATCACACTTAATTTAATATAAATGCGAAGTTTGTGGGTAGTAGTGGAGTCGTAGTACCTACTCCTTTACACTAAAACGGCTGGACAAATTTTAAATAGAGATAACATCACTAACACATAGGCTAATTTGTATGCCTAAAATATGATATATCCTTTTGTCAGTTTAAAGTCATGTTTGAACTGTTGTACAGTCGAGTTCATTAATATGTTACACGTTAGTACCTTGTGACTTTAATCGCTGTGACAATTCATATGGCAGTTTAAACATGACATTAAATAGACAATGTACTAAAGTGTACACATATTTATGAACTCGACTGTACTGATCTATCAAAGGTGTTAAAGCGACAAGTTACAAAAGTGCGCTATTTATAAGGCTGACTGTACAAATTGTATTTTATCCGTAAATATAATTTTAGTGATTGTTCAGATTATCGTCACATCAGCGGCCAATTATTAAACAACCTAACCACTTTTAAAACATTAAATGAATTCAATTGAAAACCTTTATTACCAATGAGTCTGGTAATGGTCAATATGATCGGATGGACCGCGCTTTACCACTCAATTTACTGAGCAAATCTGGACACAAACAACAGCCGTACATGGTAGCCAAAAGACATAAAGGATATTTTATTGCCAAAATAATAACAAACCTTTTGCAGTCTTTAATAAAAACTCATTTAGAACTGGAGTTGTATAACAGATGTGACGTTTTTTCTTTAAAAGGCGCAATAAAACATTCATAAGAGCAGGCGCGTAGTGTCGGTGGCGACGATAAATAATGCTTTATCTACGTATCGCGTATCTCTGGTGCTATTCTCTTACGTGTAAGCGAGTTAGCTCAATTAAAATGGCTTAAGTTGACCTATACGCACATGCATTTCCACGATGATACGTATCTGCATTTCTGGTTTTATTGAAGTTTACTGATACCAACGTCGCTGACACGGATTACTGTACGATCCTAGCGTGTATAAGGATCAAGTTAGACCAGATAGATCAAGCAAACATTTTTTTGGTTTGCATAATATTACCCCTAAATGCCTCGCAGTTGCATGGTGGTGCAATACCAGACAAAAACTGGTCGACACGAAAAAATATGATGGACACTTTTGCATTGTCATCGGAACTTGAAATGTTCAATGTCGGTGTTCGTTGACGGAAACGGGGTGAAAAATTGATTGATTCAAAACCGGAAGGACGGAGCCCTGTTGAATATTTTATGTCATTTTGCAACATTGGAATTGAAAAATTGTATGTAACTTAACATACGAAGCTTTAGAAAATGCCTTTACAAAGAAACACAAGAGATACCTGGGATGAGCATGTTTTAGCTGCAAAATGTCATCACGATTTTTGTGCTCATGAACCTCGAGCCATGAACCACTATAGAACCTTGTCGCATAAAACCTAAGTTAAATTCCTATGTTATTTCTAACTCGTCAGTTGACGCTGCTGTCATTATGACAAGGTTCTATGGTGGATCAACACTTTTAAAGTGCGTGACCGTACACTGCCCAAGGGGGTTACCGTAACATACTAAAGCAGTTCAGTTTAGGTTGAGAAAAAGGGACAGTGCTATATAACTGCTATAGCTCTTTCCCTTTCTCCCAATCTAAACTAAGCTAAGGCAAATGGCGGTATCTCAGACAACCACTAGGTCACTGACTAGGATTGTTTGTATGTTTAAACATCTCTACTGATTTACATTATAATGTTCTCTTATTTCATATTGATCCTTTCAGGGGTCCTTTCAGATACACTTGGGCCCTGAGGGATGTTTTGTGTAATTACTCCCAAATTATAAGGTTACGTATGAGAACGCCTGAAATTAATAAGCCTAATGTACCTACCATAATCCCTAAAAGTTTATAATACGTATCGGTTGTTGTTTTCTGAAACCGTAACCTTTTAGGATTGTTACCTACAAAACAAACCTAACCTAACCTAATGAGTTCTATACAATGACGTTTTCAAAAATCCTTAAAAGTTTACGGTTTCAGAAAAAAATAACATTAGTTATTATAAACTTTTAGGGATTATAATACATTAGGCTTTTTAATTTTAGGCGTCCTGATACGGAACCAATTATAGTGTACTGGTGACCCGCCCTCGCTTTTGCTCCAGTTTAAACAAAATGAAAACCTAACCTAACCTTTATTAGTCAAGGATAATAGATAGCTTCCTCTTATGCAAATATTTCTTAAATTGATTTAGTAGTTCCAGAGATAGAACACGGAAAATGAAAATCTTTATTGCGTAAGTAGGCCCTGTAGGCACTTTTACATATCCGAGTCTACCAGCTCTGATTTACAAATAAATCACCACTCAATTTTACCTCTCTATGTTAATAATAGTTATAGCTATAGATTAGTGTAGATATCGATATAGAAAAGCATGTTGAAAGAAAAATAAGTTACTTTTGCCAACACAACTTCTCAACACTAACTTTTCATAAATATGAAGTTGCTACTAACACCACATTCTGTGAAATACCCCACTTGCTTTATGTCACATGTTAGCTTTATAGAAAAAAGTATTGGAGAAAGTTTCACAGAAAATTAAAAAAGTTGCCAAAGTGCACGACGTTCTAAACGTGCTGGCTCTTACAATTCCTTTTTCAGTAAAAAGTTCAACTTGGGTTATACTGTATAACGGTATTAAGTTAAATTTTGTGTGAAATTTAAAATGTATAATTTATAAGAAAAAGAAATAATTTTTTTTTCCAGAAATTAAGTTTGAGGTAATTTATCCTTAATTTTAATTTAATTTTCGGGGTAGAAAAAAAAACATTTATTTCTTCAGTATTTTAAAATTAGTGAAAAAAGGGTAGTGACATATTTGAGCCGGTGGTTAACCACAGGTTAAATGATGTTAGGATCCCACACCGCCCGGATCGCTACCACAATCTTAATTGTGAATTTACATCAATCTTGTTCACATAATATGGTGAATGGTGTGCCCTTCTCGAAAATTGTAGGAAATTCTCGAAATTATCCTTACAAACGAAGCGTTGTTTCCGATAATTCTCGAGAACGACACTTCTCTGCATATGGTTGTGTTGCTGTGTGTGGATAAAACTGCTGGTGACTTTACTAGTGCTTTACTACAATCTCTGGGCATTTTTTTTATTAGATAGGAAGGAAAGTAACATGCGGGTTGTAAAAACCACCAACTCAAGAAAAGTTCTTTTCTTGAAGGCAGCCACGTCATAACCGGTTGGAAATATCGCCGAAAGGAGTACGTTCCACTTTTACCGTGCGAGGCAAAAACTGCCGGATTAAACGTTCTATTTAAGTCCTTAATATTTCATTTATTGATTAACATTAATAAATATGTTCTGATCAACTAAAAAAAAACTCTTAATTAAATGCCCACGCCGGGGATTGAACCAACTATGTTAGCATAGCAAACGCCTCGTCAAAAACGTTTAGATGGAAATACCAAAAAAAAAAAATTCATTAGTAATATGTATAAATAATAATAATAATCTACACTTCGTTTATATATATTGCTATCTCGTTGGCTTTAATAAAAAAATAAGTATAACGAACTTAGTTTTACTCATTCTTAGGTGAAGATAACTGTTTCGGTGAAAAGTAAGTTACTTCTAAATACACTAATTAAAAAAAATAAAAATAAGATAAAGCATAGAAATATTCCCACTTCAGAATCAGTATTTAATGTAATTCGTATTCGTTAACGATATAGATCTCCATAATAAATGGATTAGGAATTTAATGGTTTTTGTAAAATACCTATAAAAAATAAAATATCCATGGGCAATTGTGATCTAAATCATCATTATAGTCATCAGGAACCCCTTATAGTATCACTTCGTTGTCCGTCAGTCCTTCTGCACGGCTAGCACAAGTTGCCCGCGACTTGTTTGTCGCTCGGATCTCCCTTTCTATCTAATCAGTAACGATAGAGACGCGCTGAGCGACAAGCGAGAAAATACAACTTGTGCTACCCGTGCTGTCTGTCTGTCTGTGAGGTATTAAGTTGAAACTAATATCAAATACCTACTCACGTCTGCAATTCCATGGAGCTATGAAATTTGAGTTTGAGCAATAGGACGTTTATGCCGCATTTTTTGGCACTGGCAAGGTTATTAAAACTTACAGGGTACTTCCCGTTGACCTAAAATCATGAAATTTGGCAAGAAGCAGTGGATTAGATCACAAACAAAATTTACTTTGCTACAAGTTTGTACGGGACCCTCAGTGCGCGAGTTTGACTCGCACTTGGAAGGGTTTTTAATTAAACAAAAACCCTTTAAAACGTTATTATTTACATAATTGCAACGTTTTATTTGTCTCATTACGAAATGAATTTGTTCTATCGCGGTATTTATTAATAAAATGACTAGTGTGATGCGTAATCGCTCCGTCTGTATTAAACCTTAAGTTTTTCCATTCGAGGGTCTCCTTTAAAGAGGAAGAAGCGAAAATAACAGGACTCGAAAACCGCATATTTAAGGCCTTGGTAAAGATTACTTGGGTGAAGATGTTACACTTGTTTGAATTTAATTTTGAGCGCGAAATTTAATGTAGGTTATATTCGAAGTTACAAACCTACTAACACACATACATACAAATGTTATCATTGTGTGTGTGTGTGTATTTTCAAGTAAGAATGTTGGTTGCTTCTGCACGCTGAAACGGCTAAACGGATTTGAATAAAATTGAGACAGACTGTGCCGGTAGGCACGTTTCGTAATTGTTATCAATTCACGTATTGATGAATTGCATTTAGATTAGATATTATCTGTACGTGTATCTAGTGCACATTAGTGAGTACTGTAGTAAGTTAACATTGTATATATACGCATGTGTAATTGTAATTAAATTCGATTGAAACTGACTGACAAAGTGGTCACTCTCACGCCCCCATCATCATGGACCTTTCCGGTAAAGTGGTGACCCCGACAAAGAACACTAGCCCGTCTGAACAATGATCGCCGCTACCCTGCCTGACGACCCACCAATATGGGGTAACCACCGGTACAGTGGTGACCCCGAAGAAGAACACCATCCCGACAAGTAACATTAACGCCGTTGTCCTGCCGCAAGAAGAAGAAATCAATACAAGAAGCAGGAGGAAAATTAAGCCAGCAAGTTAGAAGGTATCAAGGAGCGCAAATTATTAATTTACTGCAATGTCGCCCCCGCAGACTGTCGCAGGTACGAGTACAGGTTCGTTGGAGATTGCGTCAACCACGGTGATATCCCGTATTCCTGAATTCTGGAGGGATCTTCCAGGTTTATGGTTCACCCAGTTCGAAGCATTAGTCGCGTCACAACTCGCAAGAATGCAATTTGACATAAATGGGCTACGGCACGAGCGCCGGCGCAGCGGTATGCAGAATGTGGCTAGTAGGCGTTCTTCGTAAATAAAGGTCAAGTTCGAGAGGAAATTAGCAATTAGAACATAGTATGGTAATTATTATTTTGTTTTTGTAAATATTTATTCGGTTGACTGTGTAATAGTTTCGATTTCAGAAGTTTTTGTTTTACCTTCATGCAATGCCGTGAAGATGTTTAATATCTCAAATGACAGTTTATTCTTAGGTTATCGGTCAATGAGCCAAGAATATCGCCAACTGAAAAAAGTTTGTGCTTTCATGCAGGGGCCATGAAGATGTTTAATATCTCCAATACGAATTAATTCTTAGGTTATCGTTAAATGAGCCAAGAATTTCGTAGAAATTGAAAAGAAGTATTGTGCCTTCATGCAACGGTCATGAAGAAGTATGTTTACCTCTAACTAATGCGAATTGATTTCTTAGGTTATCAGACAATGAGCCACGAAATCCGCTAACTGAGGAAACACTTGCTACCACACGCCAATTACCGACAAAGAGTCGATGAATTTTTGGTGTAAATTATTATTTTAATGAAACATATTGCCCATAACGGCACACTTTACACAGTCATACCATCGGATATTTCCGTAGGAACTTATTGTACTGGAGAATATCCTTTTAATTTGTATTTATTTTCTCTTGGGGGGAGTACTGTGCCGATAGGCACGTTTCGTAATTGTTATCAATTCACGTATTGATGAATTGCATTTAGATTAGATATTATCTGTACGTGTATCTAGTGCACATTAGTGAGTACTGTAGTAAGTTAACATTATATATATACGTATGTGTAATTGTAATTAAATTAGATTGAAACTGACTGATAAAGTGGTTACTCTCTCACCCCCTATCAACATGGACATCTCCGGTAAACAGCCTATACCCTGAATTTACAAATGGGTTACCGTTTTATCTCGAAATAATTACTGTTCCCGCGGAAGGGTTTAACTGAACAAATTCACTGGCTAGTATTTAATGAAAGGTATTAGAAGTATTATTCGCGTCTGCAATTGCTCAACATTATCAAACAAATTATCAGCAGATACCAAGGGCAAAATACTGGTTCGGTAACCGTATTTTCAATTAATAAAGATTAGAAAGAGAATGATAAGGTATAGTCATAGTATGCTAATGTAGGTACTTATTAATTACATATTATATATATATATATATATATACATGAAACGTGATTTTTTTTATAGATAATGGTACGAAACCCTTCGTGCGTGATTCCAACTCGCAATTGGCCAATTTTTTTTTTGATAACGATAACGAACGCCGTATGCATCTTGACAAGGGCCTCTGATAAGAGTAATTATTCTATTTTCTGGGGAAATGCGACCCGCTAGCAAAAATAAATGTGAACTTGTGTGCGTGTAGTGTAAGCACGAAAAGATTACGCGGTTGTATGAAACGGATCGGATGTACGAAACTATCATTCGATGTGGTAGTTATTATTCTAAGGGGTAGACAAATAAAGTTGGAATCATCCATAGTTAACAAATTTTAATATGAATAGAATTTACACAAGCTGGCAATTGAATGCTCGACAACATGTATTTCACAATTCTAAAAGAACGATAGTTTTTAACTTTTCTATCTAAGTAAAGAACGATTTACTGTGTATGATTAGACGATATCTACTGAAATATAGTATAATCATATACAGTACTCCCTAATTACATAGTAAGGTCTGTTCATTCTTACTTGTCTTATATAGTAAACAACTTTCTAATCTCAAAATGAACCTTTTTAGGCTAAAACCGCTATTTCAAACAAAATAAAGCAATCACAGACAATACATTAGCCAAATGATGTCAAAAATGTTTATTCAGTTTACTTTATTTACGAAAAAAGAGCTGTTTTAGCCAAAAAAGTTTCATTTTGAGGTTAGAAAGTTGTTTACTATATAAGACAAGTAAGAATGAACAGACCTTACTTAGGTATATCCATGTTATTTTTGGTGTTAAGCTTAAAAAGATCAGAAAAACGGCATTTTTTTAGTCTAATTAATGAATATGAACACGGACCTTTAATTAATTCAGCTTGTTCAAGTGTTCATTCTGTGAATTTGTTCTAGAGTGACCTTTGTAATGGGATCAGTTCAGATATCGAGTATTACACCGTCCGTAATAATGATCTGGATCTTTTATAAAAGAAATGACTTCGTTTCTCGTAATTCAGACCTCGCGAATTAGATCACCGAAGATAGACGAATAATGAATGATGTTATTTTTGATCTACGTAGAAAATATTGTTGTACAGTAAAATATCACAAAATTATTCGAATTTTTTAGTCTTTGATTATGTTTCCGGAAAAGAGCAAAAAGGTCACGGCCCACCTAGTATGAAAATAATACCTACCCAGGGAGTACAGAAATAAAATAGGGCAGGAATTAAAAATAAATATGTGTACTTTATGTCGCATTAGTAATTATAAAAGAAGAAATACTAAAACGATTATTAGGGATTTCATATACCTACCTAATCAAAGATATATTAATAGCTAATCTTCTTTGCACTGTTACATGTTACCTCCATGGCTTTCTTTTAAACTATTTACTTAAAATAAAACGTGGGTCATAACTGCAAAATTTACCACCAATTTGTTATATGTACGCAAAAAATTTTTGACCGGGCAGGATTATGGGCCATGACCTTTACTGACGAATAGATATTTAATATATTTACCTGGAGGAAACTCTGCAGTTAGGGAAAAACAACTTCGAGAAAGAGGCCAACAGAAGAATACAGCTGGGTTGGGCAGCATATGGGAAATTACGTCGAGTCTTCACGTCGACTATTCCACAGAGCCTGAAGACAAAAGTCTTCAATCAGTGCGTCCTACCTGTCAGCCGAAACGTGGACACTTACGATAGGGCTGGTTCACAAATTTAAAGTCGCTCAGCGAGCTATGGGGAGGGCTATGTTGGGAGTTTCTCTGAAGGATCGAATCCGCAATGAAGTCATCCGACAGAGAACTAAAGTTATCGACATAGCCTATCGAATTAGCATCTTGAAGTGGCAGTGCGCCGGTCATTTGTGCCGCAGAACCGAAAATCGCTGGAGTTATCGTATTCTTGAGTGGAGACCGCGAATCGGCAAACGTAGTGTAGGACGCCCTCAGACTAGGTGGAGCGACGATCTTCGCAAGGTGGATGGCGAGAGCTGGATGAGAGTTCCCACGAATCTTGCTCATTGGCGTGAAATGGGAGAGGCCTATGTCCAGCAGTGGACTAATATAGGCTGATGATGATGTTGATGATAGATATTTTAATCTGAATCGTGTGTGCTCGGTTTAAGTGGAAAAGGTAAATATTTTTTTACTAGCGACCTGCCCTCGCTTCGCTTCGGTTTGTGTGAGTTTTCTGTAACACCTGTACATAATCCAGAATTTATTATTACTTTAAAAAATCACTTAAATCACTCTAGATATTGATTAAAACCGCATTAAAATACGTTCGGAAGTTTGAAAGTTCTAATCGTACATACAGAGGGACAGACTTTCTTTTATACTACAAGTCTTTCTTTGATATAGTTTTTTTTTTTGTCAAGAATTAGTACATTTGATAACTAGGTAAAGCATAGAATAAGAGACATGGGCGAGGGCAATAAATATGCGATTTAAGGCATTCTGTTTTACCGCCCTTGGTGTGTACACAAGTTTACGCAGTCACTTGATCAAGAAATATAATTTTCTGCCTGATTGCCTGTGGGTGGTAAATACTACTTACGGCTTAGGGTCTGTTGTTTGTCCAGTAGTTAACTCAACTAATAGTTAAAATTCGAAAAAGGAATCTTAAATTTGACACATTTCCTTAAGATTTTAACCATTAGTAACCTTTCTTGACCATTAGTTAGTTAAACTACCGATCAAACAACAGGCCATTAGAGTAGCTTAAAATATTTTAACCCCGATTAAAGGGATATTATTATATTCAAAGGAATTGACAAAGGAGTTGCTCTTATAGCCAAAGATCATATATCACATTGAAAAAAAAAAAAAAATATAAAGATTTTTTACAAAATTGTTACCCTAATTTTATTAATTACAAAAAAAAACGTCAAACTCAATTTTTTTTATACACTAAACATAGTTTTGACATTTTGATGCGGTTACAACAGCCACAAATATTGTACATGGATGTAGATTGTAATCCTGTTGAAGTTAAAGTAATTACGTTGACAACAGCTTGTGTTACAAAACTGCTCCCTAAAAATGCCGTATTACAAAATTGCTACGTGAAAACCAAAAGACAACTTTCCCCATATTAAACTTTTCTTCGGCTTCCGAATTGAAACTTGCATTTTTCAGAGGGCGTGCAAAACTATCCTTACGACGCTAGCCGGCTTGTGTTTAGTTCTCCCAAAGTGAACCTTAACAGTATAGGTACAAGGGTTTGTTTTCTTTTTACAGTTTTTAGGTACAGTCGAGCACGGATGTGGGGAATGAGCTTGGCTATAGCGGACCGCTGCGGTGCCCTGGTAATGTGCGGTTTTGTCCGCGCCTGTACCTAGCTGAAATTAGACTCCATTATTTTAACATAAGTGCAAATTTAAACGGAATTTAAATACTTTATTTTAAGATAAAATGGGGCCAATTGGGATTCTAGTACTAGTCAGACTAGAATCGTGTTTGACATTTATAAATTTAGGTTTACAGATATTTAAAAATATAAAACACTGATCCAAATCAGCCCTATACTGATCTTGAATATATTCTTCAGTTTCGTTTATTTGAAACATTGGCGAGTGAGTAGAGTTTCTGTAATAGAATGTATTGCGACATGAAGTAATAGTCGTGAAAGTTAAACAAGTTAGTTAACCGTTAAATATTTAAAATGTATATAAATGATAATCTCACAATTTTTATTACTTACCAAAAAAACTTCGTTACCATGAAAATAATTATGAAAAGAAAAGAACAAAGGATTTCCTTCAATAACGAGTCCCGATTTTAAATGCCTAAAATCAGAAAAGGCGCGTCGACTACTTACAATAATTAATCATTTCTGTGAAAAAGTTCAGGCATTTTAACCAAAGCCGGCAAAAGATACGAGTTTTGAAAAGAAACGGGATCTCGAACGTTAATAATAAATTTAATGAGATCGCTTTTAAGCCCGTCGCTTTCATACGAATAAGAAACGGAGATACAAAATTGTCAGGTAAACTAAAATAAATGGAATTCTGAGCCCCAGTGGAACTATGTCAAAGTGACGTAAACAATCAATTCCAAGATACTTTTCAACCGACTGCGGCGAAGACCTTTTGGTCACATGTTTGACCTGTATGTATGTATGTCTGTTCCCATGTTCGCTTGTGAGTACTTCACGGTTTTACCGATTCTGATAAATAATTCGTCATTAGCAGTGATCGGAATAGGTAGAGTATATTTACCTAAAGTTCGCAAAAGGACATAATATAGATATAGTTAGGTAAAACCCGATGAAATATTTATTTATTTTTATTGAATTCCGGATTTTATTGTTATTTTTCCGGATGCTAAATATACTCACGGTATGGGATATTTTATGTTCGTTTGTGTAAAAGGGACCTGTAACTCAATTCCTTATATCTAATTATGTAATAGGTGGATTATATTAACCTAAACTTCGTAGAACAGAGTCATAAACTGGAGACTTCCTTGCGACTACAATTACTAGTATCAGAAAAATACCGGAAATCCGGAATTCTATGAAAATAAATTAATAATTCACCCGGTTGTAACCACTCTATATTATGTCCTTTTGTGAACTTTAGGTAAATATACTCTACCTATTTCGATCACTGGTCATTAGACTCATCTTAATGGCGCGAGTGTCACAGGGTCCATGCAATTTTATGCGCTTCAGATATCGACGAAAATACCAAAATGCGGTCAGGTTTTTAAATCTTGCTTCTTATTTATTACGATTTGAACATTGCGTCAGTTTAATATAGTTTCACTAAGCACTAGCTTGCAAATGTAAATGTATTGGGTTGACTATAGGTATGTACATATTTATATATAATTATTTACGGGTCTTATCAATCAATAAATCCATATTGCCAGAGCATAGTAATGTTAGTTAATTAGTAATTTATAATAATATGTACAGTGGCCGTATCCCGCCGTCGGACGAGTTTCTACGTGACCCGCCTGCACCACTGCTACGGTAAACGACGTGGTGCAGTCATCTGAAGGTTGGATGCACTCTGACGCTTTTCCAGCAGCGGTCGCTTCGCTACGTGCACTTTAGTTCGTTTGTAATGTGCGTGCGGTTTATTCAAGGGACCGTCGAGTGTCCTGACTTCTGACCGAAAGATTTCGTATTCCAGCGGTTTCAGGGTAGCTTACAAGCAGCGACCATGATGTCAGCTTTGGCAAATCAGGACCCCTAGGTTCAGTCACCTTGGTGTTATTGTTTAATTTAATATTGTAATGTATCTTAGTATGTAAGATATTAGTTATAATGGGCCTTGTTGACTATAATAAAAGGTTTCTATTCTAACTTTACTTTTATTTTATTTTGATATTTTACTTTAGTACCTTGTCACTTTAATTGCTATGACAATTCACGCGGCGCAATGCTGGTTTCATAATTAAGTATCCAATCTAAACCAACCCGGTCCATTGAAAGGGACGGCGCCATAGCAGTTACATATTTCCGTCTCGTTAAGGGTACAGTCGATAAATATGTATACACTTTAGTACCTTGTCTATTTAATGTCATGTTCAAACCGCCATATACGAATTATCGCAGCGATTAAAGTGAAGGTACTAAAGTGTATACATATTTATGTACTCGACTGTACTACAAGGCGCTTGTATTTGTGTGTATTCACGTGGCGCATGACATAACACTGATAAAGCTGATTGACGCTTAATCGTGGTTACATCGTCTGCGTGTGTGTTCGTAAAAGCACGAAGTGTACTCGTATGTGTGGTGGCCCGGAGTTAAATTAATTTTATGTACCTATGAACTTTGACACAACACTGGTTTCAGTTTACACACTAGTACTTTCCGACAACTTTTCCACTGTGCAGTAATGTAAGATAGCAGATTCAAATGACAATAAAGTCATTCTATCTTAGTCTTAGAGATGAATGATGTCATTATTTAAAAATGTACCTTGCGATAGGGTTGCCCTCGTTCCTTCTCAGCTATTAAAGGTATTTTCTCAAGCGCGAGTATATTCACTTCATATTAGCAATGTGTCAGAAATAGGAGCTCTTTACCTTCTTTTTCGTTAAAATTTCTTTGTTAACATAAACTTTTGTAACTAACTTAATAGAATTTAATTCTTTGAAGAACTTCCTTAAAATTTAAAGTTAAATAAATTCCTGGAAAAATAAGTTTTTTTTATGACTTGCGATAGGTAATTATGACCTTAAACACATGATAACTAAAAATAATTACGGCAGACAATACAGATCAGTCAAAAAGCCCTGATGTGGCAAATTTATTGAATAAATTAGGTCCACGGGCGTCAGAAAATAGCATTATCATCATTTTTTAGCTGAAAAACGTCCGTTGTTGAACGAAGGCCTTCCAAATATTCATAGTAACGTGCTTTGGGACACGCTACAACCGTACCTACACAATATCACGATCCATCACACTTATATTAAAAATGTGAAAGTTTGTGTGTGTGAGTGATTTAGTATGTATGTTAATTCTTGCTGCATGCTGAAACAGCAGGACGGATTTGGATGAAATTTGGAATGAAAATTGCTAATACCGTGACTAACAAATAGGTTAACTTTTATCTAGAAAATAAACAATGTCCCCTGGTCAACGAAGACAAAGTTGCGGGCTAAAGCTGGGTATAATTTATAAACTTTTTAATTTACCTACTTACAAACAACCTGCAATCTATAGCTCTTCAAGCTTCTTTCTAATAAAATTTAATGGTGATCAGCCTTTTTGTTGCAGTAAAATATGCAAATAACCAAAATGAAGTTCTAATCTTTTCCGGAATAATTTAATTTTAATTAATTCTGCGTTCAATAAGGAAAAAGTGGGCTTCAGGCAAAATGCTCCATTCGCAAAATTAAACCTTTTGAGTATTAAGTTCAAAGGTATTGTTCAAATAAAAATAACTATAAAAATAAAATAATAAAAGTTGAGCTCTTGTTGGTTATTTTGATTAATAAAATACTATTGTAGTGACAAAGACGAAACATCCAATATTTTTTCTCAACACTGCTCAGAAATATGAACACTTGGTCTGGTTTGGGATTGGAAAACATTACTTTTATTACAGGCCATTTTCAGACAAAACCAAAATATTCTTGGCATATTTCATACTAATATTACGTTAATAATTAATTTAAAAAACTATTTACTTATTTGCAGTATTTGAGAAAAGCACTATATGCCTCGGCTGAAAATGCAATCTAAGGACTCGCACATTAGAGGGCTCGTCAATAAATCGCGTACTTTCTACCCTCGGCAACAATGTACTATTTTCACTTTTCATGCTCTAAAATGACTCATAAATAACCGATGTATAGACGGACTAAAGTGATACTTTTGGTCTCTAGGTACTAAAATACTTTTTCTTTTTAAATTTCCTTAGAAAGCCACAACACAAGCAACCTAGGGTGATGGAACCAGTAATAAACAAGGACCAATAACGGACACTTGATCCTTATGGTACAGAAGATAAGGGTTATTCATTTATTTTGAGACAATTAATTTATAACCTTATTTATTAAGAGTGAATTAAGAGTTAAGTGTCCATTATTGGTCCCATCAGCTAAAGGTGTCCAACATTGGCGCACTACATTTCGACGGAGAGGTACGGTGCGGCGGCGGTGCAGGTGAAGTCAGTTGGTGCAACTTGTGAAGGGTTAACCCTGCCCTCCACCGCCCTCTCCGACGACATGAGCATGTTTGAGGCACTGCCGGCCACTTCGATTTCCGTTTTAGAATTTGTTAGGTTTTCTAGGTAACCCTAAAACAACACTGTGTAGGTGTCTATTTCTGCTATGAGTAAAAAATATGGTGATATGAGTTTTTTTTCGTTTGTCGGTCATAAAAAAATCTTATATTTTTAGATTTAATTTCTTCGATCGAAGTGAAAAGTGGTGTTGAACTCTTGACTAAAATGCCATAAAGACACTTGAACTGAAGCCAGTGCCTTGCTTTCCTCGGTTGACTAAATAATTATTTTCTGTCATAATGGCCTATTTGAGTCCCTTGGTATACAATAATACTATTCATCAACTATAATAATATTTAAAGGAAAACCATTGTGTTTTATCCTACAAAGTCTCAGCGCAGAATGACCTTTTAAAGGCTTTTTGGAAGAACGCAACGATTAATCAATTTGTCAGTTTTCATGTCGTGACACGTTATTTTTTATGCGACAAATTTTGTATACAATATTTCTTTATGTTATGACTCAAGGAACTCAATGCTTCTTCAATATTTTATGGACAAAGATATTCAAATAGCTTCAGGCATATTATTCATAATTATATAGTAGTTAGGTATGTGTTTTTTTGGAAGTTTTTTTTCGTGTCATATATTTTTTACCTCGAAAAGGTTAAATGAGATTAGAGACCTTATAAGTGATTATTTTTACTATCATATTTTTTTCTGGTTCTTCAATGAAATCATCTATCAGCCCAATAAAACCCTGACTTACCATTTATCGGTATCACATCTATTAATATTATAACGCTGAAGAGTTTGTTTGTTGGCTTGAACGCGCTAATCTCAGGAACTACTGGTCCGATTAGAAAAAAACTTTCAGCGTTTGATAGCCCATTTATCGAGGAAGGCTATAGGCTATATATCATCACGCCAAGACTAATAGGAGCGGAGCACCAATGAAGAATGTTGCAACCTTCTACGTTAACAAAGTCAAGAGTTAAAGTGAGCGTTAGCCCAAAGTACCTAACTATTCCACGGCGACGAAGTTGCGGGCAGAAGCTAGTTGATATTATAATATTATGAATATGGAAAGTGGGTATGGACCACTTATCTACCTTATATACTGAACAGTTTCCCTAGACATGTTATAGACAAAATGAAAGAAAAACCTGAAGGTATCAAAAATATCACTAGGAAGGCACTCATTGATATTAGCTCAAATATAATTATAATAAATAAATAAATAACATGTAATATTTATATGCATATTGAAATGGTTTATATAGAGTAACGTAACATAACATATATAAGAACTTAAAATGATAACGTAAATCAATTAAAAATAAAAGTAAAAATAAATAAAAATACCGTATCACGTTTAAAAAAACAAATTAAAATGTAAATAAATAGCATAAGCATAAGTATTTAATGTTGATATAATGTCAATATAATGTTAATAATGTTAATAAATGTAGTTAATAATTTATAGTCAACCAAATTGAACTGATCATAGGGGGCACCACCCTCCGCACTCCTTGGCTAAGCAAAATCTTAAAAATGTAAAGATTACTTTAGCTAACAAAAAGTTTGTATCCAATTATTCTTTTTCTGAAAAATAAACAGTTTTTTTTAATAGTTATTTATGTAACTGGTACATAATGAGGCTTCTTAAGCTACGAGAGCCGAGGTTAGAGCGCGAGCTTGCGAGCGCCCTAATTACAGGCACGAGTACCTTAAGAGATTTGTGAAGCTAAAAATTTCCATACAAAATGCGAAACCGTTTTTCTCTCCTTATAAATCGTCAGATTTTTACGATTTTTGGATATGTTGTAGATATCATGAAAATCTATGTCTGTACGTTTTCCTTTACACGAAAATATTTCTTAGAATTAAACAAAATGAAAAAACAAAAAACAGAAACGTACAGACCTAGTTCTTTTTAATAACTACAACATATTCAAAAATCGTGCAAATCGGACTTGATTTATGGGGTGAGAAACGTTATCGCCTGGAGCTAAATTTGTATGGATTTTTTTTGACAGCTACGCGATTTTAGCGTCGCTTCACAATCCTCTTAAGAGCTAATTATGTACCGTTGCATATATAACTATTTCTACAAGCTTAAAATGATAATGACAAAAATAAACAATCGCTTACTTTTCTTTTATACTCGATTTTTCTGCTAACAAATTACTTGTCAGCAAAGTTATTTTCAGTATTCCGATTGGAGTTAATAGTTTATGAATTTAATTGTTAAATGTTAACAAATTTCGTGTAAATTTTAATAGTTACTAAAAACAGTTCTGACAATTTATCATAAAAGTTGGAGTGCCAAAAGAAACGCCATTTTGTTGATATCCATATTGAACGTAACCATGGTAACTAAATAACAAATCGATGGATATTAACCATCTAATTTTAGTAATTTAATAAAAATGTAATTTTATACACATAATTAGTCTCAAAATTAATTTTGTTTTTAATATACGTAATTGTAATTAGTAATAAAATATTTTTAACGGTTTATTTTACAAATTAGGATGTCAAGTGTTCACTAAACGCCAGGACTGATATCCGGAATGACTGTAACCATGGTAATAACAATGCTATAATCATTATTATAGAACTGTTATCACCATGGCAACGCTTATTATAGATTTTTTTTTCCGCTTCGGTTACACTATAGGTGGTATTCTGATACCGTTAACGATATCAATATTAGCGGTTTATAGTACGCGAGTAGAAAAAACAATTTATCTTAATCTGTATGTTCATCCTTAATTTGTTCGACACTATTTGCGACTTGAATCATAACGTCACTGTGACACAGTTCTATGGTGGGTCAGGGTTTCATTGGGCTGACAATACATACATACATACATAAGAAGTTACCCTCGCCTAAGGGTTACTCTATTCCAATTTGTGTTGGCAAACAAATTAAGTACTTCTACGGAGCAAACTAAACCGTTTCAGTCAATATTGCCTATACTTTCTCAACCTCGTATCTGATTGAATAATTAGATAGGAGAATCACTCATGTTCCCTAAAGAATAAAGACTACTTTTCTGATGAATTATTCGATTAGATACGAGATTGAGAGAGTAAAGGGACGATATTCAGATCCTAAAAAAACCAGCCAAGTGCGAGTTGCACACGCCCCCTTTTTTGTTATAGCAGTAATAAAAATATGTACTTACACACTCGGTAAAGAAACTGTCAAATAAGATATCTACAGCCCGCTAACATACAAACAAACGGACAGAAAACGGAGGCTTAGTAGGAAATAGGGTCCTATTGGCATACTGTTGCATAGCCCGAAAAATGTTTTTTTTATTTTAAATAATTTACACGGATGCCAACAAAAACTTATATATCAATCACGTCCCCAAAAAATAGCTTAGAGAAAGCTTTTAGTAATAATTGACAGGAAAATCTCTCGCAGGGATATCTTGAGTCTCACAGACTCAAGTCGGTTGCGAGACCCATTTAGAGCTACCGCAGACGATCGGTTTTCAAAAACGGGAAATGTAAAGTTTTTAATATTAATGTAGGCCCTAGACAAGATGCATTTGGCGTTCGTTAATGTCAGGGAGCGAAACTATGGTGCCGGTGACGTCATTATGATGCAAATTCACATATAGGATGTTTTTATATAAACAATATTGCGACAGCCCACTGATTCTTGATAATGTGAATATTAAAATAATGACAAAGACGATATGAATAAAATATTTTGATGGGTCATGTAATTCTAACGAAAAATATTATTTCCACAAGTAAATGAAAAACATTACTTAAATGAAATTTCGTTGGATTTCAAAGTATGCAGAACGCTTCAAATTCAAACTTAACATCCCATGTGCTTGGTTGTTTTCAAATGTTTTTCTAAATTCCTTACTTTTGCTGTTAAAACATTTTTTCATTATTTACAATCAGAAAAGGGAACTTCTGAAAATACGGCTGTATAAACTACCTGGCGACTTTGCTCAAGCAAAACAATAATCGGTTCGGTTTCGATTATATTTACAATTTATATTCAATAATAAATAATTAATTAAATATAAATTGGTTTTTGTCTCCAACAATTTTCTTTTTAATATGACAATGACAGTCAATTACCTTATTTATAAGTACCGTTTGCCGTCTCAACTCAAGTGTCATCATCGGTGAACTAAAGAGGCCAATAAGTTTTTATTAGTGATGAAGTAAAATCTACATAAAAAACACTCTGTATGTAGCTTGACGTCATACGCCTGTCATCGGCACCAAAGTTTCGCTCCCTGGTTATTGTTATGAAAAATATATAGGACTAGAGGACGCCCGCGACTTCGTACGCGTAGAATTAGTTTCCCGCTACTCCCCCTATTCCTTCCCGTTGGGAGTCGATTTTCGGAAAATCCTTTCTTAGTGCTCACTTACATCATGAAAGGAACCCCTGTACCAAATTTCAAGTTTCTAGGTACAGTAGTTTCGGCTGTGCGTTGATATCTAAGTCAGTCAGTCAGGTTTGCCTTGTATATATATATAGATTGACGTAAGCTGTCAGACGGTCGCGTCGAGCGCCTACGTCAACCCCATACATTTTGTAAGTTTTCGAACATCGATTACGATAGCGTTAAGCATCTTGTCTAGCCTCATAGAATAGATAAATTATAACGATAGACTTCATTATATTTATACACAAACTAAATATTATTTTCATTATTACACCTACATACTTTTTAGATACGGGCTCCATAAGAACAAATGGGAGATCAATGCTTGGAATTCCTATAGTGGATTGATCGATGACTTCTGTCGAAGTCTAAGCAAATTTATGACAACGTAGTTGCTTATTTTTACGGGTTCCTTTTTTGGTTACCTATCTTGTCTTGTCCGGTATTTCGTTCGTCCGAATTTTCAAATACAGAAAATTTACGGATTGACTGATTAGGTTGATCCAGTAAAAAAATAACGTTTGTAACGTACAAAACGTGTCAAATTGTTATTTGTAGTTACAATATCTATCCGTGGTTTATTATTGGAAACGGACGTCAGTCGCTGCGTATGTAACAGGCCTAAAGACGTGTCAACGAACAGAACAGCGATGATTGATGCGTTACGGATAACAAAGTGAGAATATCAAAGTACTAAAGTGGAATAATCCCACGGGATGTTCCAATAAAATTATGTTTGCTTAGGCTCAGACATCAGTGTGTTTCCTAGTTTTTAGGGTTCTGTAACTAACAAGTGAACCTACAGTCCGCGCGGCAGTTTAATGCCCAGCTTAGGAATGTGCTAGTACGGGACGACACTATACAGTGTAGTGCACACTGCAGGCGGGAGAGGAGAGGCGTCGCGCTCTTCACCTCAGCCCCCGAATGCTTTCAACTCGCGTGCGGACTATTCTAAAACTTTGTTGTCTAACTTTAAAGAGCTGTAAAGTATCTTATGAACCGTAGAAGATAAGCGTTATTTTAAGAATTTCTTTCATACGGCGGATTTCTTAATAATTAAAAAAATAAAGACGTACTGATACATCATCTGCATCATCATCATTAGCCTGGTGCAATTCACTAATGCATTCCTCATCTTACATTTTCCAAGCGCATCGGCTTTGCGCCGTACGCATCCAGTCTTTTCCTGCAGCTTTAACGAGAAACTCATAGGTACGAGAAATAATATTTTTTTAACCTTTTATTAGTCTTTGTTCTATCGTCAAAACGGTGAAACATTGTATGTCCAAGGAGGATTACCATATTGCAAACCCTAAAAAAAAAACAAAATAATGAAAACAGGTCAAAGGGCATTGGGTGAATTTGTTTAAAGAATATTGTCATTTTTTTTTCAGCGGCCACCGATGATTTTTACATAGTTATTTAGAGGACCTCTAAATACGCATAGATATATATAATTTATGGCGTTAAATAATATCGGAGCGGAGATTTTAAAGATTTAAGTATTCAGTTTTTAGTACAAAAGTACGCTCAGGTATGAATATTTAAATATCTCGGCTCCGATGCACTTATGAGTATTACATTTCATAACAAAATATGTTTATTTCTAATAATTCTATCATAATTTACCACTTTTACGAATGGCCGCTCGCCTTGAAAATGTATGAATTTTACAATTGACAACACTTTTACCCAAACCCCTTTAAGTCAGGCGTTATGAAACCCTAGGTGCGCTAGATCGACTCGCACTTGACCAGTTTTTGTTTGACATGAATCCGAGTTTGCTAGTTGGGTTCATTTTCCAAGAAAAGGTCACGTTGTCCCCAATATACTTGGAATTGTACAATCAAGTTATACCTCTACAAAGTTGTGATTTACTTAATTGTGTTTTGCATAGCATAACACCTACGCTGGCCCTGTGCCTTTTTGTGATTTGTATACCTCTTTCTTTACAAAACCTCTTCTCTTGTTTTTTTAGAATATTGTTTCTATTCTTTTCTATTCTCAGATTACATCCAACATTCTCTTCTTGACGTCTGAACGTTGTTATTGGTTTACTAAAAGACCCTACCCCTGTGGAGTCCCACTATAATAGTTAATTATTGGTAGCTTACTTAGTTTTTAAAACGTTTATTTACGCTAGTAACTAATGCTCGAAGAATGGAATGCTAAAATATTTATCAAGAAGTTTATTAAAATAATAATAGTTATGACAAAACTAAATGAACTGTAGTGGTGGTCCGTGGTAGGACCTTGACGAAGGTCCGTCCGGATCGCTACCACCATTGTCTCCTTTAACCTAATGCCAAGCAGCAGTGTTTCTATAGTCGTGTTCCAGTGTAGGAATAAGACAACCGTTGAAATTACTAGCATAAAAGCATTCCATCTTAGTCCTCAGGGTTGTCGATGCATTTGCAGTCTTAGAATTTCAGTCTTAAGATTGTAGTGTTGAAAATCCAAATGTCTATGGGTCACAAAACCCTCTTACCATTAGGTAGTCTGAGTGTTCTCATCCACCTTCTCGATGCGGAAAATAAACATGGTTTTTAGATTGATGGGATAAAGTTAAAATTAACAGCAGATAAAATGTAGGAAAAAAGCCTCTTTTTCACTTTGTTGAAGCCCATATTGTTTCAAATATTAATATAATAATAAATAAATATCGGGCGATAATATCACACCAATTGACCTAGTCCCAAACTAAGCTCTAGGCTTGTAGTATGGGTACTAGATAATGATATAAAGACTAATATGTATAGAGAAATATATACATAGAAAACATCCATTACTCAGGAACAAATAAACAGGCTCATCACACAAATATCTGCCCTTACCGGGATTTGAAACCAGCACCGCTAGCTTTGTAGGCAGGGTCACTACCAACTAGGCCAGCACGTCGTCAAATATATATTACTACCATAAACCATGTGAATATGGTTTAGGACAAAGAAAAAAAAACATTAAAAGTGAAAGTGAACTGTTAATACTGATGTGCAAGTTGCGGAAAGTTTCCAAAAAGTTGGAAAAGTTCTAAGAAATTTCTGGAATCTTTCACTAGAAATATAGGAAATTGAAATTTAAGAAACGGAAAGTATCATTCCCCATAAAAAATTGTGAGAAGTTTCTGAAATTTTCCTCCATGAAATGTTCCGCAATTATGGAAAGCTTCCTTTGGCACATCAGTAACTGTTGAAAAAACCTTGAACTCCACAAATGTTAACGTCAGAAAAGGTTCTATAAATATACCACTGTTCCACTTTGAAGTACTACGTCATGAAAACAAATATTGTATTTCATAATTTGATTTGAACCGGTTTATTTTTAATAACGGGTGGGACGTAGAAACCTGATCCGAAAATAGCTTACTTCTAGAATTAAAAACCTATCGCAAATCAAACTAATATTATCGAAAATGAATTCAGAACCGATGCGGCTATAAATACGTAACTGTAGCCGCAAAATTATTTTAATACTTTAACCAAGTTTTTTTTTTTCAACCGACATGTGCCAAGCGTGGTCCGACTGCAGTCCTGTGAATGGTTACCTACGTTGCCGTGATACCAAAGAAGCATAGCTTATCAAAAGGTACAAGCATTTTAAATTGAATGTGGTTACCAATAGAGTATAGAATGCTTCAACTTATACACTACAGTTAGGCGCCTTTTTTGGTATTTCGGCAGTACGGCGGCATACGGGTAACGGGGGTTGTCCATTATTTGGATTTTGTGACCCAGATATTGCAAACATTTCACGCATTTTTGGTATGTAAATACCCATGTCACTATGGAATTTTCCGCTTAACCTGTTCCGTGATAAGCAAATCAATAACATTAGGAAGTATATTGAATAGTATAGGTATTATTTTACATGGCTTGATTTTTATTATCGATGCAAATTTATGATTAATACCGTTGAATAAATCTGGGAAAAGAATCCCGGGCTATCACATTTCAGCGCAAAAACAGCCGACATTAAATAATAAACAAGCCCGCCCAGGAATACGCAGGTGTTTATTCCGACACTACGAAAATTTATAGCCAAAAATGTGCTCAGATTCAAAGCTTGGTTTAGTTCTGGCTCTCCGAAGCAATTTTAGAACTTTGCCATTGGTCAACGGATTATTACTGCATTTGATAATGTATTGGATGTTATCGAGACATGGTAGGTACTTACAGTCAGCCGTTGGCAACGTGGTGACGAGGCCGGAAGTTGAACTTCGTCAATGATGGGCCAAGTAGGTGTGGGGCGCCGGTCGTGCCACCAACTCAGGACAATTAGACTCTCCTCTTAAGATTCTACAAGCACCAGCCAGTAGCTTGTAGTTACGTCTCACCTCCTGAGAATTAAACCACAAAACCTCTAAAATAAAAACAAAACAAATCATGATACCATAATGACACGACTGAAATACCAATGTTCTTGTTCGTCTCAAAATTTCCTAAAATTTATTAACAGAACGAAACATTGTTTGGGCAATAACGAAAGGGTATGACCCATAAATGGTATAAAACAGGACCTAATAAATAATGTTATCAGATATACAATACAACAATGAAATACACACATCGCCCTAATAGAATGTAAACAATACAGGAACATAATAAGATCCTATGCCTCTTTGTAAACATATTTACGCCATGCAATAACAGCTTGCGAAATTTATTGCGTAATAACAATTTAATGACGGAAATGATGCCGTACAAGGCATAATATATTAAAATTAACGTCCGGGAGAGATGAAGGGATGCCCCAAATAAATTACCAAGGAATACCAGGCTATGGTTTTCCTAGTAATTAGGTTGTTATCAAGCTGTAGAGATGAGGTGGTAGGAAGGATGCTGACAAACAGTTATACAGAAAGGTAAGGTTAATTTTATTCCTATTAGAGGTGCGCATCAGAGACTGGTTTTTACTTTATTTTAATGTCAGATTTCGCTATCAATAAAACAGACACGATAAAAACAACATGATGAACATGATGTATTGACTCCAACAGTCGCATAGGATTTCATAGACTTGGGTATGATTTTTTTACCTCCGTATTCTAATTGTTAATTTTAGGTCTTTAATTGCCTTTACATACGCGAATACTTCGAAAATTACAGCCAGAGTTTTATCTATCTTTTTATCTTGTTTTTACTAACTTGCCGCCAACAAGTGTACAATACAACGACAAGATATAAATTGTACATTACACTTCTCCTAAATTGTAATGAATAAAGTGCTATTGTAATTTTAAAAAATTCTTAACAATACGACATCTAGAGATATTCTCTTCCTCTGTTTTTTTAATATTCATTGTTTAACTTCATGGCAGCGAAAAAAACCTTAGTACTTAGTTTTTCCTTTATGTGCACACCATGTCCGGGCCGACCCAGATACCAACTTTACTAATTAGACTTGTATCCAACATTATAAGGAGCGTGCTTTATCTTATTTTTGCATCTACTTTTTTTTTTTTTCTTGAAATCTCATGAACCGTTTGATATATTTTAATAGGGTTATATTTTTATTGTTATACACTGACATTGTTAGTTATCCTTCTATAATGGTCTAAGATCCGAATAGGAGACAATTTGCACCGGGCTTTTTATTAGACGAAAAGTTTTTTATATCAAATAATATGTGGCAAATAGGTAGGCTGAAAAATTTCAGTCCAGTATTATATCATTAAAAATATTATTAAATATGAACTTTTTTTTAAATTGCAAATGTTTGTTCAATAGACAAATTACATACTAATCGAAAGTATGAAGTCTATAGAATATGCAAATGTTAGGTTTGGTGCAAATTATTAGTACCGACTTACCTGTTTTACCTGCTTACCCAATGGTTTGACGGGAAAAAAATAGTCAACCTAACGTTTGCATATTCTATAGGCTTCATACTTTTGATTTTTATGTTATTTGTCTATTAAACAAGCTATTGCAATTTTTTAAAACAAAATAACTAAATTAATTAATTAATTGTATACTCGACTATTTTCAGCTTACCTATTTGCCATATATTACTTAGCATATTAAATTTGGTATAAAATACTTTTTATGGAATAAACAGCCCCGTGCAAATCGTCTCCTATTCGGATCTCCTACTATAATGAAAATTAAAACTAAAAATACTTAAGCTTAATTAAGTCTAAAGATCTAAAAATAAACTAAAACATTCAATCTAAGTATTATCTTCTGCGGCATTGTACCAAAGATGCTGGCAGCATCTCCTCGTAGACTGGCTGAACTAATTCGTTGAGCGTGGAAACTGCCGGTTCCGTCTCCAGTGACATCAATGAGTCTTTTCGACAATTCCTTAGAAAGGCTTAGAGCGCTAGGACCCCACCGACGAAGGTTCACGACGTCGAATGGAATTAAATTATATTCTGGGCCGATACGACTATATTTGTCTAACTTAATTTTTTCCGAAGAGCTGGCAGTTTCCTCTTTCAACGAATTAGTTCAGCCAGTCAACGAGGAGATGCTGCCAGCATCTTTGGTACAATGCCGCAGAAGATAATACTTAGATTTAATGTTTTAGTTTATTTTTAGATCTTTAGACTTAATTAAGCTTAAGTATTTTTAATTTTAATTTTCAGTTACTGTTTTGCTCTTCATGTATTATTTTATGTCGTTTTTAATAAACATATTTTTACGACTCGTTTACAGATGTTAAGGATTTTTAATTTGTATGTTTCTCTCTATGTATTTCCCTTAAGGCCCTTGCTAACTCCAACTAGCAAAAGATAGTGAATATCATTGGTCATCAAAAAAAAAGTGACGTTATGTAATCGTCGATAACATTAAAAGCATACAAATAAAATAGTAGAGCGATCCTTCGAATAAAAAGATACCATGATGATACGTTTAGCCTAGATGGTAGTGACCCTGCCTCCGAAGTTTGCGGTCCTGGGTTCGAGTCCCGGTATCGGCAAATATTTATGTGATGACCGCGAGTATTTTGTTTTTGAGTGTTGGATGTGTTTTATGTATTAAGATATGTATTTCGCTTTATATGTATGTGTATCGTTGTCTAGTATGGTCGAGCTCATAATTAGCTATACATTTTAATACCTTGTCACAGCTATTTGATATATTAAATTCAAACCACTCTCACTTGAGTACGTTATTGTGACAAGGTACTTAAATGAGTTCGGCTTTATCTATAGTACGCGCATAGAGCTTAGTTTGGGACTAAGTAAATTTGTGTGTGATTTAATTAGGGAATGCAAATAACCGGTTTTAACCGATTTTAACCGGTTATTTTCATACAAAAACGATTAATAACCGGTTAATTTGCATTCCCTAGATTTCATACACCGGATTGACGGGGGCAAAAATGTACCGGTGCTAGTGATTCATTAAATATCGACTAAGTTAATCGACAACTTTTTTCGTGACATAATTATGGTTACCTATCTGAACTCCGAAAAATGTTTGACCGAATTTTGGTTCGAAAAATATTTTTCGATACTTATAGTTTGGTTATTTTTACGTTTCCCCGAAAGATCACTTCGAATATTTGCATTTAGTCATTACTTGTTGTGGTTTTTTACCGATTTGACAAATTATCTATTCCTTATTACTGGTTTCGGCGTACAAACAGTTGTCCAATGTAATGATTTGTCAATTTATCGATTTACCATTTCTGATTTTACCTTAGTATCATTTGCCCATTGTAACGGCTCGGTTTATTAATTGTTTACCTATTTCTAAATTGACTTTGTTCTGTTGACAGATAAAAAAAAAACCTCGAAGGCCTAGGCGGGAGCAAAGCTCCCGCCTTGGCCTTCTAACCTAACCTATCCGAGTCGGTTCTGCCCTGATTCGTTTTGCTCGTTGCATTTTCGGAATAGTTATAACTAATTACAAACATTTTCTGGTCTGCAATGAATATTTGACGTAACGTAGCGAAAACTATATGTAGTATTGATGAAGTGAAAAATGGGTTAAGAAACAAAATACGAAACGATCACTAGGCTAGTTGTAGCACTGGTGAAATGAAAAATGGGCTTTGAAATAAAATACGTAACAATACATAGGGCAAGTGACAACAAAGAGAAAAGTTGCTTGGACTAAAGATATTTTTACTTACTGTCAAGTGGTGAAATAAAAAACATACGAATCGTGCCATCGGAGAAACGTTAAAAAACTAAACGTTTTCGGTCAAATGAAATTCGATCAAAAAAAATTCGAGGTTGCGATAGGTTACCCATAATTATGGATCTTAAATTTTTTGCAAAATAAGGTAAACGACCATGAAGATAAACGATATTTTTTCTTTCGACGCATTTTTAACCGACTTAAAAACAAAAAGGTTCTCAACTCGTCGGAATGCTAAAGAATATTGTTGTACTGAATTAATTTGTTATTCAATGTTATTTCAATAGTTGTCAAAAGTGACTCGAGTCCAGAGTCAATGTCAGATACCGGTTGTTTATAGTTGCGATAAGTATAAATAAAAGAGGTTTGCACATAATTTAAAGGTATTCAAACTTGGCCATTCATTACTTATGATAAAAAATTGCTTTTTATCGATGTCGACGAGCTTAGTCACATTTATCATTTAAACGGTACTTAAGTGTTTATACCATATATTATATATCAAAATACCAGGAATTAAATAGCGAATTTGTTTAATACGTTTGTTTTCGGCGCACTATAAAATATGTTGGTAAAAAAACGGGTCATTATTCGAGCGTTTCAACCGCCTCACTGTTGTGGACACATTTTTGAAGAATTGGGCGTATATTTTGATGCCGTTTTTGGATATTTGTTAGATGTCCGGTAAACTTAGATACCTAACCAGAAACGAAATCGAAATCTGCAGCCACTTCTACAAAAATGTGACCACGAAAGTGATTCGGTCCAAATAATGACCCAAACGTTGAAACTTTTAGATGACGTAAACTGATGGTATGTAGCCCGCTTTAGTTTTCTGACGGGCGGTTGCCGGCCGGCACTCGTTTTTATCTGTTGCGTAAATAAATAATCATTGTGAAGTAAATATAAGTGTGGGACTTGACAGAAGCGCGTGGAGCTAACCCCAAGTGCTTCTGTATAGTCCATTTGAAAAAATTCTCTTTTACCGAACAATTGCACTCAAAAAAATGAGAGCCAACAAAGAGAGATTTTCACTTAGTTGATATAAAATGAATACAATAGTTAAGATATTAGTTATATAAGCCAAAAATGATAGTAACAAACAGCAATTTCTTCAATGATTCAACTAATATCTTAGTTGATGTATCTAACGTCTTAGTTGGTGTATCTATCGTCTTGTTAGGCTCGTATGGGATCAAGACGCTTATGCAAAACAATCACAATCTTGTTCCAAGCGCACAATTATTTTTTTCAGTGTGTCTTCGCGTGTGATATCCATGGACTTATTGTTCTAATAAGTCCATGGGAGTGTCTATAAATAACTCGACATTGGCGAAATACACCTCAACAGGAGTGAAAGCCATTAATTAAGAATAAAAAAATATATATAAGTGTTGTGGTAGTGAAATTATGTAAAATCAACGCGTAAACTATTAAGCTTTAAGTTCATGTTAGTGCTAAATGATATGTGATTCTAAATTTAGTGCTATTTCAATATGAAATGTGAGTGGCGTGGGAAAAAATGAAAATAAACGAAGATTTTGAGAAACAAAAGAATATATTTCCTAATACAAGTAAGAGACCTTATTTTAGTATATTGTTTCGGATATAAAATGTATATAAAACATTGCAATTAATTACACTGGGAGTAGATACATTTTCAATTATCTGCGAGAAACCGGAGATTTTCACTTTGTATGGGGACATTACCGGCAAATTTGCTTCGGGAGGCCGGACACGTGACGGGTTAATGAATTACTAGCACTGGTACATTTTTGCCCCCGTCGATCCGGTGTTTGTGATTGTCTCTGTACATTTACATTATTATAAGTCCAATCCATTTCACGGACTATAACTCCCAAGTATTGTTTCAATCCATTAAGATGTTAATAGAACTTGTTAAATTTTCAAATTAACAATATACTCGTAAGTGAGATGAACTCAAACAATTTAATATCGGATTGAGCGCTTTAATCGGTTCGGTTGAATCGGCTACAATGAAAGGTAAACTTTTTCCAAAGGTACTAAAGTTGAAATTGATTTCAACTTCAAACAAAGTTTCTTGATCACTATCAGAAAGGATTTATTTCTAATTGCCGTAAACACACTTTGCTAATAGGAATGTACAGTTTGTTTATTTCGGAAACATACCGTTATGAAGTTATATTTAGTTTTGTAACTCTAATCCTGCTAATATTATAAATTGTGTTTGTGTGTGTGTGTGTGTGTGTGTGTGTGTGTGTGTGTGTGTGTGTTAGTTTGTTACTCCTTCACCCTGCAATGGCTGCACCGATTTGGATGAAATTTTAAAGTCCTCGAGGTAATTAAGATAATCGAATTCTACGCGGACGAAGCGTGGGCAGAAGCTAATCACTATCACTATCACTACATAGTATAAAACATAGTCGCTTCCCGCTGTCTGTCTGTCCCTATGTATGCTTAGATCTTTAAAAGTACGCAACGGATTTTGATACGTTTTTTTTAGTAGATAGAGTAATTCAAGAGAAAGGTTTTTATGTATAATTAGTTTTGCATTATGTACTGGTATTACAGAAAACTGGCATAAACCGAAGTGAAGCTTCACTAGTTAATTGAATATTTAATTTTATACTTTAACGACGTATTTAGCCTAGTTGGTATTGACCCTGCCTGTGGTCCCGTGTTTGATGCCCGGTATTTGCAAATATTTGTTTGATGAGCACGAGCATTGTGGGTCTGAGTTTTGGATGTTTTCTATGTATACAGGGTGTCCGGTATATAGTGGACTATCTTACAGGGCTGGATAGCTCAGCTAAGAAGTGTTGAAAATATGATAAATCATGTTTAGTAAAAGTCGCAAAGTAAACGAGATATATCAACTTTTAATTTTTTTTGGAAATGCGGCATCCTGTTTTACCGTTTTCGAAGCCACGACCACAGTTATTAGAATTTGTCAGTTGCGTTTGCTGTGAAAGAAAGCTGATTAAATTTGCTTTAAGACCCTGATAACGAAATTATTAATTAATAAGCAGTTTTTTATTTATTTTAAATTCAAATCTAAAGTTTAGAAATCGAGTTTTTCTTCGGGCCAGTTTGACACCGCACGGTGTAAAAAAAATGTAAAAGAACCTGTAGTGCAGCTTTCTTAAAAATTTGCCTATTTAATGGAGATTCTAAAATGATACGACAATTAAGATTAGTGATTATAGCAGCGAAGTTATTATTAATTTTTTTCAACAAAGACAGTTCTATCAAACTATTGAATTTAAAAAACTACTTTTGTTTCCGTTTGAAATGAAGTTAACTGATTTTAAATGTTTTAAAAGACAGTATGCCTGAATATAAAATGCTACAAAATTATAATAAAGGGTAAATTCTACGACAATAGGCTATTAAGTCGATAAAAATTATGTCACATCATCCATATAGAAAAAACGATTATGGAAATGGAATTTCGGATTACAATCGTTATGGCATAAATTAGTTGCCGTTGTACTTAAAATTCACGTAATTAGTCTTCTAAATCATTTAAAACCAGTCAACTTGATTTGAAACGAAAGCAAAAGTAGTTTTTTAAATTCGATAGTTCGATAGAATTCAGTCGTTGTTGGATGTACTTCATAATTACTTCGCTGCTCTAATCAATAATCTCAATTGTGATATCTTTTTAGAATTTCCAATAAATAGGCAAATTTTTAAGAAAGCAGCACTACAGGTTCTGATAAAAATTTTTTACACCGTGCGGTGTCAAACTGGCCCGAAGAAAAACTCGATTTCTAAACTTTAGATTTGAATTTAAAATAAATAAAAAATTGCTTATTATTTATTAATTTCGTTATCAGCGTCTTAAAGCAAATTTAATCAGCAGTCTTTTACAGCAAACGCAACTGAAAAATTCTAATAACTGTGGTCGTGGCTTCGAAAACGGTGAAACAGGATGCCGCATTTCCAAAAAAAATAAAAGTTGATATATCTCGTTTACCTTGCGACTTTTACCAAACATGATTCATCATATTTTCAACACTCCTTAGCTGAGCTATGCAGCCCTGTAAGATAGTCCACTATATACCGGACACCCTGTATACTTCTCCATATTTGTATGTTTATCGTTGTCTAGTACCCATAGTTATTTACAAACCTAGAGCTTAGTTTGTGGTGGTTTAATTTGTGTGAGACACCCTATTATATATTATTAGTTTTATTATAAATAAAAAAGCATTTAAATAGTTAAAAAAAAACTTTTTATCGACAGTCTAAAATATAACTATTTTTTTTCTCATTATTAATAATCGTATCAATTGATACGGACAATTAAATTGACGTTTGGTTGAATTGGCCACTTTAGTTCAAAATATCTGGTGTTTGGCTAAGAATGCTAAATTCAAATTTATTTCAAATTGTAGCTCAATATGCATTTGTGATTCGAATTTACCGGTTCATTTGGTATCGTGTCATTTGTTCTTTCTTTGACATCATTCTGTTTACAATATGGAGAACTTAAAATATCGCGTTATTTACGAATACGATTTCCACCGTGGCACCAGTGCTGAAGAAACGGCTCGAAGGATTAATGATGTGTATGGACAGCTACTTTAAAAGAAAACACGGTACGTTTTTGGTTCCAACGTTTTCGTTCTGGAAATTTTGACCTGCAAAACAAGCCCCGTGGACGGCCGGAGACCCAAGTTAATAACAAAGAATTCAAAGCAATTGTGAAAGCGGATCCATCGCAAACTACGTCTGAGTTAGCGGCAGGCTTCGGTGTGAGTGATAAACCAGATAAAAAATGAGTATATTTTTGCCGGGTGTCCCTCACAATCCCTAACAACGTTTGTCCTAACACATCGTTTGCCCGAATTTTCATTTGCCCTAAACTGGTTTTCAGATGAGTCAGGCTACTTTTTAAGTTTTCCAATTATATCTTCGGTTCGGTTAGGTTAGGGTTGTATTATAACAATACTAGAAAGTTTTAAAATTTAAGTGGAAATGGCGTTAGGATAAATGAAAATTCGGACAAACGATGCATGAGGAGAAATGACGATTAGGGCTTCCATAGGAGAACCATTTTTGCCATATAAAACGCCAATTTCATAATGTCCTTAATGAAATTGGCGTACCTACCTAATGATTTTTTTCTTTAGGTGCTTGTCTGCCTTTCCATGCCATACAAAAATGATAAAGTGAAAACGGAGCGTAGGTGCTGAATTACGTACTACCTCCTTTTATATATATTTTTTTCTGCTCATCGGGTAAGCGAAATAATAATAAATAATTTTGTGCAATTAATTTTCATTACATTTTTCCTTACTAAACTCGGTCGGAATACAGTCTTTAAGCTTTATAATAATATTTATTTATTTAACTTTTACTTCACAAAAAAGAAGTACCTAAAAATGAGGGTCTTAATGTTTCATGCCTAATATTCAGCAAAGATAAAACTATAACAAGTAAATCTAAGTAATATTCGTGCAGAAACCAAGTCTTCACTTTGCTTGTGCATAAAACTCCCAACTTTAGTTGATGTATTACTTAATCTTAAGCAGTTTCAACAACCTAATGCAAAAGTTTAGGGCAAAGCAACTCGTAACTGTTGGAGACAGAGTAATTAGCGTCGTACGTATAAAATACCGGGTAAAATTATATCCTTTGTCCAATTTGTAGGTCAACGCTTAGTTCTTAGTAAAGGAAGAAACTTGGGTCCATATTGACAACAGCGCAACAACAACAACACATTCCATACGATCCTAAATTTTAACATACGATAGATTTAAGCAGTATTAAGAGGTACGGTAATAAATTTTAACAAATACTCTCAATAATTAAGCGTAATGATTTTTTTAAGTTTTCCCGGCTAGCAATGTAATGCAAATATTGAGTTGACAATAACGTCGTCAATAAATCAATGAACACAAAGTGCTTACGTAGACGACTTGGTTATTTGAATACATTGCGTGCCGAATTAATTTGTGTGAAAAAAAAAGGTTTTCTTTTGTTAACTTAATGTACTAATTTACGTTAATTAGGGTCTTATCTAATGCCCTTAAAATATAGGATCGTATGGAATACACACGCTGTATATTTATTTTTTTACCCTTAAGGGCAATTTGTGTGACGAGCGTACATATTTGTTCCTGATTGTTGGAAGCTTTCTATATATTTTAGTATGTATTTTATATTATCGTTGTCTAGTCTTCATAATACAAGCCTAGACTTTAAAATTCAGGATTAAGTTAAGTTATGCAAGATCCCTCTGATGGTTAATTATATATTTTTAATCCTACTAGCTTCTGCCCGCAACTTCGTCTGCGAAGTCGATTTTCGTAGAATCCTCGGGATTTTTTTAATTTTCCGGCATGTAAAGTAGCTTTTGTGTTCATCCAAGGTATAAGAGATTCTAAATTTCATCCAAATCCATCCAGACGTTGCAGCGTGAAGGAGTAACAAACTAATACACACACACACACACACACACAAACTTTCACATTTATAATATTAGTAGGATTTTAAGACTTCTTCCATCCGCCATAAACTCGGTTATTATTTTCCGCTGAGAACTATCGGTTTTTTTTGGGATAAAATTATTCTATGTCCGTTTATTAACTATCTGAGGGCCCTGCCAAGATGCACTACGCTACTAACGTTTCTATTCGATTGGTTTAAAAACGAATCGAATAGAAACGCTAGTTAGCGTAGTGCATCTTGGCAGGGCCCTCTGTACCATTGTTCACTTCGATCGGTTCAACAGTCGATATTCGCAATTATAATATTAGCAAGACATTATACTAAAGTTCACCTAACGATACAAGTACCGACTTTTAACAGCTTCAATATAGCAGTTATAAAGCCTAATAAGCTCACACACAGTAACAAAACGTAGAAACAATCCGCCCCCATATTAGCGGCACGCCAGGATCTAAATTTACAAATGGCCGAACTCTTTTATTCGTCGTTTTACTGTGCTACCAAAGTCCGTAGTTTTGGCAAAGATAATGGGGCTGGGGGCAATAAATCTTACGTAATGGCGTAAAAATAAACAGTTGTGAGACGAACGCTGGTTTCCATTCCGATTGTTGTTTTTAATGCGGTGTATTGTAAGCTGGATAAAACACTGAAAAAAAAAAAATGGTCGCTTGTAACAAGATTGTGATTGTTGTGCATAAGCGCCTCGATCCCATACGAGCCTAACAAGACGATAGATACATCAACTAAGACGTTAGATACATCAACTATGATGTTAGTTGAATCACTAAAGAAATTGCTGTCGTTAACTATCAGCTTTGGTTGATATAACTAATATCTTAACTATTGTAATCATTTTTTATCAACTAAGTGAAAATTTCTCTTTGTTGGCTCTCATTTTTTTGAGTGTACAGCGGAGTGGATTTTTCGGCTATTCGGCAAGTGACAGACATGTTTTAACTTGCAGCAATTTCTATATTGTGTATACTCTTTATTGTTCAAGAATAAATAAAAATATAAAACACAGGCAATATAACAAAAAAATACAAGTACAAGGGATTTATTCCAGCTAACCTCTTTGGGGGGAAAATTTTCTTAAATAAGTACCCTAATGACGAACAAACAGTAACGAATAAAAATACATGTAATAATAATAAAAAGTATAGTAAAAATTATTAAAAATAAACAAAAAACCCGACTGCAATGAAAAAAACAACTGAAAAGCGAAAAACAAGCTATATAATGTATAGAAAATTGTGAGATCATGTAGTTATTGATATTTATAACAATTTAAATTTAACTTGAATATTGGAAAAGGTGTTCCAGGCGGGGGACAAGCTAGTCCAAATGTTAATTTTTTTCAAGAAATAGTTTTTGAAATTCATTCCTTGTCCCCCGCCTGCAATGCCTTTTCCAATAATTAAGGTTAATTTAAATTTTTATAAATATCAATAAGTGCATGCTCTTACAATTTTCTATACATTATATAGCTTGTTTTTCGGTTTTCAGTTGTTTTTTTCAGTGCAGTTGGGTTTTTTGTTTATTTTTAATAATTTATTTTATTATTCTCTTTTTAGGTTTTATTAATAAAATAGTGGTTTAATTAATTATTACTATGTTATATATGAGCTCTGGAGCTTAAATTTTTAATGTCGCGAAGCTACAAGTGACAAATTATAAGCGAAACTCTCTTTCTAGCGAAAGGAGTTTATTAGGTACTTAACATTGACTTATTTTTTTTACTTTCCTGTCAAAGTGTTATAATGTATATATATTTGGAATGGGCTATTTAATAGCTTTCATTTGATACCCATATTGTTATAATAAAAATAAAAGAAAATATTCCCCCTCCGTTTTTTTTTTTTGCGGACGCCATGTTGAAATATTATATACCCTATGTCACTTCGGCAATTAAGACGAATCGAATGACTGTTAAAATCTGTCCAGCCGTGTAGGCTGCAGAGTGTGCCCAGAAATAAAAAATACATACATACATACATACATACTTACATACTTACATTAGTATCATAGTTCATAGTTTAGTTCATAAATATGTATACACTTTAGTACCTTGTCACGTTAATCGCTGTGACAATTCACATGGCTCTGTAAACATGATATTAAATAGATAAGGTACTAAAATGTCCACATATTTATGAATTCGACTGTACACTATCCCAAAAACAATATTCTAATATAATACAGATATATATCACACATTTTAACGAACATAACAAAATACATATCAAGTAACACAAATCAAGTAACAAAACGTAGAAACAATACACTATAACAATATAAAAAACATACGCAATTCTCATAAACTACTTTAAAAAACACAATCCCTCCCACCAACTTCAAAACAAAGTTCCCGCATTCAATATTCAAGACTATTCAAATTCTCAATAAGAATCTGATACTCCTGTTCCAGCAAAACTTGCTCATCAAATAAAATGCTTATTTTGCGATGAGCAAGAACTTTTGCTTTCAGACCGCAGGCTGCATAAGAAGTTTCGGCCGCAGCTGCAGGCTACTTCTCAAGTAATTATAGCTATTCCAACCTAAGTATTTCCTCCATAACGACATGCTGGGAACTTAAGTTTCATGTGCCTCCGAAATTTCCCTGCAGAGCATTCAGTATTAAAATTGAGATGACACTTCAGTTTGGTCCTGCACAATTAACTTTTATAACATAGGTTAATGGGTACACTTTATAATTCCGAAGAGTTATTATTCCTAATTGATCATAATACCGAACTTTCATGAATGCCATGTTTTGATAGAAGGCTTTATTTTTTATTAGGGTTCCGTAATCAAACTAGGAACCCTTATAGTTTCGCCATGTCCGTCCGTCCGCAGCCTAGCTCAGAGACTCTCATCCTAGAAAACTGTAATTTGGCATGAATATACATATTAGTCACGCCAACAAAGTGGTAAAATAAAACCTTGAAAAAATATTTTTTTTGGTGTACCTCCCCTACACGTATTGTGGGGATGTATTTTTATCGTCTACCCCATAGTTTGGGGTGCTGGTGGATAGCTCTTTCAAAAATATTGCGGGTTTGTGGAAACCATTTTTCCATTAAGGGATCCGTTTATTAACTTTAAAGCGCTAATTTTTGTAAGAGTCAAGTGTCCCCCCCCCTACAGCCAAAACTACAAATACTAAAAATCCGAATAATATCTTAAATGAAAGCTCATATAACGAATTTTAAAGGATAACTATGACGGCTAAGTGTACTTGATTGGTTCCTGAGATACCAAATAACTTTAAATAGAGAATTACTTCATACTTGTGGTTTTTTGCGAGATGGACGGACGATTTGGTCAAGTCTGCGGGGACCCGCTGGATGCAGGCCGCTTCCAACCGGGTGAGGTGGAAATCTTTGGGAGAGGCCTATGTTCAGCAGTGGACGACCTATGGCTGAAATGATGATGATGATGATGATGATGTGGTTTTTGAGATAGTTTTTGTGTATTAACGGCTTCGGAACCCTACACTGAGCATGGTCAGACATGCTCTTGCCCGGTTTTGATATCTTTATCTGTACATCGTATAAAATGAAGTCGCTCCCGCTGTCTGTTCGCTTAGATCTTTTAAACTACTCAACGGATTTTAATGCAGTTTTCTGCAATAGATAGAGTGATTCAAGAGGAAGGTTTTTATGTATAATAAATTCTGGATTATGAACGGGTTTCACAGAAAACTCACATAAATTGAAGTGAAGCGAGGGCGGGTCTCTAGTCGCTTATAAATCAAACTTAACCTGACCTACATATAAAGCAATTAAATTATGCAGTTAATCAAAAATAGCTCCATATCTTTCGGAAAATAAATATTTGGAAGAAAAAAAAACTGAATTTTAAGATGTTCCCGAACGTAATATTAATATTATAACATGAGAAGACAATCGAGCAAACGGGTCATTTGATGATTTACGACCCCCACCGCATTAAAGCTCGCAAAATCAGAGAACTCAAAATTCCAAAATTTTGTTTGTATTAACTAAAATAATAAAGAAAAAACAAAACAATATCACAAACGTTCAACAGACTTTTTTGCGATTTTATGCGGCTAAAATTAAATAATCATGATTTGTACTCTGCAGCAAAGCTCACTATGCACAAAATTCGTGCTATTTATTTACCACAACGACCATTAAACTCCAATAGTGGTTTCCTATTGTTCTGTTAACAAATATTATTTGTATTCCAACTCATATATTTGTTTTAGCAATCAAATTTTACAAATTTAAGACAAGATGCTTTGCGAGAATGATGTCGTTATAGAAAATGTATGGTATTGACGTAATCTGCCGGACGATCGCTTCGAGCGCTTATATCAATACATTTTGACAGTTCTCAAGAACAGAGATGGGCAAATTTTATTCGAATGACGAAATACGAATAAGAATAACCAAATTATTCGCGAATAACGAATGAAATTATCGAATGATTATTCTTATTCGAATAAATTATTCGTCGAATAATGAATGAATTGCCACGAATAATTATTATGTACTACTTATTATACCTGCTCCATTTTTCTCTAATAAATTAATTAATTATTCGTTATTCGAAAAGTAGTCGAATGATTCATTCGTGGATAAACTATTCGCGAATAAATCATTCGCAAATAAATTATTTGACGAATAAGTTATTGGCGAATAAATATATTACGAATTATTTTTTATTCGAATGATTATTCGAATAAATAATTATTCGAATAATGCCCATCTCTGCTCAAGAATCATTAACGTTAACGTTAACGTTAAGTATCTTGTCTAACCTCGTTAGTAAACTAGTATGTAAGGTCAAGCGGTAGAGTCATGTGGTTTCTTATAAATAGATATCTTTTTTCTGTTGCGTCGCAAGAATTACTGATAGAAAACGGTTAAGGGCCGGTGTTTGAATTTATTGCCCCCATTATCGTCGAAATTCTTGCATTCGCAGCGTTAATACAATAGAGTATCCGCGCTTCAGAGTAATCTTGTGCATTTTTTATTAGGGTTCCGAAGTGAATACGGAACCCTTATAGTTTCGCCAAGTCCGTCTGTCCGTCTGTTTTCGTGTAGGTACCTCAATCCCAGAAATGTAAGGCAAACGTATTGTTTTAGTGTTCCGTGTCTGATATGCCTCCGCCGTCCATCCGTCCTAATTTAAAACAGCTGTTATTTTTGAACCATTATAGATAGCGGGTTTTTTTTCAGAATATTTGTTATTTTATTACGGTGGATTTACTAACAAATCTAAAAAAATAATGAAAGTGAAATAATAAAGGGGATATAAGAAAGGTTTTTTTTCATCAATGTTTTATTTTTGTTGTATCTTAAAAACGGTAAAACATACAAGCGTAAAATTTGATATGGTTATAAAAAAATACAAAAAAACATCTGAGGCAGCACAAACTTTAAATAGAAAATTCGTTCGTACTTACTTGTTGTTTTTTGAGATATTTTATGTGTTTGTTGCAACGGCGTGGCTCTTGCCCGGTTTTTTTAATTAAGTTTTGCGTGCACTAAGTTTTTGACACATTGTTTAATCAAAATGCGAGAAGGTTTTACAAGGTCTAACTTGGTGTATGTACCTACCGCAAATTCTTGTGATACATTTTCATATTCTGACTTAAGTCCTGTCTAAGATTATATGAATGTAGCAATTTCATGTTTTATAAATAATAATATTTCAATACCAAGAACCGTTTCTTATTTTATTTTTTTTCGTATTTCTTGCCGTACTTTCTAGTATGTAAAACGCAAGATCAAAATACAAACCTGTGCTGTCCCATGGAGTTGAGATTTTTTTTCTGAAATAAAAAAAATAGACATTTTTTTTCCAGAAATTAAGTTTGCGATAATTTATCTTTAATTTTAATTTAATTTTCGGGAATGAAGAAATATCATTTATTACTTCACTATTTTAAAATGAGGCAAAAAAGGGTGGTCACAAATTTGAGCTGGTAGGAGAGGACAGGTCAAAAACCAAATTTAAAAAAAACAGCTTAAAATTAATTGTTAATGTTTCCATTGTCGAAACATTAGCCTAGTTCAGCGTTTCTTAACCTTTTTAGTCCACGGACCCCTTAGGAAATCAAGCACAATTTTAAGGACCACCTTACTAAAAAAAGCAGCTATAAATACTTTTTCATATAAAATAGGTTAATGTGAAGGTTGGTGCTGCTTTTTTGCAACTAAATTAATGATATTTGGGTTGTTGTTTCTACTTATCAGTGTACACTTTTGTTATCGTCCGATAAAAGGTACACCAAATTATGAATCCGTGTATAAATAAATAACATGAACTTAGAATGTTTAAGTTTAACGGTTTTCAAAAAAACAACTCTTATATTACTCAATTATCGTTGAAGAATCTTGGTAACTCAGTGGTAAATTGCACTTTTCCATAGAAAGGGCGGGGACTGAACATCCACTGCGTTACTCACTTTATAGTTATTACAAATAAGTTTTTATGAATTAGGATAATTCTAAATATAAGCTTATTTAGGCCCTTTTCGAGTTTCAAATTAGAAAACGCAGGAATTTACCATTTTTTTAAATAAAAATAGTTTAGTGAGAACGTGGCTAAAACTTATGTACAACGAAAAGTATAATGGCCCATTACTGAGTTGTAGTCTCAAATCGGATTCCTCTTGTAATCTGTTTCTGTATTCGTTTTTAGTATACACAAGAGCAGAGAATGCCTTTTCACAGAGGTATGTGGTTGAGAAAAGCAGTAAATGTTTCAGTGGTTCTTCTGATATTTCCTTATAATCTTTTTTTACATTCTCCCAAAAACTTGATAAAGAGGATTCTTTTTTCAATTTTAATTTTTATTTCGAGACTTTTGGTGGCATTTATTTATGATTGAATGGTCCATAGATAAGACTGCGGACCCCCATACATATGCTCGCGGACCCCCAGGGGTCCGCGGACCACAGGTATAGAAACGCTGGCCTAGTTGATAGTAGCCCTGCCTTGCCTGCGGTAAGGGCAAATATTTGTGATGAGTGCGAATATTTTTTCCAGAGTATTAATAGTTTTTTATATATTTAAGAATGTATTAGTTTATTAGTACAATACATTTTTTTTATTGAAAACCACATACACCAAGTAACGGATATACATTAAAATAAAATAAAGATTACAGTGAGTCAACAGGCCATACAACACTGTTTTTAAAAAAAAAAACTTACTTCGATTTCATTTCAAAAAATGCCAAGGATTCCAAATCTAAACAGTTGTTAAAAGCTTCGCCAATTCCAAACGCCATATCAATTCGGTCCTTCAACCCGGATAGAACTGATCTCTGTTCGAGTGATAGTCTTTGGGTCTACCGTACGCTCTCTTGAGAGAGTTAGGGCGACAATTGCCGATGTGTAACGAAGATATCCGAAACAAAACGGCCTATAATCACGTGTCCCTGTTACCTTGCAGATATAGTGGGCGATAGTAAGGAATTATTGCAGGAACGGACCGGTAAATGGATTAGATTAGATATATAAATTACGTAATGATTACATTGTAATTGCTTACGAGCAACATTAGGGCATTTAGATGGGTTCTTATAGATTAAAATGCTGTTTTGGTTGATCACAATTTTTTTCCAAACTTCAATGTTTTTTTGTACAGGGTGGCTTGTATTTAGAGATTCAAGATCAACCTGTATGTAGATTACATACGTAAACAAGACCATTAATTCGTGAGTAATAGTAAAAATATTTTTCCGGATTTTGTTTAATAGAAAATAAAGTCGTTTTATTGTGTCTACCTACTTTTCGAAATTCTCTGAACATAAAATTACATTTAGAGCTACGAACATATTATAATCATTTGACATTGTTTTGTCGGATAATTTATCGATGAGTACTAGAGTATTAAAATGAACTATCCCGACCAAAAACAATATTGTATGTTTATTTACCAACTACTTACATCTGTATTCACGTGCGGTCTGTATACTCCTGTTATCTCTACACAGTAAAGGTGGGTCCACATTTTCGACATTTGATCGTGTTTGCGTGACCGTGTCAGTAACGCGTGTCAGTACCGGTTATGAGGACGTACTGTCGCAACGAAACCCATCTCGATGGTTTTTAAACTGACCTCATTTTGTGTAACAAGTCCTGTAGGTATGCCACACAGTCCGATCAGATGGAGCTCTATAGTGTGAGCCTACCTTAAGCTGCCGGCCCACGTTTTATGGTTCTTTTATTTCGGTAGATAAATGTGTATATAGCATGCGTCATCGTCGTACTTACATAGTGATCAGAAAGCAACAGATGTTTTATTCACGTTTATCCACATCGATAAACACTACAGGATGCTCATGTTTATCAGCATTCAAATCTACTAGATATGTTACCAAAATCATACTGCATGTTTGTTCATACACAGTTGAAATTCACCGTACTCTTAATAGCATTTAAAGCTGAGTGTTCACGTACGATTTGTATGTCTGACACGTAACACAAGCGGAGCGTCCGGGGTCGGGTCAATTTCCTTTAGAAACGAACAAAGACGCGATTACGGGGTGTTCACAGTCGAGTGTGACTGTTTGGCCAAAGTAAGGAAGGTTTGTTTTAAGGAAATGATGTCTTTTGAAACATTTACTTTAGAACGTACCTTAGTATTAAATGATTCTAATCGATTTTTAGAAATTGGTCTAAATATAAACTCGTGGGGCGCATTATCAGTTTTCCCCTTAAACGAAGCTTGCTGGCCGCAGTGATCCGAACTTAGGATGTTGATTATGGATTTCCGAGTAGGGTCAAAATTACTAAATATATTATCAATACACGTAGCACTAGTTGCTGTAATTCTAGTAGGCTCATAGAACAAATTTACTAAATTAAAGGATTTAAAAGCACTCAGTAAGTTAATAGACATGGGTGATTCCTCCAGCAGATTAACATTAAAGTCACCACACACAATAATACACTTTTTAGTGCTAAAAACACAACTAAGAACATCTTCTAAAATGTTCTCAAAAAGCCGGTAATCCGCCGCAGGGGGTCTGTACACGCAAATAATAATAAATTGTTCCAATTCAACACACGCAAGTTCAATATGACGTTCAATTGATTTCGCAACAATATCTTTGCGCTCCTTACATTTAATGTTGCGTTTAACCATAATCAGGGATCCGCCCCGACTGCAAGATTGCCTAGCAAACATGCTAACAATGTCATGATTATTAAAATTAAACATACACTCATGCCCTTTTAGCCAATGCTCAGTAACACATAAAACGTGTATATTAGCACTATCTATAAACAAACCAATTTCTAGTTCCTTACTAGAAAATCCCTGTATATTCTGATGAATTACATTTATTACATTATTACCTAACTTATTTGTAATGTTCGTCGGCCTGAGGGCAGGCACGGGGCCGCCGCGACTGGCGCCGCGGACGACGGCAGCCGCGGCCGTTGTCGAAGCTGTCAGTTTAAATCAACCGGCAGCTCCGGTGCGGGGCCAGCGCTAATAAAACTCAGCGCAGGCTCCGATCTACAATCGCTCGCTATGCTAGTCATAACGGGGTCTAAAATATTATATGCTAACAACTTAGCACACTCATCTAAGTACCTACTTGGTAAATAACTATAGTTACGCGTCAAATTGAACTTGTTTACAAATTTATTTGTATCGAAATACGATATTTTCGAATTATATATTGTCATTTTATATAATATAGAGTTTAAGTAATCAATGTTCCTATTACATTTATGTGTTAATTTGTGGGAAAACAGACAAGCACAAATAATTATTTTACCTATATCACCTTTGCTGACTTCAGTGAGGGTCTCAGACAAATTCAGTAAGTCATATTTACTAAACACCAAACTATTTCCTAATAACACTACTAACGTTGTCCCACGAGTGAACGTGTCGGCAGAGATTCGCGAGATCAGGTGGTCCATAGACATTCCTGGTAAACAGTTGTTTACTACGTTATTACGAGTATGACCGAGGTACTTTACCATTTTAGGCCCCAACCCGATACCTACTTCATCCGTGTACAAGACGGTCCTGCACACCGGGGTCGGTATAGTACCGGGAGAGGGAGAGACTCGCCCGGTAGGTGGCACGCACGGCGCGCGCGATCCGGGCGGCGCGGGCGCGCAGCTCGGAGTGTCCCCTTGCTGCGCTGCAGCCGCTGCCGTCGGAGTTCGCGGCGGCCCCGTAAGTGTATGTTGTTATTAATATTACGATTGCTAAACTTTTTAAATGGTTACCAGTGGGGACTTTATGGCGGAAATGTATGTGAAACATTATCTGCATAGATATTTTGCATGATAATGTTTGCTAGCCCTTTTCTCGATCTACCCTTACCAGCGCAAATATAAATGCGGGCTATCTACAATCTAAATATAACTCATCTGGCTAAAACAATGATTCTGAGTTCGTCAATTAAATCAAATTCTAACATGACTATGCTTTTAGGAATTTATATTGTACAGATTTATTCTTAGTTTCCCGTTACCGTGCTCACAATATACCTACCTAAAATACAAAAGACAATATGGAAAAATTGTTACAGACTGTTTGAATTTCATAATTGGTAAACTCTACGGTATTAGGTTGTTATAGTTTGTGCAAAATTTAATTTGTTCAAATTACTTTATTTGAAATTAAACGTCCTGTACCTAAAATGAACGTGTACAGGACTAAGGAGCAGCCAAAACAAACAGAGTTGATAATCCAATTAAAAACAAATTACAACAGCATCATGTCTAAAGCGAATTAAAAATAACTTTCCCTAATCGCGGAAATTATAAATTACGCGAGGTTCACAAAATAAGGACCTGACTTGTTGCGTAAGCGCACTCGCTACCGCTATTGCTTTCGATTGACAAAGAATAGAAATTTGTAACATTGAATTTCCGTAGAACATAAAGTGAGCGCAGCACAATTATAGGGAATATGCATGAATTTTTAAAATCGCATTTCTCTAAAAAATATTAAAATACCGTAAAAGAGATCACCAAAAATGAAATTTAAATTAAAATTGACCAAGAAATACGGATGATATAAGCATTTTAAACTGCTAATTAGACAGAGAGATCCGATATCGACTCTGACGTCGTGTAATAGGTCGGCCATATGAACTCCACGTTAATTTCTGATTTGCTAGAAAGAGATAGGAACCAATCTTTGTTAGCTTATAACTTGGTTATTTTTAAAGCTATTCAAAAAATGATTTTTCTCAACTGTTTGTTACATAAATCAGCTTCTATTGAAGCTGTGAAAATAAAACATGAATATACCCTGTTATTTAATGGATATTATTTATGTTATATACTTACAAAATAACCTATAGTTGTCATAATATTGTTGAGCACCTCTCATAATGAGAGGTAGCAATATAAATAGTTATACAGCACTTTTAAAAATTTTGAATGAAAGAGGATCAAAGACAAAAAAATAACCTAAAATTGTGCCCAACGTGTGAGAACAAGTAAATATTTTTGAGGGATCGCGTAAAAAAAACGCGAAAAAAAACATTTACATAAAAATAAAAAAGCTACGCGGGAAATGAGTAGCATTAAAACACGCAGCCCGTAGGTACTGTCTCTTTATTCGACTGAGAACATAACAGACGACGGAGACGACAAATTGTTATCTTTTCGGCGCTAAATTCTCGGTACACTAGTAGGTAACGTATCTTTATAATACATCTTAATTGGTTTCGATCTAACCACGGAAAAACAAGCCACCACCTACACAAGTGGGGATTGAGGGAGCCACCACAATTCGACTGCGGAGCACCTGACCATTTGGCTTTGCCAAGATGCATTGCGCTAACTAGCGTTTCTATTCGTTTCGTTTTTAAACCAATCGCGTCTCTGGTAGATGACGTGATACGAAAAGTCACGTGATCTACCAGTGACGCGATTGGTTTAAAACGAAACGAATAGAAACGCTAGTTAGCGCAATGCATCTTGGCAGGGCCTCCTGACCCTCTTCCACGTGGTATATGATTGCCCACTTGACTCAATTCCTGGTGGCATGGAGGAGCTGCATGAATTTACTTCTGGAATAGCAAGCTGGCTGGATATTAGCGTTTGATCCATGCAGGACGAGTGTCATACGCAATGATGATGATATAAATCTTTATATTGTATAATACATTAGGCACAGTAACACTTCCTCTTCAATTTAATCTCTTACTTGTATTGGTATGTTCAGATTGTTCAGTATATCAAATAGCCAGATATAAAAAACTCAAACGGCTTACGATGGGTTTAAAGGATTGCATTGTATTGAAATAATACTTCGAGTTCATGTAAAATCGGTTAAATACTGTGTAAGGACGAACAAAGCGTAACTGGAATTTGTTTAAGGGTTTTACAAACAATACGAGGAAAATGTGTGGGATTTAATTCGTCTATTTTTTTATCGTATAAAGCCGAATGAATGACTAGGTCTCTAATCGCCTTAACTGCTAAGTCGTATTTAAGCAATTGGAATTGACTTTATTGTTGTTATTTAAAGTTTCGTGTTTCGGTTTCTCTATTTTATATTACACTAGCGACCCGTCCTCGCTTCACTTCAGTTTATGTAAGCGTTCTGAAATACACGTAGGTACTTAACCAGAATTTACAACCTAACGTGAAAAATTATCTATCTGATAGTGAAAAACGCATCAAAATCCTCCATTGAGTGGTTTAAGAGGAGTGAGCGCATATACAGGCAGACAGACGAAACCTTGTGTAACCAGAGGGCCCTGCCAAGATGCACTACGCTAACTAGTGTTTCTATTCGTTTCGGTTTTAAACCAATCACGTCACTGGTAGATGATGTGATACGAAAAGTCACGTCATCTACCAGTGACGCGATTGGTTAAAAACTAAACGAATAGAAACGTTAGTTAGCGTAGTGCATCTTGGCAGGGCCCTCTGTGTATGTTTTTGAAAAAATAAATAATCTACCTTTCTGCTGCCTTCCACAAGGAACTCACATTTTACCTTATAAGTATATAATTATTGTGAATAATTAAGCAGCTACGAAAAATGATAGATTTTACCTCGGGTTTTTAAAGACAACAGTTAAATAATTTTCGAAGAAAAAACGGTTATCTTACAACGCAAGCAAGATTTTAATAACTGCTCCATCTAATTAGAGACTCCATAGCGATCCCATTTACACAACAAATCCTGTAGTTCAAAGCATATTCAGAACAAACCACAGATCTTTGCAATTTGCGGACAAAAAGCGAAACGCCGCGAGAATACAAAGTGGTGGGTATTTAATTATTTTCCTCGTTATTTTTATGCCATCCCAGCTTAATTTAAATAAGCGCCATTAGCTGTCGTTTTATGCCATTGTTATGGGAATTTGGTTTTGGATCAAATTGGATGCTTTGAGGTTAGGGGAGCATGATAAGAAGATGATGATAAGTGAATAATAATTTTATTATTTATGAACTTTATTTCTGTAGTATAAGGTCATGTTTTTAATTTGTGGTCTATTTATCTTATTAATTACAGCTAGCTAATGACAGAACCTGTCTATTGACTCCCTATCCAGGTTTGATACGCTGTAAGAGTATCAACAATGGGCATGGACTAAAAAAAACTTCCTCATATATTTTTAATAGTCGATCAATTTAAGTAACAATTTTTTTTTATTTTGTTTTCAATGACTTTTCTCCTGCATGGTAAATATTTCACGAATATTAAAGACAAAATAATTACGAATAATTTTTCGTTATATCATAAATTACTGGTTTATATTCTAACAGCGTAACTTATAAACGTGGAATAACCGTGAAGTAGCTTAACCATGCTTTGTCCTTATCTGTCATTGTGACATTTGAATTTGACAGATAATGACAAAGTATGGTTTAGCTACCCCAAGGTTATTCCACATTTATAAATAACGCCGTAAATGTTTGAAACTATAATTTTCTTTCATACTCTTTTCAAAATCAAGCATGACAAGAACGGTTTTTCATAATTCTCACACATAGCATACAAACGTCACGTACACAAAACAGGTTCCGCAAGCGGTGGAAAACATAAAATCACTTTGCAATGAAGTTAGCGGCGCGCGAATAGCACCAGTGAACCGCGAAATTAGTTCCAAGTTTTCTTAGACGAACAACTGGCGTATGAAAATGTAAACCGGGTTGGCTTTTTGAATTTGGAATAATTTTAAAATCGAACTTTGAAATGCTCTTCCTATTTTGCCGGCGGCCAGTAACTTCGGAGGCTTGAAGGGAGATTTGAGGAATCGAGCGAAAGTTAATCATGTTAAGGCCACTTTGCTTGTTTAATTTTGGAAGGCAACGAGATAAAATCCTAGGGGATTGTTGTGCTTTTTAATACTTCATTTTGAATATCGAGGATATCATTCTAATTCTAATTTTAATTAATGGCTTTCTCTCGCGTATTTTGTTACTGTCGAGTTAGTTATAAACACTATTATGAACTTAAATATTAGAAAAATGTCAACGGATATCACACGTGACGCTAAAAAAAATCGGTAGAAGAGTATTTTATGTATGGACTAAACAGAAGCGGAGCTTACGGATCTGAGACGTGGGCGCTAACAATGGGCCTTATAAGGAAGCTCAAAGTCACTCAGAGGGCTATGGAGAGGGCTATGGAGAGGGCTATGCTCGGGGTTTCTCCGCGTGATAGAATCAGAAATGATGATATCCGCAGTAGAACTAAGGTTACCGACATAGCCCGAAGAATAGTCAAACTTAAGTGAAGGTGGGCGGGGCACATTGCTCGCAGGACTGATGGCCGATGGGGTCAGAAGGTTCTTAAGTGGCGTCCGCGGACCGGGAGACGAGCTGTAGGTAGGCCTCCAACAAGATGGAGTGACAACCTTGTAAAGATCGCGGGAACGCGGTGGATGCGAAAAGCACAAGACCGGTCTGAGTGGAGATCCTTGAGGGAGGCCTATGTCCTGCAGTGGACGTCTTTCGGCTGACATGATGATGATGATAAACAGAAGCACATGGGGTTAACTCCACGCGCTTCTGCCATACGTAATATCGAATATAAATATAACACAATTACAGTAAATCCCCTTGGTAAAGTCGATTTACTGTCGTTATTATTATTAAACATAATGAACCTTCTTGTTACTTAATATTTTTTAATAGAGATACGCAACGCAATGTCATAAAAGCGAAACAGTGACCCTTTCTCGAACAATTCAAAAGCGAACGGAAAAGTATTCATTTCTCGCACCGGCGCGGCACAATATTTTAAGAAGAAAAATTATGTAACGTCTGACGTGACGGGAATACTTGGACTATTACTCAAGGTGTCATCTCCTTTCGGGAGGAAATGGGGGAGACGCTTGTTTTCCTGCTCCTCAATAACGGAGTAAGAAACGAGTGGACCGCGGGGGTGTATATCGGTTGCTCTAAAATTGTTTTGGCCTATTTTTGTTTCGCTACATATTTTTTGCATACCAACGTTTCGTCTTATGATTTAAATGTCGAAAATTGTTTGATCGAAATTGTATTGCATAATATTGTTTAACATTTGTTTGGAATAACTTTTTTTGTCGAATGATATTTTGGTATAACGTTAACCATGAGGCGAAGTCGACGGAGCTCCTATTCTGCGTAGTTGTGACGCTTCGCGCCTTGACACAATTCTAATCTAACCTAACCTATAGATTAGTTGAGACCTAGGTGTTTTATACTGGGGGGGGGCTTCGAGCAAATAATATTATAGATTTAGCATTTTAGTAATTAAAATTTTAGACAAAACAATTTTAGACCAAAAGTGCTTTAGAACAAAAAATATGTATGCTAAAAAAGAAGTATGCCATTCAATAATATAGGAAACATTTTCGACCAAAAAATGTTAGCACATAAAATTTTAGGTCAGTTGAAGGACACCCGGACCGCGGTGTTGGTCGTAGATCAGAGAAGGGAAGAGTGCCTCTGTATTTGCTTAATTGTTTTCAATGTGTTTAAGTATGTATTTCTTTAACTAAGTCCGATAGTTCAAGCCTTAAGCTTTGTTTGGGACTAGGTAAATTTGTGTGAAACTGTCTCTTGATATTTATCCACTTTTAAGATCGCTTTAGGTTTCCATCTGTAATCGTATAACTACGTATCGTGAGATATCCAATGTCAAATAAGTGAGAAACGAAGAAAAAATAACGATGTTTATTCAGGAACTAGACCAGAGGGCTCAGACAAGATGCACTACGCTAACTAACGTTTCTATTCGATTCGTTTTTAAACCAATCGCATCACTGGAAGATGACGTGATACGAAAAGTCACGTGGTCTACCAGTGACGCGATTGGTTTAAAAACGAATCGAATAGAAACGTTAGTTAGCGTAGTGCATCTTGTCTGAGCCCTCTGCATTGGCCGTATATACACGTCAAAAATCTACCAGTACTGTCAAGGACTTTAATTGTTATGCCACTATGGAACCCTGTCATAATGACAGCGTCAAACCACTTGACAGAAATTACGCTTAAATGAATGATTAACGTTATGCGACAGGGTTCCATGGTGGCATAACAATTAAAGTCCTTTACATAAGTGTGTTCAGTGATCACACTGATCAAATCCTGAATAGAACCAAACACAATGAAATTAGAACTGATTACATGAATCCTAATATTATCAATTCTAATTTCACTGTTGACGCATTGGCATGACGAAGGACGCTATGACCCGGCTGAACAATATATGGAAGAAGAGGGGAATAATAAACAACACCAAGATCCGGTTGATACGAGCGCTTGTTTTCCCCATCTTCCTGTACGGAGTTGAGACATGGACAATACGTGCCCGCGAAAAGCAAAGAATTGATGCGTTGGAGATGTGGTGCTGGAGGCGCATGCTGAGAATACCCTGGACTGCCAAGCGCACCAACGAGTCCATCATCGTCTCTCAATTCAAAATTAAGACCCGTTTGTCCACAGTGTGCCACCAGCGAATTTTATCTTACTTCGGCCATATAGTGAGAAGGGGAGATGAGAGCCTGGAAAAGTTGATCGTAGTTGGGAACACAGAGGGCAAACGAGCACGAGGCCGATCTCCTACCAGATGGACCAATCAACTACAGGACTCATCTTCCTCCAAGTTTTGCTCGGTTGTAAGGGACGCAATGGACAGGAATCGCTGGAGGCAGATCATACGCCGCAAGTGTAGATCACCTACTGATGACCATGATCCGCAGTCATGAGGGAACGACCAGAGAGAGAAAATTTCACTGTTTCGTTCTATTCACGACGACCGTCGACTTCAGAGAAATTCAGCTTTCATCTCGACGCTTGGACCATATCGCACCTTTAGAAAGATCTTATCTTCAGTGTTGTCACCTTCACAATATGAATTATCGAAAAAAATATGACAAACAATTTTGGAGTGTAGTAGACTTTTAACGCACAAAGGCAAAAATGATTTCTAAAAATAAAAACCCTGTAATATAAATTCGTCAGGCGTTGACAAGGCGACGGTTACCCTAGTGACCCTGCCCACGAAGCTAGCGGTTCCAAGTTCGAAACCTGGTTAAGGCAAAATATTTTTACGATGAACGTGAGTTTTTTTTCTAAATTTAAGTGTTTTAGTGTATCGAAATTGAGCTTAGTTTGAGACTAGGTAAACTTGTGTACTTAAGATTGGCACGTAGTGTTTATTCATTTATTAGCAATCTTTGAATTGAAGTCTTGAGATTCTGGCATTGTGATTGTAAATGTGTTCGAGCCTATACATAGGAGTCTACACTATTATGTGTCTTTTGCGCCCGATGCTCTCCTCCATGCCAAAAACAAACTAGAAATGAAAAGGTGACAAGTTTTGGCTAAACGATTTTAGGTAACCGAGAGTAACTTCACTCTGGTTGAAAATGAACTTCCCGAAGATAACAACTTTACAGATCTACTATTCTTTAACCAAAAGACCCTTATTTCGCAATTTTCATCAATATCGTTTAAACCGTTTTTAAAACGTGATTAAAACAAAATAAAAACATTGCTTGTATATAGGATTACCTACAACGGGGTTGTTCTCGTTGAAGTCCAACAGTGTGCGTCATTCGTTGAAAACATAGAAAGTCACATCATTCTTTTCTTGTTTTTCAAGATTTGTGTTTGACAAAAGAACAATAAACACAACCCTAAGAAAAGTAATTAATGGCTTTTCAAATAAAATTAACCGTGATATAACTGGCCGGTGATATAACATTGTGTACTAAAATAAATCTCCAATTCTTTTTTTAAATATACCGAAATATCAAAGCTAGTCGAAGTAAGCGCCCGAAATTCCACATGGCCAGTTTTAAAGGTACCACTGAATAATAATTCGTTTTTCTTTCTTACAGTTAAGGTAGGACTGTTTTATTCGAACTGCAAGTGCACGCGTCGATGCAGAATGGTATCAGATCAGCAGATGGGAACTGCGGGTAAACTGTTAAACAGTGGGGTCTTTTTCTAGAAGGTGGGTTTAGCTCAGTTTACCCTGGTTTGTTTCCTCTTATTTATAAAAGGGGGATGAAATGACGTCATTTTCTTAGTAGAGCATGTTCTATTAAATGAAGTTATTACAATTTTAACAGTCTAAGCAATTCTGTTCAATTCAAAACCGTTCGACTGTACTTATATTCCTTTTTACATCAAACAAACCAACGTCTTCTTAGAAGATCGCTCCTCAAATTTCGTTTGTAAATGTATACACCTTGAAATGAAATGATTAAAAAGATTTAGAAAAAGGTACAACTTTTCACAAATTGAATCGAAAAACGAGATCAGTCGACCTACAAAAGAACGCTCGTAGTAAATGATTCGAAACTCAAAATACTCTGAATTGAGCCACTGTAATGCGATTCCGAAATCTTTTACCCTTTCATTCAAATGAATTGGTCTCGTGGCTGCCATGAACGGTCATCAGGTATTTACAGTTTGTAAAAAAAATTATTCTATATGTATTGGTGTTTTTTCGTTGTATCTGCCTAGGGTGACGGCACCAATGATGAACACTTTTAGCTAACAGGCACCAGTAATGGACAGTTCACTCTTAATTCAAATTGTATACGGATCAATATTGATTGTTATAACCCTTATCTTCTGTAAAATAAGAATCAAGTGTTCATTATTGGTGCCTTGTCCATTACTGGTTCCGCCACCCTAGTATACCAGTAAATTAAAAGGACAAAAACGTTGAAGAAAATAAGAACTTACATTCAACACAAGTGACATACCAAAGCTGCTATTTGGGCGATTTTCAAAAAAGTGTACGTAGTTAAGGACTAAAATGAAGACACGGTAACTTTACCAGTGCGTCACAAAAATGAACTAGGTATACTTCTATAAGACACTTGGTGGAATCTCAGACAAAACTCCCGTAGCAATTGCAACCATATTACTAACGTGTCAGGATTGTATCTGCTTCGTTTATTGAATTTGCGATAGGACAATATTTGCGTATTACAGGTGAGCGATGTACGACTAATTTTTGTGACACAACGGTAAAGTTACCATTACGTAATTTAAAACCTTAACTATGTACACATTTTTTGTAAATCGCCCATTTTGTGGTAGTAAATTTGTTAAATACTAGGAACTAACTATTTAATAACTTCACCCACGTCAAACATTAACATCGAACGTTCGAAATTTATCAGCTCAATGAGAGATCTCAGTGATTCTATAGTCCACTTATGCTTTGCTTTTTTAATATCATTTTCGTTGAACAGCTGGAATATTTTAAATGCCAGCTACACCGTTTTACACGGCAGCAGCCGACGCAGAATGGCCCAATGCGTACAATCCTGGGTTAAATATTTTATCAAACCACAATCTAAATGGACATTTTCAGAGTATCCGTAGATTATTCGACTGGCGTTTTTGTGAAATAACGTGATGAAAGCTTATAATCCCCTTCCATTAAGCACTTATTGTGGAAGTGCAATTTCTGATGAAAATCGAGTTTTTATTTTAATTACTTATTCATTTTAAAAATTGTTTCGGAAAACGGATGTGTGATGAAAAAATAAAAACCACACAACTTAAATGGCAAATGAAAAAGAGTACAGGCCAGCTGATGGTAGTTGGCTTAAGGCCTATTTCAATCTAGTGGATGAGTTGCCATGCCAACCCTAAGGACTAAGATGGAATACGTCTAAGTAAGCAATGATATTTTATATTAAGATACGTTATGCTCATACTAAACGCATTCAAAACCCGTCACCAATTACCGACAGAGACAAACACGGCAATCCACAGCGAACGCTATTGTTAGAAAGAGATAAATAGATAAAAAGTAAGGTAAATTACCTTCCTTTTCGAGGAAAGTTTTTGCGCGCAGATGACGTAACTTTATATAAAATATCATTGTAAGCAAGTAATTTCACAGATTGTGTTGTACCTCTCCGAATTTTACTTACTTTCTGCTACAAGTTAACGTTAAAATGGTGTTAGCAATCTTGAGGGACCCTAAACAAGGTCCTGTCACCACTGAATTGAAAAGATCTGGGGTCCTAGGAAAAAGGACATAAGTCTACTCAACTCCTAATAAAAAAGGATAGATAAATAAACGGAGTATACTAGACTTAAACCCTTTTTCACTTGATCTTCAAAAGACTCATACCTTTTGGCACTAGGACCCAGAAATATGACCAAGAAAAAAGTTCTTGAAAACTGTGCTTAAGGTGCTTTTACGAGCGCAATTAATAACAACAACGTAAACAATATCAGACAGCTTCCAACAAAATTTAAAAGGACATTATTTCTACCCTCTGCTTCCCACAAAGATTGTTAACATCATTCCCGTCATCTCAACTGTGAACTAGAAAAAACAGTTGACGGACGACCCCGAAAACAAAGGGGGTTCTTTCGTCTGCAGGCCCACTTCTTACACGAGGGGGACAATAGCTTTGTTTCTGCCTTCGTGTAATTATTAAAAGAAAAACAACGGGCCTTGCGAATTAACCGAAAGAATGGTAACTATTGTTTACGAATGCTGCCACAATTTCCGTTGTGTGCTTTACTTGATCAGAATTGCGGAGTTTGAAAATGGCTTTTTAATTTGTTCGGATTGCATTGACCTGAAAATTTATAGTATAATTTTAGGGTGGCGATAAACACTTTAATAATTCGTTTATTCGAATAAGCATATGAGCAAGTATAATAGTGATGGAACCAGTAATGGACAAGGCATCAATAATGGACACTTGATTCTTATTTTGCAAAAGATAAGGGTTATTCATTTGTTTTGCAACAATCAATTTAGGACCGTATGTAATTTGAATTAACAGTCAAGTGTCCATTACTGGTGCCTGTCAGCGAAAAGTGTCCATCATTGGTGCCATCACCCTAACAATTTACAACTTTATTTTTGTAAATTTAGAACCCTAGGGTTTTATTAATTTAAAGTCGTAAATGTCGTAATGCACTGACTCATCGCAGTGAAATGAAATTTTAAAATTCAGGAAAGGCATTGTATGATAAAATGGTTTTCATGAATCAACTCCGGGTCTTGATCTTCCGAATGACTGGCTTAATGGTGGATTTTTTCATTTCTTTCTCATTTGCTTCCGTGATTTATGCACGGCATCACTCATTTAAAATTATTAAGAAAAATTTACCTTACACATAAGTAAATCAAATGACAAATGACGATCCAAAATTAAGAAATATACTGACAAAATTTAATACTTATTTAACACTAAGCTTCTGCCCGTGACTTTGCCTCCGTTGACCATCCCACGGGAACAGTATTTTTTCCGGGATAAATGTTAGCTTATGTATTAATTCAGGATATATCTATCTCCATTCCAAATTTCACCAAAAAACGCCTACCCCTGAAAAAGTAACAACATACTAACCCACACACACTCATAAACTTTCGCATTTATTTTATAAATGTTTGTATTTTTCCACAATAGCTTACAACTAAGGCTATCTATTCTACTCGATCAAGCTATAATACCTTTGACATGTTGCCGTATTATCAACGTTAAAACAGTGCTTATTTACTAAACAGTAATGGCGGCCGAATTGAAAACAATACGATAACATGTCAAAGATTAGTAGTTTACGTGACGGTTGCGTAATGCTAATTACGCAGAGTCTCGTACGATACTTTATCTACACACATATTATAAGTACTCTAAGATGTGTTCAGAAGCCGAAAGGCAAATGACCAGCATTACCTTACCTGTGGTAGTAGGTGACAGCGATGACAGCTGTAACGTAATTTTGAAATTACGTTATCGAATATTGTAAGGTAATGAGATTCAAATTTGGGACATCTAAAATTAACAGGCATCGCTGTCACCTACTACCACAGGTAATGCTCGTCATTGCCTACGGGTTTTAAACGCATAATAGAGGACTTATGATATGAGTGTAGATAAAATATATTTTACTCAGTTCTATTCCACTGGAAAAAACCAAGGCACTGGTCCAAAACAAAAAAAAAACAAAATCTTTTTGGCCCTTTAAATTAAAATTAAAATTAAAATTAAAATTAAAATTAAATTAAATAAATTAAATTAAATAAATTAAATAAATTAAAATTTAATTTTCTTGCTGCAAACCTACATACCGCTTCACAGGGCTCCTTGTAATGCATCGAATTTGTAAAGGTAACGCAATTTTCTCTTCTAATTGAGAAAGTTTCAAGTTCCCTTTTTTATTGTCTATGCCGGGTGGCCATTGTTCAACGTGGAGTAAATTTTAGCATTCTCCATCTCGACAATTATAAAAGTTTTAATTGCTCGCACTTTCCTAATTACGGAAAATACAGTCTCGTGGGTACAGGAAATATTAAGGTGCTTAAAAAATCCGGTCAAGCGTGCCTTAGGCATGCGCACGGAAGGGTTTTTAAAAATCTAAATGCAATATACAAACAATATGGTAAATAAAAAGTCTAAAAAAAAACCGGTCGAATACGCGTCGGACTTACGCACCGGGTTCCGTACCGCCCCTTAGTAGATAGTAAATATTATTAAATACCAATTTGAATTCGATATTAAATCGTATCAGCGCGAGCCCATCTCCCACTTGACCATTTTTTAGTACTTGTTTTTTTTTTCTGGGTTTGTACTATACCTAATCATACCGACACTTAGTAGGTATGTTTTACCGTTTTTACGATACGACTAAAATAATACCTTTCTTGTACCCGCTTTATTATTTCACTATCCTTAAAAAAAAGTATTCATTTGCACAAAAAAAAGCATCCTTCGATTTTAAGAAAACACTTCAGTTTATTAGAAAACAATAATAATTAGTTATGAGGGCGCCACTGGACGCCCGGCGCCCAGTCTTAATAAAATGAAAAGACTATAGGTAATTATTTATTATTCATCTTGTTAATTAATTAATTGGTGATTTTGTCATTGTAGGTTTTTATTTCGCGTTTTGCGATAACATGTTGTAAATCATTAAATATATATATCTTGTCAAACATCTGTATCAAACCCTCGCTACGTTCGAAAATAGCGTAAAGCCTGGAATATTGCTAAAATTCCACACTTTGAGAACACGGGACTCCAAAAACCCCTCATTGCGATCACGTTCCGAAATGGGTGCGAAGTTTGACAATTGCCGAGGAAATAAAGCGCTAAATCAGTGTGAGAGTAATATTGAGTTATTATTGAAAAAAGACGAATGGACTTTTTTATGGACGAATTACACCCTAAACTTTGCAATGGGGTCAATAAAATATTCACAAAAGTTGTTGATAGGAAAAAATATAGTGTATTCACTTCCACCACGACGCGCCCCGTCATTTAAGTTAACGTTGCATGAGAGCGTCAATGTACGTTAAGTGTACCTAATAGTTAAGCTCCGTCGTGGATAAGCAACTGTCTTTTTTGTGCAAAAAAGTTCTAAAACTAAAATAATGAAGACAATAACTAAAGGCTTTACGAATAAAATCATTTCTTTTGAGATCTTACATGACATAATATGGTATATGCATGGATTTTTTAAATAGCATTTCTCAACAAAATATGAAAATACCGTAAAAGAGATTACCAAAAGTGAAATTAAATTTAAAATTGGTCAAGAAAGACGGATGATACAAGCATTTTGAAATGCTAATTAGACAGAGAGATCCGAAGTGCACCGGTGACGTCATCGTGCAGTACGGCCATATTTAAACTTCACGTAAAGAGATAGGAACAAATCTTCTTTCTTCTTCTTTCTCACCTGTTTGTTACATGACTCAACTTTTATTGAATTTGTAAAAAAATATGCATATTCCCTATTATCTTGTTGACATAATATTTCGCTTAAAACCTCGATTTATACTATAACCAAAATTAATGCAGACTTATTCCCGTACGTGTTTTAAACTGCCATTAACTTCATTAGCAACATCACTTAATTACACATAAACTATGTCCCTCGGGACATTCCTCTTCCCTGATTTACATTGTGTTGGCAATGTAAGTGCACCATAATTTGTAAGGACAAAAGTGCCAACCTTTGTGCTACCTACAATGCCGTCTCGTTATCTACGGACGGTTTAAATCTGTCCGAGTGATAGTGGCTCGGTTTGCCCCAGATTTATGTACTCGCTTCGCTCGGGCTAGTTTTTGCTCGGCCGTAGTTTCTTTGCATTTTGAAGGAAAGCTACGGGAAAGTGCTAGTATTACTTATTACTTATGTATGTATGTATGTATGTATGTAAACTCTTTATTGTACAAAACAAAAACAATACAATGAAGATAAAATAAAAAAATAAAAATGTACAAAGGCGAACTTATCCCTTTAAGGGATCTCTTCCAGCTAACCCTTGCTTAATGATGTTATAATTCTGGTATGGCTTGGCAAAATGGAATTTAGTCAATTATAATATACAGGGTGTCCCTAAAACCAACGCTAAAACGAGAGGGCTGATAGAGCAGCTAAAAAGCTATCGATTTAACCTCTATGTACTATGGTCAGCGATTGTTACTAGTTTCGGAGATGTTGATTAATCTGATTTTTTGTAATTTTCCCTTATGTCCATGTCACGAAAAATCTTCAATTTCATGTTTTATTTCATAAGTTTTTCCGTGTTATGTTACATAATTAGAATCATTACAAATCAGCGAAGTTTTTTAACCTATTTGACAATCACATAAAGTTGTTTTTTTTCATACAAAGTGAAAAGCAAACACTGGGACACCTAGTATGGAAAAACAAAACTTTATATACGATTAGTTAAAAAAAAAAAACAAAAAAAACTGGTAAATAGGTTTAAAAACTTCGCTGATTTGTAATGATTCTAATTATGTAAGATAACACGGAAAAACTTATGAAATAAAACACGAAATTAAAGATTTTCGTGACATGGACATAAGGGAAAATTACAAAAATTCAGATTAAAATGATCAATATCTCCGAAACTAGTAACAATCGCTGAACATACATAGGGGTTAAATCGATAGCTTTTAGCTGCTCTATCAGCTCTTTTAGTTTTTACGTTGGTTATAGGGACACCCAGTATTTCAGTGGGCCTTATGATCGTGATTATCGATGTGGATATACGGTGACAAGACATCTGTCAACTTCTGACCAGTATGTAAGTTCGAGAGTGACGGATGCGTTAAAGCGACCATAATAACGGACCGGATTTTTTAAACTGTTACCACATTATTACATCGTCATACCGTTCAGAGCTAGCTCATGGAGAAGTAACTTTAAAATCTATTGCAAATTTCGTCCTACACTGCGTTTGCCGATCCGCGGTCTGCAGTAAAGAACATGATAATTTCAACGGTTACCAGTTCTGCGGGCTTTGTGACCAGCCCATTGTTATATCACCTGGCTTATACGATGAGTTTTCAATTCTCTCTCGGATTAGCGAAGAGTTGCCACGGAATTAAGAACATTATGTAAGTTAATTTATGCGTGTTATTTAAACCCTTTGATATTAGATTTGTTTAAGCACACTTCATTACTTCCTATCATATCATAGAAGAATATACAATTTACAAGACAATAATGTGAAACTTGCAAGGACACAAAGGCGGCCATACTTATCACTCTGATAGCTATTCACTAACATTAAGATAGGTCTGTAATTTTATTTATATAAATTTAATCATTATAAAACCCATTCTCACTTGCATGGATCTATATAGAAATTAAAATCACTACGTGTCCGTTATTGAAATTCACACAGCAACCGTTGGCGATGCGTCTGCTCAGGATTTGAATCACGTAGACAATGCGCTCGCGAGTCCATTCCAACAAATATTGGAGTGCATTACTCTTGAGATTGCGATATCTTTGGATATATTCCGGTAATTCTTAGATATTATAGTAGGTGTTAGGATAATGTACCCACATTGATGGAAATTGAATTTTCATGTGAAACACTAGAAAACCGCCCTCGCTTCACTCAAGATTTAACAAAATTATAAATTTAATATAAGGGATATTGTAGCTTTATAAAGTGAAAAAATAAAAAATGGGTGAAGTAGTTCGAGAGAGCACGCAACAGTACACACAACGGAGAGCGTCGGTGGCCTAGTGGCTTAGAGGGTCGACTCGTGATCGTAAGGTACCGAGTTCGAACCCCCGCGGTCACCATGTACCAATGAGTTTTTCTAACTTAAGTGCATTACCCGATGCTCTTACGGTGAAGGAAAAACATCGTGAGGAAACCTGCGCATTCGATCAGCTGAGTGTGTAAGAGGGTAATTGCACAAAAGATCCTAAAGGGTCGAAGTGTATCCGAAAGGGCCCATCTGTAAGATAAGATAAGATAAGAGCACGCAACATATCTGTATATTTCAAAATCAATTGCCGCATGCATATCAGAGCATCACTTGAGAACGGCTCGATGGATTTAGCTGTTTTTTTGTTGCGTTTCTAACTGTCAGGACTAGGATTGCAAAACAGAATAAATCACCCAGGCGACACCGGGCACGAACAGCTAGTATAATATAGATATTAATAAATAATCCTAAAGCATGAAGTATAGCAGGCGTAAAAAATGACATGATACTAATATTAAATTAAACCGTGGCGTGAAAGAATAGTCAAATTTTTCAACGATGATGCGATCGACACACATCACAATCGTGATCGTGATGTTAGTAGTGTCATGAGGAATAACACACACACACACAGTTTAATAAAATGTAGGCACAGTGCATATTTTTTCATATCCTCCGCTTAGATAATACGAATAAAGAATAAGTTAAGGTGTCTATTCTGTTAGCTACACGGATCATACAAGAAACCAAGCGAAGATCTTGTTAGAAAAAATGGCGCAAGAAACTCATCAGTGGCACTAGACAATATACATTCCGCTAACGGTTTTTTTTTGTTACCTGAGGGCTCAGACAAGATGCACTACGCTAACTAACGTTTCTATTCGATTCGTTTTTGAACCAATCGCGTCACTGGTAGACCACGTGCCTTTTCGCATCACGTCATCTTCCAGTGACGCGATTGGTTTAAAAACGAATCGAATAGAAACGATAGTTAGCGTAGTGCATCTTGTCTGAGCCCTCTACCCAGTTAAAAACTCATATTAACGATGGATTAACGGACAATTTATGTAAAAACGTGGTAAATTTGGTCTGTTAAGACCCTGCATTTTACAAAAAGCTTCACCTTTATAACGGCTAACGTGCTAAAAAACTGCTCCGATGGCCTTGTAACCCGGATCGTTAGACGTAAAAAAATTCGCTGATTCTAACGATGTACATAAGTCAATATGCCCCAAAATGTCCCGTTAGTCAAATTTATCATTCCAGAGTCGATATCATTTAACACAAAATTTAAAACATCAAACGGCTGTGAACTGGAAGGAAGCGAAACAGGAAAACGTTTGTCCTAAAAATAAATATAAGCGTAGTGTATCTTTGACTGAGAGCTCGATCATTTTGATTTGATTGAATTTACGTGCTCCGGTTCATACATGATTTGGCAAAAATATGTTACGTTTCCGTAAGCCTTCTGTTATACAGTGTAACGCTGCCCTCCTTAGAAAAAAGGGCGTATGTCTCATAGAACCACTCATGTATTAGTGATCTTATTTCATTATAATTAAGGTTAAATTTACTTTGACTAACAAATTACGCATACATCCTTTTTATTTAGGAGGGCAGAACAGATGTAGTGAATCAAACAACATCGTATTTGGTCGGATAAGTTCGTATTTATTTCGCTTTCTCAATTAGTTTATTAATAGATAGACAACTGAATCGTGCTGAGTGAACTTCGACCAAATAAGAACTAAGTATTAAGAGCTAATCCCGTCAGAGCGAACAAAACACATTTTAGCTCGTGCATTTTCAATTTGACAGCATGGCTTCTGTCGATAAGATCGAACGTATAAGGCTGCCTAATTGAGAATGCACGCGCTAAAATGTGTTTTGTTCGCTCTGACGGGACTACTTAAAAACTCGCCGCTGCGACATTCACGCGTTCGTTCGTCCGACCGCGTTTTTGAGAGAATCACACCCCTATATTCTACTCGGTAAAACCTAATGGATTTTGTATTGATAACGTTATGATAGCTTTTATTACCCAAAGCCCAAAAGGAGGGTTATATGTTTGACCTGTATCACCTGTATCATACAGACATACATAATGTATGTCCGAATCTATGTTCCCTCGTAACTACTAAACGGCTAAACCGATTTCAATAAATTATATATGGTTAGATTCGTCTGAACAGCTAGAGTGTCATAGGATATATCAAAATTATTGGAAATCAAAATGGCAAATTTTTGGCGCCAAATTGCGCGGCATGAAAACTAACATTATGTTGATGACATTATTCAAACAGCAGTTGGGTTTTCAAAGCATGAATTGTTAGACTTGTTTACTTGATAGTAATAGCGGCTGAGTTAAAATCAAAACGAGAGCAAAACGTGTAGAGACAAGTTTAAATTGTGGGGCCTTATTCTACTTTGTCTTTACCCTTATTGCTATAGTTTTGTCCAAGTTAAGATAGCTATTAACGTGACAGTTATGGCGTCCGAGTTACAGTAAAAACTGTCTTTTTCCGTATTGCATTTGTATTGTTTTCGACTCGGCCATCATTACTGTCGAGTTAATATTCGACCTAAGATTAGGATAACAATGCCATAACCAGTGATCGGAATAGGCAGAGTATATTTACCTAAAGTTCGCAAAAGGACATAATATAGAGTGGTTACAACCGGATGAAATATTAATTTATCTTTATTGAATTCCGGATATCCGGTATTTTTAATGCTAAATATACGTAATATTTACTTACGGTATGGGATATTTTATGTTAGTTTGTAATAAAAGGGGCCTGTAACTAATTTCTTTTAAGTATCTAAATAATAGGTGGAGTACATTTACCTAAACTTCGTAGAACAGAGACATAAACTGGAGACTTCCTTGCTACTACATTTACTAGTACCAGAAAAAAAACGTAAATCCGGAACTAAATAAAAATAAAATAATATTTCACCCGCTTGTAACCACTCTATATTATTTCTTTTTGCCAACTTTAGGTAAATATACTCTACCTATTCCGATCACTGGCCATAACACTCGGTATAAAACGGAGTAGAGGCCCTATGCTAGTCACTATGCTAGAAATGTTGGTATCCTATAGCAAACACTAAAAACGTTTGCCGGCTGTTTTATTTGCCATAATTTTCATTTCCCATAATTTTCATTTTATTCTGAACCCAATAATTTTTCAAAATGTTTAATGAGATATACTTACAGAACCTGTAGGTTAGGTTAGATTTATTCTATAACAATTCAGGAAAGTTAAACGGTTTCCGAGAAAAATGACTTTTGGACCAATGAAAATTATGGCAAATGAAACAGCTGGCAAACGTTTTTTAGTGTTTCAGATAGGTAACCTAGAAATGTTTTCATCAATTGATAGACTCAAGAGGAAGGTTTTTATAAATTCTGGATTACGCAGAAAACTCACATTAACCGAAGTGAAGCGAGGGCGGGTCGCTAGTTTTTTGTTTTCGGAAATACTAAACAATAAACTTACAACAATAAATTCACAAAGTTAAGTTATTAAATAATAAACCAAGCGCATACAAACGGTACCACCAACGCTGAGCAATTAAGATTTAATTTAAAAATAATAAAGTCTGATTTTAACTTATACTTCGATATTTTCAGTACAATATTAAAATATCGCAAATCCGTAACAGAATCTCAAAGATAAATAATTACGAGGAAACAGAAATCAGTTTTAATTTAATTGTGACGATACTAAAATAAACGGCTCCATCGCGATTTATATAAAATTGAAATATATTTGAGTCGTGTCAATTGTTGTTTTGTAGATTGACACGTTTTGTAGCACAGCTTAAAACATACCAGCAGGTTCGTTAAATTATTAAAACGTCTTAATTATTTTTAACAGGTAGATTAATTCTATTGAGACATAATCGAATAACAGACGTTCTATTAGAAAAGATAAATCTACATAGTCTAAACTAATTTAAAAATTTCATTACCTTATTAATTAGTATTGGCCGGCAACGCACCGACAACTCTTCTCGAGTTGCTGGTGTTTATGGGCGATTACTTCCCATCAGATAACCTACATGCTCGTAAGCCTCCCACCCTTATATATTTTTTTAGCAAAAACAGTATTTTACGAGTACTATAATTTCAAGAAATTATTTATGTTATTTACGTATAGTAAGAAATGATTGCAAAGGCTTATAATATTTTTAAAGAATACGCATTATTTTTAATATAATATGCATTGGCGTCTGTTCGGAAACTGCTCATTCATTTGAAGCCCACTACTAAAAAACCTGTAACTTAATTAAATTAAATTTGTCAATGTTCATGCTGTCACGGGTCTCAACGAAACACTAACCGTTTTTTTTCCAAAAACCTTTCTTCCCGGCGCGTATCTGTGCGCGGTTCAGCTTACGAATTGCGAAAAAAGAAAGCCCACGAATAAAGGAGAACAATAATAATTTTAATCAAAAACAATGAGATTGCGCTCGACGCAAATTGCTCTTCTTCTGCCATTAACATGATGATGGAGCGGCGTGACGCCTGCCCCGGGAGGTGTCTGGGTGTCTGTTACACCGATGCGTAAGAGCCTCTATTACACTAACGAGAATGGAAAGTAAGAAAGAAAATATAATATATAAATATAAAAAATAAATAACTAAATAAAATTATACCACCTGGGGCTCTATTCTACAGTGAAAAGCCATATTTTTGCCTTTGACGTGTCATGGTACCATTTTTAACTCGGTCGCTATTAGGGAATGCAAATAACCGTTACAACCGGTTTGAACCGGTTATTTTCATACAAAAATGGTTAATAACCGGTTAAATTGTATTCCTTAGCCGCCATTACGTTCAAGTAAATAAGAGCTATCGTAACTTTGACAATAAGATCATCAAAAGCAATATTATTATGGTTTTATTGTGATAAATACAGACCAGCAGGCCTTTTGCGTAACTCACTCGCAATCGCGATCGGCTTCAAAACAAAACAATTGGTTTCATTTTGTATGCAGACAAGCCTTCGATTTTCAAAATGAAAACGATTGTGATTGCGAGTGTTGCTAAGCGAAAGGCCTGCTGCAGGCCTATTACGTAACTCACTCGCAATCGCAATCGGTTTCAAAGCGGAACAATTGGTTTCATTTTGTATGCAGATAAGCTTTAGATTTTCAAAATGAAAACGATTGCGATTGCGAGGGCGTTAAGTAATAGCCCCTCCGGTCATTTTGTTAAGAATTTCAGTACAAACTCACCCTATTAATCAGACACACAGGTCGGTCATATCGGCAGAATAGGTTGTGATAATTATTACCGTATTGAAGTACGTGTAATTTTCGGAACTGGGGGGTTATTACGACATAGCAATGCAGTTCAGTTTACGCTGAGAGAAAAGGACAGAGCTAAATAACTGCTATAGCTGTCTCCTTTACGCTCGCCGTAAAATGACCTGCATAGCTATGTCATAATAACCCCCCTGATATCTCTTAACAGCCCAGCCAATTTTCAGCTTTGTTTAAAAAACATTACGTCCGAATCCGTCCATCCGTTTGGCAGTACGGTGCCACAGACATACACACAATTTCATACAAATTGTCCTAGTCCTAAACTAAACTAGGCTTGTACTATGGGTACTAGACAAAAATTAACTTACTTATTTAGAGAAATACATACATAAATACAAAGACAACATCCAAGACCCAGGAACTTAGAAAATGCTCGTGCTCATCATACGAATATCTGCCCTTCCTGGGATTTGAACCCGGAACCGCTAGTTTCGTAGGCGGCGTCGCTACCAACTAGGATAACGTATCGTCGCTAACATACACACAAATAACCGGTTACAAACAAATATTTAATTATAACAAGTTTTTTCTTATGCCAGAAGTTAAAAATACAAAGTTTGAAATTAAAAATACACCACTCTTTTTACGCTAAAGGTTAAAAAGACTAACGATCAAAATATTGCAAAAAATAAACTGTATTTTTTCTCAGCATATTAAGTACAGATTGATATTTGAACGGTACATCCGAAACGTCTATAAAAGTCACATTACGCGACGTTCTGATTCCGCCGGCGAAAGCGATACGTACTAAAACAGGCTTTATTATAATTCCAATTTTATTCCTCGGGACTTAAAAATGGTATTCTTCTTACAAGGGATACAGGGTTGTTTCGATTTTAACAAGGACAATGAACCCAGCAACTTTGCTATAATAATGCTGCGCACTTATTCCAAAAAGTATTTGACCTCTTTCTAAGTTTAGTCGTCGATCTCTTGTGTGACACGTAACTTTGAATCTTTACCGATAAGTGTGTCTTGAGCTTTACACTTTATTAAAACTTCGTACGTTATACCAATATATCTAAAGCCACAGAGCTCAAGTTTCAGACAGTTTTAATACTCGTAAAAAGTGAGATGAACACTCATGCTCGAGTTAGGAAGGGTCTTATAAAGGAGAATGGGCAAAAATGTATGAACGCTGTTCTAGAAACCAATAACAATAAGCATTATATCATCGGATATCCTTTTTAAATCTACAACTGTAAAGTGACTGTGAGTTTTTTTTAATCTCATTAATCGGGACGCCTACATAGACGACTTTAGCATAATTACTATGAAATACCGCCATCTTTGCATGGCGATGACTTATTTCACACAATTTCGAACTATCTGCCATGGTAATAGTTTTACAACTTAGAATTACCTATCCGGTGACATACTTATCGCATGTCCTTATTGGTCATTAGGCCAACTTGCCCACCCTCCTTTATAGTGATCAGTTTCCTTGCAGCTAATTTCTTCGCGTTTTTTTTCTACTGATTCGTGATGACACGTCTCCATTCTTCCGAAGCTTCCATAGCTTTCTTATTTAAAAAATACGTTCATTTTAATCTTATTTTACCTCATTTAAAACTGTCTTGATATATTTCTTATTGATACTCCAACAATCTTAAAGCGATACCGTCTAACAAAGAGGTGTTCAAGGCAAAAGAGACGCAGTACAAAAATAGCACGTCATTGTCACTGACAGACGACCTTTTAAGTGTAGGCTCGGCGTTTGAAAAGTGTCTGAAGTGGAGCGCAGACGTAACTTTGAAAAATGCATGTCGTGTGCTCTGCGTAATAAGACTACGCTTTTCTGTGAGATGAGCTGGTTCGAACTGATATTCAGACTGGTTTTCGAATGAAAAATGCGGTTATGTTACGATAGAATCGAAAACAATTTATTCGCCCGTATGCTAGAAGATCAAGAACGCGATATGTTGTGACATATGAAATGAATACGTACTGAAGCATAGATTACTAATAGAAACCAAAATGTAGGATCGATGGTTAATTAAATAGCATGTTTGACCCTAAATCTGTTAAATTAAAATAACTTCAGATTTCAACTGTACACGAGAAAGTTTTTGGTGACGGGTTTAACTGGGCACTGCATTCTTTTTAAAGAGTTAATAGCAAATAACACAAATAAACTGCTGCAAACCGGAACGTTGCAAATTTTAAGAAGGTAAAAGACCCCTTTTATTCACCACTATCATTGTTTTTCAGCGTGGAGTCTTAGTAGGCGCGCATTCTCTTTCGTCGCTTTAAAATCGTTGGCATTTACGGAATCTCTGCTTTATAGTGTGCAGAGCCTCGATCCGCGAAATACCGGATGCAAATGCGAGTACATTTTACGAAATATCACCCAATTTCAATAACGTTAGGAATGCGAAATTCAATTGCAGCGCAATTTTTCGCTTTCCATTAACATTCCTAGGATTCCAATCTGTATTCAATTTATTCCGTCGGGCGTTACAACTGTTTCGTTTACATTCGGCCAACCGGTCACTGTTTGTGAACCGGCGGTGATTTTAATATAACGCCGCGTCCGTGCGTGGCCGCATATTTTTAATCCCTGACAAATACAACCATTTTGTTCCGGGCCATTGAACACCAGAAATGTCATTTAATTTGCGCTTCATGTTACGCAATGGTAATTTGCAAAAACTGTAATTTTTGGAAATTACCATAAAAAGTAGAGAAGAGAATACTTAACAATATTATCGTGAAATTAAACAGGGCTAGGCTGTAAAAACTATTATAATATCATCTTTGACCTCTTATTGTTTTTGACTAAATGAAGTAAATATGAGCAATCAAAGCGTTTTAACAACACGATAACAGCATAAAGCCGATATGGCTTTTAAAGCCTAGAATCTCGCTTCCTAGAAAGGAATTTATTTCTTCTCTTTAACTATCTCAAACATTTAATTTATCAATTCGTTGACAAATTATTAACCTAAGAGCCCAAGTTGTTTCGTTTGAGCATTATTTACATTTAAGAGCGTGCTCGCATTTTTAATTTAGCAAAAGCAGTAACCTAACCTGGGGTGTTATTCTTTCAAAAAACGGCGTTCGGTCGGACGGACGAGCGAATCGAAGCGGCGAGTTTAAGTAGTCCCGTCCGAGCGAACAAAACACATTTTAGCGCGTGCATTGTCAACTAGGCAGCCTTATACGTTCGAGAAGTCATGCTGCCAAATTGAATACACAAGCTAAAATATGTTTTGTTCACTCTGATGGGACTACTTAAACTCGCCGCTTGGACAATCACTCGTCCGTCCGTCCGTCCGTCGTTGTTGCGAGAATCACACCCCTGACCTAACCCAACTTTATGAGAAACGACTTAAGTTTGCCAGTTTCATCGACAAAATTAAAAGCGAGATGACGTAGAGAATAACATCCCCTGGGTCTAACCTAACCTAACCTATGCAATCTGAGATATCGATAACAAAAATGTGTAGGATTGTCCTAAGCTGCCAGATGATTTTCAAAAGTCTATAATTTGTCATTAAATGATACTTGGCTCGTAGGTATAATATAAAAACTAGATAGTTAGTTTTGCTTTATTACAGTTAAAAGTTCTGAAGCATCCAACGGTTTTATAATACGGGGTATTATGAGCTGTGGCGCTCGTTCCTATTCATTTTTGCGTGTTGACGCACCGCAATGTTTTAAGAACAGAATTTATGGAAAGGGCCTACGTGACGCGAATGTGATATGAACTCTCGCTGGGCTGAGGGAAAAATTAATAAGAATAATGTTTACATCGCTGTTAAAAAATTAAAACCACGTTTTTATGTAAACAAGACAGACTGAGCGATTAAACTTTTGAAGTCAAGCATGTTTTATAGAGCTATAAACTGGGACGGATTCTGGTTGATCTTTATCAATTTGAGATGAGATTTATAGCCGTATTTTGCTATATTAAGTCTTTTTTGTCGTATTACCTTTGTGTTCTTAGATTTAGAAACTGTATTAAACCTTTAAAAGAGTAATTATTTTTGTAATGTCGGGCCCAAATTGCTAAGCCGTATTTTTCAGGAGGAAAGAGGAGGAGGAGGAAATTTGAGAATCCTTTCGTCGCGCGAAGTTTAAATGGGCTCTTAATGCGATCGGATTCAGGCAAGAATTCTGCTAATGTTAAACGGAATCTGCACAATCTGATTGCTTCAATAAGTTCTGGGCAGTTTCCTTTTATGCTGTAATACTTTGAGATTCTCGGCGCTTCTTGCTTTGTGCGAGGCTTCGGAAAACTTTTTGAGATTTCTGAAAGTATCTTGTATTCTGGAACCTATGCGTATTATCCGTTTCACAATGAATTTAAAAGATTTCACCAAATAGCGATAAACAAATTCTACACGACTCCGTCCGTGTAGAATTGTGTTTATCGCGAACCCCTCGGAAGCTGACCAATTTTTTAGGTAGGATTCTCTTAAACAATTCGTTCTTGAACTCGACGCACCAAATATTAACCGGTGAGTTGAAGTTGTCTCGTCAGAGCAAATAACCACATTTAAGGGCGAGACTCTTAGCTTACCCGCTTTTACCCGTCGAGTTAGCCCCCTCGTATGACTTCGCTTAGGTACTCGATTGACCGTTCGACAGAAAACCCTTTTTAACAGAATTACAACTTGGGATTTACGTACCCGTGTTGTGTGGTGTGCCCGTGTGGTGTTCGGGTAAGAACTGCACCACCCCATCTCATCCCGTGGTTGTCGTAGAAGACGACTAAGGGAATCATACCAGAGGACGGGCAGCAGCGTCCATCTGACATTATGACAGCAAACTGCGATCGCCGACCCGCCTGTCAAGCGTGGCGATTATGGCAATTCCTCCCTAAGGAAAAATAAAAAGATGACAGCAGCAGAGGACCGATCGTTGTGGAAAACCTTGGGGAAGGCCTTTAACCAGCAGTGAACGTCTTGCGGCTGATAATGATGATGATGATGATTTACGTACTGTACTGACCTTATCTCGAGTCAAACCTTCAAACAAGAATTAAATTGTCTTTGGTATTTGACTGGTTAGAAAACGTGCGAGGCAGTGTGGGGTTGCTAGCAGGGGATTGTTGACTTGGTTACCGACGGGCTTGAAAAAAATGTATTTCTGAAGATTTTTATTTGCTTTTTCTTATTAGTAATAGTGTTGGATCTACGGACATACTTCTTTATAATAATAAAGTGTTGTGTGTATATTAGTGAAAATTAAATTAAGTGGTGATCTATAGGAATATTGAAAGGAGACGTTAGAAGGCTCTCGTAAGTTTTTCATGTAGACAAAGTCTGCTAAAAAGGTAAATATTGTAGTCCTACCGCCGATGGAAACAATTATCTATAAGAAATCATGTTCATGAGTAATTTGGTTAATGGCTTGAGGACAAGAAAATTGAACTAGTGATTTCTCATAGGTATTTAAATTATTCATTCATGTCTTATCATTTAGAATAGGGAAGCTCGAGGATGAGTGTTCTGGTTGAGGAGTTGAAAGACGAATGAAAGGGTGATAGTCATTGTTTAGATGGGGTTCCGGATGGTGATAAATTTATAGTTGAATGTTTGTTGTGTTTCAGGGTATAATAACAGAGTAGGGAAAGCTTTCGTAGTTCAGAGAAATTTTAGTTGTAAACTTAACCTTTCTTTATTTTAATGCATTTCACGCGGGTGCATGATCCTGTGAGCTCCGTCATCTGCTACGAGGGCTTCCAATATGGTTGGAGTAGTTGTCGTGAGAGTTCGGTTTGCGGCTGCGCGCCCTTGACATCTCGTCGGGATTCGAAGCTAAGTGTTGTCTTTTAGTGTTTATTCGATAGGTGCATCGTTGCACCCAAAGTAGTAGTGCAGTTGGTTACGAATGACATTTGATGTCATCACATTCAAAATATTTTGAATTATTGAAGTTGTCATTGCAATTTTGACAACAAGTTAATAAGATCATTCGTAGCAAAGCTGTCCTTGTTAAAACATGTTTATTTGAATATTTTTCTTTGATTTTGTTTTTTTTTATTTACGAATATTTTCAAAATGTTTTTGAGTTTCTAAATTTTATTTTTTGAAAGGAACAATTTATTTAAAAAACAGAACAATTTAAAAAAAAATAATTTCTTAGAAGCAAATCATATTGAGCTGAATAGTGATATACGTTGGTCGTCGGAAAACCAATCTAGTGATAAATTTCTTTGAATTATTTCACGGGATTTTAATTCTGTCACGAATCTTATAATAATCAAAAGGTAAATAATATTATTATTTATTTGGTGTTCTTTTATAATATTTTTTCTGAATCAAGGGAATTCAAAGGATTATTAATATTTCAAGACTGATCTAATTCGTTTGGATTTCTTGTGTACAATTTTAGGATTCCATGTCTAATCTTCAGTTTATTTGGTAAACCTTTTCTAAATTTTCCCATGTTGTTTGGTTAAGATTATTTTATTCCTTTCGGCTCTTATATCGGGGATTACAGTTTATACTTGTGTCCTAGCAACCTAAATTGCAATTTATTTCAATCTTTTCTTTTTAAGCAACGGATATTTTCCCAACCTATTCTATTCGAGTCGAAGAGGGTTTAGTGTCTTGGTGAAAGTTATCAGCGGGTCACAGACGTCGATGACATCTTACCGTCACTAAACATCTTGGTCTTAGATAGCAAGCAGAGACACTACTCAGTGTATGACCAGTATCCATACAGACTTCACAGACTGCTTCAGTGTGTTGAAGGTTCAAAGTTAATAGCTTCTAAATTTATCTTGGGGAACCGGAGGTCAGATTTGAGTTGCGTCAAGAGTCGATCTCACCTCTGGTCGAAAGACGTTAGTTGAGGTGACTTGCTGGCTTGGTTTTTATGATCTCATGTCGGCAAGGATGCCTGCGAGTTTAGCTCGGCAACTGCTTTCTACTCCCGGCTATCATGTCGGTTCGTGGGGATTCGACTAAGCGAAGCGAAAGCTGAGCGTGTGGTATCGAGTGCCTTGACGGATTCGAAGGGGAGGAGACCTCCAATATTCTGGTTTGCTTTGATACCTGTCACACTGGATTGCAGACAACACACACATTCCGTCGTCCTAAATATCCGAGGATACAAGAGGGGTAGTTTAGGTCAATAGTCTCTCCACCTAAATTATTAGGAGATAAAATAAATCCTGCCTCTTGGAGTGACTATAATTTGTTGGGTCCTCTGCTCTTTTGGTTACGAGAACCTACCTAGACTGACTTGGCGACGTAATGGAAACGCTCCCCAGACAAGTTTGAGGCAGGCTGGCAGAGTGTGACCAGTCCGGAGTCGAGCACATGAGTAAGAGCGGGGAGGGGCTCTGCTTTTACCAGAAATCGTAATCTTGACTTGTCGATTATCCATTAACTGAAGTTCCCTAATCGCTTCTTTATTTCAACTAGTGCAACTATTTGAATTCCCTTATTCTCGAATATCTCTTTAATCAGAAGAATCTGTTATCCCTCATTCTCACCTTAGGAGCTTGGAACTACTAAAACATTAAAAATAAATCACAACGTAGGATCCACCTTTTTTCGATTGACAATTTCTTTTGTCTACCGGCCGGTCAAACAATTTAAATTAAAAATATTTTATAATTTATAAGGCCTACCCCTTGGGGACGGTACAATTTTGTACCAATTTCACGTCGATCGATGTAGACGTTGAACTGCAAAAACGGAACAAACAAACACACTTCCGAATTAATAGTATTAATTAAGAAAGTATTATACGGGACGACGCGGTTGGTCTAGTTAGTAATAGTGACCCAGCCTACGAAGTCAGCGGTCCTGGGTTTGTTTCCCGGTAGGAGCAACTATATTTGTGTGACGAGCGGGAGTGTAACGTTCCTCATAATGTGTTTCTCTATCCTCGTAAGGCCCAGTGTGCGATAGGATGTACATAATCAAGGCAATTTAATTTGAACTGTGTTGCAATAAGAATAAGGTTTATTTTCCTATGTTAATAAAATGAAAATGGCGTTATCGAGCAAACGTAATTGAACTTTATTGCCTTGATGGAAGATTCAAAGTTCCAATTACAAAAAACTACCCGTTTGCAGTATGGTGGGCCTTACGAGGCTATATAAGCATATTTATCTGCATCTAGTTACCATATTACAAGCCTAGAGCTTAGTTTGGAACTAGGTAACATTTGTGTTAAATTATCCTGTGATATTTATTTATTTGGGTACCTACTACTATCAAAACTCCTTTCAACGAACGTATAACTAGGTACGCAGTATTTTCATTTCGTCGTAAGGCATTTCTCGCTCATTATTTTTTTTAGGCAGTCACAAGTCTAACCTAACCTAACCTACGTAATTATAATTTTGGATATAAAAAAAGGGGTGCGTTTCAATGGTTATACAAATATTTTGCATAATTTCATTTAACTAACCACGAAAAGCGTAATGAACGTTTAGCATAAAAACCATTTGTATAATTTTATCTAGCATACGATCAAATAACATAACACTCATTTAGCATAATTATCATTTTCTAGTTATTATGCATTTTAAGTCAATTTATTCTAACTAGGTTAGGTTAGAACTGTGACCACATTAATATTTAGTAATGGAAGCAGTTAGAAATATTGCAATGTTTTTGAAATTATGCATTTCGTTTTATGCATAATGACTATTATATCGATGGTTATTATGCAGATTGAAATTATGCAATTCGTGTTATGTAAAATGATCATTCGACCATTTGTTTTTATGCTAAACATTACACACCCAAAAAAAACATCATAGTTTTAGCATAAAATAGCGTTCGATAAAATGATACAATCGATGAAATGAAATTAGATAAAATGATGGGTGGGATTTATTTATAAGGACAAGAATAGACATTTATATATTAAGACTTGATCATTCATTGTTTGTAGTGCGCGTTTACAAAATACCATCTTGACTGCGTAAAACATATCCTCTTCCTTCACGCCCTTCTCTCGAAATCTACAACTTAATGTAATGCTTGTGTGACCATCCCATAGTCAGGTTGGGAAGAATGCCATACATTCTTGGGTCCGTTTGGTGAGGGTAACAAATGGGTGGTGATAAATTTTGGGTCCGGTCTTGCGAGGCATTTGTCCGGCTGACGAGCACAATTGTCTGCTTCCTAACTATTGTAATAAAGCATTGTATATTACTTTATTAAGAATTGTTTTATTTATAGCTGCAATTGTAGAAATACCTGGAAGTTTTTGCAATATATTGCCAGGAAGCTATATTAGTTAAGCACAAGTATATTTTGAGTGAGTACTACATAGACAAAGGATTCCGTACCCCTTAAATCTAAGGGAAAAGGGTTTTTACTTCAAATATTTTTTGGATATTTGTTGTTTCAGCGGCAATAGTTTTACCTGCTCACATTTTGAAAATTCTATGTGTCCTACCTATTGTGGTTCAAGACATACTGCGATTGTTAAGATTGAGAAAAAAACGCCGAAAAAAACGCGTCTCTTATATGGAGGGTCTTTCTATAATTTTTGATTCAATTTAATTTTTATCATTTGTTGTTAACTATAGCGGCAATAAAATCAGACACACTTTGAAAATTTCAACTGTCCACCTGTAATGATACATGAGATACCTATTGGCCGCAGACGGACGGACAGACGGGCAGCGAAAGCTTAGTAATAAGGTCCCGTTGATACCCTTTGGGTACAGAATCCTAAAAAAGAAGAAGAAAATTATTCAAAGTTACAATTCAAAGATGCCAACCACACAAGCATGAATAATAGAAATGTTGATTTTAATCTGGATTCCGCCGCTTCCGGAACGAGATAAAAGTAACTCAGACCAAACATTTCATCGTTCTTAATCCCTAATCCTAAAAGCGCAGCATTAGTGTCCAGCAAAAGAAAAAAGACCCTGTACAATTACTCTAGAATAAATCTGAGAGCATCTTACAATTCGCATCGGGGAAAACACTGTGTTTGGAGCCAGAGCGCGTTCCACTAAATGCTTCCAGTAGTTTATCGAGCAACGTGGCCGGAATTCAGACTGGCTGGAAAATTTGCTGGCCAATTAACGGGACCCTGTTCTGAGTCAAATGTTAATGTAATTAGGTAAAAGCGTTTGTAGTTAGTGTTTGAGCTGATACTCACTTTTTAAATCTTTAGATATCCACAACAATGTATGTAGAACTTACGTTCTTTAGTTCCATTATTGCGCCTAATGTACGACATTATACGTCTATTGCATTCAAAACACGGTTTAAGATATTATGAACTACCACCATCATTTCGACCGTCCACTGCTGCCTCTCACAAACTTTGCTACAAGAGACGGTCCAGTCGGTAAACTACCTTACATAAATACAATAACATTGCTTTAATTTTGCTCTCAAATTTCCAATTGTATTAAACACACTAACATAAACATAATGATTGTAGTCACAAAGTCGATGCAAATATTTCAGTGAGTGAATTCTTGGAATAATGAATACCAACAAAGCGCGGAGTACCTACTTTGTAACCGAGAGGTCGTTAAATTTTACTTTGTGTATGCAGTGTGTATTTCAAGGATATTTTTATTTGTGCAGTTTTGCTCCAGTAATTGCATCTATTACGGTATATTGGTACAGATGCGTTTTTTTAATCAAAAATTTATAAAATGCGGTGTACGATGAAAATACGAGTACCTAAGTCAAGCTTTGACTTGTTCAACATAAATGCAAAAATAAACGCTAACCCCCTTACTCATAAACTCACTATAAACCTATTTTAGTTAAAGATTTTTTTTCCCTTTCCGTCAAACTCAAATATCATAATGACAGACATATTTCAAGCACACTTTAGTTATTGCGCCTTGATGTATAAGACTGGGAATATAAACTTAATTAAGTTATTTTGCATTTTCAATATTAAACTACAACTTTTTTGAATTAATTTCTTGGAATCATATCAATACTTGGTATATCAAGACACGCAGCAGTGTGTCCGGCCAAGTTCGAAGAAAAAGCCGAGCGATATTGCAGTGTGTATATTTATACTCCATACCACGGGGCTTGTGTTATTTAGTAAACACTTTAGAACCTAAAATGCTCCCTTTCCCCCTGAAATTACAATTTTGTCTCGAAAAAAACCATCCATGATGTTAAATTAGGTAAATAGTGTGCAAAATGTGATCTCTAGTTGCTTTATACACCAGAAAACGACCGTTTTAGGAAAAAAGGATGCATTTTGAGGTTATAAAACTGTTTACTAAATAAGATAAGTCAGTTGGTATGAACTTTACACGAACCCATTCAGCCCTTTTTCCCACAGTCGTAACTTTTTTCCTAGTACAGCTAAAAACAAGTTTTTATCACAAATTATGTTTTAAAAAATCCTTAATATAGAAGGGTAAAATATTCTAAATTCGACCCTCTTGTTTGTTTCGCAAACAAATGCTTGGTGATTAGTTTATGATGGTAAACATGAGGTACGTGTGCAGTAAAAAATCAAGGCTATTTAATTTGAACTGTGTTGCAAAGGAATAAAGTTTATTTTCCTGTATCTTCATAGACTGAAAATGGCGTTATCGAACAAACGTATTTGAACTTTATTGCCTCGATGGTAGATTCAAAGTCCCACTTACAGAAAACTCCCTGTTTGCAGTATGGTGGGCCTTACGAGGTTAAAACTTTTACCCCTTATTATGTAATTGCGCAGTGAGCCAAGGTGCAGACTGAAAATTAGCGCTGCGGTTTTTTTTATATAAACAGTTACAAATCATTAAAAACAAATGTAACAAAAACCATGCAAGGTTTTTCTGTACACCTGGATCGCCGAATACATCATTAATAATTTTATGTAAGCTATTTAAATATTAGGAAGAAGAATAGTGCCGCGCCAATGTGCACCTTCACAACAACTCAAGAATGGCGATGCGCAGACGACGCAACACAGCAACATTACAGGTTTCTTATCTGTGCGAGCGTCTTAGAGTGCGGCTCCACTGAGGCGGAGACGAGAGGAGCGGAGCGGAGCTGTGCCAATATTAACCAATAGAAGGCGCATGCGGTCACGTCGATTGCGCCTTGCGCACGTTAGTTTATATTCTATTGGTTAATATTGGCACAGCTCCGCCTCAGTGGAGCCGCAACCTTACTCGGACACCGTATGTACAGGATGTTTGCGTTCACTTTTTATCAAATATAGACCAAGATAATATTATTTTATTATAAATCGTGGCACAGGCTGAGCCTGAGCCTTTTGCCACCTCAATGTGCTATCTCTGTCTTGTTTTATTGTTTTCTTTTGTGTTGTTTTTATTTTTAATGCTTGGATTGTATGATTTTGACATCGGTGGATGTGAAATGACGGTATGGTGTATGGCATAATTTAGTTTATTTTCGTGAATTTCTAAAACTGTAACGTAATTAATGTAATTTACCTGTAATGTGTTTATATGTAATGTGGCAATAAATGTTTTTTTAATTTTAATATGAAAAAAAAAACTGCAAGTGTGTTCCTAACCCCGAGGATGAGATGGAATGCCTTTATACTTGTTATTTCATCGGTTGTCTTAACACCACACCGGAACACAATGAAAACAGTGCTGTTTAGCGATAAGTTAAAGCAGCGGTCAGCAACACGCGACCCTCGGGCCGCATGCGGCCCGCGGACGTTTTACTTGCGGCCCGTGAATGTTTTATAAATAAGTTACAAATATCAAAATACTAGGGTCAATATCACAAATGCGGCCCCCCGCCTTTAGTAATTTTGCTACCCGGCCCTTGCCTGCCAAAAGGTTGCCGACCACTGAGTTAAAGGATAAGATGAAATAACAAGATGGTAAAATGTGGAGACGCTCTTTTAAATATCCTCTGCCAACATGCTGAAATTTGCAGCACGTTTTCATAAAACTTTTCCCTACTTTTGCCCCAATTACTCGTTAAAGACACAACAGCCCCAACCCTGTCCTGCTTCGACATCAGCTTTATACATCCCAGTGCGACTGCCCACACTAATCAAATTGCTTTGTGACAGCAACTCACCCGATACGTTGTAATACCGTGGCATATGCAAAGAGAAACCAGCGTGGCACTTTAGCTTTTCAGTTTAATATAAACGTACAGTCACGAGATTTAATTTGGTACCCACCTTAGGTCCAAAGTCAATCTGACATTCTACAACAATAAGGTTGAGTTTCCTAAAAGTTATAAATGACTTGACATCTCTAATGACATTGACGACTTCAAGCATATTTTTCTTGAAATGGGTCCCAAATAACGCTCGTGACCGTACCTACTTGCATTGTAATCGTTTTATATGCATAACCAAACCACACACATACACTGCCGAGCAAAAATAATAAGTCACCTTGTAATAATTTCATAGACTTGAGAAGAAGAGGGAAAAATACACAGAAAATATACAAAAAAGAAAACAAATATGTAACAGGAAAAGCCCGAAATATGTGACCACACGGCAATGAAACGGACACTGGCTCGTGGCCGAGATTCTTCACGGTAAAACCTTATTATTTTTGACGTGTTGATCGTATTGTCAACGTTTTGACAGCTCTTATTTACTTGACTGTAATGGCGGCTGATTTAAAAACAATACCATAACACATTAAAAGTCATAATTGAGTTGATAAATATCAAACTCCAATATGTCCTTGAAATTTGGTATTTAAAACTTAATTTGTTCGAATTAAGTTTTAAATTCGTTTACCAGATTTCAAGGACATATTGGAGTTTGATATTTATCAACTCAGTTATGGTTCTACCCACTTGAATAGGAGCGCACTCTAAACCTTTATAATAATTTTCTAATAAAATACGTATTGTAACCTAAATACTGAAAATATGCAAGAGCCAAAGATGTATACCGAAGTAAAAATAATGTAAATAAAAATCTTTTCTATCACAAACATTATTTTACTGGAACATCTGCCGCTTTTACAATAATCGTATCAGAACTAATTTTGCTTTTCACTTATGCCTTAAGTCCAGTCTATCGTAATGTGGACAGACAGACAGGCGACATATCAGCACAGACAGACTTGCCACTCGCCGGCAACTCCTGTATAGGTGATTGTAGGAATCCGATCGGATTTGCAGGAACCCAGTTAGTTTGAAAACACACGGTAATTATTAACATCTCAGAATTTCAGCATTTGTCAAAAAAACCTGTCTAGATTTTCTTTCATATTATATTTTTCATTATTGTTGATCTTTGCCTTGCAACGTAGTATGTAGCTTTATCTTGGTGTAACCATTGAAGCATCTGCAAAACATTATGACTTTTTTTCAAAACAGGGCGCAAAGAAAATGTCTATTGTTACGTACAGTCAAGGAATTTAATTTGTGACCCACCTTAGGTCCAAAGTGAATTTGACATTCTACAGCAATACGGTTGAGTTTCCTATCAATTACAAATGACTTGGCATCCCTATTGACGATGATATCTTCAAGCAGATTTTCTTTGAAATGGGTAGCAAATTAACTTCCGTGACCGTACATGTATTTTCCTGTTTCTGTATACCTAGTATTACTCAATTCATTGTAAGTTCTACATGTTTTTCCAAATCATTCCCAGCAACAGAATCTTCAACATAAGCAGCAACATCCTGTAATTCCTCTTACGTAACAAGCCATAAATACAATCCCTCCACCCAAAAGCGACTAACTTGTATCAACATGATATCTCATTATGATTAGGGAACTTTGTACAGGCACGATAACAAAATCTATCCAATTACGTAGTTTTCGCGACGCGTCTTCAATGTAAGGTATGGTTGGTGGCAATTGAGTTATATTAATGTATTTTTATCCGCCTGCCGAAGCAAGGAGATGTTTTAGACATGTATGTACAGTACTCCAAGCTTCTTAATAGCGTTTGGCTGGTTATTGCTGTCCCACTTGCACTCGCAAAGGACAGTACTGTATGTAATTATGTACCTATGTATGTATGATTGTTTTTATAGAGGATTGATTTGTAGAGGATGAACGGATGACCCGATTTCGACAAACAAGATGTCGTTCGATTCGTATAAGCGACGAAAGTGTCACAGGATACTTAATTAAAAATAAAATGTCTTATTTAGAAATATATAACATGAGTATTTAACATACATAGACGACAATATTATAACACGCAGTCGGGTGTTTTAAAAGTTTGATTTTAGTAGGACTTGTTCCTTTTTTTCTTCAATAAAGTCTGCATTGAAGGAAATGAATAGTTGAAAACCAATTTAGCTTTAAATATCGCCCATTTTACTGGTACGATATGAAATGTAAGTTTAGGTAGTAAATATCCTGCAGAAAAATTACATCAACGCCTACACAATTTAGTTTCCCAGCAGTTGAACTGGCTTGTTTGTGAATGGGCTTCTTATTAGCCTTGTTTCTCTTAGAACTTGTCAGAGATATGACTGATGGAGTGTTTGCGAGATGAAAACGGGAAGCGGACCACGCAAGATAGGGCGGATCCCAAATTGTGTTATTAATATTTAACATCTGCGTCTTCTCGGACGCGAGTAAGCGGGGATAGACTGTCAACAAATATGTCGTATGCCTTGTAATTGCCTAAAGGGATAATAGAATATTGAAGATGAAATTAATGTTTAAATTGCGAGACACGAGGAAATTTGTAATAAAAGCAGTTTAAGGTCATATTACTTATTGAATAGTTTTTTTTATTGGAGAAGACAAACAAGCACACAGGCCTACTGATGGTAGGTGGGATCTGTGACCAATAGATGTTTGCATTCTCAAAATTTTATAATCTGAACATTCCAATCCTAAGTCTAAAATGGAATGCCTCTATGTTATTAATTTTAGCGGTTTTTATGTCACCTCAGTTCCTTAATTGATACATACTTATTGCAAATAGTCAAGCCGTATGATGATGATGATAATGATGCCATCATCCCGTTTTCAGCAACAGCGACGCTTCACTAACTCTCAAACGCTACAGAGCCAGATGGTGCGGCTCTCTGGTGTGCCCTCCAGTGGCTTGCGTAGCCAATTATTTTCTGCAAACGTACGCCCACACTGAGCGCAAGTTAGGACACCGTTGCTGTAATTATAGGGTATGGTCATTGGTGGTCGGGTCTTGAAGTCGCCCCTTTTCTTATTCAGATTTCCGATCCTGTGCAAAGCCATATATCACGTAATTATGTCGTAAATATTAAACGAGAAAATGCTAAGTTCAATGCATATACTTCGGTGCATTCTGTTGGTTCTGTTTTTACATTTTTGGGACTATGTACGAGTATGCCTACCCTTTGATGAGGAATATTTTATGTTGGGTTGTAAACTAATTATGCAGTTAAAACCAAAAATAAACAAAGGTTCTAAAGTTAGGTTTAACCACATTTTCATCCGCACAACTTTTCTGATTAGTTTGTATTGTATATTTTATTACTGTAATGTAAATCCAACCACGTACAGTGCAAGAGGTCTTAAAAATATTTCGGGTTGTAAGACTATGTTCTTTAGCATTTCATCGATAAATAAAGACCATTATTATCTAATTTAAATCGACTAGTGCTTATTAAAAAAGCTTTGTAATTACATAGACTCGCCGCTGAACGTGGTTCTCGATTATTTTCTTCTTTTTTCACCATCCAGTTTTGATCAAAGATCTTATGCGACTCTTTTTGCAGAAAGTAAAAAGTAATTTCTGTCGAGCGTGGAATAATTCAGTAGCCTCTTTCTTGGCACGAACTCGGCAAATTACTATTCCTTGGGATATTTCACGGAATTTGATCATGCTAAATAAATAATCAAAATGACCGCAGAATAATCTTCGTTGAATATTAAATACGATGACATTTATTTAACACTAGATTTTGGCTGCGACTCTCTTCACGTGCACCATAAAAAGGCTTTTTGAAAATGTATACCACTACTAAGTCCAGGTATTATAAAATCAGGTATAAAGAAAGAATAAGCGAAATGGTCAAGCAATTTAATTTGCTGGTTACCATTGTATTTTTTCATAAATGACTAATAATAAATTTGGCTCTCTAGTTTTACAATTTTAAAACCCATTGCATTGTTTTTGGTCTAGACGATTTTTTGTCTTAAATCAACTTACACCAATTTTTGCATAAATTGGAAAAATAATGATTTTCAGAGCGAAAGGACTACGCTTTTGTGAAAACCATTTATAAAAGACTATTCAACATTTTTATACAAGTTAAATTTGTAATTACGTTTAAATTCTGTATTTTCTGAAGCTGCGTATTTCGTTTCAAGCACAATTTAATGCCTGTGGACACAGCCAGTGCTCTGAAGTTAATTTCTGTGGACATCCACGTTCTACAAGCGTAGTGTAGGCAAAATATCAGTTTTTCAAGTGTGATCTTCCATTTTTTTGTCAAAGTATAGAAGGGTTGATAAGTGATATATGCTAATTGCTGTGCGAGTTTAAGCCAGTCAGTTAATTATCTGTCATTGTGACATTTGAATTTGACAAAAAGTGTCTACGAATACTTTATTGTGTTGATGTTATAAGAATGAAGGGGTAATTTTTATTTTTTATTTTTTTAATGTGGGGTAAAAATATCATAAGAAAGAATAATTATAAACAATTTTGTTGTGTTTGAATGATAAATTTTCATTGCAACGTTATTTTTTGTGTTTTATTTATCTCCATATGCGTATTTTTATTCCTCATTAAAACTACTGCACTGCTACGGCACTTTTGATTGTTCTAAGTATTTTTCATTATATTGTAAAGAAATATTTTTTATGCTATGAAATGAAAAAACTATTTTTTGGTACATCCTTTCTAAATTTATTAAATTTGTAGCATTAAAAACATTAAATATATTTTGAACTACTCGAAATATTTGTATGTGCGTGTTTTCTTAGGTTTAAATGCTTATTTAGATGTTTAATCCTGAAAAAAGCCAACAACATCGAACCAAATCAAATAACTACAAATGAATAGTTTACTGTTAGTTGATGGTGTACTGTGGCACAACTGCGGTGTCATTACGCGATACGCTCGCTGCCCTCTGTGCCGTTGAGAAATGAAGAGTGTTGCTTTGTACAAATTCCAAATGTGCACCGTGACCTGCTTGCTACATCATTTCTATATTGCCTATTTTATGATTGCCTTCTTCTATTAAGTATCTTAACTTATTTTTTATCTAAGTGCCTAGCTTTAACAAAATTATAACGCAAATTGTTGTCATTTTCTGATGAATTGCGATGATATTTCTTGCAGGCGGTATTTATTTCTAAGTGTTCTTGTTGTGAATGATGGCAACCAAGTTTCTCGAAGCGCAATGCAAAAGATTATTAAAAGTCTTTCGGGCTCAGCTAAAGTCGGTATGACTAGCAAAAGAGCACATGAGAGCGAATGAGATTAAGGAACGTTCGGCCTTATAAGTAGCTGCACACTGTAGTAGGGGAAACTGTTGTACCCCGGACATAGTTTTACCTCGGACAGTTGACAATATTTAAAGTATCCCGCATTCTTCAAAAAGAAATATATATGTCATTTGAACCATTATCTATTAAAATGAAAGTAAAGTTAGCACGAAACTCGAGAGCGGCGTGTGCGTCGAGAAAATTACAAAAATATAAAATTTGTTACAGAAAATGAGTTTTTAGAACTTTATTACAAATTCGTTTATTTAGTGTTTCGAATATATATGATAAAACTGAATAATGCATGCTAAAACTATATTAAATAGCTATCAGATAGTGCAGTCGTTTCATCCTAACTTTTAGACGAAGTGCGTTTACAAAGGTTACTTTTAAAAAAACTTGCTTTGTTGTACCTTGGATACCGAACTTACGTTGTACCTCGGACTACGGACTAAGGTAGAAAAGTTCCAAAGTGTTCTAATTCTTACATTATTTTGCATTTTTTATGACAAGTTAAATATTTTTTACTATTTTAATTGTTGATTACATTTTTGTTTATGTTTTTAATTGTTCTCAGGGAGATTTTCCATTTGTTTTAGGAGAGTGGGAAAATATGGCCTTTTCTTGTAAATTTTATTAAGGAACCTATGAAAAGGTATAAAAAGTCTTCGTCCGAGTTGCCTTTTGTATCCTTAATAACTCAATACTAGATGATTATTTTCTGTTTTCTTGGCAAAAATGGTATTTGCCCAAGGTACAACACCGAGTGTCCAAGGTGAATCAGGGGTGTTGTACCATGGACACTTTTCCCTTTTTTTTCTATCAGCCTGTCCCGTCTAAACTAACTAAAGGATCGTTTAATATCATATCCCGGAATGTAGTACAATAGTACAACTTTACATATTTGCACATTTGGCAATTCTGAAGCATCTCGTTTTTTTTCTAAAAATCAAAGAAATGTAAACTGTCCGGGGTACAACAGCTTCCCCTACTCTGTAACTTTAACATCATCTTTGAAATGCTGCACTAATCTATCAAAAGCGTTAAAGCAAAAGGGTACAAAAGGCCCTTATAAAGCCGACTGTACAAACCAAAAGGCTATTAGAGCATAAGTCGTTTTATAGACCAACTAAGATAATAACTATATAAAAGAGAAAATCATCATCTTTTTTTTTCTTTCTTACTTACCCATGTACTATTAATTGTTAAAATAAACGATCAGAATTTGTTCTTTCGGGCATTAAACGTCTCCGTCTTGGCTGATAAATTAATTTCAGGTGGCTAAATGACTTTTCAATTTGTGTGGAGGTATAGAGACAAAACATTTTTTTTTAATAATGTTGTGTGAACTTCATACTCGTCTTTGGAACAATACTTACAAAAAAATACATGCAATGCTGGGGGCATCACTACTATATAGAAAAAGCATCGATAATTGAGTTTATCGATATGGGAACTCCCTACCTGTCTTAAAATTTTGCTCCCTGTATTTCTATGTCTGCTCATAGATATACAGACACATAGGCATACACTTACAAAACACCTTTTTTATCAGGGGTTTAAAAACCGATTAAGGCCGAGCCCTTACGCACAAAGAGCTCTTCTATATTTACATGTATAATGTATATTTATATTAAATATTGATTGCAAGTGGCAAACATAAATAACCACCGCATTTATTGATAGACTTGTAAATTCGTTGTTATACTGGACGGTTTATCTAATTATGCTAATCAAACCAGAGTTTGTCCGTAGTTCACCGTGTACCGACCCAAACCGAGGAACAACGATGAAATAATAAGCGAAAATTTCCACAGGCAAAATGGAAACGGTGAAAATTTAAGATAACAATCAATGAATATTAATGTGGAGAAATTTATTTAGAGCGTTCAGAGTGTTTGGAGTTTCGTGTGACGCCGGCTTTAGTGTTTTAATGGATAGTTTGTGAGTTTGTTCGGGGTTGTTTACTGGCAATAAGCGAAGCGTTCTTTGGATAGCTGTTTAGTCTTTCTTATATTACAGCTATGGCTAAAATTATATGAATAAAAAGTTGAACATTACTCTGATCCCTCAAAGGGGCTTTACATTATGTAATTTATCGAATGCAATCTCAAAGCATTTCACAAACAAAGCTACAGTAATATTCAAATAAAAGTTAAATCCAGGCATTTTAAAATATATTTTCTATGTAAGCTAAGAAGAGACCACACACAACCATAAGATATATATGTACTTTGTTAATTTAATGCATAGGAATAACAAGTTACATGTGTAATTTAGTTTATCTATTATAGCATAGTCCGTGATACACTTACAGCACAGAAGGGATAATGGGCATTTTGGTACCCTCTTAGTAGTAAGTCCCCTGCCTCACCGGGACGCCATGGCGACGTCGCTGGCCACGTTTCCCATACAAATAAACGTAGCCAAACCATCGCCAAGTGAGTGAGGCCGTCTACTTTTCAATATTAATTGTTTGGCTACGGTGGCCGGCGACGTCCCCATGGCGTCCCGGTGAGGCAGGGGACTAATAGTGGACGAATAGGTCAAACAAATAGAAACAGCTAATGGAAATAAGCGTACTGGTTTTCTTTGCTCTTCATAAAAATACTTTTCTTTTGATATATAAAATAATGTACGTATGTAATGTAATGTATTATGTAATGTATGGACGGGTACCACGTTTCATATATTTTTGCCTATTTTCATTTATAGATTTTATATTTTGGCTTGGCTTAAATATTGCTCAAGATATGTGCAACGCGATTTTTAGTGTTTATTAAATTAATAATAAATAAATAAAAATAATTGCATGTGTTCACCAATTGTCTATTTTAGTGATATATTTTTTTACAAAATACCATATAAGAACAGAAAGTGTTAAAAGCCCATTTATTCTTAAAAATGTGAAATTAACTATTTTGTCTATGTAACGCTTTATTGGCTAGACCAATTCATCTGAAAACGAAGTGCCAGAAATAATCACGCGTATAGCAAGTGCTGATCCTTATGAAATAGATCGATTTTCTGAATCTCCGCGCTGCTAAAACAATATCTTCCAAATTTTGTACCAATCCGATTAGACGTTAAAACAAGAAGACTAAAAAAAAAACGTGGGCGTCTCGGGACGCCCGACAGAAGTGATAACTTAAACTAATCTAAGTTGAACTATTTAATATTGACGTTGTTTAACTGACTGCAAACTTACGCACACTAATGCAGAGTGACACACACTAACAAATCTAAAAAGTGGTACACTGTTGAAAAAGGTCATATATAGACGTCTCTTTTTAACGAAGGGCATTTGTAACAGGTGCGAAGAGTGCTATTCTATTAGCTGTTTTTATACTCCGTCTATGCTTTCCTACCTCTATGCTAGCTCCGTAACGCGTTACGTAACGAAGCTATTTCAAGCACCCTCCCATAAGAAGCGCAAACTTCAACACGCACATAATCGTATTTAAGAAAATGTTGGAATTTTAATTGATTACGAATAAAAGAATCAAATAACTGAACACTACCGTCATCCCAAATAGTCGCCTTTGGCTCGATACACAAACTTCAGAGCTAAAGACAAATTGCGTGGAAAACTCCGCCAAGTTCTTTTAATTGGAGGAATCCCTCGCGTCCAACAAATAAATAACGTTGCAATCGCAAACTGCACTACAACGCTGCACTAAAACAATAGCCGTATTCTACAAAATACGTGATGGTAATATCAAACGCGTCACGGGCACATTATGGCTGTTCTGTGTGAAATTAAACATGTTTCCCTGTTTGAATGTTTAAATAATTTTATGTTTAATAATCAAACTGGGAGAGTGCAACCGAGAGGTTGTTATTTCTGTTTTTTTTACAAAGGGCTTATTTTAGGAACAATATATTTATAGAAATTTGATTTTGCACGATGATGAAGAGTAACAAACAAATGCATAGAGACGTACCTACTATTTATAGGCATAAAAGTCACCAAGGCAGCGCAGCGCGAAGGCAATTTTTAGGAAAAAAAAATGTGCCTCCTTTAAACTGCCGCCCACACTCGTGTCTGCACTGCGGGCTAGACTGCCGCGCAAATTCCACCCTCAGTGTCCCTTTTCAGATTTTATATAATTATCCATCCTTAAACACCTGCGTAAAATTGACATGCTAGTCTTTTACAGGGACTGAAAATTTAAAAAAATGATATAATTTGATAAAAAATACGACAATACACAAAATTAAAAAAAAAAAATACCCTCTGTGAATCTGTAAGATTGGAATAATTGTTTATATTTTTTTAGCGAGCCCGTAGACAAAATGCCTTTGACGGTCGTACCTACGCTATGGAAAAATAATTCGATTGACTTAAGCTGCCACACGGTCACATTGAGCACTATGTCAAGTTGTGAGTTTTCGACTATCGTTGTCGTTAGCGTTACCTAAGCATCTTCTCTAGAACTCCAAGTAACTGTGCGTATAAGTATATACATGTTGATATTGCGGTAATTTAGTAATTAATTTTATTTTAGCAAAGATACGGCCACGTCATAATCAAAAAGTTGCTATCGAGATAAAGTAAGAGACGTAAAGTTACTAGTAAAAGTAGTGTAAAGTTATTAATATTAATGTTGACATTATGAATGAAATTTCGTGTATCTTTTGACACGCAATTTAATGCAATTCATTTTGTCATATATAATTGATGAATAAATAAACTAAACTAAACTAAACTTAACTACAGAATTCATAAAATACCATTATTAATCATATTAGTATATTGTACATGGATACTTTCACAATATAAAACTTTGGAGTACCTAGCAAATAACAACGCAAGTATACTTACACTGTATAGCCAATTTATTTCAGTTACTCAACGAACTTCGCAATATCGTCCGCTCGCCTTGTTTCAGTTTTATTCTACAAAAACAGTACACCACATATTTACAACAGTAAGTACCTATTTTCTAAAAATATATTTGACATGTATTAACAAACATAACAGCTGACATTAAAACGTCTTAAAAGTATTTTAGTGCGAAAACTGAGGTCGATAAACACGTAATATCTTATTTGAGTTTTATCTATTTAGACATATTAGCAAGTTTTTATTTGCAATAGACACAACACTTATTCAGTCAACATTTCAAACAATAACATCGCACTCGAGCAGACGTAAATAAAAAATTAGCCACTCCTGGATACACTAATGTCTAAGGAAAGAGAACCAGCTCCTACTTAATTCCTCGTCTCATTAATGATTTTGACGTTAAATTTAGAGATAGCGTAACTCCAAACTGAAATCGTACTTTGTAAAGAAGCTGTAATGTTTGTGGGTAGAAGTGTACTTGTACTTGTGTTGTAATTGTTAGACAAATATATTGTAATTTAGAGCGTTCTATCCTCGCACAAATCCTTAATTGGTTTATTATATATTGTTTATTTTAATGTAACATACCTATGTATTTTTGTTGTATGATAAACAAATAAAAAATAAAGACTGAAAATTAAGGGGAAGAGTTTAGGGCACGACGATTTTATAGTACCTACTCGGAATCATAATTATATTACCTATATTCAAACAAAGTTTCTTCAGGCTACCTTTGCTTGATTTGTCAACACAATACATACCACAATCCGTTGCTTACTGTTAATAATCTGGGTACTGCGGTTACGCGAACACATCGGAAGTATTATAAATGTATTTAATTTGAAACTTGTCACTTTTATTTACGTCGTAGTTCAGATTCGTTTTTTTAAGCAAATGTAGCTTAACATTTTCTTTCGGACGGGGAGTTTATTGCTTAAGTTTGCATGCTGCAGCGCAAAATTTATTCGATGCAGTAATTTTTAGACATACTAGTTTAAAAGTTATATACTTTTAAATCTTACTTTAAAATTTAATTCTGCAAATAGGAAGGTATTTTTTAAATGTTTTTCTTTCAAATTTACAATAGATAGACCATGTCCTGAATTAGAACAAAGTGAATATTTTGATGACAAAATTTTAACGGCGAATAAAAGTAACGTACACGTAATACTATAAATGCAATAGTGTTAGATCAGCATTATATAATACTAATTATCAGTTATTTCAAAATATTGTAGTATTTGATTTTAAACTAGAAAAAAAATAGTGAACTTTTTGTTGCGTTTTAGGTAAATGATATTTGAAATGATGTTGATAATACTGAAAGTTCATTTAATTTATGACTTATTTTGTCAAGAAACAGTAAATCTCGGGAAGCCAGGCTAGGCAGAGACAAGTATGGCTAAATTTATAGCGCAAATTAGCCCCGCGTAGACTGCAATAAATTTACATATGAAACTCATAAGGTACCGAGACTCTTAGCTTATAAAATTGAACTGGAATGGTTTAATAAATATGACGAAAGTTTTGTTTCATACAAAGGTACATTTTTTGATGGTATAATATACATGTGATTTGATTAAAAAAATATATTTTAAAATGGTCTTCGTTAACACGAACTTTGATAAAAAGGTTGCCGTCCTTAAATTCTGCACAATTCTATACACCTAATCAAAAAATATCACAATAATATAAATATTATGTTTTTTCCGAATATTTAAAATTTCAGTACCTATAATTTGTTTTTATTATTTATAATTAAGTAACGTTTATACTTTTAATATTACTTTAGCGCATTTGATACCATTTGGAGTAAAATGTCACTTAAATATTATTGATAATCATTATAATAATTAAACAATTATTGTGCTGGAGTTATTTTCAAAGTCAGTTGTTACCAGCAAATTTAAAACAAAAAAGGTTAAGGATTTTTTATTGAGTCTAGCAAAAAGCAATAAGAAAATAATTATGTATTACTTATAAAATAAACGTTTATAAAACGAATACCAGCCTTCTAAAATGCAAAAAATAACTTCTTATAAAATGGTAGGTAGGTCAGTCCAACTGTATTCGGGTTTTGGCTTAAAATACTGTGGGACGCTGACTTCAGTTGGACTGAACTACCTACCATTTTATAAGAAGTTATTTTGTGCATTTTTGAAGGCCGGTTTTTGTTTTTTTAAACATTTTATTTTATTTTATACTTTTTAGTGACCCTTTTATGCTGTTATGTAGTCCCAATTCTCAATTAATGAGAAACTATAGAACATTTCAAGCTCGCCGCAGACAACGCCACGGAAATGTCATAGTCATATTTAAACCTAAATGTGCTTCGTCATAGTCGCTCAACTACCTTAATCGAGATATCTTATCGCCACCCTTGAAATAGGTACTGTTAAGGAGTTCCAGTGGCCATCTGTGGTCTTCATCATCAGTTCCACTTCACCATATAGTACTTTTCAAAAGCAAATGCACGAGTTACACTGAAAAATAGCAAAATCGCTATAGGTGTGCCTATAATATTTGAGGAGTTCCCTTGGTTTCTCCAAGATTCCACCATCAGATCCTGACGTGTTGACAATGAGACCAACTAGAAAGTATACCCATTCAAACAAAGAAAAAAATATTCAAATTGGTCCAGTGGTATTAGAGTAATCGGGGAATATACATAAAAAAAAACCCGACGAATTGCGAATCTCCTCCATTTTTTGAAGTCGGTTAAAAATAATCAAATAATTAAAAGGAACACCCTGAACCTTATATCACCTATCACCAAAACAAACATCTGAGTGCACAAGCCACAAATCCTATAATCAATCACAAATCCCAGGATCATCCCCGAACTTCGCAATTTCCTGTATCTGTCATCAAAGCAATGATTCACAACCAACCTTAAAAGGACCGTGGTGGCTTTACATTCGCTACCTGATGAGGGTCAGAGTGCTTTAGACACTCTGTAATGACGAACTATCAGACGAATTATTGGCAATTCCAGTAGCGGTATTCTCTGTGGTGCATCCTAAAGGTAATCACGTGCTTACAGTGCGAGCCATATTGCAATTTCGGAGTCGGTGGCGAATTTTACTGCGGAACGCAATATACCCCCGTGGCGTTGTGGAATGGCAAGGATGTGTCAATAGGTAGTGTAACTAATGAATAACCGACCGATGGCAGTGAAGATACGTCATTATTTGTATGCTGTGTATTTGTATACACCCTGTCAATAGAAATACATGTTGTAATTTAATTCGTTTTCTAATATTAACTGTGTGGGATGCAAATTTGACAGCTCTTTTCTAGGGTCGAGGGATCGGAATGTTAATAATATCGAAAATTATTGAATATTTTAAATTATTTACTATTTTAATAAGCATAATATAAAGAGATCCTATATGGGACAAGTTCGCCTATATACTGATATTGATTTTGTGCAAAAATAAGGAGTTTAAATTGATAATAATACATTTGTATGAAACATATTTAATAATATGTGCTTTATAATATAACAGGTATATATTTTTGGTCTTAGATGTGATTTACGTAAACAAAACAAAAAAAAAACTAAGTAAGTAAGTATGATTGTGTTACAGGCAAAGCGATTCTATTTTCTACTGTTTGGGTGAAACGGCGTTTGCGTGTTTGAATTCTCGTATATTTTACGACAATGTTAACAAAGAATACGCATTTAAAGGTATTAAAGGCCACAGTAGTGTCATACAAAGTTTTCATGACAATCCCCGTTCACTATCAGGGAACTCGCAATCCCACATCTTGTATTTCATACTTCTTTTTAATCAATAAAATACAGGGTGCTGTTATACCGACGTTTTATTTTAACCTAAAAATGAAGACCTATTGGTATAGCGGTTAAGTCTTTTTTTAGAAACTTCTGATTTGCGGAAATCGAACCCAAAAAAAAGAAGATTATACATATTTAGTCATATTATTGTGAGCAATTTTTAGAACTTCTGCTAAAAATAATAATAATTGCCCACTTCTACTCTGATGTCGTATTTCTTTCACTTTTTTTTAAACTTTTTTTTACTTCATTGCCGTTTTTTAGTAAAGGAATAAGACCAAACATCAACCAGATGTTAGAAAACTGTTGTCAAGCATTGCTTACAAAGGTTCTTGAATCATTACAATTTCGCTATCCATTTTCATTTCAGCTAGAGTGACGGCTTCTGCATCTTAATTAGTGCAGTTTTGATGTATGGTATTGTCATATGCATTTGCTTTTACGGCCAACACCTACTACGAGTATGTAAAAGTAGAATGAAGTGTTCCATGTGAATTTTTTGACTAAGTACTGTTGAAAAACTAATGAGATACTACGATTTGGGTGTTTTACAATTTTTAGCTCACGGATTAATAAAAAAAAAAACAAGGACATGTATTATCAGTGGATGATAGATGAAAGGGGATAGATAATAATGAGTTTAATGAATATGAGATTACACGGTGATATCGTTTATGAGTGGGTAAGAGAGTAATTATGGTCACTAATGATATTATTTAAAAATCGACCCTCACATACGATTTGTTTAAAAAAAAACTTAATTGACACAAAAAATTATCAAGAAATTCCGAAATAGATGCTTACAAATAAAATAAACCCATTATTTTCTAAAACAGTGTGGTTGCTTAATCAATTTTTCAATTTTACAACCGTAAAATTAATTGCAATTATTGCACTCCCTTTCACATTCTTAATGCGCCTAACAACTAATTAACACTTATACCTGATTGGTTCTGCACAGTCAAACACGTGATTAAAATTGGTACCCACTCCGACCCTAGGTGATCAGCAGTGATCGGGGAAAACGGTGCAAAACTTTAACAAAACTTGTAAAGCTGACATAAAGGAGAACTTGCAACCAAGGAAAATAAGAATTGTTATAAAAAAAAAAAAAAATGGCAGATTAGTGTTCTATTTAACTCTTTATCAGAGTCTCGGATTTGGTATAAGGATATTAATAGTTTCATGGCTGTAATGTAAGTTTTGTTAAGTTTTGTTGAAGTTTTGCACCGTTTTCCCCGGTCAGTGGTGATCAGGCTCCAAATAAAATACATACCCCGGTATTGTATCGGAATTAACAAAAAACTTAAAAGAAACGTCTTTGAAAAGAAAAGTTTAATTTACGAAGCATGTATAAGGCTGAAGTTTTTTGACAACACGAGCCCAGTAAATCGCTCAACACTTGGTCGTTTCGCCTTTATTTATGACTGAGCATTAATTGACGATAAAATAAATTCACGGTTTTTACACCCCGCACTGCTCCAAATGGTTCCAAAGCATGCGACGCTACCGCCGGTATTCATAATACACGTCTAACATAAAGCAGGCTTTGAAAAGCCGACGGCCTTTTGTTGAATATAGCTCTTGCAGCATCAGAGTTCAGGAGTTGAACCTTGAAATTAGGTAGAAAAGTCTTTGATATCTTCAACACGAAATTAAATTTAACAAACCCTTAACCCCGCGTTCAAGATGTCTATTGCTTATACAAAATCAGAAATCACGTATTGGAGGTTAAAAACATTGCTTATTTTAAATGCCCCCCATCCCCATTCTTGCAACTTTTGCCCTTAGGGATTAAATTTCAACAAATTCTTTCCTCGATGCCTTAAGTCTTTATGTCCCCAGAGGTTAAAGGTTGACGCACACATAATCGCTCGGCACCGGATCGGCACCACCTCGACTCGAGCCGTTCAGTATTCTTTGTATGAAACTCCATACTGTAACGCGCGGTTATGTCCATGCCGACCTTAAAGCTGTGCAGTGACTGTCATTTACTCAGTCATGGAACCTTTATACCCGACTGCGCCAAAAGAATGGTTATGTTTTTCGAGTGTATGTATGTATGTCTATTTCTTTAGCATGCTCTGCAGCCTAAACGGCTTGATGGATTTTAACATGGTGTCGTTACATTCGTCTTGGTTGCGGTAGTGACATCTATTGGCTATAATAATTTAATTAAGGAGTGGGTTACTTAACATATTATTACATCGACGACACTAAAATTAAAAAAATGTTGTCTGGTTTTTAAAGCATGCTTTTCATTATAATATTTCACGGTGACGATGGCGATGGCGATGGTGTACTTATTTGGACCAAGAAAATTGTAAGGCGGTAAATATTTACCAAGAAAATAGTTAAAAAATTACAAATGAGAAAAAATATAATCTAAAATACGGATGCTGAAATTTGAATCTATCCTGTTTCCATTTTTTATTTGATCATATTAATAACAAGGTCATTAAAATTGTTCCTGGTTTTTTTTAATTTTGTAAAACGTTTATTTTTGCTCTTATTTACAAACAACCGTTCAAATAAAAATATATCACAGTATGCTATACATATAGTTCCTATTTCATTTACAAAATTCAACTTCCTAGCTCTAATTAAAAAAGACTTTACGTTCCTCGTAGAGCAAAACTCTTGGTTTAAACAGGAACAGCGATGTTCTTGTAACAGTGTAACTTGCTCGATGAACCGTTGTTCTCTTTTGTTAGTGTTTGTTCGATGTTACGTTGGTATAAAAGAAAAGTTAATGCTTTAAAGCAAAGTAACAGCACTGTTTAATTAATTACAGGATAACAACTAGCACTTTGGTGAAAAATTAAAATAAAATATATTTTATCTACACTCATATTATCATAAGTCCTCTATTATGCGTTCAAAAACCGTAGGCAATGACCTGCATTACCTGTGGTAGTAGGTGACAGCGATGACAGCTGTAAATTTTGGAAAATATTCCAAATTTGGATCTCATTACCTAACAATATTCGATAACGTAATTTCAAAATTACGTTACAGCTGTCAGAGCTGTCACCTACTACCACAGGTAAGGTAATGCTGTTCATTTGCCTTTCGGCTTCTGAACCCATCTTAGAGTACTTGTAATATGTTTGTAGATAAACTATTGTACGAGACTCTGCGTGATAAGCATTACAACACTCGTGTGATCTATTATGAAACTCGCCTTGCGGCTCGTTTTATAAACTACACCCATGTTGTAATGCCTGTCATTACGCAACCGTCACGTAAACTACTATTAGGATATTAATCCAACAATCACTGAGACTTGGTATTTTATGGTGCCTTGTGAACTTAAATACCTAAATTTACTACTGTTAAGTTTTATAATTTTGCACTTCTTTATAATTTTTATGTCTAAAACTGTCTAGATCTAGGTAACGATTATCTTTGTGCCGACTATATCCAAATGAATTTGCAATTGATGTTACGTGAAGTTACATATCTTAACAAATATCAAAATTTGACATCAATAATGTAAATTTATAGCTTTCTACCGTGAGATAAGAATTTAGATTATAAACCTATTATTTGAAGTGCGTTAGAATGTTTAGAATAGGGTTAATTTTAATGCATGATATTTGCAAAGCAAACAACGTTAATTATCCTTTGTTTTATGATTAACAATGGAGTTAGAAATGCTGCTGTTTTATGTTCACGGAGTAGACCTTTGTTCCATCGATACAAAAGAAAGGTTTATTTAGAAAACTACCTCGGCACTTTTACACGTCAAAAATCTACCAGGGTTTCCCGAAGACCACTGCTGACAGCAAGCGCTGCAAGAACCTTAAAAGTCGTCATTATTAGACATGTTAGGGTAAACTGGCCTATTATAGGCCACGTACCAATTATTAGCCACGTGAACTTTAACATAAAGTTTAACAAAATATTCCGAAATTTGAGATTGCAAAGAGCAACAATGAATATGGAGAGTGCGGAAGTGTCTTCTCCCAAGTACCTTAAATCAGGAATTTTCTGATGATTTATCATGCTCAATAGAAGGTCGAACTGCAGGCCAAGTTAAAAATATAGTTAAGAGACATATATTATGTTAGGTAAGTACAAAAAAAATTAGTGTAACCATAAATCATAAAACTAAGCATGTACCTATTGCATATTAACCTATATGTCGTTTTAATGACAATAACATTAGATAAGTGTTTATAGTTAAGACTCCATAACTCATTATATCTTTAATATTTAAGATTATTAGTTGAGTTTAAAATAATGCAATGTATTCAAATGAAATGAACAGTTTAAATTTTATTTTATTTTATTTTTTTAGAGACGATAATTCAACAATCACTAGGTGCCAGTATTTTAAAGGCCAGTAATTAGGTGTTTTACCCTACTTGTTGGCTGTTGCTCGCGACTCCGTCTGGAATAAAATTATTAATATAAAATAAAATATCATGCATTTTGTGGAATGGTAGACTAAGTTCGTGGAATGGATAGCGAAGTGTAAGTTCCCGTGCTTATTTGTGTGGGCAGGAGGAATTCCGAACTTTGTCCATGAGTCGTGACCCTGTCGGGAGTTACGAGTAGACCTGAACAGGTAAATTAACTCAGGTACCAGTAGAATTAGTAGGTACCTGTGATGAGGTCGCAAATTTTGATAATTATAAATCCTTACCTATAATACTATTAAAAATTAAATAAAATGAGATGGAATAAAAAATAATTACATGTGCTCGTATCGGTTATTAGCGATTGAGATTTAAAATTATGAGACTTCATGACAATCTTTAACTTTGTAAGCCTTGCTGCTCGGACGCGCTGTTAGTAATCTAGTAATTTAGAGGTTCTACGTTACTATACAACATATTTTTCATAGTTCGATGCCAAGCAAAACAAAAACAAACAATTGTTTGAGACTCATTTTCTTAAACAGCTGAACCAACTTTACAACTAATTTTATTTCAGTGTCATACTCGGACACATTTTGAAACCGAAGCAAAACCGGTATAAACTGCATTACGATAAAGTTCAATTCTGATTAAAATATCTAGCTCCGGTCTAGTTCCGTTTCGGTTTCATGGCCAGTGCACACCCAGGCGTTAGAGAAAATTAACTCGTTCTTTTAACAAACTTGTGTTTAAAAAATCTTCACTTACGGACGAGTTCATCGTCATTAATTGACTCCAAGAGAGTATGTAAGTCACGCAAACATTTCCAAAGTCCATTTAATTTGCAACCGGATTAATAGAAAATTCATGTTACAATTGTTGGGTTATGAAAATTTGTCATAAACCAACTCTTCTAATTTAATTATTACGAACAGATACCTTATCTAAGTAAATCCTTTGATTACGGAACACAAAAAGATTAACTCCTAAACAATATCTCAGCTCCAGTCCCCGGATACGTGCAATAACGCCCGACTCAAGCACACCGGGTGCATATAAACACAAACTTGTGTCATGACACGACTAATAAGACTCTTGTCTGATAAACTTGCCTGCACGGCGGCCATTTGTATGAAGTTCCGCTACACATACACCTTGCAATTAATGAGGTCAGCGGTGTAGCTCGTATCTTTTCTATGGTAACCGAGTTATGATTTTTTATTCGACTACCTTTGAAGGGTTATGTTTTCCTGGTGTTTTTTTTTGCCACAGATAAGGCTAACCTAATAAGTGGGATCTGAGACTCATAGACATTTGCATTCTCAAGAATAATCTTAAGACTGCAATCCTAAAACTGTGAATGCGTTGTCAATCCTAAGTTCTAATATGGAATGTCTCTAATAATTTCATCGGTTGTCTTATCCCAACACCGAAACACAATAATGTAAACACAGCTGTTTTGCTGCATATAGGTAAAATATAAAGATGGTGGTAGAGATTCGGATGGACCCTACACAAAGTCCTAACACCTCTAAGACGTACCTATTTATGTATTAATGCTTCTTTGTGACCTCTTAATTGTATTTATTTATTTTCTCAAACATGCTCGGAAATGTGTGCGTTAATATCACGAAATGAAGACATGAAGGTTCTTGTTTATGAAAAACTTAAGAAAAACCATTTGATTATTGTCCGCTGCTCTAACTTTTTAAAGCTTACTAACATTAAACTGACAAAGGAAAATTTAAATACCTACTGCCAAGCACCACTAGACTCTGAAAACATACTTACGACATTTAAAAAATCTATTTCTTCACTTTGATGTGTCATATTAATCAAGATCGATTTATGAATATGGCCTTTAAGCTGACATCTGGCCAAAAAAAAAAAACGTTGAATACGTGATTAGTTAGTACGGTGGTTGTAGAACCTTGTGAAGAGTTCATCTGGATGGCTACCTCCGTCTTGTCCTTTTATCTACCGCTAAGCATCATTGTTAATTTTGTTGCGATCCGGTGTGGAGATAAGACAATCGGTAAAATTATTAGACATTTTAGTCATTTGAAGTGTCTTTTGTCTCAGATTCCTCTAACCTTCAAGTGGGATAGCGCTCGTTTGACTTCTCGGACTGAGCCATATAAAGTTAAGTCCGATTCATAGAAGTGTCTAGGCGAGTTAAACTTTTGTAGTAACACCGTAAGCGATAAAGCTTCGAGTCTCTCATATGGGTCCATATTGGCTCATATAAAATTGGTCTTTAATTTTTTTTATACAAATAACGATTTGTGTCTCATACTCATCGTACTCATCATTTCTTCGAAAAATTTTGCTTATACTTTTTTGTTCATACTTTTTTAACTCATAATCATCGCAACTCATAATGCATTTTTTTAAGAAACTATTACTTTTTGAGGATTGTTATAAATCTAACTTAACCTAACCTAATTTTATCTACACGTAAGATATTTAAGAAATTCTGAAAAGTGTACGGTTCCATGAATATTGGCGTTATAAGTTCAGATGAGTATAAGTTCCGATCATTAGTATTACAAAATATTATTAAGAGTATGAAGAGTAATCATTATGATGTAAAATGTTATGAGAAACATTTTCGGAGTTCCAATAATCGAAGTTGCAATTTTATATGAACTTTGGCGCACCCCTCTCATATTTGTTGTTAAATATTTGCGTAAACACAAATATAAATTGTAAATTGCTCTCAGTCAGCGGTACAGAAACAAAAAGAAAAATAACAATAAAACGTTCTCGAAGACCTCTATTTCCTGTATTGTTTTACATCTCGAATGCAAGCGTACCGCGTAAATAGTAAGAAACATTTTTATTTCAAAACAGGAGGAAACCAATTTTCTTCTTACGTGTCCCCAGTAATGTATTTGTAGAACAAGACTGGCGCAAACTCGTGGTTTTGCAATTTTGTCCTGTAATATTTATAATATTTTGTGTCACTATTATTATTTATGAACTGCGTTATGATTTGCTGGCGTATCTTACTTTATTATACGTACTTAATATAGTATATTGTGTGTCGTTCTCAATGTTTAAGCCGCGGGGATAGATTGGATTAACTCTACATACAAAAAGCGTCTAATTTTTACCTAATTTCTGAAGAAAGTGGTAATATTGAGGTACTAGCTTCCGCCTACAAATTCGTCCGCGTAGATGGGCGTTTTCACTAAAAAGTGTACCCAATTAAGGACTGAAATTAAGGAACTTTGACTTTGTCAGTTTTGTGACGAAAATTAGCCATACATTGCGGCCGTCAATGTACTTAAATTGGGTGCACTTTTTAGTAAAAACGCCCAGATTTCGGTTTTTGTTATTTCTTCGGGAACTTTTAAATTCACCGGAATACAAACTATCCTATGACTCCACTGTCCGTCTGTCTGTCTGTCATCAGGCTGTATCTCATGAACCGTGATAGCTACACAGTTGAAAATATCAAAGATTATGTATTTCTGTTGCCGCTATAACAACGAATACTAAAAACAGAATAAAATAAATATTTAAGTGGGGCTCCCATATAACAAACGTGATTTTGTTACCGTTTTTTGCTCGATATTAATAACGGCAACTGGTGTAGTGTCTAATGTTGTATGATGGTACGGAACGGTTTTTTTGCTACAATTGTGGGTTAGGGTTTGAAAGCATCTCCGTTTAGTTGCGCTTTAAAAATACTCAGCTGCAGCTGCAGCTAAATGCCTGTATGTTGTGTGTGTTGTGGTGCTATTAAGTACTAATATTGTTTAATAATCGTTTTTGGCTTTAAAGCCCTGGTAGGTGTTTTTTAGGTTAGGAGAAATCCGTTTAGAGATATAGGCTTTATGCTAAAAGAGCTCCTTTTAGCATAAAGCCTATATCTCTAAACGGATTTCTGTTTTAACGTTTTAGCAATCACCCTTTAAATTGTTTAATGTGAGGTCATCTATAAAACGCATTCTAACCACAAAATAAATGAAATTCTATTACTTATCTTAAAACTTTGTTGCGTAAAACGAAAATAAATAATTTTCTTTGGGCTACATGCCAACATGATCAAGAATTTATTACAAAAAATTACAAAAATCCTAGGCCGTATATTAATATAAATCAAATCAGTCTTCTTCGCCTTAGCGTGTCGACGGCATGTCATACATGAGCTGACCAATCAAATCAGTTAACATCCGTCACAGAAATTACCAGAATTTGATAATAGTCAGTATTTGTTTCTGACTCATTCCACCAATCATCTCGTTTCAAATGCTTTGCTTTTTTACGGGTTCCCTTCACCTGGCATAACTTTTTTGGCATAATTATCATTTGGCATAACCATCATTTGGCATACAGTCTTTTTTCTGAAACCGTATACTTTTCAACATTATTTAAATTAAAATATCATTGCATAGAACCCATTAGATTAGGTAAGGTTTGTTTTATAACATCCTGAAAAACTGTATATGATGATTATGCTAAAAAAAGTTATGCCAGATGAATGTAAACCTAGTTTTACATAATAATATCAAAAGTTTAGTTTAGTTTAGGTACAGTACTAGGCAGTTAAGAAGTCAATTCTGACACATTGCATGGCTCTGAAGTTTCTGAGTATTGATAAGTTTGAGAGCAGTAAAACAATGCTAACTTATTTGTAGCATGTAAAGAAATAGTAGGCAGTAACAGCTTTGTTCCACCGCTGTCGACATTATCAATATTTACAAATTTCATGGATGTCCAATGTGACTTCGTATCTGCCTATTAGGGGCATCTGTTGTACCTGTGGACACTGTCCAATTACACTGTCTTACTTTTGACGACGAGAACTTTCCGCAGCCATAAAACACACTACTACTGACAAATACGAAAATGACAGATAGTTAATGTTGCCATACGAGAAAAATGCTATTCGGGTGTGTTCAAGATAACAGTCTATGGTTTGTATTTTTTTTTTACTGCTAGTGTCCTTAGGTACAATCGTCCATAGGTACAACAGTTGCCCCTACTAATAGGTCAATTTGGGTGATATTGTTGGGCCATTCTACTTTTCAGTGTACATTTTTGCTATCGTCCGATAGAAAGTATACCAATATATATGAATCCGCGTATAAATAAATAACATGAACTTAGAATGTTTAAGTTTAGCGGTTTTCAAAAAAACAATTTTTATATTACTTAATTATATTAAGAATCTTGGTAACTCAGTGGTAAATTGCACTTTTTCCATAGAAAAGGCGGGGACATCAACGTCCACTGCGTTACTCACTTTATAGTTATTACAAATAACTTTTTATGAATCAGGATAATTCTAAATATAAGCTTATTTATGTCCCTTTTCGAGTTTCAAGTTAGAAAATGCCGCACTTTCCCGGTTTTTGAAATAAAACTAGTTTACTGAGAACTTGGCTAAAACTTATGTACAACGAAAAGTAGAATGACCCTGTTATCATCTTATTTATGAGGTTAGCCGTAATAAACCTCACAAACGACAATGCCTATATAAATTCCGTTGAGCGAAGAAAACTATATTTAAAATTGTTATTTTTGACGCCCAACGGATCATAAAAATAATGATTACGTGACTTTTTAAACTATACCCAATTACAGTTTGTTGTGCGAGTACCCAAACATGTGACAACATCATTGCTTACACAAGAAACTAACAAGCTTGATTAATTTATAGACCACAATAGCGTCGGCTTCCGTTAAGTAGAAGACAGCTTTAATTTGGCAAATATTTATGGTCAAAGGTCTGTTCTCGAAGGGTCCGTCACTTGTTGTTTTAAAACTACGTGTTCTTTGACACGTGAAACCAAAAACTACACTCTAATTCATAAATCATAAAGGCGCAATAACACTAAACTGTGCTTCAAGTATGCCCTTGGCGAAATATATCTTGCTACAAAAGATGTGAAAGCCATTAAAAAAAAGGGTATGTCCTTATCTGTCATTATGACATTTAAATTGTACAGAAAGGAGCACTGTGTATTTAAACTTACAGTATTCCCAGCTGCTTAATAGCTTTCGGCTGACTATCGCTATCACGCTGGCACTCGCAACTGACAGTATATTTGTCACTCGTGTGTCATAAGAAAACGAAGATTGCCGATCTCTATAAAGAAAATGGTTACACTGTAAGTAGGTTTATTGTGCGTTTATAATTAAGGTATGTACAAAAAAATATAGATCGCTGAGAGCCGAATTTTTGAGTTCACTGATATTTTATAACCTATGTACTTTTTAGTATAGAATTTCAACCAAACATCTATTTAAAAGCAAACTTCTTGAAACGAGTAATTTTTCATTAGGTATTATTAAAATACTATCTTTTATTGTTTTAAAGGTATCATTTCCACTAATGGCACCGGGAACGAGGTAATCCTAGAGTCAAACCTTGCTTGCTGCCTCGCATTTCCCGGACCGGATGCTAATGGAGACCGCCATTAATGCTTTATCACTTCCGGTGCGCTGGACCACTGCTTACTCGAGCTTGTGTTGCTACACGATTAATTTTACACCCGTAATTAGTAGTTAAAATCATTCAGATTATTTTGGACACGGTTGAATTAATTTAAAATAAGTGTATTTTCAAAAAACTTTGAACATAAATTAAGACATTTTTTAACAGTCTTTAATTTTTCCTGTTTCGTTGCTAAGTTTTTTTTTTAATTTTACGTCAAAGGTATTTATTACATTTTTCGGTAATTGTTTTTTCAGTAATTCGGTAGTTTTATTAGGTGTAAGATTTCTTAATATTTAATAATTTATTATTTTATAATAAGTTACATTTTTATTTCAATTAATAAAGAAAAACGTGGTAACAAAATAGGGAAAACTTATGCTCATAAAAGGAATTTTTAAGAACAATTGCTAGAAGTTAAAGAATTCCATATAATTTTATTCAATTATTTTCTTAAAGGAACTTAAAGAATTAAATAAATATGAGAAAATCATGCCTCTGAAAAAACTAGAATAATAATAATAAATGTTTAAGCAAAATGTGCAAATGTGTGTGTCATGTGCTAGGTGTGGGTTTCCGACGGAGGGGTAAATACATATTTTATAGATTCTAGAGAAATACGTTTTAAAACTATTTTTTAAGTCCCTTTTATTAACATTGAGGTACTTACTTTAACTATTTACAACAATAGTTTTACAACGTTGTATTCCCTTAAAACAATATCCGCATTCACCCCTTAGTCGGAATAACCCTACCCGACGTTACATGTTTTGTGCAGTCGACGTCATAAATATGTTTACACTTTAGTAACTGTCTATTTAACGTCATGTTTTAAATGTCATATGAAATTGTCATAGCGGATAAAGTGACACAATACTAAAGTGTAAACATATCTTTGACGTCGACTGTCCATCTTGGGACTTTTTTCATAATACTTAGGCCCTGTTGTTTGATCAGTAGTTAAACTAACTAATTGTTAAAATTCGAAAAAGGAATGGAAAATGTGACACATTGCCTTGAGATTTTAACCATTAGTAAAGTATTTTGACCATTAGTTAGTTTAACTGCCGATCAAACAACAGGCGATTAGTAACGTAGAGATTTTATCGTGTTGTTCTCTATTTAAACGCGGGTAAAAAGTTAGTGATGAGAAAATCTCGATGTTTCAGTATCGACTTGACTTAAAAACCTATCAAGTTTTTTTCATTGCAATACATTACAATAAAAAAACTCTTTATTTATGGTGACTTACAGCAATACAATGTCCATTACCATTTAAAATAGCACACTCGTATTTTTTATTACATACCTAATGATATTATGAAAAAAGACAATTTATTTTACTATACATCCACAAGTCATCCAGATTACACTGTATTTATGTATATCGATACAAAACCACCCATACTTTTTTTTCTGTAACTTACCTTTTACATTCTTGGCACAAGCTGTCAATTTCGGCGCAAGTTAGGTAGGCCTTCTTGAATGTCCACTTCCAGTCTTACACCCATATTTATATTCAAGAAAAGTAATTACTTGAGTATTAGTAAGGTCAAAAGTCATATAAAAATCGTTACTTTAGTCATTACTTTTACTCAAATAATTAATTTTCTTGACTATAAATACGGGTGTTAAAGCATTTAAAGGTATTCTCTGGTATTTTTGTATCTTTGACATCCCAAAATTTAACTATGTACATAAGTATATTTTTAAATACTGACTTAGTCGTGAGATTGTCTGTTTTAAAAAGCAATTGTTACAATAATTGCTTTCTAAAATAGATAATCTGGTCTGCCAAAAACTACACAAATAAAATAAGTGATGTTTATAGTAATTTATAGGTTTTATTACTCTTGCGAAAAAAACATGTTTTATTAGTATTACTCTTGCGAAAACATTTAACATTATTTAATTCGTTAAACACAATTAACGTTTAAAATTATGATTATGATGCTACTGAGGTACTTGTCTAAACAACATCATCTCCTTGGAAAAACTATGACTAAATGAAATAGGTAAAAAATCAGCGGCAAACATCGAATTCTCTCTAGCAGCATCTTCAATTGATTTCTCAAGAATAGTTACAAAATCTTTTGTATCTGCCATTTTATTAATATTGTCGCAGATTAAGGAAATTGCTCCACAACCACGTCTGAAAAAAAAATTAAAAAAAAATCAATAATTAATAAAATATTAAATGCGCTACATTTGATCTTATTCTTTTTAACCGACTTCAAAAAAAGGAGGAGGTTCTCAATTCGTCGGGTTTTTTTTTTTTTTAAATTGTTTTCCCCGATTACTCGAAGACCGGCCGATTTGAAATTTTTTTTTGTTGTTTTAATGGATATACTTTCTAGTTGGTCCCATTGTCAACACGTCAGGATCTTGGAGAAATCAAGAGAACTCCTCAAATATTATAGGCACACCTATAGCGATTTTGGTATTTTTCACTGTAACTCGTGCATTTGCTTTTGAAAAGTACTATATGGTGAAGTGGAACTGATGATGAAGACCACAGATGGCCACCGGAACTCCTTAACGGTACCTATTTTAAGGATGGCGATAAGATATTTCGATTAAGGTAGTTGAGCGACTATGACGAAGCACATTTAGGTTTAAATATGACTATGACATTCCCGCGGCGTTGTCTGCGGCGAGCTTGAAATGTTCTATAGTTTCTCATTAATATTAAGAAGTGGAGCTACGTAACAGCATAAATAGGATCACTAAAAAGTATAAAATAAAATAAATGTTTAAAAAAACAAAAACCCGCCTTCAAAAATGCAAAAAATAACTTCATTTAAAATGGTGCATAGGTCAGTCCAACTGAAGTCGGCGTCCCACAATATTTTAAACCAAAAGCCGAATGCAGTTGTACTGACCTACCATTTTAAATGAAGTTATTTTTTGCATTTTTGAAGGCGGGTTTTTGTTTTTTTAAACATTTATTACATCTTGACTTTGCTTTTATTATTGTGTTTTAGTTGTGTTATTATTTTTATTATATATTTTTGACGGTCGTACTTCGAATTAATAATGATCTGTCCGAGAATAAAGTATGGTCCATTCCAATAGACTCGTCTTATTTATTAAACACTTTTATAACCTCAAAGTGCTTCCTTTTCGCCCAAAATAACAATTTTGTCGTAAAAAAACTATCCATGATGTAAAATTAGGAAAATTGTGTGCAAAATGTGGTCTCTAGTTGCTTTATTCAGCTGAAAACGAGCATTTTAGCCAAAAATGATGCATTTTGAGGTTATAATCAATGATATTTTATATTAAGATACGTCATCTGCGCGCAAACGCGTTCCTCGAAAAGGAAGGTAATTACCTTACTATGGCTCAGTCGCGCCGTGGCCGCTGACACGCACGCGTCAAAAACAATAAAGTTTTATTACCGAAATGCAATAAAAATATAAGTCATAAAAAATGCCGTCTTATGTTTTTCGAGGATGCCGAAATTATACTGTAACTATAAAAGGAAGAAAGGATGTCTCATTTCATTCGTAAGTACCGTAAATATTTTTTACATCATACTTTGTTTAATTTGCACCGATGGCGTCACTGTCACCTGTGAAACATGAGATAAAGACGGGTAGCTATATGGCAGCCATGAGTGGGCACGCCGCGTCATTCGGATACGCAATTTGAAAAAAATATTTATCTCTTTCTAACAATAGCGTTCGCTACGAATTGCCGTCTTTGTCTGTAGAAATATGGCAACGTAGCAACTGTCAGTAATTGGCGACGGTTTTCGAATGCCTTTAGTATGAGCATAACGTATCTAAATATAAAATATCATTGGTTATAATAGTGTTTACTAATGAAGGCAAGTCTAATAATAGAATGGACTTTATGTAACATTTTTTAAATAACATTCTCGAAGGGAGCGCAACGGGACCCTATTAATATGCCTACGCTGTCCGTCCGTGCGTCCGTCCGTCCATCCGTCTATCCGTCCATCCGTCCGTCCGTCCTAACTTTAAAGAGCTGTATCTTTTAAACCGTAATTGAAAGCGGTTTTTTTTTCAGGATAACTTGTTACGGCGGATTTACTATCAAATAAGAAAGAAATAAACAAAGTAAAATAATAAAGGGGGTTCACAATACTGCCCTACTAAGCATAATGGCGTTATCTCAAACAAAACATCTGTAGAAATTGCAACCTAGTTACAAACAGAAGAGAGTTGAATCTGCTTTGGCTATTGAATTTAGTTATTGCATTTTTGCTTAGGAGGGCAGAATACATGAAACGTTTTTTTCAACGTATATTTATAATTGTTATAACGTAAAAACGGTCCAACAAACAAGCTTCTTTGGTAACTATGATTATAGTACAAAAACTAAAGAAAAACAACAAATAAATACTAAAAAATGGTCAAGTGTTTTGGGCTCGCGCCGATTACTCATACTGAGTATGAGTATGAGTACTGTACAGGGGTACGGAACCCTCGGTGCGCGAGTCCAACTCGCACTTGACGTTTTTTTTAAAATTGTACTTACATTACGTGCATATATCCGTAATCAATGATTGGTATATGAAGTACAAGAACGTCACGATGGTGTTCTTGAATAGGTAAAGAGTATTGGAATCTTTGGCCCATAAATAGTGATGTCCCTGATCGATTTGTCTGCAATTCACAAAACTAAATTAATTAATTAATAATACACGGTTGTACGGTTAAATGGAATGCAATAAGGTCCAAAAGCGGATAATGCTCTTTGTAGTCGACTCTAATATTAATTTCCGCTGGATATCGCTACCGCACTCGCACTCACACTTGACAGTATTACTTTTTCACTCGATGTCTGTCAAAAAAGTCAATACCCACTTAAAAATTGTTATAAAAGTGTATCATAAATTTTACTAATCTCGTAAATGCGAAAGTCTGAATGTTTCTTACTCAATCACGTCGGAACGGCTAAACGGAAGTGGATGAAATTTGGCACAGAGATAGATTATAGTTTGGAATACCTCAGGCTGTCCAAATTTTTGCGATAATAACTAAACGACTTCTACACGGACGGAATTGCGTGCAAAAGCTAGTAATTAATAAATAACTCTGTATCGTTTTTAACAATAATAAAATAATATCAGATGAATTACTGATAAAAATAAGTTCATGAATTCATACAGGCTCAGGTACTTTTTTCAGAACTAAAAAAAATCAAACAAATTTGCGGGTTATCTTCCATATCATGGAAACGAACCACTCTTTTAATTATTTTTTACTGTACAATACTATACAAAACACTTCATTGAATACCACATACACCAAGGAACGGGATTGTATTTAAAAAAAAAGTACTTCCAAATGTGTCACCTTTTAGCGTACCTCGGTAATATATATCTTTGGCTTATTGAGCAACGACGGATTTAAATCATCAGTTAAATGACGTAAAATAACTGATTCAGAAAAAAGGCCGTCGTACGCAGCGATATTTCCATTTGTTCCATGGAAGGACATAACAACTACCATTACTGCTCCGTATTGTCGAAAATCCCTCTGAAAAACTGTTGAAATTGTTTATTACATAACTAGGCCTTATTCTACATTGTCTTTTCCCTTATTATCCACTTGTTAATGTTCTGACGGTTATGAACTCAAGAGTAAATGCCAAGTTGAAACATACGATAATGACAGGTGTAACAACAATCTAGAATAAGTCCTTTGTTTAGGTTTACTTTCATATTCATTTGACAGTATACGATTTTATGAAACTGTAAAAATGTATGGAATTGACAAATGCGCTTGACCGTGCGGCAGCTTACGTCAGTGTTATATAAAAAGAAGCCTACTGTATATTTTCGACGACGATAAAACGTTCTCGCACAGCGTCTTGTCCAAGAGCCACAGGGATACCATAGTATCCAAAGTAATATAATGGGTAAAATAACAGCAGATTATTTCTGTGACCCCAGTGAAAAAATGTACCTACAAATCTCCCGAGGTCTAAGTGAAAAAGGGTATAAGTCTTGTAAACTCTGTATCCTTTCTTATTAATAGCTAAATCGACTTGTATCCGTGTTTACTAGAGCCACAGATTTTTTGTTACTATATCCATAAACTGCAACGTTAAGGTACGACTAGGTCTGGCGAATGAAAAAATGGCGGCAAATTCAAAAATAAAGGTGTCTGTTATCCCTGATGTATAATGCTAAAAATAGTTTTGATACTTGTGATACATATTATGTAATACAATATATTTTTAAAGGGTTTTATTTGGTCCACCTGTAATTATTGTACTACGAAACTCTACCTATAGTATGAAATAAATAATATCGGAAAGTTTCAACAAAGAACAAGCAATATTCATAAAACATAACTATCACTGTTTTATTGATAATTACATTAGTTACATAATATTCTACTTAGCAGTACTTTACTTTTGAAAATAACACATTATAGGAAAGAAGATATGATTTTTATATAAGTCTAGTCTAGTTGTAAATCTGTCCTGGAAAGTTTGCAAAATGCACGATAACGTTTTACGAAAAACAATAACAGAAAAATGTTGCTTTTGCACAGAAAATACACATTACGTACGGTAATGGACTTTTTAGGTTAGTACAGCGTGATTATTTTGATCCTTGATGATTTATTTTATATTCGTTTCAATAAGAAAGAGCATGCGAGTTATTTGTCATTTATATTCGTAAACATTCTTTATTTTTAATTACATCAACGCCTTCTACGTCCGACAGCCCTTCTGTGAACACAAGAATTAAAAATATTAACTGATAATATGATAGTGTACTCGTAATTTCATTAAATAAATAAATAAAATTTCTTGGCTATCCTCAAGTATTAAATTTATCATGTCATACTAACCTAGAAAATGCATTATCGTATGTAAACATTCTTGTTTCTGCTTGGAAACCATGTTTTTCTCCTCTTGCTTTTCTTTGAATTTACATATCATGGCAAAAAGCATCTTACGCACATTAGTTTTGATAGTTTTATTCATGATAAATACTTAAAAACGTAGCAAATACCGCAAGCAAGTTTCAGTCTCAAGACGAATAAAACAAATTCTTTGTTTTGTTGCCATGTAAAAAGTTCTTTAGAAATCTCATTCTCATATTTCATTTTGCCAGACTCTACTTACACTCCAGCCCACCTTTACGAGCTGGATTGCCAGGTGGATGAAAAGAATTTTGCATACATGCAACACATTCTGGTGATTCAACCACCTTTATTATTGATAAGTACATATAGATACATAAAGAAAAATATTGATTCGACGCAGCAACTACTCATTTGTATAAAAACACCTAAGCATAACCGGGGGAAGTTGTCATTTCATTAAAAAGTTAAATAAATTTGCCAATTTTATCTTGATTGGAATTTAAAGACGACAATTTCGGCGGTTAAGAAGCCTAAAAATCACCAATACGCAAACAAAAAAACACTGACGTTTTAAAGAATGACTGGTTCTGCGTCTCATCATTAAGAATCGGTCCTTTAGGACGAGAATTTTTGGCAGACAAGCATTCAGAAGATAAGTCGTGGTGTGAAAATACATTAAATTGTCAAAAAAACGACTTACATTCTTGGCACTTGCTGTCTATTTCAGCGCAAGTTAAGTCTTCATGAACATCCACTTCAAATCTAAAAGAATTAAAAGTATTTTCCATTTTTTTTGCATCCATTTTACTTGCAATTTTGTTTCTGCATCCGTTTTGAGGATCACTAAGAATTTGCATAAACAATAACATTGCGTTCTTTCTAAATCTGTAATTGAAAAAACACCGGATGTCAAAATATTGGTTGCACTTCGCCAATGTGTTACCCTTTCTCTCTTCACTTTAAAATATATAGAATACATTATTCTTTGTCTTTTTACTTTTTGCAATGAGTCACTTTAAAATTAGCTTATGTTTATGTAAAAACTAAAATTTAAGAAACGTTTTTGAAACTTTATCAGTAATTCTTTAATTAATATGTAGCGTTTAAGTTATTTATTATTGTTTTGTCACTACAGTGAAAATTACCACGGCCATGTGAAGTTACTACAGTTACACTGGTGGGTAATAAACCCATTTACACAATTTTACCTTTACGCTTACACTCGTAGTTTAATGTAACTCAATATTTATAATAAAAAAAAAGATTATATGTATGTATTAGGCAAAATGTCAAACCAAAGTCCTAGTAATTAGTTTACCTGTCCAATTGGTAGGAGTATCTCGCTCTGCTAGCTATCCGATTTCGAGAAACGTTAGTCGGCGATCGACTCGTGCCTTCCCCGCCACTTTCATAGTCCTCATATCCATTTCCATTTTCGTTTCCGTCACTTTCACAGGATGTTGATTTATTGGGCTTTCCCTTAATATTGTCTTGAAACGGGTTCGCAGCACTAGTCGGGTTGATTATAAAGGTAAGCGCAGTATCGATGGATTTCGACACCCTATTGACAGTATTAACAACTGTTTCAAACCAAGACATGATAACTAATAAAGGGATATTATTCGTTTTATCACTATATTGAGCAACTTATCAGCATAAGATAACGAACGCGGGCAGAAATAATCTTTGGGCTCAACGTCAGTATCGACTTTCATACATTGGTAATTTAATTGACACAGATATAATTTATTGACGTTACTTTTCGCTGCATTTTGATCTTATTTGCTTTATTATGCTTAGTTTTTAAATAACAATTTATTATTCATTAGTAACAATTGAATTTCAACACTAAATTATACGTAAATTGACATGTGGACAGATCGTATTGATTAATAATCGTGTGACCAGAATACGGAATATACATGGATTTTTTAAATCGTATTTTTCAACAAAATATGAAAATACCGTAAAAGATATCACCAAAGGTTAAATTAAAATTAAAGTCGGCCTTGAAATACGGATGATACAAGCATTATAAACTGCTAATTAGACAACGATTAGAGAGAGAGATCCAATATTCTATCACCGCCCTTAACTAATTCACCAGAAGAACACAACTATATGTTCCACATGCGTACGTATTATATTACAAGCCTAGGGGTCAAATTGAGAGCGGGTATTATTTTTTTCTGGCATGCCGAAGGCAAATGAGCTCACGCAGGTTACCTGATGGTATGTGGTATCTGTGAGCCATGGACATTTACATACTGAAAGCAGCAATCCACAGATTCCAATCCCGAGACCGCAAAGGCATGTAGTTTCACCGGGTGCGTTTCAATCAGTATAAAAACTTTTTGCATAATTTCATGTAATTAACTAAGAAATGGATAACAAACGCCCAGTATAAAATTAAAATTTGTTTTTTTTTTGTAGCATAACAGTCACATTATATAACACTCATTTATTAGCATAACAACCTTTTGTATACCATGCATATGGAATAATGCCACTTGATATACTATACATGAAGTACATAATTATTAAAAATTAATAAAACTTTTGCAATAATGATCAGGTGAAAAACATAATTACGTATATTTTAAGCTAAAATGAAATGAATTGCATAGATAATAAAGTTCATAGCAAAATGAGTATTTTCTTTTGCGTTGTCCAACCATATTATTTTAAATACGGAACCCTCGGTGCGCGAGCGCAACTTGCACTTGACCGGTTTTTTTTGTCTTAAGATTGCAAATTTCTACGGGCTCCAGAAGCTTACTTGCTAAAAAATACGTGCTTAAAATGGGAGCCCTTTGTTTCCCATAATTTTATTGGTCATAATGTAATTGTTGACATAATTTTTGATAGTCATATTTTTTTATATCGCTGAAACTGTAAACTTTTCAGAAGTTCTGAAATGTCTAACGTGTAGACAAGGCTAGGTTAGGTTAGGTTTGATTTATAAAAATCCTGAAAAAGTAACAGTTTCTTTAAAAAAACACATTATGACTTGCGATGATTATGACCTAAAGCACATTATGACTAAAAATAATTATGTCAGTCAATATAGACCCGCTTAAAATTTATTTTATTTTTTTATTTGTTAGCCTACGGTGTCCCACTGCTGGGCAAAGGCCTCCCTCTCGTCCTTCCACGCATCCCTGTCTTGTGCAACCTCCTGCCAGTCCCTTCTAAAAGTGTCGAGCTGATCTCGCCATCTGCGCCTAGGTCTGCCGCGACGCCGAATTCCGTCGTGTGGGATCCAGTTCGTGGTGGTTTTTGCCCAATGGGTATCTGGCATGCGACAAATATGACCGGCCCAGTCCCACTTGAGTCTGGCGGCTGTTTGAGCTACGTCAGAAATTCGGGTTTTGGAGCGTAGTATTGTGTTTCGGACGCGATCTGTAAGCTTAACGCTCAGAATACTACGCTCCATCCGCTTAAAATAAATAAATAAAATAAATAAATATCAAGGGACAATGTCACACCGATTGACCAAGTCCCGAACTAAGCTCTAGGCTTGTAATATGGGTACTAAACAAGAATAACGAAGCGCTACGAGAGAAAGTAGGTAGTGCCCTTGCGCTTCGATTGGCTCGTCTTGACGGGGCACTACCTTGCCCCCAGATAAATACTTACACAGATAAATATATACACAAATACATAGAAAACACCCATGACTCAGAAACGAATATTCGCGTTCATCACACAAATATCATCCCTTACCGGGATTTGAAACCAGGACCGCTAGCTTCGTAGGCAGGATCACTGCCAACTAAGCCAGCGTGTCGTAAAAGTAATACCTATATCGAAAATCTTAATGCCGGCCGGAAGGTTAGAATTTATAAAAAATCTTTTGTCAAGGGGAAGAATTAGAAAACTGTTGTGAACAAAACCGATCGAGTATCGAAATTCCGGGAGCGACCAAGAACCGTCTTCGCATTAGTTGACGCGCAAACATTACAGATAGATGAGCTTTTAATGGTATTAGTTGTAATTCCACTAATGTGCTTAGTTTCTCTCGCGTTAACTAATGGATTAGTTAGGCGCGTGACGCTATATTTACACCACAACCTACAGATTTACGGTTTTACTCGATTAGTTACTAAATAATTTCACTGTATTGAATACTGATTGACTGTTACTAATAAGTACTTTACATATTCAATTAAAAAACAACTATAAACTCATGAGTTAAGGTTGCGTTTAGTTGGGTAAGATTGGTGATATTTTGACGCATATTTAAGGGCGCTGCATACGTAACGTGATTTTACTCGGACGGAACGGGACGGGGAATTTTTTCAAATAGCAACGATTACACGGACGGGACGGGAAGACCAAAAAATGTATGCAACCACGTCCCGTCCCCGTCCCGTCCACGTCCTGGTCACGTTACGTATGCAGCGCCCTTTATTCGTCTACCGATACCAATATGGATTCATCAAATTAACGTATGATTTGATTAAAGTTAGTAACAATAACGTTGTTTCCAAGTTTCGAGACAGAACTGAGGGCCCTGTCAAGATGCACTGCGCTAACAAACGTTTCTATTCCATTCGTTTGTAAACCAATCGCGTCGCGTAGATGACGTGATACGAAAAGTCACGTGATCTACCAGTGATGCGATTGGTTTAAAAACAAAACGAATACAAACGCTAGGTAGCGCAATGCATCTTGGCAGGGCCCTCAGGGCGAGAAAAAAAAACTTCGTGTACGAAGTCGCGAGCATCCTCTAGTATATCTCCGATTCTCAATTTTTTATGCCGTAGAGGCACCTACCTGAGTACCAATTTCACCAAACGATGTTAAATTTAATCAATGTTAATAGACTGTTAGTTCATACATTTGACAGCTGTTAACGCTCTTATCGTCTGTTAATTGGTTAACATCGTATGGTGAAATTGGTACTAAACCTCATAGAATTTTTTAATTTTAATTTTCTGTTAAAAATATTCAGATCCATGTAACACTTTTGTACAAAAGTTGACTACTTTCTTAGTTCTGATGCTGCAAGAGTCGACAGGTTTTACGATGCAGACGGTTCCCCTATGGAATCCCTAATCGCCATCCTAATGCATCGTTTCTCCAAATTTTCGTGTATCTTAAAGCCTTTTCCGCTTAAATTTTAAAAGTTTTTAGTGTTGTTATAATACAACCCTAACCTAACCAAACCGCAGATATAATTAGAAAACTTAAAAAGTTGCCTGACTCATCTGTAAATCAGTTTAGGGCAAATGAAAATTCGGACAAACGATGTCTTAGGACAAACGTTGTTAGGGATTCCGGGGGACACCCGATGCAAACTGCATTTTGGTTATCAAGTAATATGGTTATTTTGGTAATAAATGGTATTTTACTTGCATGATCGCATTGTTTTATTATGAACCGCAGAATATTTTTTAATCATTTTTTTAGTTGAAAAGGAATTTACGTTTGTCGCAGGGCCATTGATTTATCTAACACAGCCGCAGTTACATTAGTATGATATAAATGGGACGATTAGCGGTATATTAAAATTCTTTTCAAATTGAGACACACACTTAAAATAAACGGTGATCTTAATTACGCCGGTGATTGAAGAAATTGCCTGCTGTTGCTTTAGAACGTGGTATTTGAAATGTTTTAATAGTTTTACTATCGAGAGTAGAAATTGGTATAAAGGATACAAATAATTATATAAAATGATTCGTGTTCTCCGACAGAAAGTTTTCTAAGATGCTGGATAGACAGTACTGCATTTATTTGAGAATGTGCTCAAGTCTGTTAGCACTGTTAGGTTGTTTGCGATGTTTTGGTTTTGATTTTATATAAATATTTACACAATCTTTACCTAGTTTCATAATATAAAAATGATTTAAAAAAATATGATTTGTATCACAGTTTCATCTCCTTTTGTACTTGGCAATTCCACGTTAAGTAAAAAATAATAATTATATTAGCATATCATTTTAATTTTTCAACGTTCAACCAAGGTCTGACCAATGACCGTACCATGTCGCTCTTATTTGATTTTGTTTTATAATTTTTTATGGAGCAATAAAAATGATGGTTTCACCTTTATTAACTTTATGATAAGACATATATTACATTTTCAGTTCAGGCCAGTGTTTTATTATTATTATTTTAGATATTTATTTAATTTTCTGTAAATTAGGCTTTTATAACAAGTATTTAAATATAAAATTAAAAACAATACTAACACAAAAAATACACATAATAAAAAACATAACCTACGAGTGCCGCTATTATTATTAATTATTATTATGACCCCATAATGTCCCAGTGTTTTATAACGTTATTAAAAGAAACAAACATCATACCAGTATGTTTCGCTAGTGTTCCAAATTTCGTTGAAGTATCTAGGTATCGATATTTCTTCTTAACTCACTAAGTACATCACAACGAAATCAAAATCATAATAAAACAATATATCGTTATAATAACGTTATGAATTGCCCACTCCTGCCGGTCCGTACTTTTTCAAGGTTCCGTATCAAAATGGTAAAAAAGGAATCCTTATGGTGCCTGTCTATGTTATCGACTTAAAACATCTTTATCGCGCTATTAAGATTTTTACGCTTGATTAGAATTCAAGCAGGTCAATAGGTGTACTTTGACATGTAGAGAATACAAACATACACACACACATACATAAAGTAACGCCTTCATTGCCATGGTGGGGTAGGCAGAGCTACAGAATTACCAACAACTCTTAAAACTTGTTGATAATTGCGTAACCACAGTTTGCACAACCAGGCTTAGTACGTTTACCAACTCAGTGTCTTAGTGAAAGGTTGCAAGCCCATCGCCTGACTCCACTACAAGCCTTTATTCCCTTAGTCGCCTCTTACGACATCCACGGGAAGACTTTTGCTAGAAAGAGCTAGGTACACATCTTCGCTGGCTTATATCTTGGTTATTTTTATAGCTATTCAAAAATAGTAGATTATACATCGAGGGGATAAAGCACTGTTTTATGTCACGGGCGCGATATTGAATCCTGAGCAAATGAGGGCTCCAGATTTATCTCCCGAGCGTAGCGAGGGTGTTATGATTTAATTCCTGAGCGAAGCGAGGGAATTAAAACGGGGTCCTGAGTGCAGCGAGGGATTCAAGCTCGCCCAAAACTAAACCAGCTTTATCTCAAAGGAGAATACTCTACTTTTCTCACCTTTTGTTTTATTTTCTTTGTTTTGCGTATTTGGCTGTAGTGGCCAGTTTGATTTTCAAATACATTCTGTTTGCTGTAGGTTGCTATGGAACATTTTTTCATACGAATTCAAATCTCATTATAACCCGCTGGTTAGCCGATGCCTATAATTACTTAGGTACTTTAGGTGAGGTTTGCATGATATATGCATAATTGGTCCAATTCGAGCATTTGGTGTGAAAATGATTTTTCTCAACTGTTTGTTACCATGAATCAGCTTTTATGGAAGCTGTGGAGAAAAATCATGGATATACCCTCTTAAGTCGTTCCTTTTTCAAACTTGTGTATGAAAAATCGTCAGTGGCAATAGGCTATTTGACAGCATTGAAAATATACTAAAAATTATGGTCATCTTATGAGATAATAGCGTGAAACAATATATTTCACTTTATTTTAAACTAAATTATGTATAATTTTTTGGAAATTACACGAAAGAATTTGTAATATTTTTTGAAACCTTATCTGTGGCAGAAACGCTATGAATTGGTTTGTAGCTGTGGTTACTTGCTGGTGACGTCACATGCAAGTAACTACAGATCATAAGGGCATATCTCTTCACATGATTGATTATTGTTTACTTGCGTGTGACGTAACACTTGTCATATGGCCAGCGCCATGATATAAACTGCGTTTTTAGCGCGGTTTTAAAAATTTAAACTTTAACATAGATTTTTATTGATAATACAGTAGAATCTCAAGGAACGATGTAGTGTGCTTGTTATGTCATAAATAATCATTTAAAAAGGTTTTCTAAAATTTGTCAAATAGCCTATTAGTTGTTAGGTGCGTGCAGAATGTGAAAGTGAGTGCAATAATTACCATTTAACTTACATTTGGCACGTTATTGAATTTAAAATGTACATGACGTGTTTGGAAAACTAAAGATGAATATAAAAAAAAATTGCATGTAAGGTATTTGTAAATAAGATGGGTGTCGTTTGCTGAAATAAACGTTTCTTTACTTTTCATTTTGAATAGGCGACACAATAATAAATATTACACAAAACAATTAAAGATTTGAAAAACACTTTTTACTACTTCCTGACCAATGCACACTTGGGCCTAGGTATCCACGAGGTCCCTTCGGGACCTGGGGCCCGATCCAGAAAGCCACTCTGCAACTCTGCACTCCACAAATCCCACTCTTCAATCGTATTTCTGTTCCACAAAGCTATTGCAGAGTTGAAGAGGCAGAGTCAAATGCAGAATGTGGATTTGTGGATTTGCAAAGTATTTCTGGTCCACAAGACAATTGCAAAATTGAAGAGGCAGAGTCAGTGTGGATTTGTGGATTTGCAAAGTATCTTTTAGGAACAGAATCTTTGCAGAGTTTGTAAATTACGCAGACTGTTTTCTGGAACACGTTTACTCTGCACTTTGCATTATCGTGGATTTGCAAAGTGCAGAGTGCAGAGTTGCAGAGTGGCTTTCTGGAACGGGCCCCTGGTCTCTGGACGGAGGATGTTAACCCTTTATAAGGCCCCAGTTATACAGTTATGCTAAGTAAAATTAAAATACAGTTTCATGTTTGACACTTCCTAAGGAATCATTTAAAAGCAAGTAATTTCTCGAGCAAAAACAACAGAATATGTACGAGTATAATATTCTGTAGCACGTAAGGTTGAAATATCTAAATAAATATATGTGGTCGCTAAATCGCCTCTACCTTATAAAGGGTGAAGTTTCCTATACAGCTTCGTCCTACAGCTCGCGTAGCGTCACTGTGAGCACCTGAGCCCCCATGTTAAACCGACCTGTTTGTACCTCTTTGATGATGGTAAACGACTGCGTCCTTGCAGCAAAACTGCTGGCTAGGAATAGTCATCGGAACGGAACGGAAAAAACACTGTTTACTACCACAGCCCACCGCTAGAAAAAAAAGATGTTCTCAATAGAGAATTATATACGCGTCGTACGACGCGTATGTATAGGTAGCTATATACAGGGTGTTAGGTAATGAGTGGATAATCCTTGAACTACGGATAGAGGGCTCTTAGGACGTTATGAAAAAGCTAAAATAGGTTAAGTAAAAGTCACACGGTTTTCGAGATATTTGGATTTTTAGGTTTTTTCGAATATGAACACCCTTGTTTAATGTTTTGATCATAACACCATTCTAAGCTAATTTTTTTTTTTTTTTTCAATATTCTTGAATACTTATGTTATCTGATAGGCATCACCATTAATGTGAGACTATAATGGTTTTTTTTTTTTAAATCGCAAACTTAATTTTTGCGTTTTCAATCGTACATTGATCGAACTTTCAGCTCCCATTGTTGAAAAGAAAATAGCTTAGAATGGTGCTATGATCAAAACATTGAACAAGGGTGTTCATATTCGAAAAAAACCTAAAACTCCAAATATCTCGAAAACCGTGTGACTTTTACTTAACCTATTTTAGCTTTTTCATAACGTCCTAAGAGCCCTCTATCCGTAGTTCAAGGATTATCCACTCATTACCTAACACCCTGTACATGTACTCTTACTACAGTTTACTCATGTAAATGAACTTCAATCAGATAAAAAAGTAACGGCATTGCTAATTTCGGACAATTAGCATTATCTAAAGCGAAATCTGCATCTACAGAATGACGAAGTGTTAAGATTTTTCACACAATCTCTAATTTGCACTAATTTTATCGAGTTAGGAGGGCAATGTACCATTCTTTGACTAAAAGGTTTTTGGTAGCTTTTTAATAAAGTAACATTGAACAGTGGTATAGTAGTATGATAGCACCAGTAGCCACTTTAAGCTTACAGCTAACAATAACAATGGACACTTAGGTAACCCTTAATTCAAAGATTTAAACTTTATACATTTATTGTTGCAAAACATATGAATAACCATTATTTTCCGTTAAATAAAAATCAAATGTCCATCATTGGGTCCTTGTCCATTACTAGTTCCCTATCTATGGGAAAGAAAACGGACAATTGCACGTGTAAAAATTCTCGAAAGCGTCCGACCCCATTTCCTTCATAAAAGGTACCAACTTACCAGCAATACCGACGATGTCTGTCAGCGGGTTGTTTTTCATGAACTATAATAAGTAGACCAACCGTGTATAACATCCCAACAGCCACGGCCACTCTGACAAGAGTGTACGACTAAGAAGAAGAATAAGTAGACAGTTGTCTAGACGGCCATCTTACTAATACACTCAAAAAAATAAGAGCCAACAATGAGAGATTTTCACTTAGTTGACAAAAAATGAATACAATAGTTATGATATTAGTTATATCAACCAAAGCTGATAGCAATAGCAATTTTTTTTAGTGATTCAACTAACATCTTATTTGATGTATCTTACGTCTTAGTTGATGTATCTATCGTCTTGTCAGGCTCGTATGGGATCAAGACGCTTATGCACAACAATCACAATCTTGTTACAAGCGACCAATTATTTTTTTCAGTGTATAAATGCGAAAGTTTGTGTGTTTGTTTGTTACTCCTTCACACTGCAACGACTGGACGGATTTGGATGAAATTTAAAATGGAGATAGCTTATACACTGGCACATAGGCTACATTTCATCCCGGAAAATTTAAAGGTTCCCTAGGGAATAACGATTATCGAAATCTACGCGGACGAAGTCGTGGGCCGACGCTAGTGTCATATAAATCACGCTGTGGGGGAACAGCACTGACGCGTCCACCCTGTTCACCCTCCAGAAGAAAATGGTCCAAACGCTGGTTAATATACCTACAACAAACTGACAGCCAAACCCTATTTCATAAAATATAGATTACTAACCTTGCCTTCTATATATATTTTAGAATGCTGCAAATTTGTTCGTCAACACCCGAAATTCTACACAAGGCGAGGAGATCTGCCCTCAACACGTCCAATCCGCCATAAGAACATACTTGTCGCTCCACCCTATAAACTCAGATGATTATCCTCTGGCCCTTTATGTACGTGTATTAAAATATAGAATAAAATACCTGAAACACTGAAACAAGAATCCAGCCACATAGTGTTTACAAAGAAACTTAAAAAACTGCTGATATCAAAATCACACATTTATGAATTTATAAATGAAAATTAGTAGTACAGTAAGTCGTCCTCTCCCATATTTGCGGTGCCCATCAGGGTTCATAATGAGCTATACCAGTGTTAAGATCTATGTAACATTATGATTGAAATAAATGATTGAGCATTGAGAGTATTGAAAAACCAAACGACTACATAATATCGCACCTTCAGAACAATAGTGACCTAATTGAGAAATTTTAAATTTCTAGTTAGGTCTCTATGATAATAAATTTATGACTCGAAGTTTGAAAGCACAAATTTTGAATTAGGTCACTATTGTTCTAAAGGTGCGAATTTAAATTATGACAAGTTAAACACGCCAATATTTGAAATAAGAGCACAGTGACTTTATTTAAAGGGTGACCCAAAATAAATCAGATCAAAAATAACAAGAAAAAACAACTAAACACACCAGAACAAACTTTCTTTGTACAAAGTAAGACATGTGGGTTACAGTGGTCATACAAATCCCAAAAAGGCCGACATGAAATTCAACCTAACGTCATAACATAAGAGTCATTATTAAGTACTTGACTGAGATTTAATCGTGCCCATTAAGAAGATACATCCGCTGCGCTTGAGTTGATTTGACACGGTATCAAATATCTGGGGACCAATTCTCGTAGTCATAGATATTAGTTGCCTGCACACGTAGAGTTCGGACCGCGGGAAACGCCACGCGCCATTCCAATCTTCGCGCCGAACCGTACGTGTAAATGCAACTGTAATAGTAAAATAGTAAAAAACCTACGGTTCGGACTGGCGCGTGGAATGGCGCGTGGCGTTTCCCGCGGTCCAAACTGTGCCGTTTAAAGGCCGCTATAAACTCGGTTTATTGGATATCTCGACTGTACAACAGTACAACTGTACAAAAAATAATACACAAAACTAGGGTAGTACAACATACTCGGTATGATAATTGTCACTGATAAATCTTTCTCCTGATGCACCAAGCAAAATAATAATAATTTTTTAATCATAATATAACATCACTTTCTTAGCATGCCGCCGATTTCAGAATGCGAATAACTATACATTATTTCTCATAAATTCCACCTGGCATAATAGAACTTTATGATTTTCTTAACAATAAAGAAGCTTTTTATTATTTTGAGCTTTGGACACCAGCCAATGCAAAAATAGATACTTACTATCAATAATACTTAATAGTAATAGTTTATTAATAAAAACGAATATTACTTTCTCTTAAAGATTCAGAGTTCCCCATACTTACCCATTGGATTACTTACCCTGTAGATGCGAGTTATTGTAAGTAGTCTCAGCCCAATGCAACCCTGACCCACCATTATAACCACAGTATAAAATTATACTGCGACATAACAGTGTCACAGTGCCATTAAAAAAAAAAATTGACACTCCTTAAGACTTGAATCATAACGTCACTGTGACACAGTTCTATGGTGGGTAAGGGTTTCATTGGGCTAATATTACATTAATTAAATCTTCATGAATATCTCGTCATCGAGATTATCTCTACAGCTAAAAAATACGGGCCAGAACGACTGCACTGCGAGCTGTTTTGCCTGCAGTTTTTTAATTATTACCTACCGAGACCCTATTTTTAGTGACCAACTATTAAAGTATATGTATATACGCATGTATATGTACACTTATCGGCCATTCTACTTTTCAGTGTACACTTTTGTTATCGTCCGATAAAAGGTACACCCAATTATGAATCCGTGTATAAATAAATAACATGAACTTAGAATGTTTAAGTTCAACGGTTTTCAAAAAAACAACTCTTATATTACACAATTATCGTTGAAGAATCTTGGTAACTCAGTGGTAAATTGCACTTTTTCCATAGAAAGGGCGGGGACATGAACATCCACTGCGTTACTCACTTTATAGTTATTACAAATAAGTTTTTATGAATTAGGATAATTCTAAATATAAGCTTATTTAGGCCCTTTTCGAGTTTCAAGAAAACGCAGGACTTTACCATTTTTTAAAATAAAAATCGTTTAGTGAGAACGTGGCTAAAACTTATGTACAACGAAAAGTATAATGGCCCTTATATGTAAAGGTCGTCCACGACTTTGTACGCATAGGATTAAGCTACTGCTACTTTCCCCATTACTGTCCATTGGGGGATGAATTCGGAACAAACTTTCTTAGGGCAACTCCAGGGCACCCATGCAATACCTATTCATTCCCCTTTTATTATTTCACTTTCTTATTATTTTATATTTGGTAGCAAATACGCCGTAATAGTACATAATTCTGAAAAAAGAACAACCCTCTATTTATTACAGTTTAAAAGATACAGCTGTTTAAAGTTAGGACGGACGCACAGCGGAGGCATATCAATAGGGTCCAGTTGGGCTCCGTTCGGGCACGGAACCCTAAAAAGGTAGCTAACTATAATGTAATAGTCAAAGCATTGTAAACTCTATTTGTAACCACATTAAATTCAAAATGCTAATACTCTTACTATGGAGTTGGCCGCGTTCTTTGGTATTACGGCAGCGTTCTAGTGTAATATTTGTTTAAGAACACAATTGTAATAAAACATGTTTCTTTCTTCTTTACTTCCTTTCTTTCTTTCTAAACCAGTTAAAAAAAGTTTGTTAGTTCTAGACGGCCAAGACTGAAGTGACGGATCAATGATTGTCATTAAAATATTTATACAACAAACAAAATAACATTTGCACAGTTGTAATTGGTAAATTAGTTTCGATGATTATTACTCAGCAGGCGTCCTCAAAAGGGCTCACGGTATTTGAAAGTTCGATGATGTCATTTAAATATTAAATCAGTTTAACATCGTTTAGATCAGTGGTTCTCAAACTGATGTTGAAGCGAAAGTCGTTTGAAACTTAATATCTCATGGAACCTTTAAAACAGCAAGACTTATTATGAGAACGTTATATAACAAAGTTTATATTTAATTTTATATTTATTTATTCCTTGCAGCTATGGTATTTACTAGATGTTAATCCGTTTTCCTTTTTTGCTAAGGTTTTTTGTGTAAGTTTCGGTTTTAATTTTAGTTTTTCTTTTCTGGTTGTGTGACCTGCCACATCATCAAATGGTTCCTGCGGAAGACCAGCTCTGGCCTAAAAATCAGTAACATGCTGAGGAGGATTTTGCTCGGACTAGTTCGGATGTTTTTGTGATTTTATATTTTTTGATAATTGATTCTTCTGGACCTATGTTACATGTAAGCAAATAAACGGTTTTTTTTTCATTATTTCTTTCTTTTCTTTGTTTTCGTTAAATCTAGGGCCGGAGCAAGAACAAACTTTGAGAATAGCTGGTTTAGATGATACGATTTATTGATTGGGCTTGAACCGTTATTTCTTGTAATACTATTTTAAATGAAGAGTTATTAGTTATTTCTGTTTAAAAATGTTTTCACATTCCAACGGCACTTTGAGTCGTTTGTGTCGGTAATATACTCCTTTGACACGTTTGTGCCAATTTATGACGATCTCAAAATAAACAGACTGTATCGCAACTTCATTTCATTTCATAATTTTCTCATTTTGGCCGTCACCTAATTTTGTTCTCTTCCAAAGATTTGTTTTTTTTTTTTCCTGCGTAAATTAGCAGTCACACCGTGTTATTTTTGTAAATTATTATTTGTAATCGGTAACTCTGAAACCTCCTATCTCGTTTTTTAATAGTTATTTGTTAGTTTTCATGTCCTATTTTAGTAGCATGCTTTATTGATTTATTTTAATAACATCCTTTGTGTTGAGAAATATTATGCTGTTAAACATAAATATTTTATTGTCTTTTTAGTGTTATTATTTGTTTACCCATCAATTATCAATTATTTCCTGCTTCGCACAACTAAACTGTGGAATTGTCTGTCACCTGCGGTATTTCCGGATCGTTACGAGCTTCAAAGGTTCAAGAAAAAAGCGTACTCTCATTTGAAGGGCCGGCAACGCACCTGTGACTCCTCTGGTGCTGCAGGTGCCTATGGGTGACGGTAATCGCTTACCATCGGGCGATCCGCCTGCTTGTTTGCCTCCAATACCATAAAAAAAAATGCTATGTTACTTTTAAGAGTTATTGTATTTTTATGATTTGTTAAATAACATTCTGCTTGAGTTTCCCGCGGCGCTTCTTCTAAGCATCTTGGTTTCGTCATAAGCGTTAGTAGATGCACTACATGAATACCGACGTGTAAAAAAATCCCTGAAATTACCGAATAAATTATATGAATTTAGATTTATTTTCTGTCTAAGAAAGCAATATAAATACGAACTTATTGGACAAAATACGATGTTCAATATTTTTACTCAACCTTTATTTCAGTGATGTGTGTTATCACACGTAACTTGTGAGAATAAAGGAAATAAAGTACACAACAAGAAACGCCTGATGTTTTTATCACAGCAAACTATTTACGTTTGCGTGTTTCCTTTGACATTGATTTATAAGTTAACTCTTGTTGGTTTGTACTGTACTAGATGTTTATTGTTCAAAATCCAGCTTGCTTAATAAATTTAAAAATTTAGGTACAGCCAAGGACTTTAACTGTTATGCCGCTATGGAACCCTGTCGCATAACGTTAATCATTCGTTTAAGCGTAATTTCTGTCATGTGGTTTGACGCTGTCATTATGACAGGGCTCCATCGTGGCATAACAATTAAAGTCCTTGACTGTACTATGAGCATTTGGACACTCCAAAATAACTGTTAAAATTATTTTGCTAGGAATTTAACCTTACCTTATTTCATGTGTATAAGTACTTAGTAGTTTTTTCTTTATTTCGATCATTACTAAGGTTGCATTCGATCAATCTGGAGTAAGGTCTTAAACCTAGATTAAACGCCGAATTTGTATAGACTAGTCCGTCAAATATGAGGCAGCTGCGGCTCTATTCAAGACGGTAAAAACAATATCGTATTTGATCTGTTACCGAATTGTCAACGTTTTGATAGCTCTTATTTTCTTGACAGTAATGGCGGCTGACGTCATAACAATACCATAGCAGGCAAACTACGATATCGTTTATACCGCCTAGAATAGAGACGCTGGCCACCTTCGTGTTATGTATTTTTTCCAGATCGTAATAGTACCACCATTGCTGCAGAATTTATGTTGATTCTGGTACTTTTGAAAACGTGTAAACGTTGGTTACATTTAGGTCCGGTAAAAGTTTCGTTTTCGGTTTCGTTTGTTTGAATTTTGAAGTTACAAAATCATTATTTTCTAAAACCGTTTAACTTTCCTGGATTGTTGTAACTAAACTTAACTAACCTAATAGGTTCTGTAGGTACCTATATCTCTTCAAATATGTTGAAAAGTTAATGGGTTTTGATAAAAATGTTTTCTTGTATTTTTTTCTTGTATATCCGTTACTTGGTTTATGTGGCGTTTCAATAAAGTGTTTCGTATTGTATGGTATTGATTCTATAACTTATGAAAAAACGAAACAACAACAAACGTTTTTCGGTTTTTATGATCGGTTACAGTAAACATTTTATATTCTATTATAAGAAAGTCTCCTTTGCTAACTTTTTTATGAGTTTTTGGACTCCTTGTATATGTTGAATTTTTTACATATAAGCTATATAAAAAATTCAACATATACAAGGAGTCCAAAAACTCATAAAAAAGTTAGCAAAGGAGACTTTCTTATAATAGAATATAAAATGTTTACTGTAACCTAAACGAGTAAGATTTGATAAACCTAATAAAATAAAGAGCTATCGTAACGTTAACAATATGATAACATGTCAAAAGCAATATGAAAATGCACTTTGACGACGCGCTAGCCTAGTTGGTAGTGACCCTGCCTATGAAGCTAGCGTTCCTGGGTTCAAATCCCAGTAAGGGCAGATACTTGTGTGATGAGCACGAGTATTTGTTCCTGAGTCTTGGATGTTTTCTTTGTATTTAAGTATTTATTTCTCTATATAAGTATTTATATCGTTGTCTAGTACCCACAGTACAAGCCTAGAGCTTAGTTTGAGACTAGGTCAATTTGTGTGAGATTGTCCCTTGATATTTATTTGATATTTTTAATATAGTTTTTTCCGATTAGAATAGAGCTCCTGACCTAAGGTATTCTGGCCTCTGTACACATTGGGCCAATGCTTTGGGCCACGGTATTGGGCCAACGTGTAGAGGCGCGTATAGAGGTGTAGCTGCGCTATTGGCTTGTTCGTAGTTGGCGACCAACACTCGCCGGCCAACGTGCACACATCAAAGGATCTTTTATGAAAACGCCAATGCAGAAAAATCAATACGCTAATATGTAAACGTGATTTCATATTTTGGTCCATTACCTTGGCTCAACGCATTGATCCAATGTGAACAGCGGCCATTCAATTGTCGCTAGCTGACGATCTTTTTTATGTCACTTCCATACATTTTGTCAGTTTTCTAAAATCGTTAGCGTTAACGTTATTTTTTCTAGGCTTCGAAATATAGTTATGACTAGTTATTCAGAAATATGATTTAAATAGTTAAAAAATTAATTAAATTGTAGGTCTGTCTCGGATGCGTCTCGAGTATATTTATATGATAATCAGTATGTGTAACATAGTTTTTTAATAAAATTACCGTTTTTTCCATACTCTTTGTGTAGTGAGTTTTTTAACCTAAGCTAGCTAGGTTAATATCAAATGCGCTTGCTCACTTTATTCCTGCTTCGTTTCACATATTGGACTTTCGCAATCGTCTAAAAGTCTCTCTTTGTTTCCACTGGATACACTAGAACTAGGAAATAAATGTTAATCTTGTTTCCACTATTTAGCTAAATGGTTGGTACAAGACGCAACTGTTACTAATGAACAAGTGGCACATATAACATTTATGCTACTTCGTTAAATCAAGTAGGTTTCTCTAAGACTTAATTTTATAACGCCATAATCTTTAATTAGAATAAATCTCAAATAGACTTAATCCCACAATGACTTAAAAATGTCTCGTGCTTGAAATATTCGATTTTTTTGTAGATCCAAAACGTCTGATTCCCAAAAGCTGTAAATACTGATACATCTGAATCTTAGAATGACTTAAACCCAAAACAAATAAAATTAAAAGATAGTAAAGCGTTCATAAAGGTTAATAATCAACTTATCAAATTGAAATCGTTTAGAGGATTGATCATTTTGAATCTATGGCTATTTGGTTCATAGGTGTTACAAATTTTAGTTCTAAGGGACCTATCAGACAGAGAGTGGTCACGCGGTCAAGCAATCAGTTTTGCGTTCTTTGTGGTCTTCGGTTATATTACGATACCGCTGACCGCTTGAACGCTTGACCGCGTGACCGCTCTCTGTCTGATAGGTCACTAAGTATTTTACATGGCATAAAGGCATATTACACAGTCGTTTTAGGATCTAGATTACCTATTATTGGTACCAGGGTATCATAAAATGAACTCGTAATGAAACCCACTCGGCAAATCAGTTCTCTTAAAACACTTCTCATTTGAAACGGTGGTTAAAGGGTTATACACACTCGAAAAAACATTATGTTGTATTTTCTGTGGTTAAAGGCTTGAGTGTCATATAAGTTATGTTTTTATCTCATAGGACTTAAGTTGACCTAACGCCGTTTAGCCGGTAACGCCGCGGGTATGGATTCAGCCAGAAAATTAGGCCCTAAAATCGTTAACTTAGTATGTCCACAGGAAAGACGGCACCTAAATCTGTGTATGACTCTAAAACAGCTCGATATTAAATACACTACAACAACATCTACAACGAAAAGCAACAATTGCATATTTATATAAGCTTTAGGCAATGATATTTTATATTAAGATACGTCATCTGCGCGCAAAAGCGTTCCTCGAAAAGGAAGGTAATTGCCTTACTCTCGTTCAGTCGCGCCATGGCCGCTGCCACGCACGCGTCAAATTTTTCATTTTGTTTTACATCGCCATACTTTGTTTAATTTGCACCGGTGGCGTCACTGTCACCTGTGAAACATGAGATACACAATAAGATATCGCATGAGTGCGATAAAGACGGGTAGGGTATATGGCAGCCATGAGCGGGCACGGTCGCGGTCATTCGGGTACGCAATTTGAAACAACTTTTTATCTCTTTCTAACAATAGCGTTCGCTACGAATTTCTGTCTTTGTCTGTAGAAAATATGGCAACGTAGCAACTATCAGTAATTGGCGAAGGTTTTCGAATGTGTTTAGTATGAGCATAACGTATCTAAATACAAAATATCATTGGCTTTAGGACCGAGATTTGACACCCGTTAAACCGCTAATCGTCCATTTAATTGTTGGTGAACTCGGTCCTTAGTAGTTTAAGCATTTTTTTAGTATAAAGCATCTTCACTCCTAACTATGGTAATTTAATTTTGTCAATATTTAAGCTATTTACACAGATCTCTTGAAAATAATATCACACGGTAGTGCCTATTTCAAAATCCATATTGCTTGTGTTTTTTCAATTTAAAATAAAATATGTACGAGCATAATTCTGGGGTCCTATTAAAAAAGGGTATATACATGAACGGAGTATACTAGACTTAAACCCTTTTTCACTTGATCTTCAGAAGACTTATACCCTTTTTAACTAGAATTAATTAACTGCCAATTAACTCGTTCCTTTTTACCCGACTGCGCGACGCAAAAGAAAGTAATGTGTTTATCAACCTATGTTGTTGCTTTGTGGCGCTCAAGAAACTAAATAAATGAGCAGGTGTGTTATTATCTCAAAAAACGGCGGCCGGTCGAACGGACGAGCGAATAAAAGCGGCGAGTTTAAGTAGTCCCGTCCGACCGAACAAAACTCATTTTAGCACGTGTATTGTCAATTAGGGAGCCTTATACATTCGAGAAGTCATGCTGCCAAATTGTATACACGCGCTAAAATGTGTTTTGTTCGCTCTGTCGGGACTATTTAAACTCGCCGCTTGGACCTTTACTCGAGCGAACGATCACCTTTGCTTGTTGAGAGAATCACCACCCAGGCCGATTTTGATGATTCTTATGTCAATCAGTTTGTCTTTAATTCGTGAGTATATGGCGGCAAATTAACTGCCAATTAACTCGTTCCTTTTTACCCGACTGCGCGACGCGAATAATTAAGATTAGATGTTAAACAAACCAAAAATTTGTCTTACTTGAAATAAACAGTTGAAACTTTAATTTTTTTAGACGCCTAATTGTGAAAAAAAAAATCGACGAACAAAGACAAATGGGGTATCATTGAATAGGTATTTAAATTTAAAATTAATATTGAGATATTTTCATCGTTTTTCGTTTTGAATTATTATTTTGGATTTATAACAATTTAAAGGTCTTGATATTGTGCTAGGGTTACTGTACATAAGTTACAATGTTTTATACCGCAATCGGGTTTTTTGATTTTATAAATTTATTTAAACTTGTGTTTGAATAATCGTCACTAAACAAAGACTTAATTGGTACTAAGGGACGAGTTCACCAACCAATTGAACAGACGGTTCAGTCTTAATCAGCTGTTAATCAATACATTTGGCACCCGTTAAACCGTTAACCGCCCGTTTAATTGTTGGTGAACACTGCACTGAGTGCGGCCATAAGTAATCGTGAGTTCAACACACTGTTTCTGATTAATAAAAGCTAAGATAAACGGTGAATCTGGCACGTGAATTGGTTCTAAAAATACATTCGGCTGAATAGAACCAGAATTAGCGTATCTCGAAGCGGGGATAATTAAAGAAGAGTTATAAGACTGTAGCCGTGTGGTGGCCGGCTTAGAATAGTGCTACTCCATGTCTTCCCGTGGAAGTCGTAATAATTATATTATTTTAGGAAACATTCGTCTGTTTGCATTTTGCAATGACTTCTGTTTCCTACTTATTAAATAGTTTCAACCCCCCTACAAGAAAAGAGGAGTGTTATGAGTTAAACGTGTGTGCGTGTGTATATTATGACACTAGCTTCTGCCCGCGACTTCGTCCCCGTGGAATAGTTACTTTGGGCTAACGCTAACTAACCCGCGACTTTGTTAACGTAGAAGGTTGAAACATTCTTCACTGGTGCTCCGCTCCTATTGGTCTTGGCGTATTGATATATAGCCTTCCTCAATAAATGGCTTATCTAACACTGAAATAATTTTTATTACCTCGTACTTTACCTCTTCAGCTTTCCAAAGGAAAAAGATCGTATAAGAGTATTCATACTCTTACGAACAAGATCGTATAAGATCGTATAAGAGTACGCTTATTGTCTTTTGCTTTAGACGGCAGTTTAGACATGTATCGTTGTTTGTTAGTCATAAATAAACGTTGCATATCGACCTATAAAAGTCGCATCGATAAACAATATACCTAATGAATGTTACTTATCCATTATTAATTGAATGAAGATTTATTATTATTGCCATGATTTAAAACGGCGTGTTCACTATCAAGCAAGCCGCTACAAGCAATGTCGCACAGTCTCACAGTACATATTAAATTATTATACTTCATTGAAGAGAGAAATATGTTTATGTTAGTATATTAATTTTATTAAGCTTTGTTAGGAATCTTTATCTGTACCAATTTCACCATACGATGTTAAATTTAATCAATGTTAATCGACTGTTACTTCATACATTTTGACAGCTGTTGACGCTCTAATCGTCTGTTAAGTGGTTGACATCGTTTGGTGAAATTGGTAGTAAAGCTTAACGCTTCGTTAAAGCTTAAAGTGTCGTCATTTAATATCTTACTCTCATACGTCACTCGATGAATAATTTATCAATCTAATTTAATCATAGGAGTGGTAGGGTTTAAACTTGGACAAAATACAACTTAGAACAAAAATATTTTCAATTAAATAAGTAGCATGAGACTTTGGAGAAGGATTTAGTTTATCAATTTGAAGTCACCCGGTACGTTATTAAGGAACTGGATATCCAATACTCTTATACTTATATAACTGGTCGATAGATGGTAGAAACTGGATACTTTTTCCCCGTAAGTAATTTGTAATAAATAAGACACCAATATACGCGATCAATAGTATTTAAACGATAGGTCCCAAGTAATTTATCATAGATCGTGCCTCTTTAAAAATCCTTGATTCAACTTATAGACTAAGGTACAAATAAGTCACACTTGACAGATGATTCGTAACTTGACCTGGTTTCTCTGCCGAGCCCTTAGTGACGTCATCACTCTAATCGTACCTCACCTCATGTACATCTCCAGCTGGACCATTATGGTCGTGTTTATCGATGTGGATTAACATGGATAAAACGGGTCTATATTGATGTTTAGTCACAATGTACTTTAGGCCATAATCATCGCAAGTCGTAACGTGTTTTTTTAAAGAAACTGTTACTTTTTCAAGATTTTTATAAATCAAACCTAACCTAACCTAGCCTTGTCTACACGTTAGAAATTTCAGAACTTCTGAAAAGTTTACAGTTTCAGCGATATAAAAAATTATGACTATCCAAAATTATGTCCACAATTACATTATGACCAATAAAATTATGGAAAACAAAGGGCTCCCGGATAAAACAACTGTCACTTTCTGACCATCATGTAAGTGCGAGCATGACGGATGCTTTTAAATTTAAAAGCGACCGTAATACTGGTGCTGACCACACACAGTCCTGTGAAGCTGTAATGGTGCATAGCACCAACAGCAAAAGCCCATCGAAAAAAAAAGTGTTGACCAACGCGACGTTTAAGTTCTTGTTCTTAAGGTTGTATGTTGTATGTTAAGAAATATGCCTTAAGGCATTAATTCCGCCATTTGTACTCTTTTTTTATTGCGCAAAAAAGTTTTAATGACTAAATATCGTTGTCAAAACTCAAAAAGCTGATATAGTTTGGAGCTTTCACAATATTTGACACACCTAGTGGAAAAAAACAACAATATACTCCTTTACCGTCGTAAAAGAAAACTCTGGCCATTTTGGCGTTTTTGCCTCTAATAAGTTTCTGTCAATAAAATATTTTCTGGGACAAGTTTTTGTAGCCAACTGTACTTTTATTTTGCAAATTCATCATCTGCGTATCAAGACCAAACGATTCCCAACACGGTGGGTCTATGTTAAGTATAGCAAAGATCCTTTGGTTGCCTTCTGCCTCCATCATCAGATCAGCTCATGGGTACCATAATATTGCATTGTCATCGGGTTTACATACGTGGTCCAAACTTCAGCCCATCCCATTAGCGGAAACTCATTCAAAATTGACTTGCAAGATTTAACCTAACCTTAAGTCACATACATACAAACATTGCAAGTAAAATGAAAGCTTGTAGAATGTGCCACCTGAATCCGCACAATTAATGTTCACTGTCGTTTTGATGTGAAGAACAATAAAAGATTACAAACCAATTTCAAATAGACACGGTATCAATTAAAATGAGAACTCAGCTAAGACGTAATTACCTAATAAAATTCGCCATTAAACTATCATGATACCAATTAAGGCAATAAATGAACATGGTTAACAAAAACCGGAAAGCAATAGGATAAACGCTGGCGCCTAGAATAATAACAATTAATAGATTGCTTCTGTTCGCATGAGAATTATAGCAGGAAATGTGTCAGTTCTTATCTGATGAATCACAAATACGTCTAAACGTGACGACCAAGTAACAAGAGCTAGCGAAAAACAAATGACATATCACGTGCAAACACACTGAGAGTGGAAGCTGCGCGTTCCCAGTTCCCATATAAAAAGCAGCACGCTTAAGCGTGTCGCAGGCGATTTTAGTATTAAACGCGCCGCACTTTGCCGCACTGCGACGTCTTAAGACACAAACTAACTGTAAAATTTCATAACTTGACGTTCATTTTGACATAATTATCTTGAGACCAAGATCAGCTTTACGTTAACATTGTTTTGAATTATTGTTGTGTTCGCTTTACCACAAAATCTCAAGATTGGATAGTTTTTCAAGTAATTTATAAGATTCACATGAATAATCATTTATTTCTCAACAAAATCCGAAAATACAAATTAATTCCACAACACAGGTTTCGTCAGGTACACAAATAGTTTTGAAAAGTAATAATTTTAAAACGGCGATCATAAACGGGATAATATCTCGTTTTAACTTATCAACGTTTTTTTTCTAAGAATAATTTATTTTTCTTAGTGGACTAACTCTTGACCTAAATCGCTGATTCATCACGACTTGCGCCTATGCAAAATATCTTCACTTGCTTCACTGAACATTATTGTTTTATAACGGCCACATATTTGTAATGTCTCGAAACTTTTGCCTTAAGATATAATTTCTTGACAATAGGTTTTTTTACAATAGGTACGTAATACGATTTGGATACGTGATCTATTAGTGTAATCAAGTAGATCAGTAATAACTGACTGGTGACTCAATATACATTCAAATTCAAATAGTCTGAAAGATCTGCAGATGTTGTCTAATGCGTACAGTCGGCTTACAATAAACTTTACTATGTTATCATAAGATTAAGGTGGGGCTAGTCAATTTGGTCATAACTATTTTTAAAATAAAAACTAAATACAATATTACTTTTATAAATTTATATAATCTTTGAAGACTTACTAAGTACAGTTTGTACTCTAACATAACAGATTATAAAGTAGGTACGTACAGTCAAGGAATTTAATTTGTGACCCACCTTAGTTCCAAAGTCAATCTGACATTCTACAGCAATAAGGTTGAGTTTACTATCAATTACAAATGACGTGGCATCTATATTGACAATGACATCTTCAAGCAGATTTTCTTTGAAATTGGTAGCAAATTAACTTCCGTGACCGTACTATACGTATTTCAAACCTAGAATTGTTTATCATAATCATAATAATGAGCACCACACATAAAATTACAATAAACAAAGAAATTCATCATTGTTAAAAAACGCACCAAAAACTCTACAAAAAATTTGACGCTAATGTTGACTAAGGTAAATGTTTGCCACCAAACTCATTAAGTGCCAGTCTTCCTGATTTACATACAAAATGAACACCGTATTGAGTACTTGGATAGTGTGTTAAGCGGGCTATATTTTCTTCGACGAACCGTAGTTGTGTTTATCGCGGTCACGCAATGATGTCAGTGAGCGGGAAGCCCGATGGATAGACGTAAATTGTGCACAGTTCTGTTGTAGCGTAGAAATATTAAGCGTTATAAAAGCATTAAACGCTTTACGTAATATCTTATTTTTTTCCCCTAGGAATAACGAGGACCCCAGAAATTATCTCTTTACCAAAATTTTACATGATACGTAATGTGTTATTATAAACTGAAATTCAATATCTTTTACAAAAGTTGACCAAATAATTATTATATATTTATTTATTTAAATTTTATTCCACAATACACAAAGTAGGTACAAATAGTACACTTAATGCCTTAAGGCAAACCGAAACAATTTTAAGGTTCGTGATGAGAAGTTTATAATTAAAATAAATTTTTAGTCACAATGAAACTAATAATACATACGAAAAACAATACTTTTATTAAGAAATAATGTTAGTCTCTAGAGCGGTAAATTGTGCAAGTGAACTATTTTCAGTTTGATACGCTGCGTTAGCGTAGTTAACTTGAGGAAATCACCCTTCTAATGAAAAAGGTATCGCTAGATTAGATACAGCTTTGGCATTGGATGTTAGTAAAGCTGCAGATTCGTGTTTGTTTATCGTTGACGTGATACAGGGACACAATAAGTACGGTCACGAGCCTTAATTTGGGATCCATTCCCAGAAAAATATGCTTGAAGTCGTCAATGGCATTAGATATGTCAAGTCATTTGTAACTTTTAGGAAACTCAACCGTATTGTTGTAGAATGTCAGATTAACTTTTTACCTAAGGTGGGTACCAAATTTAATCTTATGACTGTACCTAAGAAAAACGCAGTATTTGCCGCGAATCAATTCCGTTAAGGTCAGCCATTTTAATATACCAGGTAATTCATTTATTGATTAACTGAGACATAATAACTATTGAGACAATAAAAAGGTAAAAAAAAAGTGAAATAGTGTACAACAATTAGGTACTATTCGTGCAAAACCGCGAGTATTTCATGTTATTTATTAATTGTGACACTGCAATCCTACTAATACTATACATGCGAAAGTTTGTGTGTGTGTGTGTATTTGTTTGTTACTCCTTCACGCTGCAACGACTGGACGGATTTGGATAAAACTTGAAACGGAGATAGCTTATACACTTGATTAACACATAGGCTACATTTCATCCCGAAAAATTTAAAAATTCCCGAGGGAATAACGATAATTGAAATCTACGCGGACGAAGTCGTGGGCAGAAGCTAGTGATTAAATAAGTTTTGAAACAGTGTAGTCATCTGTTTGTACGTGTAACATACATACACATTTAAATAACTCCAATTACTCAATAACAACTTCCAACGTTTCTAAAAAGTTCAGTCTAGTTGTAGTCAATTGAAATATAAAGACCAATTAAAAAATAATTCGACAATGGCCAAATTACTCAATCATGAAGCTTGCAATCCTTGGCCTAATTTTATTTTAGCGGCAATCAAACGAAAATGACTAATTACAGCCGTCATTATATTAGGTCATGGGCATAAATGACATATTTTCGCGGTTTGTCACCTTGTTGACGGGATTGAGTGACAGGGTGACATCATGAAATAGGTTACCGTTAAGTCATCTAAATTATTATTCAATTGGAGACGAGTAATTCGTGGAAATGGCGTGATATGTGGTATGAATATTCGTTTAGCCTGGTACTCATTAGCGGGCCGTAACCGTAATATGCGTGATACAGTAACGAGGTTCTAGTGTGTACACGTGTTACAGTTTAGGCTCACGACGTCGCCGGAACGCTTTCACCGATCGTACTCATTTTGCGAGCTGTAACTGTAACCAAACAGATACAGTAACGAGGTTCTAGTGTGTTCTTGACGTCCACGAACGCACTGCGAGCGCTCTTTGATTCGCGGCAAAAATCGACAATCGTCGGCTCGCCGCGAGTCGCTCGTGTAGCGTTCGGTGCAAGCTCGCGAACCACGTACACACTATGTTTTTGGTAACTGTAACAGTTACAGTTACGTGCAACGTTACGGGTTCGGAAATGAGTACGTTGTAAACGTCGGCTCGCTGCAAGCCGCACGCGTACCGCTCGCAGCAGGTTTGCGAACCACGTACACATGTTTTTTGGTTACAGTACATGCAACGGTTACGGTTACAGCTCGCTAATGAGTACCCGGATTAAGAACAAAAGATTTTTTGCTTGTTAAGTAGTCAAATTAAACTTGCGTTTTTATTATCTGCCTGACAGCAACTGCAACAGCAGAATTATTAATATATTGAACAGGTAGAAGGCCTAAGGCTAAATTTAGCAAGGAAGTGATATTTGGGTTTAGCTAGGTTTGTCTGAATGATAAATTGAGTATGTTTACCACCCACAGCATCTTCTAATGAGGTTAATTATAGGTTAGATTATCCTGAGACTATTGAATGGGCTATTATTTGAGATTGTGTATTCCGTAACAATGCAAAATAGTTAAATTAAATATGAAAGCGACGAGTATGATATTGAGGTTAAACGACGTGACATCATCGACAGTAAAATTCCTTCTTTTCATTGTAAAAACTTGTTATTGTTCTAAAAGTAATTATTGTGATCCTGATTTCGTCTCTCTTGTCTACAATTAAATATTTTTGTTTTTGATACATTTATTTGTTCGACGTTTATTTTATGGATAATATCACTAGATTTTATTTATATGTATTGGAAACTAACAAGATTTATCCAAATGTTAATGATAAAAATTGCGTAGGTGTGAGTGCAATCGCGAAATAGTTACAGTTTTTCGGAGTAGGAGTTATGCAAAAAAAATACCATATAACTTTTTTTGAAGTTACGATTTCAATTTATGTGTAAAAAAAATGATTTACCTCTATAATAATATTACAAGTATAGTACGAAGTGTCATTGTGTACATTACGCACTCGTGTATTAACGTAAAGCTGAACGCGATTTATCATACTAGACTAGCTTTTGCCCAAGTCGGTTCATGTAAAACTTGTTTCGCTGTTCCATTGAGAACTGGCCAATTTAACGACGACACGTTAACCTAGTTGGTAGTGACCCTTCCTTCGAAGCTAGCGGTCCCGGGTTCAAATCACGGTAAAGGCAGATATGTCATGGCTCATCACACAAATAATTGATAATTTTGTGTGACGAGCGCAAGTATTTGTTCCTATCTTAGATGTTTTCTATGTACCTATTTAAGTATGTAGGTATTTCTCTAAATAAGTAAGATTATCGTTGTCTTATACCCATAGTACAAGCCCAGAGGGCCCTGCCAAGATGCACTGCGCTAACTAGCGTTTCTATTAGATTCGTTTTTAAACCAATCGCGTCACTGGTAGATCACGTGACTTTTCGTATCACGTCATCTACCGGTGACGCGATTGGTTTAAAACGAATCTAATAGAAACGTTAGTTAGCGTAGTGCATCTTGACAGGGCCCTCTGAGCTTAGTTTGGGACTAGGTCAATATCATCCCCTGATGTTTATTTAGTTATTTATTATTTACGTACCAAAGGAGATTGACCATATTTGTATGGGAGTTGGATCAAGTGCTGCCCAGAATGAACACATAGTGCATTATGTTCCTTACGCTAACACGAGACGGTACACTAAATGGCTTCAAGATCTACCCCAGGAGTCATGAAAAAAATGACTTTTTGTTGAGAAGTAAATCATCAATCATCAATATACATTACTTACTAATGGTCGTCAACTCCGTTCATAATAATTCTATCTAAGAATGGAGCAGGGCGCCTAACAATGAGTTGGTACCTAGCCCATCCTAAAAACCAAACTAGGCACATAATTATGCACTCAACAGCCAGTTGTCCCTAGCATGAAGATTGCTTTATGTTGATGACTGCATCAACGACAACATCTATAGTCGTCAACAAAACAAACACGACCAAACAAAACCGTTTTTTTTCTCGTCCCAATTTTGAAAAAATGTGTTTTTTCTAATGGATAGTAACGTAAGAAACTCGTTAGAAGTATTTTCACGTCTGGGCAGCATTTGGTCCAAACCTTGTCAATCTCCTTTATAATTGATCAGTTCCTGAATTAAACGGCGAAAATGAAACAAACACACTGTCGCATTCATAATACATATTAGTAAGAAAATAAGGGGTATTATATTTTTTCATCTCACTCGCTTGGAAAGCTTTTTTTGTTTGTTTGATATCTATTGAGAAAATCGCTTTTTATCCACATGTGAAGAAAGAGTTTTGACATTTGAAGGCAGCTTAAGTGATATTTGACAACTAACAGAACGTAAAACGTCAAAAAGTGCTGGATTTTTAAAATCACAGTTAATGAATTGCATCGAGTAAAAAACACTAAATACAGTCTTACAACATTATTTTAATTCATAAATATCAGCATTCAACATTTACCTTCATTCTTGTTGTAAAAACGGGTAAAATGTTCTGACAGTCCAAGTAAGTCGATGTGCGAACAAAACGCATCCGAAATAATAAAAAAAAAACTTAAGTCAAAACTTTTCAATTAAGCCGTCAACGTTAAATATTCGCATGTTTTTCTAGTTTGTTTTGTTATTAAAAATGAGTGATTCGAGTGACGAAGACTTATTAACACCTGTGGAATTAAGGGAAACCGTACAAAATGAATAATAATTGTTATTACAAACCCTTTTTCTTATTTTACTCGCTGTAGTGAGGTGAAAAGTTTTGTGTTATACACGGGTGAAAAGTTATTTTACATCTCGTGTGTTGAAACACTCGCAGGTAAAATACAACTTTCCCCCCTTGTATAACAAATAACTATTTATTCCTTTGATCGCTTCTCCACATCACAAGTGATTATAAAAAATATGTGACCACAGATGACACTTTCTCTTAAAGCCATAAAACCTCATTTCCCACTGTCGTAACTTACTTTGTACACAAATAGCCAGCAATATACCAATATTGACATATTATTATTTGCCGTGACGTTACATAACAATTAGCGAATGTGAGCTAACGAAGTACCTTTTGTTTTCTATGCAGTTTAAATATTTATAGGTTCTAAATTGTAGAGCTAACAATATGTTGGATATGTGCAGAGGATGTTTAGTTGACGATAATGGTGGTCTGCCGTCTCGAAGTTAAATTTCTTTTGCACGCCATAAGACAATGAAGTTCAATAAATTGCGTATCAACTTGCAGTGATTAGACCGAAACAGTTTAAGTTAATATCACAAATATATAAAAAAGACTGAAATGGTTTTTATTTTTTTAAACATTTATTTTATTTTATTTGAATTGATTTTTGTGTTATTATCAGAGATCGGACAAATGGGCGTCATTACTCGCACTAATGTGGACATGACTCCAAAGATTTTAATTAAATAAATTAAATTTCATTAATTGATTACCTACTCATCAATACTATAATACTTTCTGGGCTGGGCATATCTGCCGCATGCACGATGGGAGATGGGCCAAAAATACCACTGATTGGCTTCCACGCGACGGACATCGTAGCAGAGGTAGACCCAGAAGGAGATGGCGAGATGACCTAGAGTCCTTTGCGAGGGATTGGCAAGAGTGCGCTCTGGATAGGGCCGAGTGGCGAAAAAGAGGGGAGGCCTTTGCCCAGCAGTGGGAAACAAAAACAGGCTAGGAAAGAAAAATTTGATTACTTTGCGAAAGGACCTTTTCACCGCATAAGTTTATTTTAGCCGTGAAAAGGAATAAAATAAAAATGGAAAATTTGTAAAACATATTGTTTATTTGCTTTAATAAATTACACAATAATAAGTCTTTATATTATTTATTTATTACTGTCTTGCCAAAGATCAATACTATTTTTCGGGTAAGTAATCAATTAATGTATTTTAATTTGATCAGCCTCGTGTGGTTGCCGAGTTAGAATAGTGCCACTCCATGTCTATCCGCGGATGTCGTAAGAGACGACTATGGGAATAAAGGCTTGTAGTACTGTTAGGCGATGGGCTTGCAACCTGTCACTAATACGCTGGTAAACATCTTAGCCTATTTGTGCAATTTGTGCAAATTGTGGTTATAGAATTATCAACAAGTTTTTAGAGATGTTTGTAATTCTGTAGCTCTGCCTACCCCATTCTGGGAACGAAGGCGTGAAATTATGTATGTATGTATGTAATTTGATCAATTAAAATCTTTGGAGTCATGTCCACATTATTGCGAGTAATGACGCCCATTTGTCCGATCACTGGTAATTATAGCAGCCATAGTAATGAACACCCTGTGTAAATTTCAAAGGTCCGGCTTAAAAAATACAGCCCTGTGACAGACAGACGGACAGACGGACGGAGAGCGGAACCTTAGTAATAGGGTTAACATAAAATTTAAACAAGATCCAAAACTGTCATGTCCGACTTATGCTAGGTTTAGACGGGGCTTAGTAGCTAATGCTTAGTACTTGTCACTTACACTTATCACATGTGTGTAAACATGTTGTATAAGTGCTTAGTATTAAGCATTACACACATCTGACAAGTGTAAGTGACGAGTACTAAGCATTAGCTACTAAGCCCGGGTAAACCTAGCATTATGCGTCTTGCACTTTTTATAGGTAGCTATAATCACAGAAATATATACTTTATCCTTCCATTAATAACGAACATGCCATCATATTTCACCCTGGAATATGGATAAAACATTAAAATCGACGCTATATTAAAATAAAAATAAAACCCGACAGTTTCCCGCACGTAACAAAGGCGTGACAATCGGGCGACAATTCTCCCGAATTACGAACAATAGCGTAGTGACGTCACGGGAAAATTATTCACTCATTCCCGAATTAACGATCGAGGTAATGATCCCCGAATCCGTGGCTATCGTTATAGGGCTTAACAAGAGTCATCAACGAATCATCGCTCATTGAATTGTACGGTAACGCGGGATTAGCAGAGCGGTTGGATTAAGTCCAACACTACCTTGTCGATTTGTGGTGACAAACAGGAATAGATGTTTTTTTTAAGAGTGAATGTAAATAATTAACCTTGAAATGTGTGACCGTGCTATTGAATCATTTGATAGTCTACGTATTTTTAGCGGGAGCCTGCCGTTTGGGCAAAATATTTTTGGTCAAATGTATCATTTCCCAAATTTTCATTTCCCAAAAAGCATTGTGTATTTTTTTTTATATCCGCTATATAGAAACCGCTTGCTACGTCTATTAGGTTAGGTTACACTTGTGACTACATAAAAAATAAATCAACTGCGACGGGAAAAAAACTTTTTGGGAAATGATGACCAAAAACATTTTGGCCAAACGAAATATACCCATTTTTATCTGAGTCAAAAAATGGGTAATAACTTAACATCTATGTTGGTATGCATGTAACATTAAGAGCGTGTCAGATATTTTGAGCGTAATGTTGAATAATATATTATTGCTGGTGACTGTACCTATGTTTAATTAGTAATTCTTATTCATTTTTTTTCTTTATTATAAATATGTTTATCGTATTTTCATACAGTACAAGACTAGAGCTACAGCTAGAGCTTAGTTTGGGAGGTAAGTTTTTTTTTATTATTATATAAAAAACACAAAGTTTATATATTAAGCATTGTTCCACAAAACTGTTTACACAGTTTGACTGCGGAATCTTCACTACACATAACTTAAAAGCGGTACTTAATTAAATATACACTGATATATTAGTATGTATTAATGATATAATTTTACTCATATGCTCACCCATAATTATATAATTTTATAGGTGAGCATCGCATTCACAATGAATCCAGGAGATGCCTATGTAACCTAGCTTTAAATTTACGTTTGTTGGTTTCCAGAACAATATGTTTGTGTGAGAGCGCCCGTGTTTTTTATATTGACTGTTAAGTAACTTACGATACCTTGTTGTAACAGTGGTTTCTCTTTGGAAGCGCTCTGGTAGACTTAAACTGGTAAAAGTACATGGAGGTTAAATTATGTAGTTAGCGTGTCTTCTTGTTAACTAGATGCGTCGCGGTATTCTGCAGTGATTTCGCCAATGTCAAGTAAATGAAAGTATATCATTAAACATAATAGTAGGAGATCCGAATAGGAGACGATTTGCACCGGGCTGTTTATTCGATACAAAGTATTTTATACCAAACTTTAGCTAAGTAATATATGGCGAATAGGTAGGCTGAAGATTTTCAGTCCATTACACAATAAAAAAAAAACTTTGTTTTAAAAAATTGCAATAGCTTGTTTAATAGTCAAATTACATACCAATCGAAAGTATGAAGCCTATAGAATATGCAAACGTTAGTTTGACTATTTTTTTCCCGTCAAACTATTGGGTAGGCAGGTATAAACAGGTAAGTCGGTGATAATAATTTGCACCAAACTTAACGTTTCCATATTCTATAGACTTCATACTTTCGATTAGTATATAATTTGTCTATTAAACAAGCATTTGCAATTTAAAACAAAAGTTCATTTTTAATATTTTTTTAATGATATACTCGTACCTGAGTACTGGACTGTAATTTTTCAGCCTACCTATTCACCACATATTATTGAGCGTATTAAATTTTATATAAAATACTTTTTATCGAATAAACAGCCCGGTGCAAATAGTCTCCTATTCGGATCTTAGACCATAATAGATGTAGTTTTCTACTTCATATCTTTAGCTATGTAAAAAATGTGTTTGTGATATAAACATTGCTAATAAAACATCATGGATTTTTTCAACGAAATTCTAATACGAGTTTTATTGTAATGGGTACGTTTTTTTTTTCGATTTTAACGCTTTTGCGCCAGTTTAAACATTAGTAAGCGTGTAATTTTAACTGTATAAGACATAACGAATTGTAATTGCCGCCTACCCAGTAACTGCAATATAATTGCGATACCTTCGGCATTTTGTAAAGTATGTTGGAATATAACTCGTTTTTGCCGTTATTCGGACCATGAATAGTATTCCAATAATTTGCAATTTGATAGATTTGATTTATAGTGTAAACAAACTAACGGGGATGTTCTAATTGTTAAAACCATATTGCTTTTTACATTTTATTGTATTGTCAACGTTACGATAACTCTTATTTACTTGGCAGTAATGTTTTGTTTTTATGGCATGGACATTAGTTAAAAACAAAACGATAACATGTCAAAAGGCATATAGTTGTACCTAGGGTGAAGGCACTAATGTTGGACACTTTTAGCTGAAGGCACCAATAATGGACACTTAACTCTTAATTCAAAGATCATAAGGTTATAAATTCCTTGTCTCAAAATAAATGAATAACGCTTATCTTTTGTACTATTCTGCCCTCATTAGAAAAAAGGACGTATGTCTCATAGAATCGCGAATGTATTAGTGACCTTATTTCTTAAGGCAGAGGGTTCAATTTTCTTTGACTATCAAATTGCGCATGCATTCTTTGTTTAGAAGGGCAGTATTACAATCGAATTTTGGTCCTTGTTCATTACTGCATGGTTCCATTACCCTAGTAGAATAGAGCCCATTGCGCATTATTATCTTTCTTTGTGAAAGGTTAAGCATCGGAAAAATAGTCATAATTCTGGGGATCTCGTGCAAAAGGGTTTAAGTCAACTTAACGTGTTCTACAAAAGGGTATATACGTAAACGGAGTATACTAGACTTAAACCCTTTTTTCTTAAACTGATTTTTGATACTAACTTCCGGATTACAGTATTAAAAAAAAGGAATTTAAAATTTTCATCATTTTATAAGAAAAACAATTAGTATACTCGCATAAACACTATTTATTAATTGTTAAATCCAATTGATTAACTGCATTTAAAACATTCGAAAAATCCGTTCCTCACATTTTGTAAATTTTTTGAAGTCTTATAAATTGGTAACTAAGCAAGTAAAAAAAATAATAACGATGCACATTTATTCAGGTCACTTAAAAGTCCAAATAACCCAATTATAAACAAAATCTAGAAACTGTCATTTTTTTCGCTGCCCGCTTCACATGAAATGCCCCTATAGTCATATTCATTTACTTACTGTTGTACATGAGGTCTTAAAAATACAATAGAGCTAGCTAGCTAGTGATAACTAGCATAGAGGAGGTAGTTCATCTTATTTTTCAGGTAAGGTATTTGAAGTAGGTATTGAGACTGCAAAATGTCCACATCGTGATACTTTCTAAAAATTATAATACTTACTATCCGACATCGATTCGTTGGCATTAAGTGTCCTCGTATATGTCGACCATCAGCGCCATATTTTATTCCAAGGTACGAAATTCTAATAATATTGGTAAGAACCGATTTACAAAAGTACAGATGTACTGGCAACGTCGCATATTTTCGTTTTTGTAATCATTGGGGTGAATTTAAAAAATATTTGCCGAATATAGTTTGAAACATATTTTTTCTTCCGTTTTGTTACGAAAAAACCATACTATCATGATTGTGTAACAATTTTCTGTTACCCAATGGAAGAAAGTTAAAGTTGTCTAATTTTTTTGAAATTCACCCTATAAATTAAGTAATAATCTATTAACTGTGCAACTCATTCATTTCTTTTGCTAGATATTTTCGTAAAGGTGGGTCCACATTTGTGTCATTTCATCGTAATTATGGTTCCGTGACTGTCTCAGTAACGCGGGTCCGTTACCGGTTATGAGGACAGCATTTAAGTATAAATAAACACAAAAAAATTATAAGAAAAAAAAAACAAGTAGAGTATGACAAATACAAAAAGTTTTCTAGACTAAAAATTATGGGTAAATACGTAAACTATTCTGATATAAATGTCTGTTCTCATGGACGTGCCACAATTTGCTACGCAATCCGATCCTATAGAGCCCTAAGTATAGTGTGGACCTACCTTAAAACAATACTCGAATAATTTTGCCTCAGATCTTCAATGATTGTCGTAACCTTGCAGTCGTCTGAAATAGGAGTTTGACATTTGACATTTGACATACATATTTACCATGTTTTTGCGAGCCAAAAATTATTTGTGAAACAATTTGTATTCGTTTCTCAATGCAAAATAGCAAATGATTGATGCACGAGCAACATGTAACCTTAAGAAGTTTTTGTGAGGATTGCAAATCTAGAGATATATTCGTTAAAAACATCTCAGGGTTAAAAGTTATAATTATAACTAACAAATAAAAATAATGACTTGAAAAATAAGCTCGATTCTTCTTGTCTTGTCTAGTTGTATAGTTACTGAAATCGTGTCGTGATACTTTGTTATGATTGCAAACAAAACACAGTATCAGATTACGAACTAAGTATTTCATTCATGTATCTATGAGTGATGTACTTATGATAAATAAAAAGTATAAAAAACTAGTTGGATTTCTTTGTTTGAAAATTGATATACGATTATGTAGACCGACCCTTTTAGTACCTACTACGTTAGTATTAAGTGATACAATCTATAAATCTGGACATCAGAGCCAACTGGTCGGATGTCCACTTTTGACCAAAATCACTTTTTTTTAGAATCATACTCAATTTTTTGTCCTCTTTCAGGCCATCTAACCGTTATATCGCTATCTCTTTTATTAACGAAGTTAGATTTACTAAAAAAGGTCGGATGTCCACAATACCTTAGAAGAAAAATAACGGATGTTTAAATATGACTTTTTGCTTCTAGTAATCTTAATGTAGGGCTTTAAAAGTAGGTCTGATGTTCACATAAGACATATTGGTTTTATTTTTTTATTAGAGCGGAGCTTCGGACCTTGTTTATATCAGACCTTTTGGTTCGGGGAATTTCCACAATATCCACAACCAAAAGAGTTAGCGATAAATTTTAATGGGCGATGGAAAGAGACAGATAGCACACATACGCCCGACGATTGCCTAAACCTTACGTATGGCCGAGCGCGGCCGGCCGGCGATTGACATGTATAATTCGGTTCTCGTCTAGACCGCGCATATGAAAATTCAGTGCAAATTAATTAATTAGTTAACAATTGCAAGTGCTTTTATTGTTAAAGTGGTACGACATGAATCCACATGTCATCAGGATATTCCAAGAGTTACGAAAGGCAGAAAATAAAAGAAATCAAGGTGTCTAAACTCAAATAGTTATTTCATTACCTACCTACAAGTTTTGTTTTGTGCATTCATTTTTAAACAGGATTTTTAGACTGAAGTATCAGTACCTGTATTGTTGTTTCAGATGATATTTTTCAACCAAACAAAAGACGACCTTCACTGTCAGTGCATGTTGATGATATTATAATTTCGAAAAGAAACACACTGGTAAAAGTTGCAAAATTTCATAAGTTGTGTCGTTGAACTCGTTAGCTTTAGTTTCTATTTCTACTGCTTAATTACATAGTATTTACAAGCTTTAATACAACTTGGCCTGTTAGTTACGTAGTTTGGGATAAATCTTGCAAGTTAAATTTGACCCTTTTCCCGGTTTTCGATTGAGCTGAAATTTACTATACTTGCGTATCTTCGGGAAAAATGCAATAATTGGTATGGTAACACGGAGCTCGTCTGATGATGCAGTCAGAAGGTGGCTACAGGAACTAACTCTTGGAATATCCTGTACACACTTGCACTTGTTAACAAATTAATTAATTTGCACCGAATTTTCACATCCGCGGTCTAGACACAAATTGGTTTATACTTGTCAATCGCCGGCCGGCCGCGTTCGGTCAATCGTAAGGTTTAGGCAATCGTCGAGCGTGGTATCCGTTCATTTTTCATAATTTAATTTGCACTATTTTCATTTGCCATAATGATCACTGGCTATAATCTTCATAATGCCATAATACTCTAGTATCATAATGTTCAACCTCCCTAATATCATATACCATAATAACACTTTCCATAATATTTACTTTCTATGTTCATAATCCCTAATATTATATGCCATAACACTTCATTTGCCATAATTTCGGAAAAAGCAGACCCAGACTGTACCAGTGTATTTCAGTGGGTATAATGAAGTACTGGTACAATCTGGATTACGTACTACTATTATAATAACTTACCTATTCTTACCTACCTACTTTAAGGAAGGCCAGACCCGGTTTTTTTTTATAGTACTACGCATAATACGCATTATGAATGTTTTAAGGCAAATAATTATTATGGCGTTTAAAATTTATACAATTTTATAACACTTTATAGTCGGTATGGCACCTAACAATTATGTCAAGTGAAAATATACCAAATGATCATTATGGCACGTGATTCGTTATGACTTATGGCATATAAATTTATGTCATATGAAATTCGGGCAAATGAAATTATTGCATATGAAATTCGGTCAAACGATAGAGAACCGTCGGGCGTATGTTTGCTTTCTGACTCTTTCCATCGCCCATTAAAATTTATCGCTATCTCTGTTTGTTGTGGATATTGTGGAGATTAGCCGAACTAAAAGGTCTGATATAAACATCAGACGCTCCGTACTAAGAAAAAATTAAAACCAATAAGTCTTATAGTGGAGATTCCCCGGACCAAAATGTCTGATGTTCACATAAGATTGAATATATTTCCATTTCATTTCGAGCCATATAGTCTGATTTAAACATACGTCCTATACTTATTGCGTGTTCACGAATTTTCTTACAACCAAAATATCGGATGTTAATATTCGACCACAGCATAGCATATGCCTTGTTAATTTTAGGTCGGATGTCACACCCTATTGATAATCAAATTTGAATTGCAATGTTATTGATAGCGTAAGAAAGAACTTGTATGTCACAAAATACTTGCAGTTATATGCTCCTTCAACATTAATTACTAGTTTTCTTTATTTTAATACTGTTAGTCGGTGTCAAACGTTTTAAAGTTACTTTTGCTTGTCCTGAAAAGTGTCAAAAATGCACATCCGACCAGTTGGCTCTGATGTCCAGAAATAATAAAATAATACTCGTATTGTTTCATTTTACAGCCTACATTGATATTTGCTTATAGGTAGGTGGGTGAATCAACTTTTAACGTACTCCTTTTAGAGGCTTTGAAAAAATATTTTTATTAAAAAAAATATTATTTTTTTGTAATAAATTTTATGTTGTGAGCAAGATAATTCGTTGTATTTTCTTATTTTTGCAGTAGCCACGATGTTTGGCTCCAATTACTTTGAAATTTATCAATCTTTGCTCGTAATACAGTCAAAAAGTCCTTTGCGTTACGTTACTTAAATCTTGTAATATACAAATAAAAATAAGTCTGTATTGAAATCAAATTGGCATATTTATTTGTCTCGATAAGGAGTACAATTTTGTACAACTAAGTTATAAAACAAAATGTAATTATTATAATAAAATGCAATAACAAGTCCACTGCGTTACCCAAGTCTTTTAACTAGTTGAACTTCTAAATAAATCGTCAATCGACATTTGCTTTGGAAAAATATATACTTCTGAAGTGAGACCAATTTAAGAAGCAACGAATTATAACATATTAAACAGAAAAACAGCCATTTATAATGAAATATCTGCAAGATTAGCCAAATTAATTTGGGGACAAGCGGTAACGCAAGAGACATAAAAATGGTAACGCCAGAGAATCTATGCGGAATCACATAAGGTTAACTAAGCAAACAAAACAATAGATTTCTTCGTAAAAATAAATGTCAATGGGTAAACACTTTAAAATACCATAACATCTGCTATATTTTTATAAAATAAAAAGTTTCTTACTCAAAGTAACAAAGCTCTTAACATTTTACGAGATCAATAAAACTTAAGTTGAGATCAAGTTATAGGAATCATTTTAAACTTAAAATATGACATAGGATACACATAATTAAAAACAAAATAATTGTTGACTTTGAGATTGTTATTTAGGATCAACTTAAACAATCTGCATTCATTGACGAAAATATTGAAATTATAGGGAATGGTGATGAGTGACATTTACTTTTCAAAAACATCAACAGAATTTTTGAAATCATAATATGTACGATGACCTCTTTTAACGATTTCGGGGTTCGGTAAACTCAATATAACATCTTTGTAATCAACATAAGAAACATCTTTTTCATCCAACCGAAATCTTTTTGCACTTTTGTCGACTACTCTCAGGAACATCACTTTAATTTCCCCATCGTCTTCAATATCTGATAACGCCTTACATACATATTTATAAGTATTAACTTTGGTTTTAGTTACGTCTACGTAAACGTTTACCAGTAGATAGTCACCGCTTCCTATTTTAGAGTTTTCTTTATCGTAGCTAGAGCAGGGCTGTTCATCGTCTGAGGAACAGCCGTAAATATCTTTATAAATGCTTTGGTGTTCTTTGTTAGTTATATCTTGCAATTTCAATGCTTGCAAAGGTATATCATCATCAGATGAATCTGGAACCTCCGGACTTAATTGGACTATCAAATCGTTTAGTGGCATTTCTATGATTTCTGAGTTAATAGATACGTTATCTTCTTCATTTTCAAAAACAGATCTCACTTCATATGTTTTGGGCTCGAGGCACATGCAAAATCCCTTTTTACCCAAACTTTCCTCTTCACAAAAGCAGCTCAGCTCCCTGTATTGTAAGATGCCATGACAGCTACTGAAAACTTGATGTACTTTAAGTGTTCCCGGGAGTACTGGGATATTACTTGGGAGGGATTTCTGTTGGTCAATTATATCTTTTTCGTCAATCAGAAACAGCTTTATTTTACTAACATTCATCATTTTGTAAAAAAATTGATAAACGTCAGCAATATCTTCGCCATTAGCCACAATTTTATCAGCTGTTCTTTTAAGGAAACCCCCAACGCCATCAGCGGGCCCTTTGCCGTGGCCAGCTTCAAAAAAAGACCACGTCATATGCTCAAACCCATAACCAAACAACTTGGTACACATCAAGTAAAAGTTTTGTTTTTGCCTATACTGCGTGCTTGGACCGTCTGAAAAGAAGTGAACAGTATCGACACTGATAAACTGTGACCTTATCAACTTTAAAATTGGATCTAAATGGGCCCAAATCGCAGCAGGTTGATGAATGTTAGAGGCAGAGACGGTACAAAAGGTGTGCACTTCATGACCTTTGCCAGTTTCATAGTTATAGGTGTACACAACAACCGTGTGTAATGAAATTTGGTTCCGGGACCCTCCAAAATGATGATGTTGGATTTCCTGGTGATACTTGCAATTGTAGTTTTCACTAAAATCGACCAGAACCATGCATTCTGTTGGTTGAATTTTTTCCAAACACTGCCGGAAGTTCCTAAATTGATTTTTTATGTTAAATACATGCTTCTGAAAGACAGCTAGATCTTTTTCAAATCTAATCATGAAATCTTTTGCATCTTCACTTTTTACTTCTCGAACATTTTTGATAGCTTTAATCATCTTTCCCTCTTTGTGATATTTTTCTTCTTTCCGAGTCCATTCAGTCCATTTTATTATGCCATCTACTTTAACGATGTTATAATTATTTGCCTTGTTTTTACACTTATCACAAGTCCCGTACATGCAATCTTTTAAGTTTACATCACAAACTGTTGCCTCTATCATTAAATTAGGGTTGTCGGTTCCAAGGATTCCTTTCTTCTTCAAAGCATTCGCCTTGTATAAAAAATTTACATGAAGCTTGCACATACACATTTCTCTAGCATCAACCGAAGGACTCACAACGAAGAAAGGTTTGTTCCGCGTGAAATAGAAATAAGAGCATTTAAGCTCAGGATTCTCCGTTTTGAAAGTCCCATATAGGTTCTTTATCGAATCTAATAAATACCTTTTCTGAACCGCAACTTTTTGTTTGGTCAAAACTTCTTTTTTACCAGCAGACGCTCGTGTTATATCGTCTCTTGAGAAGAACTCTTTAATCTTCTTCTTTAGAAGTGTCACTCTATCAAAGCATGTTTTTTCCTTAATAATTTTGTCTGTGCCCAAATTGTCCTTGAGTAACTTTTTCTTCAACCGTGAAGTTTGTATATCTGCGGTGGCAAAAATTTTTTTAATTGCACGTCGTTCTTTTCTAGATTTAGTATTTTTAAAAGTTTTTTTTATTGCCTTTTTTAATATCACGTATTTTAAGTCGTCATCATTATCAGTCTTCTGTATTATTTTCTTTTTAATTACTCTTACATATCTTTTTTTATATTTTTCACACTTTCTTTTCAGATTTTCATTTTCCTTTGTTAACTTTACATTTTCTCTGCATACTTTTGCTCTATCTCTTTTTACTTTTTTCCGTCCCCGTTGTTTAACTGAGTCAGTTAATTGTCGAATATTTAAGTTTATACATGCTAATGACGAAGGACCAGATTGCTTTGCTGCTGCTGATCTCGTAATTGTAGCGGGAGCTACTGCTGGTGTAACTGCTGGTGAAGGATGTGCAGCAGTTTGGGGAGAGGTCGGAGGCGGAGGCGTTGATGGTGAAAGAGGGGGCGGTGTTGTAACCTCATTTTGAACATCAATCGGATAAAATCTAGATTCCGATACTGGCGAACTCGGTGGTGTATGTTGTAACAATCTTTCTACATTTTGTTTTTTTCTTCGCAGTTCTCTTTTACGTAAACGCCAAATCAAATTTGCGTTATATTTTTCTTTGGCAGTTAAATCTTTCACTAACCTTTTATTTTTATGATATCGTTCTCTTTGTTTCCTTTTAGTTTCTTCGTAACATTCTGTTTTATTTTTCAGCCGTTCTCGGTAGCGCTTTTGTTTTTCCGCTGCACTTAAAGGCATTTTTGGTTCATGTATTAATTGCTGAAATATAAATAAATTGATGTAATTAAAAACCAATAGATTATATTGTTGTAAGTAATACCCCTTTGCTTAAAAAACTTGGGCATATTACCAAATGAAGTTTTAGGTATCAAAATAATATACTTAAATGGCAAGTGCCCATTTATTTACAATGGAGCGTATATTAGCATCGTAAAAATTAAGGAAGTTTCAGTTTATAAAACGTTAATTTTAGATTATTGGAACTCGTTCGAAGTTAAATGGATTAATCCATACCGTCTCCCGCGTTACCGATAACGCAAGAGACATTGTCCCCTATGTTACCGGTAACGTAGGAGAATATTTTACCTAATATTTATACTACTACACAAAATACGCGTAAAGTTATATTGATATTTATATCACGTCAAAATTAGACAGCAAATGCATATGATTCAAGTACTTTTAACATAATTGTATAAAATCTTACCGCAATTAATATCGTAACGCAGCCGACCACCAAAAAACCCACGCACCTCCTTCGACCGCTTGTGGCTCACTGGCGTCCCCCCGCCGCGGAATTGTCCTTGAAGGGGCCAGTTTGGGCAAACTTAGACGCATTTAGATTGTTGGTGAGCGACGATCAACGCCATCTCTCCAAAAGATTTATGAACTTTTTATGGTAACGCCGCAGACATCAAGTTTTAAGCATTCTCGGGGACAAGTTTTTGAAAAATGCTAGAAAAATAATTGTAACCGCAATCGAATTGCTTTAAAGTGGATATATTAAATAAATTCATTGCGTTTCTTTTCATGTTTATTAGCAAATGTGTTGTCAAATGATTTAATTCAGTGACGTTGGAATTGTGACGGTCCCTAGGTTTAGGGACACATGAATTTTGTATGGGAGTACACTTTAGTCTACTATGTTACCGTGAAAATTCAACTATTTTCTAGTCAAATAGTTAACGGCGTATATTAATTATAATGCTTATTGTTCTAATATTACCTAATATGGGAAAAAGTGAATTAAAATTATACGGATTGTGATATTTATATTTTTTTTCATCGGGACACTAAAGGAGTACTTTAAAAGTTGATTCACCCAGGTACTCACTTCCAAAAAAAATACTTGTTCGATGAGCGTATCATTCAGAAATGTAAATAACAGGGAAATCGCAAAATTTTAAATAAAAAACCGTGATGAAATGACTCCTTTTAAATACAAATCAATGACTACATAATATTATTTGACCCATTTGATTATTATATTTATTTAAGTTAATATCGCATTGTAATAATTCATAACGTTGGCAGTAAATTGAAACCGATGTTAAAAACATGTCGATGTCCTGAAGGCGTCGTCCATTGAAGTGATAAGTGAGAGCTGATTGGCCATTAATGTTCTTGCGCGGTACAAAAAGTTGCGAAACAACTGTTGTTTAATTCATAAAAATCCTTTATTCAACTATTACAAGAAATCTGGCATGACGTATCAATCAGGAGGTTGCTTAATGAAACCTTAAAATAACTCTTAATGGTATATTTGTAAAAGCGTAACAATTTCACACGCATATTTTGCTGAACTGATTGTAGATTGTAAAATCTGTTTTGTTATTCTGGCTTGTTTTGTAGTTGGTTTTTTGAAGTTTTTAACAAAGAAAAATTTATGTAATCAAAAAAAAATAGTAAATTTTATTGCACCTACCTACTTTTTTACATCTGTTTCACCTTAATGTTGACTGGTAGAGAATGCTTGTAGCAATAAGTCCTTTTTTTATACACTATTGTAATTTGTGCTATAAAGGTTTTAAATAAATAAAAATGAACCATAAGATACTCTATGCAAATATCTTTTTTCCCCTTATACGTGGTGCGATAGTCTGAACTATAAATATAAAGTTTATTTAAAAAAAAATGAGATAAAAGATCGCCTTTTTTACACTGAATTATGCATGAAACAGTAAGAATGTACTGATCATTAGAAATACGGAGAAGAAATAGTTAACACATAATATGTTCGCCGTTACGAAACTCACCTATCCCATTACTCAGTAACAATCTAACAGAAAATCTATCGGCTCACTTCGTGCGAACTCACCTTATTAAAGCATCAATTAATTACTTCAGTTTTCGTCGCAAAGCTCGGCGCCGGCGCAGTCTCGCCCCGCCGCCGTCGTGGACGCATGCGTAGTGATGTGATCGTGTGATCGTGTGTTGTGCTATGTTCTGTGATATTCGATAAGGATTACAATATGAAGTTTATTTTGTAAGTATTTTTTTTTCGCATTTAATTTATTTTTATGAAAAAAACGTTAGCTTTTCTAAAGAAGGATAAGATCGATATCATTTGTTCTTTAATTAATTAAATTATACTTTTCATACTTTTATTAATATATTTTACAGCAATTTTATGTGACAGAAAGCGTAGTGAATTTTACAATGTTTAACATGAAAAATGTTATCATTTACGTGGTTCCTAATTTTCGTGATTACATTTTAATTTTTAAACTGTACACTTTACAATATAAAATAACATTCCTATGTTTTTTTATATTGTAAAGTGTACAGATTAAAAATTAAAATTTAATCACGTACCAAAATATAAATAAACCATTGTTATAAAACAACTTGAATTATTCATATTATTACACACACAGGCAAAATTAGATAAACATATTTCTCGCCGCCGACAGGGAAAAATCCCCAATTTTGCATACAAAAAGTATTTGCATGCATATGTCTTTTAAATGTAACCGCTCAGTTCGACCACCTCAGTTAACTATGTCCAGTATACTTGTACACCTTGAAAGTGAGACAGTTTATGCAATAATCGGGCCAGTTTATTTTGGTTTTCCTGAACAGCCACCAAATCCGAAAATATGCTGAAACGTGCAATAACTGTCGGTGTCAATAACGGAAGGTAAAGCCGCTGCATTACACAAAATTTTATGAAGCTACGTGACAAGACGGAATATAAAGGGACGGCCACCCACTGCCGTGAACCTAAACAGACCAAGCCAATTTAAACTCGGCTTCCAACATGGGCTAAAATGTAAACAATCGGCAGAATTGAATATACTTAATACAATTGAAAAAAAAACCATTTTTTTTGTTTTTTTTTTTTTTACCAACGAGTAGAGCTCTTGCAAATGTAATGTTTAAACCACCAGGCTTATAAAAGTAGATAATATAGTCAGTTTAGTGTAGTTTAAGTAATTTTGTAAGTTCGTTCGTTTGTTCTTATTTTAGATATACGTAATTGTTTTTGTTGTCGTTACAAATAATAAAAATTCTATCTTTCCTAATATACTATAATAATTATGATAATTTTATTAGGTTAATATTTGTATTAAATAAACAATACCCACACTGACATACAAACTTGCACACATTATAATGTCTAATGTAATACACACATTGGACGCTGAATATAATATAAGTGATGAAACTTGCGCCCTATTACAATATGAATCGACGGAGCTCTGGCCTAGTTGGTAGTGACCCTGCCTACGAAGCTAGCGGTCCTGGGTTCAAATCCCGGTAAGGGCAGATATTTGTGTCATGAGCGCAAATATTTGTTCCTGAGTCTTGGATGTTTTCTATGTATTTAAGTATATATTTCTCTATATAAGTATTTATATTGTTGTCTAGTACTACCCATAGTAGAAGCCTAGAGATTAGTTTGGGGCTAGGTTAATTGGGGCGATTGGTGTGACATTGTCCCCTGATATTTTTATTTTAACGTTCTGACAATGACAGGTGACAGGTGAAATTTAGCTGTATATGGCGCAGCTTATATGAAACCCAGCGATATATCAGAATGTTAACTTTGCAGTGTACCTCCATACCGAATTGTCACATGTCTCTTATCATTGACAATAATGGTCAAATAGGAGGCTGGTGTTTAGGTTCATAGGCTCCCATATAATAACAATTTATTTCTAGTCCCCAAAACTGTCTTGCCACCTACAGTTCAAAATCTGTGAAGAAATATATAAAATCTAAAAAGATCATAAGACTTGGGTCCTAGTGAAAAAGAGTACAAGTATATACATGAACAGAGTATACTAGACTTAAACCCTTTTTCACTTGATCTTCAGAAGACTTATACCCTTTTTCACTAGGACCTCAGTTTATGAAGCTAAAAAAGTCCATACAAAATGCGATAACGTTTCTCTCTCCTTCACCTAGTTCCATATTTACGATTTATGAATATGTTTTAGATATTATGGATTATGGAACTACTAGGACCCCACGTCTGTACGTTTTCCTTTCCAAAAAAGTGTTTCTTAGAAGGAAACAAATAAATAAATGGAAACGTACAAAAGGTTTTCATAATACTTACGTATAATATTTTCAAAAATGATGGAAATAGATCTGGATTTGAACGATAAACGTTATCGCCCCGAGCTATATTTGTAAGGATATTTTTGTCAGCTACACTGAAAAAAATAATTGGTCGCTTGTAACAAGATTGTGATTGTTGTGCATAAGCGTCTTGATCCCATACGAGCCTGACAGAACGAAAGATACACCAACTAAGACGTTAGATACATCAACTAAGATGTTAGTTGAATCACTAACGAAATTGCTGTTGTAACTATCAGCTTTGGTTGATATAACTAATATCTTAACTATTGTAAGTATTATTTTTTTGTCACCTAAGTGAAAATCTCGCTTTGTTGGCTCTCATTTTTTTGAGTGTACGCGATTTAAACATCTGTTCACAATACTGTTAATAGTATGTGTAGTATCGATGAACTGACAAGCCAATAATATCGGTAGACGGACTGTCTGTGATGCCCTTTAGAAAGGTCAATGTTCAATAATAAACTTTTTTATCATAACGATGATCCTAATATCAAATCATTTGCAAATAGCTCACTCCGTATCTTATTTCAATACTGATTGTACATCAAACGGGTTTTACTATCTCTATTCTAAGAAACAGTTTCAGTTAAAATTTTAAATGACGTCATTAAACGGAGTCCGACAAACATTTTCACGAGTTACTAGGAAAACATGGTAATTATGTTTCTACTTTTCGGATAGATTAAAACAAATTGTTTTCCTACAAGTGTTGCTGTTCACGCAAAGTTTTTATCGCACTGTTTGTTAGGGACGTATTGATAAACTAGTGTATTATTCTGTCAAAAAACGGCGGCCGGTCGAACGGACGAGCGACTAAAAGCGGCGAGTTTAAGTAGTCCCGTCCGACCGAACAAAACACATTTTAGCGCGTGCATTGTCAATTAGGGAGCCTTATACGTTGGTGAAGTCATACTGCCAAATTGAATACACGCGCAAAAATGTGTTTTGTTCGCTCTATCGGGACTACTTAAACTCGCCGCTTGGACCTTCACTCGAGCGAATGATCACCTTTGCTTGTTGAGAGAATCAACACCCTGATCTCGACTGTAATGCCTGTCTCAAGATGTGTCAAAGATGACACTTTGTATGGCTTAATTGACGTTTACCTTGACGTATTTTGTGACGGTAATATTATCAGCCAAGACGAGTTTATTAATGGCCCTGGCCCTTAATGTCATTATACATTTCTTTCGCACTTCTTCGTATCTAAGTAATTATACTGTTTTATCTGCCACCGAAATTTTCCTGTATTAGTTTCAGTATACTCATAGTGTATTCGACAAACTTGGCACAGAATCACAGGGATTTCATGAAGACACGTTTAACATATCCATTTGACATAGGAAAATGTAGATAATTAGCAGTGACATTAATAAATTCAACTCCACTGGTAAAACAGGTCAGAGGTATTATGAACTGTCAAAATGACAACTTCCAGGCAGTGAAAGAGACAAACACATTTGACTCCTATAGCTCCGCTTCTTTCTCGTCGAATTTGGCGGCATAATCTGGCTTTATTTTATCATTTACTTTTTGTCTTTTTTTACCAAGTAAGTTATGATAGAATGGCTTGGAAATGCCTAAATACTCGACGAATACAGACAGAGAGACAATTTAAAAGACGTCGCAAACTTAGTGCGACTACTGCGAAATTGATCACGGTTTACTATCGCAAAATAAACAATTGCGAAAAAATTACAAAGAATTTACTGCCATCATAATAAATATTATTTATTCGAGAAAAAAAGGACAATATATCTTTACATCATGACAGATTGACGACCAGCATAATGTTACATAACGTTTTTTTACCTTAAAGGTAATTTAACCAGCAGTTTGCCGGCCTTCCCGTCCTTATGTCCCTGTGCTTTTATTATGTAGCCTTTTAAGGAATATTTTAAAATTTCAATTTTGGAAACCTGTACATATTGGACGCGGGGCGGCAATAAACTTATGTAATACGTGACTTTACCTTGTTTGTTCCTATTGTAAGTAAAACTTGCCTTTCTTGTAAGGCGGGTCGTAAGTATTGATGGGCTAAGAATACAATTAAGAAAACATTTTACATCATCTGTAATACAATCGCTATAAACAATAATTTATTGGAAATGATAACGGTTTTTTTAATGTGCTTTTGCTTGTTATGTAACCTGTTGTTTTATCTTCCCTTTAGTTAATTCAAATGGAATAAATACATTTAAATCAGCTATATTTTGACGTTCCTAAGATGTTTTGCCAGTTTTAGAAGAGACTACGCCATTATTATTCTTTTACCTAAACAATACCCAGAAGTAACCGGACCATTATGTAACTAGGCTGGTTATATTTATCCTACTTATATTATAAATGCAAAAGTTTGTATGTGTGCGTGTTAATTTCGTTCTTCTTCACGCTGCAACAGCTGGATGGATTTGGATGATATTTGGAATGGAGATAGCTTATACCCTAAATTAACACATATGCTACTTTTCATCCCGGAAAATTTAAAATTTCCCGAGGGAATAACGATAATGGAAATCTACGCGGACAAAGTCGCAGGCAGAAGTTAATGTAGAATATGCTGTTAAAACTCTTAATACGAATGCGTCCCTTCTTGGAAATTCTTTCTACTAAATATGACTAATACTTTATTTAGTTATATCGGTGTTTTTTTACTATTTAGTGGTTTTTATTTGTTTCTTTTTATTTGATTTACATTTCAACGACTTAAAAAAAACTGATTTCATAAATACTTTGAATCGTAATTTTTAATGAAAATTAAATACCTGACAGCAAAAAAAAAGGGTATAAAATTATATGAAAACAAAAAATAACTACTTATAAAAAACGTTTCATAGTAATTTTGTTTTAAAACAGATGGGTTTTTTCCTTAAACGCGCTACATACTGCTATCTAATACGAAAATTATTTAAATTACCAACACATAAATGTTCCGATAAACGACGATTACAGCGTATAGAAATCAGACAATTCACGACGGCTTGACTATTTCTAAAAATAAACTTAATGTAACATCGAAATTGCAGTAACATATAATAGCGCTTCGAGGTCATTGACTGAATTGAGTGCCTTAAGCGACCGAGTTAGGTCAGTAACCAATAGACAATATAGGTAAATTCATTAATATAAAATGTTAAATTTTATCAAATATTATGTCAATGCTTTTTTTAAAGCAGATCTATATGTAATAATATATGAATGTTACACTGTTGTTCTTTTTATGTATGTATGTATGTAAACACTTTAGTGTAAATACAAAAATGTTTAAAAAACAAAAACCCGCCTTCAAAAATGCAAAAAATAACTTCTTTTAAAATGGTAGGTCAGTCCAACTGAAGTCGGCGTCCCACAATATTTTAAACCAAAAGCCGAATATTTTAAACCAAAGGCGGGTTTTTGTTTTTTTAAACATTTATTTTATTTTATACTTTTTAGTGATCCTATTTATGCTGTTACATAGCTCCACTTCTAAATATAAAAAAACTATAGAACATTTCAAGCTCGCCGCAGACAACGCCGCGGGAATGTCATAGTCATATTTAAACCTAAATGTGCTTCGTCATAGTCGCTCAACTACCTTAATCGAAATATCTTATCGCCACCCTTGAAATAGGTACCGTTAAGGAGTTCCGGTGGCCATCGGTGGTCTTCATCATCAGTTCCACTTCACCATATAGTACTTTTCAAAAGCAAATGCACGAGTTACAGTGAAAAATACCAAAATCGCTTTAGGTGTGCCTATAATATTTGAGGAGTTCTCTTGATTTCTCCAAGATCGCATCATCAGATCCTGACTTGTTGACAATGGGACCAACTAGAACGTATACCCATTCAAACAACGAAAAAATTTTTCAAATCGGTCCAGTGGTCTTCGAGTAATCGGGGAACAGACATTAAAAAAAAAAACCCCGACGAATTGAGAACCTCCTCCTTTTTTGAAGTCGGTTAAAAAGTTCGCTGTGCCGAGAGTGGAAGATGCATGCAGAAACGCCTACTCTACATTCTTAATAGCTTGCCCACAGATATTAGATTAGAGGCCAATAAAGCAAAGTTCAAAAGAAGAATGTTCAATTATTTTGTTAGTATGATATAAATTTTAAAATTATTTTTTAAGTATAGTTATATCCTAGTAAAGAGACTCAATGATCCCGCAGTCAAACCTGTGTAAACAGTTTTGTGGGACAATGCTCTATTGATGTATTGTAATTGTTTTTCGTTAATAAATTTTAATAAATAAATAAAAATAATAATAAAAGAAAAATCAGAACAATATAATTAATATAAAAATATAACTAAACATATGTATAAAAATATATGTTATCTTTCTTAAATTATAACACTGGACTAGACCAACGTTTCTTAGTTACATTTGCCACGAGCTAGACTGACGATGAGTCATATTTAAATATACTCTTCAATATAATGCTAATATCTCTGACGCGAATGATAAGAAATTAACACGTACGGTCATCCTCGAAAATACATAAAGACTACATGAGCTTGAATTAGTTTACAAGCGCCGACTTTAACGTAAAATAGTTGACGGTCTTGCAAAAATAGACAAAACGATAAAAGTCGTTATTAGATTTTTGACCCGTAGGTTATTACACTCGATACAAATTTAGACTCACGTAGTGTAAAATTACGGCTAAAATTACTAGGTTTGACGACTCGTTGGCCTCGTTGGTGGTGACCGACGAAGCTAGCGGTCCTGGGTTCAAATCCCGGTAAGGGCAGATATTTGTGTGATGAGCGCGAATATTTCTCCCTGAGTCATGGATGTTTTCTATGTATTTAAGTATATATTTCTCTATATAAGTACTTATATCGTTGTCTAGTACCCAGCCTAGAGCTTAGTTTGGGACTAGGTCAATTGGTGTGACATTGTCCCCGGATATCTATTTATTTATTTATATATTTTGACAGCTGTTAACATCCTAATCGTCTGTTAAGTGGTTGGTGAAATTTGACATAAGAATCATTCAGAAACGATTTTTAATCAAGTGCCGAAGAAGCTAGGTATTTTTTTTAACCTGGACCATGTAAATAAAAGCTATGTTATGTTGACAAAGCGTTAACAGGTCAAAGACGATATTATGTTTTTTACCGCCTAGAATACCGGCCCTGTACTTGTGTGTGGTATGGTTTTAAAAAGCTTATTTTGCTTATTGTAATAAGTATGAGTACCTACTCTGCAAGGTCCACGTTTGAATTCAATATTCTCAACTAATCCAATAATAATATTGGCGGCGGTATGAGTTCAGCAACCATTTAATTTAACTTGATACTCATCCAAAGCTAATTTTACGAGGATTCCATTATCGTTTGTAATTTGGTATCGAAAATAAGATAAAACTCAATCTTACTCTAGGAGTAAATAAGTTTTACGAGGATTTAAAACTTTACAAACTTTTTTGTTTATGTTTCTGTAATTTAACCTTTATTGCACAAAAAAAGTACAAATGGCGGACTTAATGGCTTGTGGAATTCTCTACCAGTCAACCAAATAACATACAAAAACTAACGAAAGTGGTGCACACAAAAAGAAAGATAGAAAACAAAGCTTGACCATAATTTAACAAAAAACTAATAGGTAAAAAAAAATTGAAAATATTGGAAGTTTATTTTGACCACCCTTATTAAAATAACCCGAAATTTGGACTGTAAATCCGATAACAAATGCAACGTAATATTTTCATTTAAAAAACCTGATTTTATGATGGCGTCGGAAGATTACAAAAAAAAAGGCTTTAGGTATATATTTTTTTTATACAATAACAGTTTTTAATGATTCACGGTTACCAAACTTTAAACCACCGAGCAGCATTGTTCGTATTGTTGTATTCCGGTGCGGGGTAAAGACAACCAGTGATATTACTAGCAGTCGTAAGATTGCTGTCTTGAGAATGCTAATGGCTTTGGGTCTCAGATCCCACTCACTATTAAATGGCCTATGGTACTCGGTTCGTTTTCACTATGTTATAGTAAAATTGTGTCCCGTGATCATGACGTATGAAATGGTGTCGAAATATTGTTACCTTGTTCATTAAGCGGTTAATTTTCCATTGATAATAATCGTGTTTAACATAATTTATAAACGTTGATAGTTCAGCGTAAATTCGATTTTATAATCCATTTAGTTAGTGACTAACAATTTGGAAATTCTGTTGTGGTAAGTTATAGGTGATGATTTATCTATATATCGTAGAAATTATCAAAATTTATCAAAATTAACCCTTAACACGAAACAAATTTTACGACTTTACAATAAAATACCTCTTACAATCAAAAACATAACAAAAGAGTCTGTATTTTGTAGTAAGTTAAGCAGTTTTTTTATTTCAAAACGCGCACATAATCAGTAAATATTGCAATTACACATTAATTCATAAATGACAAGTGAAAGCAGGATGGTATGCTAATTTCCGGGACCGAAACAAAACGAGTGTATGTTGCTCTGCAGACTAGTTCACGGTTCCGTTGACGACGCAAGACTGAGTAAAGGTGTACCAATTGGCTTAGTTTTAGGGTGCCACTATCGAAGTGCGTATAACATATCTACCTACCTCTTTTTACTATATTATATCATTGTCAAGAGTGAATAAATCTGTTAGAATAATTGTTAAATTTCATGTGTTATATTATAATGTAAATGTGATTTTTCTAAATAGACAAATAAGTAAATTATTGTATCTTGTTGCAGTGCCCTTGCAGGGTTTATATTGAAGCTACCTACTGTATTTATAAGACCTCATAAAGCAATAAATGATTATGACTATGACTTTTAATTGACGTACTCTTTAGTAAGTCTTCGAATAAACTTTGAACTGAGTGTCACCATACAAACGTATGTATAGTCGACGAAGAAAGTCCTTTACCACTTTTGGACGAGTCCTTTACGACAAATAGAGTCGAAAATTAGTATAGGAGTTTTTGGTCGACCATCTTACATAGTTGAACGACGAACTTCAAACTTCGATAAAACTGGTCGAAAATTACTTATAATAGAAAATAATCCTTGCTAAGAAATGCCTTAATGTTTTTTTTTTGCTGATTATACAATACTATGTTTCAAGTTATAATTATAAACAATGTGGGAAACTTGGAGGTCTAAGAAGTTATCGCAAGTGAACAATATTTATTATTTATGCGATTTGAGATAATATTGTTTTGATGTATTATTGTTGTCTGGATGATTTTACATATAAATTAAATGACCCTTAACCCAATGAATCCCAAAACAGAAGCAATTGCCTGTTTTTTTTTATCACCATTATAATTTCAGCCGAATGAAATCCAGTGCTGAACAAAGATCTTTTCTAAAATTTAATTAAAAATATAAATTATTTCGCAACTTCGAACAATGATAATGATTGCAAATATATAAGTTAGCTAACTATTTAACAAACACTAAATAGCTACTTAAACTAAAGCTGTTCTCGGGGATGATCAGTAAATAATAACAGGAACTTTTTTAAAATATGTTCTGAAAAAAAACAGGCTTATAGACGTTTGTCCTAAAAAATATACCATAAAAAAAAACTGAGAAAAAACTGTTTATGGTCAAAAAGCTTAAACGCCACTATGGTTTGCTCTACGTCACAGCTGGTGCTAGATTTAAAAAACTAATCGTGGTTACAAACAAAATGACGTAATTCCGACTACTAGTCCAAATGGGCGTAACAAACACTGATAAAATTCAATAAAAAAATCTCAGTAAATAATGATATAAAGAAAAAAAATGCTTTTCAGACAAACCTCTGTAAACAAGCATGATTTTTATCAGAGCCCCTTTAAAAAAAAAACTGTTGTGAATTGTTTCTACTCTGTCGCACGTTTTGTATGTTTTTGTTATGTTATTAAACGGAAAATTACACTAACCGAATGTGCGATATAAAATACAAACCACATCCGCAGTTTGTTGTGATAAATCATCACTAAAACGTGTCATTTTCCTATAACTATAAGTGAATTATTTACGGGATGTTATTACAAACGTATAGAAAAATATGGATATCAAATAACTTTTTATAAAGATAAACAGTGTTTATGGTGTTATTCTCTAGCGTTTTGTGAATTCGATATCGAATACAAGGCCCTGCCAAGATGCATTACGCGAACTAGCGTTTCTATTCGATTCGTTTTTAAACCAATCACGTCACTGGTAGATCACGTGATACGAAAAGTCACGTGATCTATCAGTGACGCGATTGGTTTAAAAATGAAACGAATAGAAACGTCATTTAGCGCAATGCATCTTGGCAGGGCCCTCTGAAGTCTCATTTTAAGGGTTTCATCGTGACTATATACGCCATCCGTCCATCTGTCCGTCTGTCGGTTTTTTTCTCTAAGAGCTGCATCTTTTGAACGATAATGAGGGTTTAAATTTTCACAATACTGATTCCCGAACAATACAATAATAAAAAAAACCCTGGTCCCCAAACAAATAACGGCATTTTTAAAAATATATCTCCCGTCCGTGTTAGTTGTGATAATAAACTTTGGTCGGAATTTCTTCAGCGAGTGTGAGTCGTACGTAATACTTACATAAAAGCTAAGTATTGTCATTTGGGTGACGGCACTAGTGCTGGACACTTTTAGCTGATGGCACCAATAATAGACAATTCTTAATTCAAAGATCATAAATTAAGGTTATAAATGGATTGTCTTAAAATTAATGAATAGCCCTTATCTTCTGTAATATAATAATCAAGTGTCCATTCGGCCTTTGTTCATTCCTGGTTCCATCAAGAAGACGTAACTTGAAACTTTAACGTAAAGGTTACATGCTGAGTGACTAGTTCGACTAACCGGTATCCTATGATCTTAGTTTCCTAAGGATTGCTTCTAATTAAGAGATAAAAATATAATGGTGGTGAATCAATCAATTGCCAATGAAAAGTTCGCGTAGGTACAGAATAACCCCTTCTACGTCTATTCTATGAAAATAAACTTTGTGATTTATTTACTTAAAATATCCCAGTTCATTTTCGTTCATCCGGCTTAAGCGTTAGCGATCTAGGATTGTAGGTTTACCCGTTAGTAATTATCGGAAATACGGTTAAAGTTATATTTCGATAGAATGACGCATTTATTCCTAATTTATGTTAACTTGTGAATCACGACACTCACATTAATAGTGCGTACGAGTAGTAACAGATTTTTTAAAACAACGGCCTTTTTAAAAAGAGAATGCTTCTGACCCATGGTTTTTACCTAGACCGCCATTACTGTCAAGTAAACAAGAGCTCTCGTAAGGTTGATAATACGATAACATGTCAAAAGCAATATGGTTTAATCCAGTTAAAAAAAAGTAGGTATATGTTTGGTTTTTTAGTACCCTCGTAGAGACTAAATTTAATGCTAGTAGGACCTTATTTGGGTTCTACTGATCACTTGCGTGACGTACACGTGTACGTGCGCGTTCGCTTTCCACTGCGTTGTATAGTGACATGTCGTAATGAGAATTCATACTATACAACGCAGTGGAAAGCGAACGCGCACGTGCACGTGCACGTCACGCAAGCGGTGTAGCTGGGCCATAAGACAACCGAAGAAATTACTAGCATAGAGACATTACATGTAAGTCGTCAGGGTTGTCTATCTGTTGAAGAGCCCATTCACATTCAATTCACATTACCTTAAAATGTGAATTACGTAAGTGACTTGCATCATTATTGCCGTGTGGTCTACATTTATATATTAAAACAAAATACCTAAACTTGACATATTTTTTTCCTTAATAACGAATTATGATCGCTTTGTCAACAAATTTTGCGGCATTTAAGGTAAATTAGGGACAAACCTCGCGTTATGCTAAGGATAAAACAGTACTTGCAATAATTAACACCGCACTATTTAAAATAAAGTAAAATATGAGGCACGCTTGAACGGTATTTTTTATGTAAGTTAAATTCAAATTCAAATTCCTTTTTGTTTATTGCGTTTATTGGTTTTACAGAGGTTCTTATAAATATTATCAGTCCTCCATATCGTACCTCGCTGAGGTGTACAATATTATCTTAAGTCTAGATCTTGTGTCATAATATAACTTACATGCCGACTATATATTAATCTATTAAAATTCACATGTCAAGAAAATAAAGGAATAGTAAAGTTCTTGACTACTTATATATGCTTATCATGCTAACCCACCGTTAGTTATCTATTTATCATGTTAAAAAGATTCAACATACTTAGGACCGAGTTCACCAACAATTAATCGGATGTTTAAGTCTTAATCAGCTGTTAATCAATACATTTGATACCCGTTAAACCGCTAATCGTCCGTTTAATTGTTGGTGAACTCGGCCTTTAATGTGTTTTAATATCCAAAACTAAGTAATGCAGGAAAACAATTCAGGGTGGCCACTGCATGACATATCAAAGTCCGAAGTAGCTCCATAGTACTAATGATACTGGCTGGTGGCTTAATGGCGAGTATCCACCAATAGGAGAGCTACGCTGAGTGAGGCTAGGAAAATAAAGCATTCCTATTGGTGGATATTTTCCTAACACATCGCGTCACTACCTCGTACAGCTCTGGTGGATATTCACCCTAAGACTGCGTTAAATTCTGGCCAAGGACATTCCATGATGATAAGCCACTTATAATTTTGTAGTACAACTTTGTGGGTCTTTCTGCTCCACCTTTTTTGAATACAGTGTTGCTTTAGCAATTGTTTGCAAGTATTATTAATTTAAAAAAAAAAAAATGGCTTCACGGTAAATTTTCTTAGATACTGTCCATTTTTAATGTAGTGCATGTGCTGAGTGTTCATCATTATCAGTATCGCTGTTGCTTACTAGTACAAGGCATGTCGTGGTACGGGGGCAAATCATAATAATCAAATTATCCGTCGACTGTCATTTACACTTGTCAACTTGCTGTGCTTTACATTGCTGGCAATTAAAATTTTGTTAGTAAGTTAACGAAGCCTGAAAATTTGTTTATTAATTAAATTAACGTCATGGTTACGTTACAGATATACGTTATTTTAACCTCCTTTATAAAAACCCAGGGTGCTGGTAACACACTGTAGAAAATCTTGGTGCTACAAAGTACATTAATAATTAAATAACTTTTTCGACATCTAAATGTGTTGATTGACTTACAAGATTAGAACTAAACAAACACTACAAACAAACAAGTGAAGGCAAACAAAAAATTGTAATAAACACAATATTACAACTTACTGTAGAACTATCGCAACTCAAATACCACTTCTTTACTCATATATCACCACTAGAAACACTGAAGCATCGTCTCTCAAACTTGGAACACTTATTTCAATTGCAAACTTCAAACATTCGCCGGTAAAGTATTTTTATAGATAAGTATGGATAGTGCAGGTCAATGTTTGTCTCTCCGGCTGCCAGCAGTGCACAAATACTTAGACGGAAGATGTTTATATTTGCATGAGTTAAACAAAACAAGTTTTGTTTAACTCAGATATATTTAAAATTTAGAGGTATTTGAAGTAAAATGCGAAGCTTATGTTAAATGCCATAGGATCGATCCATTCAGGTGTGTTATTCTCTCAAAAAACGGCGGCCGGTCGGACGGACGAGCGAATAAAAGCGGAGAGTTTAAGTAGTCCCGTCTGACGAACAAAACACATTTTAGCGCGTGCATTGTCAATTAGGGAGCCTTATACGTTCGAGAAGTCATGCTGCCAAATTGAATACACGCGCTAAAATGTGTTTCGTTCGCTCTGTCGGGACTACTTAAACTTGCCGCATGGACCTTCACTCGAGCGAACGATCACCTTTGCTTGTTGAGAGAATCACAACCCAGGGGTTCAATTCTACTAATGTGCATATTTCAAGAATCTATTAAGATTCGATACAGATACTATTCCCATTTAGTTTCTACTGTGGACAAATAAGCCATTCTACTAACGTTTTAAGCAAGATATTGATTTTAAAGACAGTGTTTTTGCCTTTGAGTGAATTATTTCCGTCCGTTGAACAGCTGTTCCGGCTGGCTGCAGATATAGGTATACGAGTACAAGAAACTGACGTCCAACCTTTACGATTGAAAAGACACTGGAAGAAGCATATTTTTTTCTTAGGTATTTATCAACCAAGATTACAATGTTCTGAAAGATGAAGAGGTAAAAATAATATCTCAAGTCTTCGTTATTTATTCAAAGAAGAACATTTGCAAAAATACTTGCGATTACAAATGTACTGCAAGCCGTTAAACATTGTCGCCTGTTTCTAGGTACTTTATCTCTAAACAAACAGTTTTATCTTTCCATAAAAAACAAACAATACGCCACCATCTCAAATATAAACGAGACAATTTCTGCAAAGTCAATCTCCTTACTTGTTTGCTGTTAACTCAAACATACGTCACCACTCGACAACCGTATCAGATCCGGAATAAAAATGGTGCCCTTCCGAAGTGTATCACGACCTCTAATCCAAGGAAAAGATTTATCTTCTACCAAAAATCCGATGTATATTTACTAAGTTCATTCACTAGCTAGTCTATCAATCTTGCGCTGTGTCGTTTTTCGACCAAACGCTTTGCCTCGAACATACTCGACTTCGAACCCTATATGTCTAGTATTAGGACTCGAGTGGCTCGTTTGATATGTTCGCATATGTTTACATGGGTGCCAGAGTGTCGCTAATGTTGACACCCGCACTTCGGATATTTCCCGGAGCCCCGCTGACGTTTGCTAACCAGTTGACCCAGTAAAATTCTTATCTTTGATAGGTACTGACGTATTTAAAGTGGACGTCTGAAAACTTTGGAAAAGAGTACTTTAAAATAATTCTTGAATGTACTTTTTTTATGTATTCGGGAAAATTCCTTAATTTTATTTTTATTTTCTTATTTTAATTGTTTCTTACATTATTATTATTACAGTCGCTTGCAACACGTCTTAGTAGTAGACAAGTAAAAATATCACCAAAGAAAATGTTGTCTACTTACTACCTAGTTTAATTAGCACTTTGAGCCCTAGCTACAGATACAAACGCTACTAACGTTTTTCTTTTCCATTGCTCAAAATGTATGGGATGATAGTTGACCACGTGGTTTATCGTAACGCACGAGAATGTCATCCCATACATTTTGAGCGAAAGACAACCGTTAGTAGCGTTTGCATCTTGGCTAGGGCTATTACTCATACAATTAATTCCAAACTGAACACAAAATGGCAATTTGTAGTTCACCGTTGTTGAAATAAGGTTCAAAATTAATTGGAGTCTATTTATAAACTGTCAAACGACGAGTCTTTAATGTAAATTCATTCATGCTTCAATAATCGACCATAATGTTAATAACAATTTAATTTTAATAAAATTATAGCTTATTTATACACATTAAACCAGCTTTGTCACTGATAATAAAACATTCAGTCACGTCGACGCGTTGGCCTAGTTGATAGTGACCCTGCCTACAAAGCTGGCGGTCCTGGGTTCAAATCCCGGTAAGCGCAGATATTTGTGTGATGAGCGCGAATATTTGTTCCTGAGTCATGGATGTTTTCTATATATTTAAGTATATATTTCTCTATATCAGCATTTATAACGTTGTCTAGTACCCATAGTACAGTCAAGGACTTTAATTGTTATGCCACTATGGAACCCTGTCATAATGACAGCGTCAATCCACATGACAGAAATTACGCTGAAATTAATGATTAACGTTATGCGATAGGGTTCCATAGTAGCATAACAATTAAAGTCCTTGACTGTACAAGCCTAGAGCTTAGTTTGGGACTAGGTCAATTGGTGTCACATTATCCCCTGATATTTATTTATTTATTGTGACACGAATCATTCATTGCAGTGACCGCAAGTTTACGTAAGTATGTATAGGTATATCTTACTGCGGGACCTTAATATTGAAACGTTGCCAAGTATCAAGTACACTTGCAACGGTGGCGTCATCCATCAGAAGGATCAAGTCGGTTTTGTCGTGCCAAAGTTGCTACGGACAGTGGAATCATAAACGGTTTATACTGTTATTTATTGCCTTTACATTTTTTTAATTCTATAATTAAAACGACTGATAGTAAAATTGTATGTTACAAGGTGAACTTGAATACTTGAATGACAAGTTTTAGTTTGTCTTGATACTTTCGTCAAATACGGGCGATATTTATAACAAGGTCTGTGATAATAAATTAACCTAATTTATTAAAGTTTTTAAATAAAAATACATTTTCTTAAAACCGTATAAGTTTATAATTCAATTTGCTATAAAATCTATTTATTTTATTGATAAAGTAGTTTAGTTAGAGAACCGTGTGTTAATAACTCTTGGTAAGCTCTAATTAATTAATTAATTAATTTATACCTTTTCCTTAGAAACATCATAGAAGGAAAGATAGAGGGAAAGAGAGGCAGAGGAAGACCAAGAAAAAATTACTTTGAGCAGATAAAAGAGAAGGTTAGGGTTGGGTCGTACCAGAAAGTCAAGCAGTTGACGGAGGACCCGAGCGGGTGGCGATTACTCCACCGAGAAGAGCATGGCTCTTAAAAAAGAGAGAGAGAGAGAGAGAAGCTCTGCATGAACATGAAATGAAAATATCGTCTGTTCCATAAAAAAAGGCCTTGCTTTCGTAATTGGCTCAAAACTATACAAGATTCACAACTAGGAAGAATATCCTCAGTTCGTAATATATCAGTCAATTTAGTTTAAGTCGTTGTAAATGTGCATTGCAGGCATTGCAGCTCGCATCGTAAATTTATTTAATTGACAAACACTGTTTTTATGTATTTTCCGCTCCGGCTATGTGTCAGCCTTTATGCAATGTCGTCGGTGATAGTGCAATACCGCGTAACTAACAAATACAATAAGTTCCAAAATACACCTTAGCCAGTAAGTCAGTAAGATGCATTTTGCTACTTATCGAATTTTTTACTTACGCAGTATTGCACTATCCCCGACGATGTGCAACTGTAGAAATGACATCATCATCATCGTCTCAAATCAAATCATAAAACACAACATCATTCAAACTATTTTCACGCAGTGGTTTATTAGCCAAATCAAATATGGTGAATTCGTCGAGATGTCAAACACTATTAGAGAAATATAAAAGTTATCTCTAATATCCTAAGCTAAAGTAATATTTTATATCTGATACTAAAGACACAAATACACCAAAATGATGAAATGAAATGTAATATTGTTATGATTATCTAACTTTGATGATAGTTGAACTCATGAAACTCTAGCCAAGTCAAACAATATAAGCAAATAAAGCAGGATATCGGAGTTGACAGTGCTTTATTTTGTCTAGCGAGAAATAGAAGAAAAGAGAAGAGAGGAGTATGTGGAGATGATGGATGGATGCAAGCGGCGCTGGACCGGTCCTTGTGACAAACCTTGGGGGAGGCCTATGTCCAGCAGTGGACGTCTTGCGGCTGAAATGATGATGTAGGAATGATCGCTAACCTTCGCTTGTCGGAGAAAAGCCTTTAATTGTTTTTTTTTTAAATTAAACTACAGATAATTTTGCGTATTTTAGTATATTTTTGAATGATTCGAATACAACAATAAAAAATAAACCCGAACTTTTATTTTATATAAAAAAAACTTTCTGCATCTATTTTGCAATTAAATGACTATATAACTTTTCTTTCAAAGTATGTTTTGAAAAGTTACATTTCTAAAACCAAACTATGGAATAGGAATAACGTGTCATAAAAACCAATTTGAAAAATCTACAATTTAAAGTTACTCAGAAAGCAAGCAAAAAAAATAATATTGAAAAGTAAAGAATATCCCAATTAACGAAGTTGCAACAATTTTGTATACATATTTTGTTTACACTTTGCGGCAGGTCAGATGCTGTTATCGGCCAAGGCCTTTTAATCTGTTTGTCGTTGCTGTTTGGAATGTCGCGTGTTGTGTCGCGTCAGTGACATGGTTTTCCTAATTTATGTTGCATCAACCACTTGCATGCCTACACATTTGTACTCGTATTACGCAGTTTCATGATTCACCGATTTGCATTATAAGACCTAGTGTCAAAACGAAAGTATTATCTGTAAGGGTTTTTTTGTTTATATTTGTACCCATTGAATCTTTTTGCACAAAAATACCTTTATCAGCATAACCTTGCCCAAAGTTTAGAGCTTGTATTATAAGAAAGAGACAACGTATATATATCTTTATAGAAAACTGAAAAAATCCAAGACTCAGAACTACTCATACTTATAGCCCAAATACCTGCTCATACTAGGATTGAATCCGAAACCGCTAGCTTCGGTGTGAAGGAATCGATAAAATCATGAACAGATAATTTCAGATTTTCCTGATTAAAGATAATGAACAAAAATATTCCTCGTAGTAACTTGTTTTCTTTTGTGAACGCTATCTGTTATTTTAAAACTTCCTCGGGTAGCAGTTTATTGGTACGGTCGGCATGATAAGTAACCGCACACTTTAGTGATTTGTCACTTTAGGGCGTTTTCACTAAAATTTGTACACCAATTAAGGACCAAAATTAAGGAACTTTAACTTCGTCAGTTTTTTGACGAAAATTAGCCATACATTGACGGCCGCAATATATGGCTACTTTTATTCCACTAAAACGTGCACCCCAATTAAGGACTAAAATCAAGAAATGCTACCTTTGTCAGTTTTGTGACTAAAATTAGCCATACATTGTGGCCGTAAATATATGGCAAATTTTCGTCACAAAACTGACGAAGTTAAAGTTCCTTAACTTTTTCCTTAATTGGGGTACACGTTTTAAGTGAAAACGCCCTTTAACATCATGTTTAAATCTTTTTCGATGCACTGAAATTTTCCACTCTGTCACGATCGTAATTTTTTTCTTTAAGTAGTAATGTTTTTTTATCTAAGTAAATGTTTATTTTATTTGAATCAGCACAGTATTGTCAAACATCGTCAAACAAAATAAAATATTACTTCCTACAAAAACCACCACTCTGTCACATTTCCCGGGGACAAATTTCAATGCATCGAAAAAGATTTTGACCCTTATTCTGCTGCAGTGACCTGTCGAAGGCGTTGAATCGACAAGTTCCAGAATTGTGCAGCTAGTCGTAAAAGCCCGACTGTACGACTCCATATTATCACAGTGCAACATACTATAAATGGTAATACGATAACATCTTATGACTTATTTAATTACGACAATGTTATAAATGACGACTGAGTCGCTCTTTAACCTGGCCATTTCAATTATTTTATACTCAGACAACACAGACTAATGGTTTATCTGTATTACCAAGGCCACCTATTTCACAATCTTGACAATGATAGGTAACAGGTGACAATTCGCTATTCATTGCTAAGTCAACAAGCTTTCACAACAGTAAGATCCATATCAGCAGCGCCATGTATACTGAAATGTCACCTGTCCCTGTCATTGTCAGGATGGTGAATTGAGCAGATATTTTAAAAATTGTGAATTCCTGGGTAGGAACGTTAAAAGAAACTGATACTATATTTTCTAATACAATGAACTCACGGGCCAATAATTGTTTAATTTAAATAAAATAAAATAAAATAAAGCAGGAATCGAACCAGAGACATAAGATTTGTATGCAGGATCATGATTAATTATCTTCAAAGTTTATCGCTTAGTATTTAATTAAATGGTAGCGATATACTCGAAGTCACACATTATCACTTGAACCCCAAGATTCGTAGCCTATTACACCAGTGATCGGAATAGGTAGAGCTAATTTGCCTAAACTTGACGCATATTCATTCATGCGTGAGAGAGATGGGAATACATTATTGAATGAACATGCATCAAGTTTAGGCAAATTAGCTCACCTATTTCCGATCACTGCTTATTACACAGAAGAATCAGAGACAAAGATATCTTGTTAAGTAGTTTGTTAAAGATAATTATGTTGACTCATCATCATCATCATCATCATCATGTCAGCTGAAAGACGTCCACTGCTGGACATAGGCCTCCCCCAAGGCTCTCCACTAGACCGGTCTTGTGCTTTTCACATCCACCGCGTTCCCGCGATGTTTACTAGGACCATCTTGTTGGAGGCCTACCTACAGCTCGTCTCCCGGTCCGATTATGTTGACTAAGGAATTAATATATTATTACAAAACTAACTTTCAGAAAAAAAGTTTACAATCATACAAACACAGTACTCCCAGCTTCTTGAAATATTTTGGGTGCTTATCGCTTTCACTCTTGCACTCACCACTGTATTAGTCACTCATGTTCCATAGAAAAACGAATATTGTCGGTCGCTATTAATAAAAAACCGATAGCACTTATAGCGTAAGCGTATACACTCAGGAACCCTATAAATACTTTTTTTTGGCCAAGACGCACTTAAAATGCACTTAACAAAGCTTTTAATAAAGAAACAGGTTTTTGTGACCTAAACGAATGCACAATTGAAAATAGGAACAAACTAGTCCTGCTTGAATGTATTTTCCATTAATGTCAATACCGATATTGATTTATGAAGCTAGCTGCTAAAATAAAATTAACATGTTTATTGCTTGAATAACAATATAAGAGACGACAGTGGACTCGGCAAGTATTAATAGAGAACTATAAATCGGTCAAAATATTGGGTATCGGCCAAGAATCTTTATTTACCAAGCGTTTGAGATTACCCCGAATGTTGTGCCGGGGAATACCTACAAAGAGGCCAAGTACACGTCTCATTTGTCATGCGAGACATTTCGTGAGTGAAAGGTTGAAATATAATATATGTTTTATGTTTTAAATTTACATCGCTATCAATGCAAGGTTAAATTGTTTTCAATATATTTACCTCAAGTGAAAAAGCCGCTATTTTAGAATTCTCTGACTTCATCGGCAACTATTCTTTGAGCGATGCACTCTCCCTGTTCGTTCTCATGTTTGGAAATTATTTAGTCAATGATAGTTACTTTGGTTCCACTGCGAAAGGATCTCACTATTTCTGATTTAATATCACAGGCAAGCTAAGGTAAGGGCAAGACCAAATAAATTTTAAGTTCCATCGAGAATAAACACATCTCAGCGCCGTTTTTAATTATTGGCAAAACACACTAGCCAAAGAGTTTTTTTTTGATCCTGTTTGGGATATTGTACTTACAAGATTTAAATCGAATGCTACCCAGGTAAATTCGGCAATTAACCACTCTCAAAGTCTACTTCCAGTCGTCGTCTGTTTGCTGAACAGCTGAATCTATTCTATGGCCCTAGACAAGATGCATTGCGAGAACATTGTCGTTATCAAAAATGTACGTATATATAGGATTGACGTAAGCTTCCGGGCGGTCACGTCGATCACTTTTGTTAATTCTATCAATTTTAACAGCTTTCGATAATTGTTTACGTTAGCGTTAAGCCACTTGCCTAGTGTCACAGAAGTCGTCAAGCATTATACAATTAAATCAAAGACGCCAAACCGAAGTCCTCATCATTAAAAAAAAACCAAGTCTATTCAGTTTAGGACCTTAAAATCATTTTCAAACGCAACCTAGTTTGTTACGTAGCTAGCCTATAGGTAGTTCCACTTCAGTTGTTTAGGTATCTGTCAACTGTATGACCTAAGAATCTGCTTAAAGTTCAAGCTATTCGTGACGTCATATCAACCATCTCTTATTTCGCTGAATCACTACAAGCGCATGCCTTTGCATATAATAATAACAAAGCAAATCTACGATATAAATACACTGGCATTGTAAAGGCCGACAAAATGCAATCGCAAAAGCATGCAAAGTCGTGACGCAGCTAACCTTGCTTTAGATCTGCAAAGCTCTTGAAATAAACTTGTTTTGCCATTTATATATCATTCTGTTGACTGTTTTTGTTGGCATTGTGACTGCGGAAGCTTTTAGAGACGTTTAGATCTCATACCTGATTGATTAATTTATTTTCCAAACTCTTTTTACCAGCCTGTAAGATCTTTCCTGTACATAGATAAACTTTAGCTAGAGTTTCTCAGTTATAAGCTGTGTCTTAAGGGATAGAGTCTTTAACCCCTAAGACACAGGTTTAAACCTAGTTTAGGGGTCGGAAATTTTAATCAATCCACAGCGACAAATGTACAAACCTTCCCTTAATGTAATATAGATTCTGTATTTCTGTACAACAAACCTTTTTTATTATTATTATTATAGTTTCCATAAGAATGAGCGGAGAGATTGAGAGCTTTGCCCAACAGTGGGTGGGACACAAGCTCAAGCTAACAAAAAGAAAAATCGCCATTGCCACCGAAATCGTCTACGTAGAAATTATTTTTCGCTGTTGTCTCGAATACAATGTATACTATGAATCTGCAAGTAGCTTCGTCTGTCTTTTTTCACGACTAAACCGCTAAATCGATTTCAATGCAATTTGGTATGTAGATAGCTTGAGTCCCGGAATAGGATAACGGGTACTTTTCATCCTGGAAAATAGGACAATTCCCGAAGAATCGGTAATAAACGACTTCTACAACAGCTATTTTTCTATTAACTATCTCTGTCTGTACCACTTTTCATCTGTGCTCGTCTGTACTACTTAATACTTCTTCTTTGTCAGTTAATCTATATTTTTACATACATACATACATTTAATCACGCCTGTTTCCCAGAAGGGGTAGGCAGAGACCACTTCTTTCCACTTGCTACGATCCTGACAAATCTCATACTAAAGAAAACGATTGTGGAATACGATCAAACGGCCATGACAAAATTACGGATCCCTGAAAAGAATGGTAGTGGAGCTATCAAAACGTTGAAAATACGATAGCAATATGTGGAAAGTCAAGGTAGAATAAAATAAGGCCCTTGGTGTGATGCCATTATATTTTTAACCGACTTCAAAAAGGAGGAGGTTCTCAATTAGAATGTAAATTTTTCTTTTGTATAAATAGTAACTTATTCAAGAGTGCTTATAGACTTGAGAGTTAGCTAGAATGATCGACGTAACGTGAGTATGGATTGATTGGTCAGTTCCAAGAACTGCGATGTACAAATGGCGAAAAATAGGACAGGCTAATGGTAAAATTTTTAGAACGTTTAAATAAATGTATAGATTGAAATTTTGCCATTGACGTTATAAAATGAAATATTTTTACCTGGGAGCACAATAACTTATTCCCAATTTCCAGTGGTAGAATCATTCTCGTAACTGATAAAAACAGACAAGTACCTACACATAAACAACATTATCAAAATAACATTAACGATTTTCTTGTTATAAAGTTTGTTTTACATTCGACATGATGATTGATCATCATAATGATCATTATCAAAAGCTAATTTAACTTGAAGCCTTATATGGTTCCATAATTATAAGCGCCATATACTTAAAAACTGGTCAAGTGTGAGTCGGACTCGCGCACCGAGGGTTCCGTACCGCTTCACAATAGGTACTATTATTTAAAAAGATAAGATAAAAGAAATTTATTCAGTAAGTAGGCCGCACGGGCACTTTTACACGTCAAGAATCTACCAGCGCTTCCCAAGAGAAGACCACTGCTGAGAAGAAACGCCGCAAGAAACTCAGCAGTCAGTCATTTTTTAAACATATTTCTTATTACAATGGTACTACTTAGTCTAGCATTATATAAAGCTATAAATATTAAATTAAATATAGTATCAAATAACATGCGTAGTTCAGCAGGAAAACATGCCAATTAAGAATCTTACGGGAGAGATACAGGGAAAAAAAAAACACATACTTATGTGTATATAAGATGGTGCGAGACGATCACATAAAAGTTTCGATATGTTTTCCTACATCAACGGTGTCCCCTAGACAAGATAAAGATTTTGCATTTGAATAAATTATTATTGACTAAGTTTCGGGTTTAGGCCATGCATTTTTGTCTGTTAGATAGTCCTCGATCCTATAATACGCTTTAGACATTAACGACCTTTTCAAGTAATTTTTAAGTGCTGGAAAGGGTAACTTTAAAACTTCGTCAGGTAATTTATTATAGAAATGAATGCATTGACCAACAACATTTATAATTTGAATTCGATTTCGAATCTAATCAGCGCGAGCCCAACTCACATCAGACCATTTTTTAGTATTTGTTGTACTTCTTTAGGGTCTGTGTTTACGATACAACAAAAATAAACTTAGGTTGAAAAAACGTTTCTTGTAGGGGGTCCTCATACACCTACTTTTATTATTTAATTTTCTCATTTTTTTATACCTATTTTTTAATAAATCTGCCAGCAAAAACACAAATTATGAAAAACAAACAACCCGTTATCTATTCATATGCATATTCATAGGGTCGTCGGGCAAGGAACCCTAAAAATATTGGTTTTAAACTTATTAAACAGTATCGAGCTATCGACGCGCCAGAGAAGGCATGGCAACAACCATGCGAATTAATATTCATTAAGACGATTATGAAACAATCTCTGCGCGTGGGCAGTTTGCGATGAGCATCTGTCTCCCTTTGCACTGTACTTATTAAAAGCTTGTAAGAAAAGGACGATACATACGTCAAGTCGCGGGATTTTGCAGGACTTCAATAGTGCACTTAACTCACAATGACGAATTGCCCAAGACTTGGGTATTTAAACATAATGATGTGCCACGTTAACTAAATGCACATGCATAATATTTGTGCCTTTACGTCACTGACCATACATGAGTTTAAAAATATTTATTTAAATTGTAAATAAAGATGTGTCACTTATGTGAGTGACATACAGTTGATACAGTATACTGTAATATACTCATCAAAACAAAGTTGTTAATTTTTTCCTATTCAGACAAAATATTGCATTCACTTTTCTAAAATTACGCAAGAATAAATGTCATTATCGAAAAGCACACACATTGAAAAAAAAAAACTTAAAACCTGAGCAATGCACCTCCAAAGCCAAACTCTCAAGCTGCAAGTAGATCCAATGCTCCCAAATTAAATACTTCAAATTTCTTGTATGAGATGGCGCCTTTTGAGTTTATATAAAGCCGAAATTCCAAAGCGGCGTACGCTACGCAGGGTTCTCTTTAAACAAAATTTATGTAGATACCTACAGCGGCACAGGAAATAGCATCAGTGACACACGGCTAGAACAATTGATACACATGAGTCACATGTGTAGCGTGTACGTGTGTACTCGTAGCGTGCGCCGCATTGTTCGGCTTTATACAATTGTGTCGCCGCCGGCCAGACATTCACGCAGTAGCAAACCCCCGTGATATAAATAGTAAATTATGTAACTGATACATAATGAGAGTTCTCAAACCATGAGTGTAGCTTCATAATAAGATCACACGAGTGTTTTAAAGCCTTATTACGTACAGTTGCATACATTATTTACTATCTAAACACATTTTATAAGTCTACTTTAAGGTGGGTTTAGAATCCGAAGGCAAATGACCTGCATTGCTACTAGTGCTAATTACCTGTAACATATCTCTAGGTGCTAAGCTACTAATAAACATACCTACCAACCTTTCTAAATTTACATTTCTTGGAAGATGTTCCAAATTTGAACTTTATCATATTTGATATCGTAATAATAACATTACGTTACAGCCGCCAGCACACCCACCAACACCACCATACTAAGAAAATGATCATAGCAAAATTTATTGTTGTAATGTTGTTCATTGCAAACGGGTTCTGAACGCATTATAGAGAAGTTATGATACGTGTGTAGATAAAATACTTCATTACACTCTTGTACATGTTTTTTTTTATACATACATATTACAGCACCGCAAACATTTACAAAATCACCAACACGATGCTATTTACAGATAAAAGTTCTCTATTTCTGGTGGCAACAGTGACCCTTGTCAAAAAGGTTTTGGATTTGCGAAAAGACATCCGGACGTAAATAGAGTTCATTGGAATTTTAATCTTGTGTGCCTTCGTAATGGATGTGTATTCTGAATCTTCCGGCAAAGAAGCGTTTAGGGTCGTTTTTTGAGTGACATGTTTAAGGTTTAGGTTTGAAATGGCTGCTTTGGACAGACGAGGGATTATGTGCTTAACGTAACATTTGTAATAAAATCCTTAATACAACCAATTGGAAAATATTTATGTAGTACTAGCTGTTGTGTGTAACTCCATCGCGTAGGTTGATATAAATATCATCGAAATCGGTTCTGCGGTATAACGCGTAACAAACAGAAATACAGATAGACCTACAGACAGACGGACCGGTTGACAGATTCGGTTACTTTGACATTTGTAATATTAGCATGGAATGGAATGTTCTAGAAAACTTTGTAAATTATGATCGGTTTCAAAGATTCCAATACATTTCAAAATATCATAGGTTTAATCATGGAATAGTTTATCGAACATTAAAATACACGCAGTCTGGTTTTTGTTAACTAACTGGTTAAGTTCACTTTTTGTTCAACTTTTTCGTTGCACAATAATCACGGATTAATCAAATAGTTAGGAACGAAACGTTTATCTAATAAATAGATACCGACGTTAATTGATGCATCGGCTTAACGAACTGAGCGTATGCAAAACAAACATTTAAACAGAATAATCAAAGGTGACGGAAACTACCTACGCTATGAATATTATTAAGTTATATTAATTTGAGCTCTCTAAGATGATATATTATCGATCGTAAGGGATTCAACAAATTCAAATAATTTATTTAGTGAATTTGTTAAATGGCCTAATGGAGTAAACAAATGATGGACGAATGCATTAATTGCTGTGAAAAAACTTTAAGCAACCAAGACTCTAGCAGAAAGTTATTTAAACGAAAAATCCCACACAAGTTTTTACATATTAAAGGTGATCAATCAGTAGTAAAATTTTAGTAAGTGACCAAGAAAACATTGGAAAACGTCAATAATTATCCGGTGCGTCCTCCTTGCTCCTTACTTTTTACCTAGCTAGCTAGCGACGTCCATATATCTAACTAATAGTAGTTTTTTTTAATTTCTATTGACTCCAAATGTACAGACCTGACGTACTCGGCCGACGAGATCTTTCATCACCTTATATTAATACTCAAGTTTGTCGATTCTACTTAGCGTTATGCATCTTGACTAGGCCCTTTGGTAGCTTGAGAGTCGAGATACGCAGGTTTAAAACCACTAATTTAATCTATCCGTAATAATCGCTAGCCGTAATCCTGACGTGCTGTATTACTGCTGCACTCGGTGGATGATGATTGACCTTTTGACCTTCCCCAAGAGCTGTTCAGCGGCGGGTTTGAAGCGTCGTTAAGAGGCTCCTGAGGTTGTTGAAGGATGATGAAGTGTGAACACTGACTTGAGATTATCACATCGATTTAATCTTTATAGTTAGAGAATAAACGCGTCCGCATGCGGTCCTTTGACATGAAGCAAGACATGATACCATTGACAGATCGATAGACAAAGTTAATCAATAAACATTAATAATCTATGACTATAAGCTCGGTAGCAGGCAAGGTTGTAAATATTGAGACGGTACGCAATGACAAATTAATAAAGACTTGTTAATTTTCGACTGTCAAAAGATATCTCAATACTTTCACCGATCTCACATCTTCCTGCCTATGGAAGAATCTCTTCCCTAAGTCGTCAAATCGCAAAATTGATATCGTGTGTAATTCAGAGCTGCGACTGGGACATTATCGCGAGGGAGTCTAGTCGAACGCGATAATTACTCCCGATAAGCCCGTCGTTATGCTAATGTCTGGGGTAGCCATCTTTGGTTGTTAGGGGGGACTTTAGGGGCAGTGTGTGTCGCTTTATGTTTACGAGACCGCTGTGCCCTGTTTTGTTTTAATTGAAAATTTTCATGTTGAAGGCGTATTATTAACTGTAAAAATCGAGTTTTAGTCTATCAATGTCTGTCTCTATCAATGTCTGTCTCTATACCTGACCGAAACTTGACAGTTTTTCACATTTATACGGTGTTTGTACATTTTGATTATTAAGTACTAGAAGGACCTTAAAAACACGCAGTCGAGGCACTTGAGCTCGCAAATAAATGTACCAATTATTCACTTTGCCGTTAAAAGTGTATTGTAAATTTGTCGTCAGGCAAAAGCAATTTAAAGAATTATACTCATTTTTGTTCCAAAAAATCATTATTAGCTTCATTTAGTCATCTCCGTCCACGATTATATTTACACAAAACTATTCCTTCCTAATATTTTGCAGTAATAACTTCTTTCTGCCACGTACTGGTGCATTTTTTCATTGAAACAATTACCAGATGCGCTATTATAACCTGAAAAAACTTAATAAGTTTCAGGCAGTGAAAGAAAAATAATTATCTGACTTCTACAGAATTAACCCTACAAGAACTAGGCAAGTTTAAAGAGCAGCGTTCATACTGCTATCTTATATATTAAACCTTCGCTCAATTATCCCAAACTCTTAACTAGGATGGTGTCAATACCAATGACAACCCTATTCGAGCGAAACGTTGCTACGAATCATATCTCAGCCACCAAGCTCGACATTCTTCACGGAACCCAAAACCATAAGAGCACAAGCTTATATATACAACGCTTGTGTTACGTCCATTTATTTCTCATCGTAAACACAAGGCAACTTTAAGTTAATAACGTCTTTATGTCATCGCTGTTATGTTTACATTAGCATGTAGTTGCAGTTAAGGTTTGTAAACAGGAATGCTGCAGACTTGTCTAATGCTGTGTGGGACGGATTAGTTTAACTTGGGTTGCTGAGTTAAAATCACTCGCTACTCGTGTTTATGCGAATCATTTGGATATGTTAATGGTTGATGTGGTTGTTAATTAAACTATGTTCCTGCGGTCATATTATGAACTGTTTAAAATTGTTGAGTTTCATGCAGAATGCAGAGAAAAGGAAAACAGCTATAATATTATGACAGCTATAACTCTGTCCCTTTCCCTGCCAGGAAATTGTCAAATTATTACAACTCACAGTATGGTCTATAGAGACCGTGCAAGATGTAATTATGTTTAGTTTTAATCCTGAAAGGAAATTTTAACCAGTTTTGACATGGACTGAAATACATTTATGTCAGGTAATTACACCCACCAGTTTAAGAGCTGTTCTTATTAAGGCATTGGTTGGTTGCCAACAGAATCTCCACTATTCTTAACCTAGACTCTCTGAGTTCATATTCAATAGATTTCAATTGATAACTGTTATCAAAAAGCTACTATGTGTATTGATAATCAAATTTGTCATGCCATAAAGGAATTTCCTAAATAAAAAGCAAAGTTTAAAGGTTTTTTAATTTAATTTCATGTTACGTTCTTCAAAGAAAGTTAGGTTTTCAAATCTTGCTCCTTGTTAAACACGTCTTAACGCAGTTCTTGGATTTTATTGTTATTTTTAAAACAATAGCTGCAAAACCCGGCAGACATTTTTAACAGCACAATTTCCTGCGGATTTAATTACTCGTATCCGGGATTTTATCTTTATTTTTACTTGAATACAAGAAATTGTTCTTGTTATATTCAGAATGTAAAAAATTACTAGAACAGAGGCATTATATCTTAGTCCTCAGGTTTAGCAACGCATTTGAGGTCTTAGGATTGCACTTAAAAAGGTTTAAGTTACAAAGACGTCTTTACTTAAATTTTGTATGTGGATGATATACTCATTTTTACATCATGACACAATACAGTATTATGAGCAAAATATATTTCGTAACGAAAATACCTTTTTCCTTCGTCCATTTTATTAGCAATCCGCTTATAGTATTAACCAGTATATATTTACCCACACAAGATATATTACTTATTAATTGGGCTTATTTTTTCTTGGATATTTTTGTTATCAACTGGCTAACATACATATAGCTCAACAGTTTCTTCTTTGATGATTGTATAAGCGCTTACTTACAAAATCTTCAAAGTAGAAATTGTGTATAATGCTAATAGCTTTTTAAATTTTGGGTTTGTTTTTTTTTCTTTGTACAATACAAAAGTGTTAACACTCATACTTACTTCGGCTGCGTATAATTAGCAACCCTATTAATGGATTATAAGTTTTAAAGATTGTATTATAAAGTTATTAATTACCTTGTGTGTTGATGAAGGTATATTCAAAAATAATAAAATGTTATTTTGTTTGAACTTGACAAAATAATATGCAATGATAAGTTTCGGTAAAAAAAATGATTTTTGGGAGAAGCTTTTGGCGCCGTCTGTCCTTTTTTTGCATAGTCATTATCTGTTTATCAAAAGCAAATGAATGAGTCCCAACGCGGTGGGTTTATATATGTAAGTCTGTATATGTAGTATAGCGGAGAGTACGTCGCCACCTTCCGATTCCATCATTAGGTCAACACTAAGATACCATAATATTGCATTTTTATAATTATTATCAAGTTTTTAGGGTTGTTGGTTTTGTAGCTCTGTAGCTCTGCCTACCTCACTATGGGAATGAAGGCGTGAGTTTATGTATGTATGTATATGCACATTGTTATAGGGTTTGCATTATGTGGTCCAAATTCTAGCCCATTCCATTAACGGGAACTGGCTCATAATTGAATTGCAAGATTTGAAGATGACAACTTACACGGTTTTTTGCCTTTTGGCCGAAATACGTTTGGTCGAATGTATCATTTCCCAACTGCTTCATTTGCCAACCCACTTTTATTTCTGTAACTGTAAATATTTCAGGATTTATTTCTGTACCTTCGTGTAGACTGTAGGTTAGGTTAGGTTAGTTTTTATAAAAATCCTGAAATATTTACAGTTACAGAAATAAAAGTGGGTTGGCACATGAAACGGTTGGGAAACGATACATTCGACCAAACGTATTTCGGCTAAAGGCAGAGAATCAACTTACATACTTACATACGAACAGAGCCAGTTAAATAAAAGCTTGTTAAAAACCGGCCAACTGCGAGTGAAACATGTACATTAGGGGTTATTATAGGGGCAATAGAAATATATACACACCCCGTGAAATTTTCGAAAATCCTATTACGGTTCATGAGATACAGGACACTGATATACAGACGGACGAATGAAGTGACAGCTGAGTCTTAGTAATTGGCACCATATCGTTACGGAACCCTTAAAATGATGAAAAGTCGTTTATAAAAGTACCTATGTAAAATAAAATGAAAATAAGAACATCTTTTTCTCGTACCATTTAAATGCTTAGGTATAGCCTTTTTAGCGGGAATGGCTAGTTAAGAAGAAAATTAGGAATATCAAGAACGTAAAGAATAAAAGCTAATAACGTAAAGCCATGATATGGAATGTTTTTGTAATAACGACGGAAAAATACAAATCCTAGAACTTTTGTCCAGTGCTTTGCATACGTATACTTATTAAGAGGATGGTGAAGCTCACAACTTCTATACACAATACGATAACTTATCTCCCCCCTTATTATTTCTATTAGTCCGATTTTCCCGATTTTAGAAAATGTTGTAGATATCATAAAAAAATATGATATCATGATAAAATGATACTTTCTGAATGCAAATGCTGGACTCGCTACTAAAAATACTAAAATCGCTATATGTTTGCCTACAATATTTGAGGAGTTCCCTGATCCCCTCATCAGATTCAGATTTGGTGACAATGGGACCACCTCTAAAGTATACTCTATCAAACTAAAAAATATTTTTTAAAATCGGTCCACAAATTACGGAGTAATCGGTGAACATACATAAACCGTACCAGTACGTACTAGTTTCGGCTTCCTAATTTTCATACAAAGTGTACGTGTTATTTAAGTTCTGGGCACTGATTAACTATTTCTGGTAGGGTCTTCATAATATGTCAATAAAAGAATACGCTGTACGCAATCCTCATACAAATGCGTGCAAATAAACTGATTTACATAAATTATAAGCAATTTCTATGTAACACGTTAACTATTTGCCGTGTTATTTTACGGCCATTTGACTTAACTATAAAATTTGCTAGAGATTTTGTGCCTTAAATGTTGTGATATCTCTAGACCGTTACTAAATACTTTGTCGGTTATTGTTACGGGTAGTGTTTGTTTGATATTCATACAATTTGGCAATGATACAAGTGCATCTATTTATCTTTTCTAAATGTAGATTTGCACAAAGATTTAAGAGGAATTTGAAGAGCCGCTAAAATCGCGTAGCTGTCAAAAAAAATCCATACAAATTTAGGTCCGGGCGATAATGCTTCTCCCCCTCTAAATCAAGTCCAATTTCCACGATTTTTGAATTTGTTGTAGTTATTATAAAGTACTAGGTCTGTACGTTTCTGTTTTTTTTTATTTATTTCATTCTAAGAAATATTTTCTTGGAAGGGAAAACGTACAGACATAGTTTTTCATGATATTCATGATATCTACAACGGGTCTATATTGGCTGGCATAATAATTGTTTGTCATAATGTTTAGTCGAAAATCATTTTGTCGAAAACTGTTTTTACAATTGAAATCGTGTTTTTTTTATTGTTTAACCTAATTTAACTATACTACACAATAGATGTTTTTTCAATTTTGTAGTATTAGTCTAAAAGGGTTTTAGACGAAACGATTTTCGACCAAACAATCGTTATTACAAACAATCATTATGTCAGTCGAAGGGCACCCATCTACTACATATTCAAAAATCGTAAAAATCGGACTTGAGAGAAACGTTATCGTATTGTGTATGGAAGTTTTTAGCTTCACCATCCTCTTAATAAGTATACTTATGCAAAGCACTGGACAAAAGTTCTAGGATTTGTATTTTTCCGTCGTTATTACAAAAACATTCCATGGCTTTACGTTATTAGCTTGTTCTTTACGTTCTTGATATTCACATAATCTTCGGTATACATACATATATTCCTTCACACCTTCATTCTCAGAGTGGGGTAGGCAGAGCTAAAGAATTACCAACAACTATGTTCGGTAAAATACTCCCTACGTAAAATCAGTGTTCAGTTTAAAAAGAAAACGCCAAACCAAAACTAATTTAGGTCCATGCATCACTATTACAGAAAATAACGTAACGTTATCATACAATAGACAATGCTATGCGTATGCCAATACAATACAACTTAAAACTAACTAATTGTTACTCGAATCGAATAACAATTTCCCAAACAAATTTCCACAAAACACCTCAACTACTTCATAAGCCTATTCTCAAATGTAATACAATAACCCTATCTGAATTTACATATGAATAGGGCAGAAGTGAAAATCACTGCGTCCCTAATTACTAACGTTCTCTCAATTAATACGTGTTACGAATGCCGGATTAACCGCGTCTTATCTCATACATAATATTCAATTTAGTTGCTTTGTTGCACTAGGGTGTGTTCTGTATTTACTTATCCATCCATTTCTGTCACACTTCTGGGCAAAAGCTTCGTGCTAAGGGGTTACCATGGCATGGCAAAGCAATTCAGTTTAGGATGAGTGTACGGGTCAGAGCTATAGCAGTTACATAGCTCTGTCGCTTTCTCTCACTGTAAACTGAATTGCTAAGTCATGTCATGGTAACCATCCTGTTCTCTTAAGCAACTGTCTTTACAATTCGCTGACGAAGTACTTACTGGTAAACTAAAGCTGTCCCGCCGCGCGATCGTAGGTCAGACTTAGGTATCTACTGCTTCAGCGGCGAAACCTGCGTAGACTTAACTAGAGACATCTTAGTTGGTTGTATTTGAATTGCTGTCTTAAGATTGTAGTCTTGGGTTTGCAAATGCATATCAGGATCAGATCCCACTTACTATGAGGTGGCCTATGTGGTTGTACTGCCATAAAAAAAGGAATTATACATTCGGTAAAACCAGACAGGAATGGGGTCATTCTGTGGCAGTTAAGGTAAAGTGAAATGCAATGTGGTCAAAAAAAGGTGTATATAATATTAAAAAAACATAATTTATTCATTAAATTAGTTACATTGGGAGTGAATCTACTATTAGTGCTTCGTATAAGACGAACAATGTAGAGAGGAAGCCGCAAGTAAGCTAACTCGAGTTGCACGAGAATTGGGGACCCGCTTGTTGTTTCATCTTAGGAGGAGCCTACGTATATAGCATACGTTTATACGTTTTCCGATATGTTAACAAGAATAATTATGAATAGGAATAAAACTGTTTTATCACTCGCACCGAAGCCTGCTACTAACTTTGACGTAGTTTGTGATAGATCCACTTTCACAGTCACTTTTAATTCTTCGTTATTAACTTTGGTCTCCGGCCGTCCACGGGGTTTTTTTTGTAGGTCAATATTTCCAGAACGAAAACGTTGGAACCAAAAAGGTACCGTGTTTTCTTTTACAGTAGCTGCCTCATACACATCATTAATCCTTCGAGCAGTTTCTCCAGCATTGGCGCCACGGCGGAACTCGTATTCGTAAATTACATGATATTTTAAGTTCTCCATATTGTGAACAGAATGATGTCAAAGAAAAAAGAAATGACGCGATAACAAAATGAATCGCTAAATTCGAAGCACAAATACATGCGCTGAAATTTGAAATAAATTTAGCCAAACGCCAGATATTTTGAACCAAACTGGACAGTTCAACAAAACGCCAATTTCATATGAAAGGACCCAATACAGGTAGTTTACTATTAATTAATTAATACTCTTAAAAAATTTGGCGTGACATCTTCATTCAGTATTATATGTCTCGCTATATATATTTTAACACACACCGTTTAAAACATATTATAGAGATCACAAAAGGTTAAAGGTTAAAGGTTACTCACACTTTTTTCGCTTGACATGTTTCATTTTTTAATAATGTCTGAGTCTTACGTCTTAATTTTTAAGTTTATACAGGTTTGTAGGAATATTGTAAAGTATATATCCCCAATCTCAACCATAACACAATAATTGTAATTTCTTGAAATAATTATAACAAAAAGTTTAGCTTTGGAAATATCTAAACAATAAAAAAAAAACTACCTACACTCTGACGGGCGAGTATTTTTTTCCTGAGTCTTGGATGTTTTCTATGTATAAATTTGTCTACATAACTAAGGTTATCATTGTCTTGGACGCATAGTAGAACTAAGCCTAGAGCTTAGTTTGGGACTAGGTCAATTTGAGTGAGATTGTTCCCTGATATTTAATTGTTAATACTTTTATCAAGTGATAGGTTTAATTAATACTTTTCTACATTACAAAAGTTTGCCTACCTTAAAATCAAATATTTACCTGCTCCTAGATAGGAAAATATCATACGATCTAGACATGTGAGGTGATGCAAATGAGAAATTCTCCTGCGATGTTATTTACCTCGTACATGAAATTGCTCTCATGTAAATTTAATTACGTATTCGTATGGGGTCTGACGAACGTTTGTGTTAGGTAAATACAAAGTGTAGGATTTAGTTCGGGTGTATTAATTATTTTTAAATTTGAGATATAGATCGAGTTATTGATTATTGTAATTGTGAATTACTTAGTAAATAATAGTGATAAATGTTTGTTAATTTTTCTTAACATAGGTACAGTATGTGTTTTCCACACGAACATAATATTGTAGGGGCCTGAAAGCACAAGCTCTAATGAACATAATTTTATATAATTTGTTACAAAAAAACTAATTTTTTTATATCAAAAATTAGGGACCCCTTTGTTTCCCATAATTTTATTGTTCAAAATGGCATTGTTGACATAATTATTGACAGTCATAATGTTTTATACCGCTGAAACTGTAAACTTTTTAGAAATTCTGAAATATCTAACGTGTAGACAAGGCTAGGTTAGGTTAGGTTTGATTTATAAAAATCCTGAAAACGTAACAGTTTCTTTAAAAAATGTTATGACTTGCGATGATTATGACCTTTATGACTAAAAATAATTATGGCAGAAAATATAGACCCTAAAAGTTAATTTGGCATGCAATGTATCAGTAACATGTTAAAAACAGATAGGTACCTATCACTAAATCAGGTAATTATAGAAAACAAAACTGATTTTCAGAAGTGTCAAATAAAACTTTGCATTACATTGCTGCTCGAGAAAACTTCAAAAATTAGTTACGCTATATTTATCAAGAGTAATTGTTATATTTGTATTATAAATCGTTGATAGTATTATAAAAACCATCGTTACATGAAATATAATACTCTTCTTATGTTAAGTTCGGAAATAAAACTAGGTAAATAAATATATCTAGAGGCTATCTTACGCCAATTTACCTGGTCCATATAAACATGCTTATTTATAAGGAAATACATTGAAAATACCCAAAACTCAATAACAAATACTCGTGCTCATCAAACAAAAAAATTATCATAGTGATTCTGAATTCAACAATTCTTAACCTTTTAAATATTTTGATGATCGCTATAAGTTAAACCATCACATCAAAGATAAGAATAGACGTTTTTTAATAATATATTCCGGTTCTGTTGAATGCGCATGACATCAAAGAGAACTTTTTATCACAGGAAATTGCCCAGTTGTTAAGAAAATTGGGATGAATTCATTTGACGTTCTTGGACCACATAACATTATGGAATAATACTAGTAATTTAAAGCTTTTCTTAACGAAATCGAAAAAAATATAGTCAACGATACAATGAGATGTTAACGTTAACATAAGATATAGTTAACAATACTTTATCGTAGCAATCGTATCGCTTAAATAATTGCCTTGGTTATCAGCTGACGAATGAGGTACACAAGCGTGAAAAAGGTTAAGCATATTGCAAACTATAGAGCTGTAACAATTTTTCTTTGAAGTTTTGTTAAAAGTCTTATAGAACGTCTAAGATCTGTTTAAAAAAAATGTTTTTTTAGAAATATATTTTAAATAACATGGTTAACTCTCCCCTAATAGGAATGCATCGAATAACTTATACGCCTGTAGACAACAAAACGAACAAAAAATGTATGAAAGCGAAAGCAAAACCGTTGTGTTTCGCAGAATTTGTTTAAACTCAGAGCAAACAAATGGCAAACGGAAAGGGTAATTTATTGCCTTCGTATTTGGATTCTAGATAGTACAATCTTTATTCTAAATAAGAGACCAGATGCTGGGGAAACTGGGGTAACGACGGTTCGCAGTATGCCGATTTTATACGGCGTTATAGGGAAGTGGATGATATCGATAGTAAAAAATAATATTAGTCTAAGACAAGTAAAAAAGGTAAAAAAGGTTAAAACAAGTGTCTTGCTCAGTCAAATTTGAATTTTAATCATATTTTCAGTAAATTGGCCATAGCAGTATTTAATGTTTTCTGGGCCTCTATTCTATTTAGTATTGTTTAAAACTCGGTCGCCTTTACTGCCAAGTAAATAAGAGCTATAAAATTTCAATGTTTTACGATATGAGAGATACGATAAGAGGTCAAAGACGATATGGTTTTTACTGCTTAGAATCTAGGCTCCGGTTCAGTCATTGTTTATTTAATTAAATGGTCATTCAGAACGGCAACAATCTGTAAAATATAGAGTTATTTGTTAGAAGGTGATTATATAAATATTATAAATAATTATCAAAATTATATTCTAAATTTCTGCCATTAATATCTAAGCCAAAGGAAACAGTAAGTAGTTGGGCAGCCGTAAAATTTAAATATTCCTGGAATTATTATTGTGTTGTGTGGGTCATTTATTTGCCGTTCCGACCATTGCTGATCTTTTGTGGCAGCCCTTTTTTCAAAGTTCACTGCAAAGGCACGCTTCGTCCAGAAATTTCAGATGGTTGGGGCAAAGTCACTATCAATACGCGTTGGCCTAGTTGATAGTGACCCTGCCTACGAAGCTAGCGGTCTTGGGTTTAAATCCCGCCGGTAAGGGTAAATATTTGTGTAATGAGCGCGAGTATTTTTTTCTGAGTCTTGCACGTTTTATATCATCGTCATCATCATCATGTCAGCCGAAAGACGTCCACTGCTGGACATAGGCCTCCCCCAAGGCTCTCCACACAGACCGGTCTTGTGCTTTTCGCATCCACCGCGTTCCCGCGATCTTTACAAGGTCGTCACTCCATCTTGTTAGAGGCCTACCTACAGCTCGTCTCCCGGTCCGCGGACGCCACTCAAGAACCTTCTGACCCCATCGGCCATCAGTCCTGCGAGCAATGTGCCCCGCCCACTGTCACTTAAGTTTGGCTATTCTACGGGCTATGTCGGTAACCTTAGTTCTACTGCGGATATCATCATTTCTGATTCTATCACGCAGAGAAACCCCGAGCATAGCCCTCTCCATAGCCCTCTGAGTGACTTTGAGCTTCCTTATAAGGCCCATTGTTACGTCTCAGATCCGTAAGTCATCACTAGCAACACACACTGGTCAAAGACTTTTGACCTCAGACACTGCGGTAATTTGGACGAAAAGGTGCTGCGACGTTTTATATGTCTAGTATTTATATCGTTATCTAGTACCCTAGCACAAGCCTAGAGCTTTGTTTGGGACTAGGTCGATTTGTGTGAGATTGCCCCCTGTATTTTTTACCTATTTTACGCATGAGTTGCGTGAGCTCACGCATTGCAGCTATCTCCGTCTAGGTATCTACTTAAGAGCGTCGGTGGCTTCGGGGTGTCGAAACGCGAGATTGCAAGATACCGAGTTCAACCTTTTGAACCCAGACCATCGACGGTAGCCATGTACCAATGGGTTTATCATAATCATAATCATTTATTTGCTAGTTTTATCTAACTTTATCGAACATTTATCTAACTTAAGTATTTTAATTGATGCTCTCGACATTGGCACCGCTCAGTATAAGAGTAATTGCACAAAAGATCTTAAAAAGGACGAAGTTTACCCAAACAAAAGGGTGTATCTGTTCAAAAATTTGATTAGGCTTTCTCCACCTTTTGGCAAAAGCTGCTCGCTTACATTTAGGTATATAATTGCTGAGTTATACTCGGTGTTCAAAGGTACGTCACTAAAAATATAAGAGGTAACGTTCGATTTAAGTTTAGAGCTAATATCCTACGGCGGGCGGGCGGTGCAAATAAATATTGTCGAACCCACACGTTTACCGTCAGATACTGGTTAATTTAGGACACCCTGTTTATGGTTCCAACTGCTGATTTTAACCGATATACAGGGAGTTAATGTAGAAATTAGTTTCAAGTCTTGACTGGTTGTTTTCTGTGATTTAGGAAATCGTTTATAGGAAATTACCTGCCGTAAGGCATTAAGTCCGCCATGTGTACTTATTTGTTGAACTTTGCAATTTTTTTTAAATAATTAAATAATTAAATAAAAACTCCTCAAATAGGCATACCGTTATAGTCCATCAAAGAAAATACCAGAGGAACCTACTGCACATAGAAAATAGTTTTGATTTTATGAAAATTATATGTTAAATTATACTAATTAATCGAATGTAGTTGCTGTTTAAAATTATCGTAAAATGTGACGGTCATTAATGGGCTTTTAATTGCTTCTGAAAATCCACTCATATAATAAATCAACACTTAAACTTGAGGTTTAAGGCATTTATTTAAATTAAGAAAGTAAATAAATGTTGCAAAGTATAAATTACTGATGTGAGCATACGTTAATTCGAAAAACCATTTGGGAGAAATAACTTTAATAGCTATGTAACTGACTACTATTTAAACACTTCTTAAGAGTTCATTACGATGTTTTGAGTAAAAAAATGTAAATAAAAAAAAAACGGGATCCCCTTGGAACGCATAATTTTTTTACGCATATTTACTTTTCGCATAATATTTTTTTCGCATAACTTCCTTTTAGGCTCACATTGCAGAATTTAGTAAACGTCTATTTTGTAGATTAGGTTAGGTTAGGTTAGGTTAGTTTAGTTTTTTATAATAATTAAAATAAAACCGTTTCTATTGTAAAAACCGTTTTAGGTCAAACGATTTTATGCGTAAAGATACGTTATGCGTAAAAAAATTATGCGATCCAATAGAGATCCAAAAAAAACATAGATAGTGCGACCGTCCATATAATACTAAATTACGAATAAAGTACCTATCTTACTTACATACATATATCTTACTAATATTATATATGAGAAAGTTTTGATGTTTGGATGTTTGCTACACTTACAAATATAGATTAGGTCCTGGAATAGGACAATATTTTATCCCGGAAAATTTAAAAGAGGCGGTGGTGATTACTTTCCATCAGGTAAGGCCACATGCTCTTTTGTTTCATTCTCTTAAAAAAGGTTTATCTCAATATTGTCATATTTAAGAGAAAAAGCTATTAAATATTTAGTAATGGCGTTCGGCGTAAATAAGAGAGGAGAATTGTTTTTTAATTTAAGAAATATTAAAGTCAAAGTATAAAATCAATCTGCTAAATAAATAAACGGTCATCCTTGATAAAGTTCACTGAATCAATTTCCGTTTGAGAATAGATCAAAATTATTAAGTAAATGTTGTTTCGGCAACCTCTAAGCGCTTTGAGTGTTCTTTGATACAAATAAATCAACACTAAACTCGTTTAAACGACTTAAATAGACATTTGCAGGTTCTTTTACCTGACTTTTAATCATTTGGTTACCTATTAATTATTTTGACCTTTATTGTCAAGATTATTTTTGAATTTGTTAATAGGTAGATTATTCAGCTACGAAAATATACTCTCGTTCGGAATGATATTTACAGAGTACACAAATTTAACCCATTAAACCTGAATATATGCAAAACGCAGGGATATTTATTATTTTAAATTACTTGAATTATTTGATTAGACTTCAACATAAAACATAATTATTTTATATTAATTTAGTTATATTTTAGAACCGACAACCGCTGGGTAAACGTGTTCTTGAGTGGAGACCGCGTCTCGGCAAACGTAGTGTAGGACGCCCTCAGGCCAGGTGGGATGTCGATCTGCGAAAGACTGCAGGCAGATGCTGGATGCGGCAAGCTGAAGACAGGGCGCTATGGCGCTCATTAGGGGGGGCCTATGTCCAGCAGTGGACTAATATAGGCTGATGATGATGATGATGAAGTCTTTGATAAGTGTGTGTTGCCAGTGATGTCGTATGGATCCGAGACATGGTCGCTCACAATGGGCCTCATAAGAAGACTCAAGGTCACTCAAAGGGCGATGGAAAGAGCTATGCTGGGTGTCTCCTTGCGAGATCGAATCAGGAATGAGGAGATTCGCAGGAGAACTAAAGTAACCGATATAGCTCACCGGATTGCAAACCTTAAGTGGCAGTGGGCGGGGCACATTGCTCGTAGAACTGATGGCCGTTGGAGCGGAAAGGTTCTAGAGTGGCGACCGCGAACCGGGAGACGAAGTGTTGGCAGACCTTCCACAAGGTGGACTGACGATCTGATAAAGGTCGCGGGAAACCGCTGGATGACAGCAGCAGAGGACCGATCGTTGTGGAAAACCTTGGGGAAGGCCTTTGTCCAGCAGTGGACGTCTTGCGGCTGATAATGATGATGATGATGATGAGTTATATTTTATATACGAACGATATAATTAAGCTGCAAACGCACTGAGAGCGCCGGAGTTACAGAGCGGCGCGTTCCTATACTAAGGCTGCCGCCGGTCCACTGGAGCGGAGCGAGGCAGCGGAGCGGCGAGCGAGAAAAATATCCACCAATAGGAGAGCTGCGCTGAGCGAGGCTAGGAAAATAAGGTATCCCTATTGGTGGATCTTTTCCTCGCTCACCGCTCCGTTGCCTCGCTCCGCTCTAGAGGATAGGCAGCCTAAAAAGCGTGCTGAAACCGAGACTAGGTCCATTTTTGTGAGATTGATCCCTGATATTCATTTCGGTCATTCTCCAGACAGCCATTTCTGTATGTCCTCGGGCTTAAAAAATATAAAACTATTGAATTTGGTATAATTTATATTTTTTGTTCCTAGAAGGTACTCGTATTGAGGTGTACATGAATTTTCAAGTAAATATTCAATACCTTTCTAGGAGAAAAAAATAAATCAATACCCCATTCTCCTAATTAACACCGCGCGTCCCACTTCCGAAATCACTAATATAACTATTTTCCCCGATCATATACAAGAGGAAAGATGAATGAAAGTATTTTTATATAATGAAAGATAAGATATCCAAATTACAAAAAAAATACCAAATTTATTTAGTAATATAGCACTGAGATATAAAATAAAGAAACTTTGTCCCGATACGTGTACTAATTCACGCGCCGCTTTCATTCTTGTCCGTGCAAGGCCATTGAAGAAAGAGACAGATGTCTGTAATGCATTTTGCGTGAGCAGACACTCATGTCAAGACCCTCTTGAGAGAAAGACGTGTTAATGTTGTGTGGATCGCACACTACAAATGTAAGTATCTAATTCGCATGTTTTGGTTCTCGTAAATTCTAATTAACACGTTCACGTTTTTAAAATCAGCCAATAACTCTATAGCTCTGTAAATTATTGTATACATTAAGAACCTCAGTATTTAACAGTTACTGGATTATGTAGTTTATCACATGTACCTAAAAGAAGTTTTTTTTTTTTTATCAAGAATCCCTAATACACACGTCTAATTCACGGGCCAAAAATGAACGCGTTAATTAGTTTAAGAGTAGTAAAAAAGGTTTTTGGTTCATAAAAGTATTTTATTTCTAATTGCTCGCTTAAGGTAAACCAGTTTAAATTAATTTACAGGAATATTTTTTTTACAAAAATGTAATTCCCGGAATAATGATGGCATGATTAGAATGACATATATTATGTCAAACTGGTGTTATTAGAGGGGCCCTAACCTTAAAATCATCCTTATGATCGTATCTGTGTGCTTAAGTGTTTGGACAATATGTTTTTTAGAGGTTATTTTATTTTTCCTAGCATATTTCTCTTGGAAAACATGAAAATTTTGCTGACCACATTAAAAAGTTGCATTTTGACAATAAGTGACAACTGTAATTCTAATCATGTAAGGAAAATCCTAGGGACCCGGCATCATTCTTCATATTTGTATAAATTATGGATTAAAACCACCCGCAATAATTAAACTACATACTTAAAGTTGAATGTCTGTATGTTATGTTACATAACTGATCTATGTAAAGCTTAAACGGCTCGACGGATTTTAGCATTATGAATTATGAGGTGTCCTTAGATTCAATAAAATTAACTAGTTTATTTATATCCTTTTAGTTCATCGGGTTTTTAAATTTTAAATTACTTTTTTTAAAGATAGATAAGGAATGTAAAAAGTAGGAGGAAGAAGTATTATTTTTTCTTTAGCAGATACGGCAATTTATTTGTTATCGTTTGTTCATAATACCTAAGGTATAATATAAAGTTATTAATTCTGATTTTTTTTATCGTTTTCATTGTTGATTATAGAACGATTATTTCAGTGAAATATTAGTTAGCTTATTATGTATGTATATCGTGATGGATATTTTATGTTCCTAATAGTTTCAACGTTGCAATATAATAAATATGATAAAATTAATAGTCAGACAGTCTGACAGTTTTTGTCTTATTTCCTAAAAAATATATATTTGGCATGAACATTTATCTAATAAACGCGTAGTTTTTTTAATTCGCAAGCAAGTAAACCTAATTAACGCATCGCTTTTCTAATTCGCGCGTCACGCAAATATTAAAACCCTTCTAGTTAATTAACCGCTAATAATAATTAAGTGCCCAATAAATATTAAAGTTTGAATGGTCGATATGTTACTACATTTTGCATAAATTTCGTGATTTCATAGTGAAAGTTGTTCATATTCGAGGGTAGAACACAGGGGTGATCATTGTGATCACGACTTACGAATCACCCTGTAGTAGCATACAAGTGTTTTATGAATTTTATTCCTAATATAGATGTGTATCCAAGCAAGCAAAATGAATGGTTAACCTCCATTCACAAAGTTATGGGCAATAGAATTAATTACGTTAATTAACATATTATTCTTGAACCTGTTAAGTTACTATGTATAAACTGATCAAGTTACGTATAATGATAAGATTTATAAACTTAATTTCATTGCGAATAGTGACCTTGAACGATAATTTAATTTGTAAAAAAAAAACAATTGTTAACTTTACTAAAAGCCCGAGGGTCACATGCTTAAGTCACGCTAATGAGCTAAAACATTATTTTCCTAAATAACTCATTTTCAATTAGTTTACGATGTAGGTATTATCCGGAAAACTTAAGTTACCCGCGCGCTCGCAGGTTTTTCAAGTAGTGTCTTGTATCTACAACTTGGACCGAGCTCCTTTTTCGAAACCTGTGACCAAGTTTAAAACAGACGTTGTGACCCCGTATTATCGTCACCTTTATCACGGTGGATAAAATACCCGTCACTCACGCACTTACATATTGGTTAGAAAGTGACAAATATTTTATCCACGTTTATCCACAGCGATAAACCCGACCGTAATTGGCCAGCTGAGGGGACAAACTTATAGGCAGACTTGATGAATCGTCGACAAATAAATGTACATTGTCTTTCTATAACCACCACCACCATGATCATGACGCCAATTTTGGAGAAAACAGGACCATGCTGTGACCTCGGTGTAAGTTTTAAGTTGTATGTGCCTACACTACCGCCCATGAGTATTTAGGCACCCATTATTTAGTCTATACTATTGCCTACAAAAAAGACTTTCAACATTATACCATCGAATCAGAACCAATGGACTCTTTTAGATGCTGGTTACATTTTTATTTAGGTAATACCGTAAAACGGGGTGAGTAGGGATTAAGGGGTGAGTAGGGACACAACCTAAAATAAGTCATAACTTGTTACAAATAAGAACAATTATTAAATGGACAATAACGTTACGTCTATTGGAAATAATTTCAGTCTTATAATTAGTAATATATGCTTCATTTTAGGTTGTGTCCCTACTCACCCCTTAATCCCTACTCACCCCATTCTACGGTATACAGAGCCTGAAATCTTTGCCAAGGATGCTTCCTAAATTTCCAGTTTTCTTATTGCGACGATTTGAAAAACCATTATTTGCTATTTCAAACAAAATGAAACAATTTTTTATTAGAAATAGATGAATGGATTTTTTAATGATTAATGGGATATTCACAAAAGTATCTTGGATACCATTTTGAAATTTGACAAGTCAGTTAAATAAAAAGTTCAAAGTGCACGCAAAATTATCAAGTGACTTCAACTTAGAAGTATAATTCTGTTAGTCGTTTTTGTATACAATTGTATGGAAATAATAACGAGTGCCTGAATACTGTTTTTTGTAACACCCGTACGTAATACAGAATATTTATTACATAAAAACCTTACTCTTGAATAATTCTATCTAGTCATGAAAACCGCATTAAAATCCGTTGCGTTGTTTGAAAGATATTAGCGTACATAAAGAGGGACAGACCGCAGGAAGCGACATTGTTTTATGTTTAGTAATTGGATTTATACCTGGGGCACGTTATATAAAGCTACAAGTTACAATTTTACAGGTCTAAATTGGCAACACTGCTCAAATGGCTGGTCGTCATTGGTCGAGGTTGTGTCAAATGGAAACTTGTAACCTGTAAATTGTAATTTGTAGCTTTATAAAACAGGTCCGTAACATAATACATACTGTGGGTATGTATGTGAAGATGTATTGGTAGTCTATAAAGGAAATTATAACTATGCGCTTTGTTGCCCGAAATGTATATATCTTATTCTGTATCCTTATAATCTCTGATAAACTGTATGTTTCATTTCTTATACCTAGAGAATCACCTAACTGTGAACTTACGCAATAACGAGAAACAAGTTTAAGTGACAACAAAACAAGTTACTAGTGTTTAGCTGCTAGCGTGATGTTTAAACACTTTGCATTTAGCGAGTTGGCATTACTTAGCGTTGTCCGATTTGTGGAAGCTCGTAAATAATGGGATTAAGCTGGACGATTCTCTTAAACATCGCGCTCTTAGACTCGACAGACCAATTATAAACCTGCGATTTGAAGTGGTCCCGTCAGAACGTTAGCGCCATGGGCGTTAATTTTAAGCTTACCCTTTGAATGAACCTGCTCGTATGACTTCGCTTTATCAATCAACCATTCGACAGCGTTTTTTAAAGGATAACGTTTTACGGTTCAATTAGACTAAAATCCAGTTCGTATAGACTTTTAATGCTATTTCGATTAAGAATTAGATGCGTAAGAAACTTAAAATGATCAACACCATGTAACATACGTTTATAAGAACTAATGTCCCATAAGAATACCTTTTGCCACTTCCTAAGTCGCGAAGAGTAATAAATTTCTGTCTAAAATTTCGTTTTTGGGACAAGCTTTTCTTGCCGACTGTACTTGTCCTAGCACGACGGGTTTATCATGTGTAATTTAGGAGTTCCTATGGCCATTCTTAGTCTCCATCATCAGACCAGCTCGATGGTACTATATTATTGTATTGTCATCAAAACTAAAGGTGTTTACAAATTTTCAGCTTCATCGGAAACCGGGAAGTTGGTCAAATTTAACTTGCAAGATTTGACCCGTACATACATAAAGGGCTCCTAAACGGGCCATATTTTCACTGGAATATGTGACCGGCAACTATTGGTGTCTTCCTCTAACATAGGAGTAAGAGAGGGACACCAATAGTTGCCGGCCACATATTGCAGTGAAAATATGGCCCGTTTAGAAGCCCCTATACATACATTACATTGCAAGTTAAATAAAAGCTTGTAAAAGTGACACCACGCAACTTAAAGCGACATTAAATTGCAATAACATTTGAGTATCATGCATGCAATTGCAACAGTAGTAGGTAGCAGTATTTTAACAAATCAATTTGATGGTTCTACTTGACCAATTAATGTAGATTATAATCTACCCTTCAAACATTATAAAAAGAAATAATGTAGGTTATTATAAGAGTAAAATTTTAGTTATCTATTTTAATAAGTAGTTGTATTGTACGCTAGGACTTCGAACGGACGGTTATTGTCGGAACTGTATTCCTAATACGCTGGTAAACATCTTAGCCTAATTGTGCAAATTGTGGTTATAGAATTATCAACAAGTTTTTAGAGATTTGAGAATTATCAACAAGTTTGTAATTCTGTAGCTCTGCCTACCCCACTCTGGGAACGAAGGCGTGAGATTATGTATGTATGTATTCCTAAAATCCTTTTGTTATTTGATTTTATATCAAACGTGTAAAACTAATGTTTCAAACGAGTTGAAAATGGATAATAAAATCTCATTCGATATTTAAACACCATTATTTTCCAGCATTCTTCCTTTTTAACACAACAAGTTCTAATAATTTAGTAAAATTTCAGCAGTCGCAATATTTTCTAAAAACCCTTATAAATAGCCAAGACGTCAGAATGATCCTTATATTTTAGGTATAGATTTTCACCATGCTAATTGCCTCATAGATTGACAGGCGCCGGAACCACAGCATTAAACTGTTTCCTTATTTCAAAAAACTAGTTTCGATGGAAACATATTTTAAGGTGGGCCAGTCAGAAACTAGAGGTGGATTATTATGTCACTACACAAGATAAAATTTAACTGGTACCTATTTATACAAATAGATGAAGTGTTTGATCAAATGACATCATATTTGGACGGAAACTTTCGTATTTATCTTGCTTTCTGAGTCGGTATTTTGGCTGCGACTCCACTGAGGCGGAGATGAGCAGAGTGGAGCGGAGCTGTGCCAATATTAACCAATAGAATCTAAACTACGTGACCGCATGCGCCTTCTATTGGTTAATATTGGCACAGCTCCGCACCGCTCCGCTCGTCTCCGCCTCAGTGGAGCCGCATCCTTAGTACCCACCAATAGCACCATTTTGGTTGTGTGTGTTGTTGTGTTCCAACGGAAGACCAGCGCTAGTTTTACAACCGGGGTTGTGATTCTCTCAACAATGACGGACGGACGGACGAACGAGTGAATCTCCAAGCGGCGAGTTTAAGTAGTCCCGTCAGAGTGAAAAAAACACATTTTAGCGCGTGTATTCAATTTGGCAGCATGACTTCTCGAACGTATGAGGCTGCCTAATTGACAATGCACACGCTAAAATGTGTTTTGTTCGCTCGGACGGGACTACTTAAACTCGCCGCTTCGATTCGCTCGTCCGTCCGACCGACCGCCGTTTATTGAGAGGATAACACCCCAGCAACATGCTGAGTTGGACCATTTCAAGTCAGATGACTTGAAATGTGATGGCATTAGGTTAGCCTCATGTTTTTTGTCTCGTTTGTTGAGTTAGTTGTTTTGTCCTTTTGAAAGATGTCTAAATGAAAAAAATATTACCTTTCCTTTTTTTTCCTTTCAAAACAAATAGGTACTAATATTTTTATATTTTCAATGCTCTATCATCATTGCCTAGCAACTATCTCTCTTGTTTCAAACATTCTATTTTTCTTGTTCATGCGTTTGCGTTAACTGATTATTGGGCATGTCAAATTCTGACAATTTGACGATGGTAAACGTACCTAGTTGTAAAATTGTATCACAATAACAGAGCCATAGAATGTTTTTATCCGTAACAAGAATGAATAGTTACTAAGAAAATCATCTTGTTCTATCTTAAAATATTGAATTTTTAAATTAATTTGTACTTATTTAATATTAATTTGTAATTAATCTGCATAACTTGTACTATCTTAAAATATTGAATTTTTAAATAAAAGTTAGAAAACGATATATGAGTCCAATTTCCTAATACAATAGCTGTTTTAGGTTCCCTAGAGTTAGATGTTGAACCTTATGTTTTATTGACACATTATCGGGTTTGGTGTGACCTTTGTAGCACGAAAGCAGGTATCAGTGACATATACGACAAAGTTAATTAAATATTATGTTTCGGGGTAGTGACGACAAACTCCCTGGTTAAACTTTTCAGAAGCCAATTAACGTCAACCATACGTGGTTACATAACATGTAACTAAATAAATGCTTGCATAACTAAGATTACTACTATATTATATTAGATACACAGTCGATAGCGATCACAAAATCAGAAAGCCCCTTTTAAGGAACTTAAATTGGTTTGCGTAGACTTTAGTGAGATCGATGATACTATAATATCCTTTTTTTACGAAGCATTTTTTTATATGTCGCACCTTTAGAATTATAGCGACCTAAATCAACATTTCAGCTGTCCATTTCGAAACATAATATTCATTACTATAAAGACCTAACTCGAAATCCAAATTTTTTGAGTTAGGTCACTATAATTCTAAAGATACGATGTGTTATTTGTAAGAGTTGTTGTATTTAAGCCAGCTGGAGCTGAAGGTTGAACAAAGCTTCTAATCAAATAAAAAGGAAAAAAAAGTAGCTTATGACTTAGTTTCTTTATTTTTCAAACTAGAATTAAACTCTATTTCAATTAAGTACATACGAGACCACCTTACAACTCCAAATTGCTTTTCTCCGAATATTAATTGGTCCGGATTTACATTTTTTCAAAAGATACTTTCTACTGTAAATATAAAGAAAAAGTCTGCAATCGAACAACGTTCGAAAATATCGATTCGGATCAAACGGCATTATGACTCTTTTTAAAATATATGAGTTTGATGCTCTATTGGTTTATAGACGCTATTTTATTTCTGATTTTAAAACACTGGACAGTGACAGACAGTTCCTTCTAGACAAATCTCACTTCGCGAAAGATAACATCTGCAAAAATACTTTATTTTAAAGAATTGACGTTTGTAAGCTGTCATTTAATCACATAAGAAGTCATCACGATATTAAATTTAAAAAAAACTTAAAAGTAAATTACAGTCTATCAATATATGAATGGTAAGTTATCTGTATGTTAAAAATACAAATCCATCAATCACATAGATTCTACTAATGATTTTCCTCGTTTTTCGACGGCGTTTCCAGATCATTCGTAACTAGGTCAGTTTTATTCGCGACCTAGAATAGTCCCAACTGTCAGCGCTGGTGAGTACTGTCGCCTGGCGACTTTGCGGACGTGAATGAATGAAAACCAGAGACACCATTTTTTTTATGCCGGTAACTTCGGGCCAGCCTTTGATCGAGTCTTTTTTATTTTAGCGTTCTTTTAAAACGCTGTCGGATATTTCGAATGGCATTGGTTGAGTTGAAATTCTCTTGAATGCAGAAATTTTAGAGATAATTTGCAACGGAAAGTATTTTTTGTTTATTTCATTTATGCAATTACTTATATTCCCCACGTAATTTGAAGCCAGACATAATAAAATTTCGCTGATCAGTATTTGAACAAAACTGAAATGTACTGCTAAGGAATATCAGTCCTTTATATTATACAACATACCTACGCTCTTATGCCTCTAGTAATAAAGACGTCGTCAGATATTTTTGAGCCCAATATTGAATATTAATTTTATGTTATCAATCGTGACTATTCGCTCTTGACATGAAGGAAAACAAGCTTCAACTCGATATTGAATCATCTGTCCAAGCCTCTATAACACTTTGTACATTCGACTACGAAGAGATGTATCCACTTCAATTGGTCTAAAGACTTTTAGCATAATTTTATTTAACTTCCTACGAAAAGCATAAAAAATATTTATTAATTTGATCAGGCGTACGATCAAATAACATAACACTCATTTATCATAACGATAATTTTCTTGTTACTTATTATGTATTTTAAGTCAATTTCTTCTTACTAGTTAGGTTAGGTTAGAACTGTGATCAAATTAGTAGTTATCAAAAAAAGCAAGAAAAATAAGAACACACTGAAATTCATAATTAGAAAAACTAAAACTATTGTTAGTTTTTGTCAACTAATAGTGTAATTTTGGCTCCCGTTTAAATACTGGTACGTCATTTAATCAACTAGTGTTAGAACCGGGTGCAAGGTATACAGTAGGTTTAGCAGAGCCGCTTCGTCCCTTTACTTTCTCACCCTCGGATCTGATCGAATAGATAGATAGGAAAGTAGTCTTTATTCTCTACGGAACATGAGTTCTTTTCCTATCTAACTATTCAATCAGATGCTAATGTTTCTATTTTCTATCGACTCGAAATGTATGGAGTTGACGTATGCGGTCGGCGCGATCTGTCGTCAGCAGAGTTTACGTCAATCCAGTTTGTCGATTTTCGAAAATCGTTAACTTGTTTTTGTATAGTTTATTCATAACGATGATGTAGGTCTTTCAAAAAAGTTACTCAATTTAATTATATTTTTACGGTACCTATCGTTGATTTTATTTATTTGGCAGTTATTGTACAGTCGACTACAAAGAGACATACTTTTTCACCTTATTTCATTGTAAGAAGGTTCAAAAGTTTATTACTAATGTATTGCAGAAATGTTATTGTTATATTTTTGTATTGCATGATGTCACTTGGCAGAAATATATTTTGGCAGAATGACTTTCGCATATTTTCCTTTAGCATGCAATCACTTCGCATTATTTTCTAATTGAGAACGATACTTTGGCATACTTTCGACGATAATAGTATTAATAAAATCAAATATCGATTTCGCAGAATAACATTTTGCATAATGTTGCGGCAGTGTCGTTTCTGTTGGGGTCGCAGTTCTAACCTACTATTTATTATTAAAAGAACCCAGGGAACGAACAATGTAACATTTTAGCCAGTTTTCCTAGTTGAATGGTTCACTTTGAGGAGGCAAATCTCGCAGTCCGCGTAGCGCTCTATTTGCTCTCTAATTGTGCGCTATTTTGCGACACCACGCTGTTTGTGATGCGCTTATTCAGATTACAAATGCAGTGGCCGTATTATGAGCTGAACAACCTGACAAGTTCCATGCAGTGCCAGGGGTAGATATGTGAATGAATTTCAAAACACAATACTCATCAACTGATATTAGCACGTCAGTAAAAATGTTTGCACATCCGTGAATTAAACGAGGGACCGCTAGCTTTGTAGGCAGCGTCACCATCAACAAGTCAATCGTCAATATACAGAGTGGGAAACGAACGCCTCATGGACGGCAACTACTTTAAATATTGGAAATAGCAAATTCTACGCAAAGGAAACTTGCTTTTATTTTTGAAAAAAATAAATCCTGCCTTTATGGATTTTTGAAAATTCGTCTGCCTTAACCGATTTTTTCGAATATGACAAAATTATAAGGAAGGGTTTTTTTACGGTCTTTATTTAATTAAAAGGTGATGTGTTGTAGACTTAAATGATCACTATCAATGACCCTTTCGATCAGTGTCATAAAACACGACTTTATTGTTTTGTTCGACCGGTTGGAATCCCGGTTAAGCAAGAGGACTTTTTCAAAAATTCAATAATGCAGTTTACAAGAATGTATTTAAAAATAAAATTTAGTCTCCTTTGCGTAAAACTTGCTATTTCCAATATTTAAGGCAGTTGCCGTCTATGTGGCGTTTATTTTTTCCGACCCTGTATAATACATTTAGCACTTATAGCTAACTGGATCTTGGCAAGTTCATAGCTCGTGATACGGCCTCACTACCTCTTATATACTAATATCTTTGTTTATCGCCTATTTTAAAAACGCCATTGTTAAATATGTTGACAGAAGATATTTCACATTTTAAACATTTGGTTCGTTTTGGGATACTTGGCTCCGAAAACACTAGTAAAAATCTAGGTATTGCCTCTATAAACTTTAAGTAAAGTTTATGGTGCCTTATTGGTGGAGTGCCAACAATAGGGCCGTTTCTCCTATACGTATTTCATGTCAACATAGTAATCGTCTGTATACAAAATATAACTATGTTGAACCTACCATTTTAATTTTGACTCGTACGGTCAAACTCATAAGTAGCTAAATATTTTTGAATTTTGTCGCAATTGATATAGTAAAATTAAAACCCTATAATTCGTTATTACTACAAGGTACTATAATCTACATCTACTTATGCGATCAGCTGTACACAGAAATCGTCACTACTTTAATGTTATGTCTTCTTCAGCGAAACCAATATCTAAATTTTCAAATAGGTAGGTACAATGTCCTTTTACTTGACTTTTCTTACAATGAACAACATTAATGTCTCTGATATAAGTTTTATAGCTTACCTTACAAAACTTTAGTCCTCACTCGAAATAAATCTCATTTCAACTAAGTTCTGTTTGAACCTTAGGCCAGTTCAGAGCAGACCCTTACAGATTCTGAACTCCTGGTGATATTATTCTATACTAATAACTTCTGACTAATTGCATGTACCTTAACTTGTTATCTCGATAATGAATTCGACCACAGTCACTGCTCCGTCAACGGCAGCAACCTTAAACACAGCTATTAAGCTAAAAATAAATGACTGACGCAAAATTAATCTGCATAACTAATTTCCCTTCAGATGGCGGTCTTGTAACAGCTAAATGGAGTGCATTATATGCCATTAAGGTGTCATACAACACTTGTACGGCGACGATAGCCAGCGATAATTCTTGTCGCCTGTCGGTAAATCGTTGTCGTTTTTGTCGCCTACTGCAGGTTTTTCATAAGTGCTGCTGTTGATGTAATGATTGCTTGTTAAAAATTGAGTTACACGTTCGGAAAGGAAGTCGTTAGCATACCAATCTGTGGTAGTAAAGTTGTGTAGTTTAAGGGCAATAAATTAATTTGAAGTGTTTTATGAAGAAGTCAATTATTCGTCAACCACGAAGTTTGGAGTTTTAAAATTCTATAATTTGTGCTTTAAGTTTTCTTAATTACTTAGTGATTATATACTTACATGACGCCGCACCCCGCTGCTCAAATTATCATTGTACGGTTGATTTAATATGCGTAGAAGTTATGTATTTAATGAAATAAGTAAAGTTTGTGATAATACAAGTGTTACGAAAACAGATCTTTAAGTGATAAATATGGAAGACTGTTATGTGTATGGGATGACCTGAAGGCAGAAATGATGGAATACGTATTAAGAAAAAAAGTGAGAACTGAGGTGACAGCACATAGTTTTCTATGATAGAAGAAAAAACGCGACACAAGCCCCAAATAAAAAGAGACTAGATAAATTTTCATTCATCGCTAAAATTAATGCTTTGATTTTTAAGGCACATCCCACAGATAAGAAACCAAGGAACGTTAGAAATAACTATAAACTTCACCCATCAAAAACTCAATAAACATTGAACACTATTTAATAACCATTTCCTAGGTTTCATAGACAATAACAGCCCGTACCGGTGAATAAAAAAACCATAAAGCATCGCATCTATACAGAAATCTCAATGCACTTTTAAAGTATAAAGGATATCGGAAAAACATTAGTCTTGGCTGAAAGGAGATATGGAAGGAACATGGACTATTCAATACTTTATATTGATTTGCTTCGCCTTTACTGAAACTGAAAGATAGCTTTATGGCATACATTATTTTTGCCTATAGTTTTTGAAAGGAAGAGAAAATACATAACTTTACAAGTTAAGTATGATAAATCAACTGACTTAGTTAGTCGAGTGAAACGATTTGCTATGGATAGAGTTTAAAAAAATAGATAATAATTATTTTAGTAGTACACCATACAAACGACTAAGACCCTGTTGTTTGATCAGTAGTTAAACTATCTAATTGTTAAAATTCGAAAAAGGAATGGAAAATTTGACACATTTCCTTATGATTTTAACCGCTAGTAACGGTTTTTGACCATTAGTTAGTTTAACTACCGATCAAACAACAGGCGATTAGTTAAACAAGTTCAGTTGTGCTATGAAAAGTATTCAATCAATTGGAATAGTTAATTTGTAACAATATACTATTCTTTAGTTTTTAAGTCTCTATTAGTGTCTTTGCAAATTCATGATAATTATGATGATATCTTCAGAACTTTAAAATTTATCTTTTACTGCGAAAGAAAAGTCCTGCATTTTATAATCTGTAGTTTGTTAGTTTTTTACTAAGAAACTGATAATAAATAAATGATTTAGGCCAGAGTACTACTACTACAGACTACTAGATATATTCTCTCATTTAAAAAAAACCGGCCAAGTGCGAGTTGGACTCACACATCGATGGCTTCGTTCCACCGCACAGTAAGTAATATTATACTCCGATTTGAACTTGATTTCTAATCAAATCAGGGCGAGCCTTCACACTTGATAATTTTTATTATTTTTATTTTTCTTCAGGGTTTGTACAAAAATTATAGGTACCAAATTTGATGCTTGTATTATGTGTTACCGTTTTACCGAGCAAAAATAAAAACACGTTGAAAAAAAACGTTTCTTGGATGGGGTACCTACCTTTATTATTCAATTTTCTATAATTTTCGCATAGAGGCATTCCGCTTTAGTCCTCAGGGTTGGCAACGCATGTGCAGTCTTGAGATTACAAATTCCTGGGGCCTTTGATGTCAAGATGCATAACGCTAGCGATTTTCGAAAATAGACAAAAGATAAAGGATTGGCGTAAACTGATGACAGATTGCGTCAACCTTTCATAGCATATCAACTCCATACATTTCGTTTCGATAGAAAACAGAAACGTTAGTTGCGCCTCCTAAAATAAGGCCCATCTACTCTATGAATTATATTGCACTTCCAACCTTTTTAGAACCCTTGAGAGTATAATATGCGAATTTATTGCACATGTGCCAAATGGCTAGGCCTACTGACGCGTACTCCTTTGCGCTATCCATGAAAAAAAACTGTCTTCATCATGTTTAAATGTTGTTTTTATTTGTTTCAGATACATAGTTATTTGTTCTCTGCTAACTACAATAAGGTGTCAAATGAGAGGTAAGCAACCTTTTTAATCAATATTTTTTATACCTTTTATCTGAAGAGCTGTTCAGGTGTTTAACAAACATAAACAGCTTTTATTTTTTTGCTTAATTTGCAATAAAAATGTACCGTGACCGTTGCCATTAGAAGTCGATCAAGATAAGCTGAAACAGCTGCTACTAATAAGGGCGCGTCTTCAAGCCTCGTTCGAACGACTAAACCACATTGCGGTGGGCGTTACTAAAACGATATACTTACGAGTATAATCATGTAATATTCAAAAAGTGGGTGGTATCATTAAAACTTTTTTTTTGTGTAGTGGCCCAAGCAATACGATGTTAGAATAGAGCACTCAAACATTTACTGGTCTGTGATTTACGTGCTAAAAACCCTTAAAAGTTTTTTTAGTTTTATAATCCTGTGTTTGCAGCTCGTTAAAAAGCATAAAAATACGCATTGTTTTTATAAAGCCCTATTACTTGAGTTATATTCATCGAAATAGCGGCTTATTTACAAATCATGTAAAAGAAACAGTATGATTAATGTTATAGCGGTTAATTTTAGTAGTTAGAGCTCGAGTAAGCTAGATAATTTTTTAAACGCTTAGAAGGATAACAACGATAGAAAACGAATGAAATATTTCCTAAAATTTGACCCAGATCCTGACTGTTTATTGAAAGTTCCATCTCAATCTGTTACAAACTACGAGAATTATTGGGTAGGAAACTTGTAATAAGTTTCAAACTTGGTAATTTCAGGGGTGGATGTCATTGGGAATGTTCGTAAGTACTTAGTTGGTTCAAATGCTTCACATTATTATACTTGTAAACAAAATAATTAATGGAAAAGGTTTTCGACTAGTGATAAAAAGGTAGGGTCAGGTATTCAAAGTACAGGATGTTTTGAATTTCTTAAACTAGGGCTCTATTCTACTCGGTAAAACCATATTGCTTTTGACATGTTACATACATACATCATAGTTCGCCTTTGTACATACCTTTTGCGTCTCCGTCTAAGTTGATGTTTGTTATTTTTCAGTTTGTACAATAAATTATATGTATATACATACATACATACATACATACATACATACATACATACATACATACATACATACATAAACACATACATACATACATACATACATACATGCATGCATACCTTCACGCCTGTAATCCCAGAGTGAGGTAGGCAGAGCTACAGTATTACCTACAACTTTAAAAACTTGTTGATAATTGTTACCTTATCATATTTAACTTGGCCGCCATTACTGTCAAATAAATAAGATCTATAACGTTGGTGATACGATAACGTGCCAAAAGCAATATGTGTTTACCCAGTAGAACAGAGACGCTTATGTATTTTTTCACTTGTATACTTAAAGCGTTTAAAGACAGCTTCAAAGTTGAAAGGGCCTACTAAAACTCAGCAATTTGTTTGCCCCCACTTTGACAAATAGCTGTAGATAAGCATTTCGTGTTAATGGAGATGTTTATATATTAAAATAGCCTGAATATTTTACAAGGTGTTTTCTGCTTTCTTTTAGTCTTTACTATTCTAAAGAATCAAAGAAAAACAAAGCATAATCAAAAGCACTCGAAACGTTAATTAATTTGTGACCCATTTCAAGAAGAATATGCTTGAAGTCGTCAATGTCATTAGAGATGTCAAGTCATTTGGAACTTTTAGGAAACTCAACCTTATTGTTGTAGAATGTCAGATTGACTTTGGACCTAAGGTGGGTAACGTTAATCTCGTGACTGTACGTGCATGAAGAGGTTGATGAATGTACAGGATGCGAAAGTTGTACTGCCCTCCTTAGAATAAAGGGCGCATGTCTCATACAACCGCGAATGTAAAAATGACCTCATTTCTTAGGACAGAGGGTTAAATTTGCTTTGACTTTCAAATTGCGCATACGTCCTTTTTATTAAGAAGGGCAGTGTATATTTAGACCGGTGCACCTGGCGTTCCATAGTCCCTGCGTGCCCTTTTGGGCGACAGGCGCGTGAAAGTACAGTCAAGGAATTTAATTTGTGACCCACCTTAGGTCCAAAGTCAATCTGACATTCTACAGCAATAAGGTTGAGTTTCCTATCAATTACATATGACTTGGCATCTCAATTGACAATGACATCTTCAAACAGATTTTCTTTGAAATGGGTAGCAAATTAACTTCCGTGACCGTATGTATGTATGTATGTTATGCGTTATAAAGAAAACTGGTTTCTAATTGCCTTACGTAACTTTTTCAACCCATGGCACTAATTAATCGTTATAAAAATGTATTTACATTTTGCGTACGTGTGTGTATTTACAGATTTTTTTTTATTTCTTTCTGCTTATGTATACATGGCCAAGGTCACCTTAAGTAAAGATATAGGTTCCTATACTTCGTTCGGATAGGTATTTAACTAAATGTAAACAAAAAAACCACGTGACATAGTTGGTCAGGCAATAGGAGCAGAACACTGATACGTCAAAGCTCGACCAAACAGCTTTAATTGGCTGTTGAACAGAGCCACGTGGTTTGGTTTGTTTACATTTAGTTAAATACCTATCCGAACTAAGTATAATGCTAAGAGATCCCGCTCTTATAAAGCAGGCATTTCATTATGCTTATCAAACAGTAAATATTCAGTGATTTAAAAGACACATATAACCTAACATTGAAAAATATTTCCTTTGTATGTGTGTGCGTGTGTTTATTTGGCTTGGATATAGTAACCATCGCAATAAAGAGTTGTACACGAATATTTCTAAAACAAATTGACTGAGCGAAAAAAAAGTCAAACATATGTAATTAACAGAGGTCGGAATAGGTAGTGCTTATTAACCTAAACTTGACGCATGTTCATTCATGCGTGAGTGAGGTGGGAATACATTACTGAATGAAGATGCATCAAGTTTAGGTTAATAAGCACTACCTATTCCGACCTCTGGTAATTAACTCTTAAGGTAAGTAAGTAAGATAATTTAAATTAACACAATACTATGCGGAAATGTTTGTTGCAGATGAATTCGACCTACTACTGGATTCACTGGATAAAATTTCCGATATGACGTCAGTACAGACGACCGAAACCGACGACGGTGGTGCATTCTACGAATTTACCAAAACAGTGTCTATACCACTTTCATTACTGTCATTCAAGAATAAAACATTAGACTATCCGTTCATAATTAATACTGCATTGAACCTATATGAAGAAAAATCTAGCCTCTTCTTCATCAAAGATTCATCTGGCAAAACAAAACTGGGGTTGTCCTTTAGTAAAGATGGAAGAGATTCGATAAGAATTGAGGTAGAGAGTGAAGGCTTGAGTGGAGAGGATGAGATAACTTTTACTCTGTTTAGTGACTCCTTTTCAACACACAATTGGGCGAAGCTACTCTTTTATATAGAGAAGCAATCAGTTACGCTTTGGTTGAATTGTAAAGTATATGAGCAAGTAAACGTTACAACGTTGGGGGACATTGTTCTAAGTGAAGACTCCACGCTGTATTTGACTAAATCCTGGACAAACCAAATTATGGTGAGTTATTTTTATTTTACCTTTGCTGGACATTTTTACGTGGAGACTGATGGAGGAGGGTTATGTTTTTCGACTGTATGTATGTATATCTATTTCTGTGGCACGCTCTACAGGCTAAACGGCTTTATAAGATACGTCTTGGTTGTGGGAGTGACATGGGCTATAATATTTTAGTCAAAGTAATGAGAGGGGAGTTTAATTTTGATAATTTAATATACAGGAAGGAAAAAACGTAACTAAATGAGATTTTATGCTACGAATTAAAAAAAACACATTTTACGAAGAGAAGCAATAATTTAATACAAATAATATTCGTTTAATTTCATACCATTCGATCTCATTTAATTACAGTATGCTTAAATTAATTGAAAAAAATCGTGCCCGTTTTCTTCGCGACGGGGTTTAACTCTATCTCACGTTTTTCGCGCGGTATACATAAAGGGGCTTCTAAACGGGCCATATTTTCACTGCAATATGTGGCCGGCAACTATTGGTGTCTTTCTCCAACACACGAGTAAGAGAGGGACACCAATAGTTGCCGGCCACATATTGCAGTGAAAATATGGCCCGTTTAGAAGCCCCTTAACGCAATCCCTTTTGTTTCTTGTGTGGTCGTGGCATATGATATGAGGCCTCTTAACATGCTTGCTTTTTATGACTTAAATTCATGTTTTTTACTTCAAAAGAGCTGTGTCTGCAATCTTACAACTAGTTAGCAATTTTCTAGAGAGTTAGCTTAATAAGCTACGGCTTCGCAACTATAAGGCGAGCTACCCATCTATTACACATGTTTTGCCCATGCTTACTTGTTGAAGTATTTAATAAAGTGTGACTGGTTCTTGAAAGTGAGTTATTAACTTGATACCGTCGCGTAATTGGCTCTTTAACGTCTTGGATACCTATTCGTTAAGGGAATTCCAACAGTAATAAGAACGTTAGAGAAAAGCATGTACAGATCTAGTGAATAATCCTTTCACATCGTGAAAACTCGGAACTCACGTCTACTTCTGAATGATGCCGACGTGTCATGAATTATTGAATTATTAAGTGACATGTTCGTATTAAATAAATAAATGAGTACTTTAGTTATCAGTGTCAAATGTCAAACCACTAGTTTGAAGTATATCACATCGAGATATTAAAACCACCACGATCAAATATATAGAAAATAGGTGTGGGTAAACAAGAAGAAATATAAATAAATGTTGAAAATAATTTCACAGGCTTGTCGATCTAAACGTTTCCCAGGTCTTAATGCTTTCGGCATGACTATTAAAAAGAACTGAAAACAAACTTAATCTTAATTAACAAAAAAATACTCTAGTATTAACCACTCTATATCGATTATCACGCTTGCGATGCGACGTTCCCCCACGTTGTCTTGATGGGTACTGAGTCAGACTGAAGTAGCATGACAAATACGAACATTTCCTAGAAAATACGATGTGAAAGGATATTTCACTACATCTGTACTAGTAGAACGGTACTTCGATATTAAGGGAATGTAAAAATGCGAAAATTATCCAATCACCATTGTAATTTGATAACATTGAAACCTTACACAATATAAATACAGTCGAAAGGATAAATACCTATGCAGTCATAGTGTCATGGGTGCTATACAAAATGGCCCATCATGGGCCAACGTAGGGACGGAGTGATGCGTAAGAGTGAGATGCAAGAATGTTGCTCGCTCTAAGGTGTAGATGCGTCCCTTACGTTGGCCCATGATGGGCTATCATGTAGAAGGGCCATCAAATACACTCATACATACCTTTTGACAGTTGCATAGAGGCGTGTAGAAATGGTTTGACATGTTGGGAATGTGTATGTATTTATGAGTTAGACTGTGCCTATATTATTATAGAAATGATATCCTAAACAAAACAATAATTACTTGTTTTAAACATTTGCAACGTTCACACATACTGTTATAAATCTTAAACGGGACTTAATCGCTTAAAGACATGATATATACCTCGACGTTTCGATCGTGTTGCAACGGTCGTGGTCACAGATCGAAGAGGGCTGGTGCTTACCTATATTGCGTGGGAGTTTTTTTTTAACTACCCGCACAATCGAAACGTCGCTGTATATATAATGTTTTTCAGCAATTAAGTCCCGTTTTAGATTTATAACAGTAAAACAAAGATGAGACTAACACATCCATATCTTACCGTATTAAATTCGAACCAGCTGCTTAGTAACGTCTAGAAGACACCGCAAATTCCACCAAAACTCCAGCAAATAACATTTGCGTGTAAGTAAAATGCCGTCGCAAAATTAGCTGTCACTAAACAGCTTTCTAAATTAGTAGACTCGCATACGTCAGGGATTTCGTTAAACACGACTAAATTAAATTATATGGCAGAAGCGAGCTTGTATTAATTTTCTAAAGCAACTTCGTTAATTCGCAGCGCTATTCCGGACGACGTACGATTTCAGACTCCATTGTACAAATTCACTGGCTTTTGTTTGGTACTACAAAGCATAGTTTAGTGACTAGATGCTAGTTTTTATAATTATCATGTAGACTTAACTAAAGACTCATTTTCCGAAAGTAATGAATGTAGTTTTATGTTAAATAACTAGCTAAGTGCATGTCGAACACGCATTTTAATTTTACGGACCTAGTGAAAAAAAATAGGTAGGATATTCGCTCGATAAAAAAACCGACTTAAAAAAATGGAGGAAGTTCTCAATTCAACTGTTTGTTTTTCTTAATGTATGTTTCATGATTTCTCGTAAACGAACCCATGTACCGCTATTAATCACCTACCTATCGATTTTAAATCAAGTATGATACTTTTACCTATATGCACAGTCAAGGACTTTAATTGTTATGCCACTATGGAACTCTGTCGCAAAACGTTAATCATTCATTTTAAGCGTAATTTCTGTCATGTGGTTTGACGCTGTCTTTATGACAGAGGGCTCAGACAAGATGCACTACGCTAACTAACGTTTCTATTCGATTCGTTTTTAAACCAACCGCGTCACTGGAAGATGACGTGATACGAAAAGTCACGTGGTCTACCAGTGACGCGATTGGTTTAAAGAAGAATCGAATAGAAACGTTAGTTAGCGTAGTGCATCTTGTCTGAGCCCTCAGGGCTCCATCGTGGCATAACAATTAAAGTCCTTGACTGTACAGTAGGTACACTTAAAAATTAAAAGGATGTTCGTGTAAACTGAAAACTTTTTCTTAAATGTTTCTTTACATCTTTTGCAGAGGACATATGGAGACACATAAGTTCCATACAATTTAATGAATACGTTTATACCATTCCAAGTATCTAATAAATATAAGTGACTCAGAAATTTAACAGCACACAGATGTCGCAATAATGTAGCCATTGCGGCAGTAGACAAAAATGCGGAGGCCCTCTAATTCAGACGTTCGAAATTAAAACGGTTTAATTGAACCATAAATCGCTTAAAAACGTCGCTTTAAATGGAAAACTACTAGTCGCTTGACCTTGATTTTAATCTTGACTTTTATATTCCACCATCTGCCGTCAGTATTTCTGTACAGATATAGTGAATAATCCTTTACCATCGTTTTCTATTTTTAATTTCGTATTTACCTTGCTTTCTCAAGTAGCTTCAGTAACCATCAATAAGCCAACTGAGAAAGCAAGATAAATACGAAAATATCCGACAAAAAACGATGGGAAAGGATTTCACTGCATCTGTATGTAATTAACCCCCGACGCAAAAAGAGGGTTGTTATAAATTACACGTGTATCTGTATATCTGTGCGTATGTGTCTGAAACTGTCTGGCTGTGGTATCGTAACTCCCAAAGAGTCATTTAAGTGGATTTTGAGCCTAAGTGTAAACATAGTTCGATTTTTACAATATTTAAATATGTTGTGGATATTATATGAAAAACTAGGTCTGTACGTTTTCCTTTCCACAAATATATTTGTTGGAAAGAAAGAAATTAAAATAAACAAACAGAAACATAGTTCACAACCTATTTCATGGACCTAATTAAATTTATACCTACATAAACGTTAGTACAGTGCAAAATCTCTTAAAACGACTTTCGGGTTTGTACCTCTTGCACTACCTCTGAAATAGCGCAAATTCAAATTTAAATAAGTTATGTGTTGAACATTGTTAAACATATGTTACTTTTTTACCTTACCGACCTTAGTTTTTTTTCGCCTTCTGGTTGACTGTTGATGCCATTGGGCATTAAGTCCGCCTTTTATATTTTATTGTAGGTATTTATTATGTGTAAATAAATAATAAATACTTTTGAATATTATGTACTTACCACTACAACTCGTCCGGGTGCAAACAAAGCTTCCTAGAGGTAGGCATTTACCGACAAACCGCCTGTATCGTAACTAGAACGATTTTTACATGGTAAAGATAGAATCAATCATAGAGAAAAAGGAGATAGTTACAATAATCAAAAACCTAAATCCGTTTTTTGTCCTATATTTTTTCCCCATACTCGCATGCCCAAGACAGCACAATTTGAGATAAGATACAAGACGTTAAAAATACGCCTCTCTTAAATTAATTAATACATAGATGACTCTTTCGTGAGATGTAAGTGTCTTCGATTAAGCGATTTAGACTATCATGGAACTCAAAGGTCAAATAACAAAATGTCGATACAGCACAAAATGGCGTACAAGCCACCTGCGCATCTAGAACTGGGTATCATAGCACAAATTCTAAGAACGGTGTTGCATTCCCTTCCCTGTTCACATCAGCATCCGCTACAGATATACAATTTAAGTATTTGATGATTCTTGTTCCGGGGAAATTGGGCCGTCCGTGGATTTGGGATGCCACTTACGCACCCTTGCGCCGTCACACCTTCTCGAAACAAGTATTAGGGCTGGTTTCGTGGCGGAATCAACGGAGACGATCAAAATGCACAAATATAGTTAACTTTTATAGAAGTTGCATATTTGAGGTTTTTGGGGGTCGAAACTTTAGGACCGTGAAGACCAGGAGCACACCTTAATTTCAATGATCTTTGAAAACTCCTGGTCGACGCAACTCGTGACCAAAATGCTGGCCTGTACTTGGTACAAAGATGAAGCATTGCCATTTAACGTGGCAATGCTGCCAGCATTTTGGGATCAATGCCCGCTGGTAGCGGTTTGTTAGATTAGTGTAGTTTTAAGTAAGTTTGTTAGTTTGATAGTTTTTTTTTATTGTTTCTTTTCCACTTGTACCTGGATAATTTAAGTGTTATTTTCAATTGCATTTAAATGATGTCGTTTTGTTTCTAACTTGACCACCATAAGTGTTAATTATCTAAACTTTGTCTATAAGATAACATATTTATAATTACACTACATCGCTAAGATTTATGAAGCACGCTAAATATAACACGTTTTTTTCGTAATCTACATAAACAGTGAAATGCAATACTTGTAATAACTGGTTATATCTGGTTTTAAACCGACAGTCATAATACGGGTTTAATCTCGTCAGTCTACATACATCAGCTAATAATATGTGAACCAGCCGAACGTTTCAGAGTAACATACCTTAGTTTAAGCCTATTTAAATGTCGACTTGGCAGCTATGGAGGAAGGAAGTGCTTTGTACGTGCACGTCTGAAATTTCTGCACATTTTTAGATGAACGCTTTGAGCGAAGCAGTAAAAGGCATGCGGGCTTTGCAGTGCTCAGAGTGATAATATATGACAATTGTTTTACATTGGAAGCGACTTAAAATTCTGTTTTTTTTCCGAATTTTCATTTTTGTGAATTTTAATTTTTGCGAAAGCTATGTTATGCTGATGTTACGAGTATTTTAGATTAATTGCATGCAATGTAATTGCTATACTTTGGTTATGTTCGGTTTCATTGAGCGATAGGGCCCTATTATTGTCCACCTACCAAATGTTGGCCCCATGAACTTTAACATTAAGGTAATAGAGACTATAATTCAACAATTACTGGTTGCCAGTAACGTGCCATGTCAGAGGCCAGTAATTATCTGTTTTACCCTATCAAAAAATAAAGTCTTTTAATAAAGACATTGCCTTCGGATTAAGTCAATTTAGTGTACCCGTTTCACATATAATACTTTACGGACCTCTTTAATGTTGGGTTGGTGATGTGGATATTATGTTATACCCCCGACGCTAAAAGTGGGGTGGTCAGTTTAAAATGTGTATCTGTGTTTCTGTGTGCCTGCCTGTAGCATCGTATTGCCCAAACAAATGGAGACATTCGGACAACTGGTTCTAAATTGAAATTTTACTTTAACTACTCATATTGTGCACTAGCTTATGAAAGCTCCTTCTGGTTTGTACTTTCCTCTCACTCACTCTCATACGCTCTTACGTGAGTCTAACCGACTTTTCCCGAACCCGTAACACTTTTCAGATCTTTTGTATGTGGTTACCACTTCAGGGGCTCTATTACCATACCATTTTATCGTGCAATTTTTAACCCCCATTACTATCAAGTAAATAAGGGCTATTATAACGTTGACAATACTATAACATGTCAAAAGCAATAAGGTTTATTTGAGTAGAATGGAGCTTCTTCGTTTGTTGGCTGTTTAAAATTATATTAAAATTATATTTGGCTCATATCATTAATACCATGTTCATTTTCAACCGCAGTTTGCGTGTTCATCAATTAATTCCCCACCACTGAGTTGTACGCAGAATTCGTTAGCACATATGGCCGTATTCGATTATTTCCATGCGCTAATATTGCCGAAACTCGGTTAAATCAACCGTTACGACTTCATTAAACTAACGCCACGGTACGTTTTCCTGCCGGATACAACACGTGTTGCGGAGTTATTGTGCCGACTAGTGTTGTGTTAAGTCATTTTTCGACTAAGCTTTCAAAAACATTTTTTTTTTGGGTACATTTTGTTATTTTTTTGTCATTTACGGACTTTGGACCCTTTAAGAAACTTTCTCCTGGAAAAAACCTGTTATCATCATTATACGACATTTCTGTGATGGCTTTTCTAATTTTAATCCCGGAGAGCATTATTTGTTTATGTTAATTTTTACTTGACTTTACTTTAAAAGATTATAATAAGAGAAAAAAAAACGTTTATTTGGTGGCAAACCACAAAAAAAAAAACAGTAGCAACTTAATTTAGAACAAAAGCTTAAATTTTATTACAATGCACTAAATTGGTTCCACGTTTGCCACGTGCACGTTTTTATATGATTTATATAGAGTAGTTTTCTGTGTTTATTGATAACAACAATTTTAAAATATGGTGTTATCGTCTACGAAAACAACTACGAAAGTGGAAATCTCGAATATGAATTTATTTACAGCACTAGTCCATACCGAATTTTGCTTACATTAAGTTCAGTTTACGCGAGCTTGTTTACTGTGGGACCTGCTAATTAGAATCGCTATATTTACGCATATGTGGACATCCAAGTCAAAACAGACCTAATAGCAGCTGGCGCTTACGATGTTTTCTCTTATACTATAATATGAATTACATGGCAACGGCATTCAGAACAGCATAAATGCTACTCAGCACATGGGTTGTTTTGATTTGGATGGCTACATGTGTAGCCGGCTTGGCCCTTGCATGGCTTTTCGTTAGCACGTTTAGAGAGATTTAGTTACGTGTTAACTTTAGTTCTCAACGTCTAGTTGAACTAAAGTGCTATGAATCTGTGTACAGTGTGTAGTTGATATGTATCTGAATTAGGTTACTGTTGCATGGGAGTTGTTAACTACCAAAATTTTTAAGGATTACTAACTATTAAGTAACTACTATAACGCATTTTATTATATAAGGGATTAATTGCCTCGTGTGGTAGCCGAGTTAGAATAGTGCCACTCTATGTCTTCCCGTGGATGTCGTAAGAGGCGACTAAGGGAATAAAGGCTTGTAGTACTGTTAGGCGATGGGCTTGCAACCTGTCACTAATACGCTGGTAAACATCTTAGCCTAATTATACAAATTGTGGTTATAGAATTATCAACAAGTTTTTAGAGATGTTTTTAATTCTGTAGCTCTGCCTACCCCACTCTGGGAACGAAGGCGTGAGATTATATATATATATATATATGGGATTACTCGGTAACTCTCCAAAAACCGCTGACTACCTAAGTTTAAGAGTATAGACCTTGTGAAGAATTCTGCTTATAGTTAGGTAGCTTAGGTAATCAGAAATGTTGTCACATTATTTTACTTGTTTGAGTGAAACAACGACTTATTTACTTATACTACTGTTTTACACTCAAAACTCCACTTTTCGTAATTAACGTGGACAATAATAATTATGCAATTTGGCAGTAATTTTTTTCACATGAATTACAAACACGTGTGAAGTAAAATAAAAACAATCCTCTACTTGATTACTAATTCCGTTAATTTTTAAGTAAATAAGCATCAACCATTATAAACAATTCAAAAATACAATGGCCGATTTTCATCATACTTACATGAACATAAATGTTACAATTACTGATACATATAAAACTGCGAACACACAGAAATTGAAACCCTCCAGCATCAATGTCTGGATACTACGGATCCGTCATTGAAAACGAAGTTTAAAGTAACGACGTCCCTCTGTACTGACATAGTCTTACATGACAAGTAAAACGGATGAAGGACTACGTAGCAACCATTAGGAAACTTTTTAACAAAAGTCAGCATACTATACATACATATATTACCTATTATTTTATCGAAGAAGCGAAAGAGATTTGTCAGGATAGTAGCAGGTGGAAAGAAGTCGTCCCTGCCTACCCCTCTGGGAAACAGGCGTGATTTAATGAATGTATGTATGTACTTTATCGAAACAATTTCAAAAGAACGTATCACTACGCAGAATTTTTATTTCATTAAAAGGCCATTTCTCACCACATGAGGTTTTTTTTTTTGGTAGTTACCAGTCTAATCTAACCTAAGGGCGATTACACATAGCAATCCGTTTTACAAGTCCGTTATTTGATGGCGTATGTAGTTGTATGAGCGAGTGCACACCGAAAACAGTATTCTGGATCCAGTAAAAAAGAATATTACAAGGTGAAAAGATGCGTTAAAACGGATCCTGTCAAAACGGACGTTCTATGTGTACGCGCCCTAACAGAAAATAGCGTTAGATGAAATGAAATTTGATGAAATAAAACAATCGAAGAAGTGAAATTCGATAAAGTTATGGGTTAGCCTTTCATAAACCTCTAAAAATATTATAGTACTGAGCAGATAAGAAGTCAATCAATGTGAAGAAATAGTAAAAACAGGTCCGAGATTCTTGGCGGTAAAAGCCACATCGTCTTTGACCTGTTATCGTATTGTCAACGTTTTGATAGCTCTTATTTACTCGAGAGTAATGGCGAATAAATCAAAGACGATATAGTTTACACCGCCTAGAATAGACGTCCAGCGGGCCGATTATGGTCGTGTTTATCGACGTAGATAAGCGTAGATAAAACATCTGTCACTTTCTGACCAGTATGTAAGTGCGAGAGTGACGGAAGCTTTATCCACCGCGATAAAGGTGACCATAATACGGGCCCAGCATTGTTTTACTGCTGTCAGCATTATCAATATTTAGGGCCGTATTAATAAACTAATCTCAACTCTAATGCTCGTCTCGAGATGCGTCAAAAATGACAGTGTTCTATGGTTTGACGTTTACTTTGACGTATCTTGTGACGGGCATCTCACCCAAGATGAGTTTATTAATACCACGTTACGGTTGTGCAAAGTGTCTTCCTAGTACTGTAATCACCGGTTTCATATTAAATTGTAAAGTACCAAATTTTGTAACGACTTTTTTTAAATTTTAATGAAATTTAAAAATCCCAGAAAACCTAGAGCGTCATGACGTTGCCATTTTTATGGAACATCTCGAACTCGCGGTGGTGCCTGACGCTGAGCGATAAACATGTCATTTGCCAAACAGCTCCATTTGCATTTGAACCTTTTTCGAAGTGTAATTTGACTTTGGAAAAGGTTTTTAGGATTTTGTTAAAATATTCGAATTTAGAACTAAGAATATTTTTGTGAGATATTTCTTCTCGTAGCTTTTAAACGAAAGTTTTAAATTGTAATCTAGCTTTATGTAATATAAAAAGTCGCCTTTCTTTTGAATAATTGTTGACCGAAGAGTGCGCTTTTACATAGTTAAAAAAAAACCGGCCAAGTGCAAGTCTTCCGTACCTACTCGGGCCCTCTTTAATTTTCAATATTGGCTGTTGTAGTGTTTGTAAAAAAAAATATTATCTACCTATTATGGTTTATGAGATAGGTATAGCTCGCAGACAAATAATGGGACTTACAGGTGGACAGACGGACAGCGGCGGTTTAGAAACAACCCCCCCCCTCCTACACCGCCCTTTGGGTAAGGAACTGTAAAAAAATTACATTAGCATAATGTTCACCCTGATGAACAATCGACTTCTGATCGTCAAGTTCTGAAGCTTTGCCCGAGTTCTAAAGGTTTATGTAATAAATTACATGATTTTATCACTGCTGTATGAAAAACTATGTAATTTAACTTCCATTTCCAGGTATTTAAGTGCACGAAACGTTTTTTTTTAAATGAGAATGGTAGTCCATAAAGTATTTGCTGTATTTGCAAATCAATATAGGCCTCGTTGGTACAGTACGGGATTGGTGAAGTTTTTCTTGTAATTGTGCAAGTCATTCCTCGTGATCGCATATACTCCAATCATTTTGTGGCTGATTGAATGTTTCAACCAGCATCACAGTATCATCATTTTTATTCCTCCTTCATCCCGTTTCGATTATCGACTGAGAGACACTAATGAAGTACCAGATTCCGGTTTTCGGCAATAATGCCGCTGTGTCTCAATTGGATAATTCTGAAATAAAAATCGCCTTTTACTAAGCTACCTGTGCTACATCAAAGGTTGCCTTCAAATAAGTTCTTAGAAATTACAGAGAGCAGCTGTTATTTTGTGTCTGTATAAAGCCAGTTTCAATTTAATGGCGAACTTCACTCAAAGAAAATCCAATTTTCCCTTTTCCCCGATCCGTTTCTTATTTGAGGCTTTGTGCTTTCAATAGGACATTGTTACATACAATCTGGGCTCTTTACGATTCACTGGCTCTGTGCACTGCGATATTGCTTAGTATCAGTCATATTTGCGCATGATTACAAAATTAAATGTAAATTGATAACTGTCTTCTGCCTTGCAACATCACATTGTAACTTGAGAAATGAAAGTGGTTTCATGATACGGTTACGATACCCTAAATTGATATCGGTTTTTTTCGTTTTTCTATGAATCATGAGTGAAAAAATTTGTAATCGATATAATAGATAGCTCTACTCACAATTTTGTTATTTTAAATCTAAACTAATATTATAAATGTAGAAGTAACTATGTTTGTTTGTTAGTTACGATTTCACTGCTAAACCACAGAACCTATGGATATAGCTTGAACCTCAGTGAAGGACTTGGATGTACTTTTTATCCCGAAAAATTGGAATTGTTTTCTGTTATTTGAATTTGACATCTTATATTGTTTATTGATTTTATTCTTTTGACATTTTAATTGACTACTATATATTTCAACGCTTGCATGCAAGCTAGATACATGAAACATAATGTACTGTAACATCCCTATACTGTGTCTATGCAAATAAATAATTTCTGATTTCTGATTTCCCTGAAAGTATAGCGGTAAGCGACTTCCTTGCGAATGGAGTCCCGGAAACAGCTTGTACTATTTATTTTGTAAAAGACATACTCAAAAAAACTTGCTCATAAAAGTTTTAATGTTACACTAAAACAATATCACGAATAAAACAAATATAGCGACTAATTTTCGAGAAGAATAACAAAATCTGAAAGCAGCAAACGTTACAAACACTCCCAAAGTCCAAAGCGTCGTCACCGCTAAACTCTCCGGTAAACTTCTACGGGGTCTGTTGCATACTTAACACTAAGGTCCAAGTTTGTCTTAACAAATTGTAGTGGGGAAGTTAAGACCCGCACTCACGTACAGGCGGGCGGGGACAGAAAAACTTAGAGCAGTACCTGTCCGAACAATGCGCACGTAGCCGCCGACTTCAACTGCTGGGTGTGGCGTGAGAGCCGGGGAACAGCGAGAACAAGTATAATGACGAGTTTAGCTGGCGCAAATAGAGATGTTGTCTCTTATTGAACTTTATGGTATAAGCTACATGGATTGAAAAACTGGAAGTTACATTAACAAAGTGAAAACAAACAAAAATATCAAAATGATTTAAGGTTATGAGATCTCAAAGTTTCGATAACTTTGTGTTTTTTTTCATCCAATAGATAACTCAATGGTCAGATTCATTGTCTTTAAATTTAAAATATATTGTACTGGTACTTGTGACGTCATTTTACAGTAGTAATGTCGGACTTTGACTCCAATTTCTCTCTTTTTTCAGTGCTCGGATTGCAGTTGGTCCTATATACAAATTTGATCCTTACAAAAACTGAATCGGATGGCAGCATATTTTTTTCTCATATAGCCTGTTGTCACGGGATTGAAAAACTTGTTGTAGTATTGAAGGAGGATTGTGGTTATGATATCAATTTGAGGTGGATTTCTTGTTTAAATTAGGTTACAAAGATACACGCTGATCTTTCTTTGTGTAGTGATAGCTTTACCCTCGTTGCAACGGTAGATTCTATTAATATGAACCGCTAATGTATTTGTCCGCTTTTAATATAAACGTGACTTTTTCTTTTGAATAACCTTGGTTAAAAGTTTGAACATACGTTCCAAAACTGCTGATTTGAAGTCACTGATTTGTATTGCAACTTATTAGAACTAAACCACATTTAGATTTTTTTAATTTAAATTTAGCTTCACTTGTTCAGAATATTTGATTTTAATAAGTACATTTCAAACCTAACTTTTAATTGTAACAATCATAAATATAACAGAGTTATGGACTTTACCTACATAATATTTCCAGCTGTTTGCGTCATCCAAACAAAGTTGCATCTTCTCGTCTCAACAAAGTAGTAAGTAACAATATTGACGACTGACGTTAATGCGCTGTACAGGGTAATTGGTTAGTCGGTTGGCCAATTCATTTAACATGCTTTAAAGGAAAATTATTTTGAATTAACCCAGCAAACCATTAAAATGTGCTAACAATTCCTGGTTTTTATTAAAAGTTATGAACTAAAGGTACTTTATACCCGACTACCAAAGAAGGAGGGTAATTTTTTGCCCTGTACGTATACGTATGTCTGTAACCTCATATTCAGGTCAGATTCGGTTTAACGTCGCGAGTGTCACAGGATATTTTAAAATAACGAACTTTCCCTCCGTATGTACGCTTAGATTTCAAACTACGCAACAGATTTTCATGCGAATTTCATGAACAGATAGAATGATTTCAGAGGAAGGTTTTCATACATACATACATAAAATCACGCCTTTATTCCCAGTTTTCATGTAATAATAAATTCTGGTTTATAAACGGGTGATACAGAAATCTCGCATAAGGCGAAGGGAAGCGAGGGAAGGTTGCTAATTATATAAGAACAACACTATCAATTTATGCAGTCGTTATTTCAAGTCATGCTTTTGTCTGGTTTCAACTAATGTTTCCTTGGTCCGCTTAGATCTTGTTACTTGCTTTCCCCATAAGATTAACGTAAGAGTTCAAACGGGGAGGTTTGGGAGTCTTTGCGAAGGATGTGAGCAGGATTTCCCCAAGTCCGTTTGGTTTTTTGTATTTCTTTTATTTAAAAAGTTCAGTGCAGGTTCTACCAATGAACAAGGTTTAATTTTTACTACGTACAATACATGGAATCTTTATTTTAAGTCACGCTGAATAATAATATTACCTTAGAGCAGTGTTCATAGGTAGGTTCTTCAACATAATATAATAAGACCATAATTTTACCAATGTATTTGTCAATAGCCGTCCAAAAACTATTTCGGGATGCATGACCTACATTAAACTTTCAGATTTCTGAAATTATGTTCGACAAGATTTCCACAATTAGGTAATTATGCGTCAATTTAAAATTTATTTCCTTACCTGCACGTTTTCATACTAAAAAAAGCACATCAACGTGTCCAATATAGCTAAATAAAAACCTGAAATGAAAATGAAATGATTGAAATGCTAAATGAATGAAATGAGTTCCTACAAATTCATTTTTATAACCTTTATGATAGTAAAAAGTGCGAATTCTAACCTAAGTGTAACAATAAATGTTACATGTATCGGTGATTCAATACAGCCATAATTACAAGGGCATTAAGTCATCTTTATTCTTATAACCTTTAAAAGACAAAAACAAATGCTGAATAAAATTTAGACGCCATTATAAGAACGTCGTTTACATTCTGAACAAGTGTAATATTTTAGACGTGATCTCATTTCGTCACTACATGCTAAGATTTATGTCTCAAATACGCAACGTCTTTGAATTACAAAACATGTTTTATTGCCGCTAGGTATTAAGCTTTAGATCTGTTTAGCGAAGTCTTAAATATTCTGCAAATAACATGGCACGCAGATTGAAAACAACTTTTAAATATTGCTTGTAGAAGACAAGCGACTTTAAATAATTGCCGACATATTTCTTTCAGGCGTTATGATGTTATTTAAAGAGTTATTCGACATTGAATACAGCGCGTAACAGACACAGATGTATTATGTACTTACGATTATAACTTAATACATTATTATGAAATGAAATTTTCTTAAATGACGATTGGTAGACGTACTTTCGGTGAAATGAAGAACACCATTAATACCACTCAGAGCAATTATGATAGGCCGCGCTATACACAGACTGTAGTATAGCGCGAGACATATAACAGTGTTGTATATGATTATAGCACATAACACGCTATAAATCTCATTTTTAATTGCACAAAATAAACTTGAGTCATTATTTTGATGAAAATTAACAGCAAATGATATCCAAATTAGTTTTAAAATCCTGCAAATAGTTTTTTTTTAACTATGCTAAATATTTGTATTATAGGTTTAATTCGAGTACTAAAAAAAGACTTCAGAATGATCTGTACTATAATATACATACGAGCGATAATATGCATACCTATTCATATTCAAGCTATAAATCATATTACATCTTTAAGCTTGCTTGTATCATGTTCTGTAATGAAAAATATTGTAATCAACAAATAAAAGTAAAAAAGTAGGTATTTAAGCTCGAATAACTTACATATCAAAGATATTACAATTATCAGATCTTAAGTGATATAGATAAGTCCAGCTGTACAACATCACAATAAGCGTTCATGCTCGTACATTGGCCAGTTCCTCTTAAAATCCGGCTAAACAGCTGTGAGATAGGTACTCCTCGAAACGCGAATGAGGAAAGGGACCCTCCTTAAATTTGCGTCGGCTCTCTAGCGGAAAATCCAATGATTTACTGGGCTAAAGTCTTATCATAATCTGGCACGTCCCTCGTATTTCATGCTGAGTTAGTGCTCCGTGGCATCCCACTATTTTGTCTAACTATTAGACTACCTGGGTTAATCAAGTGCGGATTGTCGTAAAGAAGTTTTAAAGGCTTAGGGGACATATAGGTTTTAAACCGACTCATTTTAATTTCCTACTCAAAAAGAGAGGTTTTGTAAGTTTAATGTGCGTAAGGATCGACTGGTTTTGATTTATTTGGGTTCTGTAGCTCAAAAAGAAAAAGAGCCCTTTACGATCACCTCGTTGTCCGTCTGTTTTCTGTCGGTTTGTCAAGTCCCTTTTACTGAAGAACACGTAGAGGTATCAGATAGAAATTAATATCAAATACTTAGTTCTGAAATTCGAAATAATATTATTTTGAAGTCAACGGAATCAAAAGATACGGCCGTTTATGCTGAATATTTTAACACTCGCAATTTGAACTTTCCGTTGACCTAGAATCATTAAATTTTGCTAGTACCTAAAGAAAAAAAATCTGAAACCGTAAATTTCTGCGTAACCACCAAAAAATTATTGCGATTTTGAACTTTTTTCTAGTATGTAAACTGACCACGACCTATGTTGTTGCGTGGAGACAACAGTTTTTCAACGGCAAAATTTAGTTTGTCCCTCCATTCAGTTTATTTTTTCGTCATAGCAACGTTTGGTACTTTCATAGTTTAGATTAAATTAAATTAATAATTTTCATACCTACAAGCTTGTACGGATCCCAGGGTATGCAAGTGAGACTCGAAATTAGTCGATTTTAAGTACCAATAAACTTCTCTGACTTGCCTAACGATAGTTACGACTTACTTGATTGGTCGATTATGTTCCAAATCACAATTTTAAATGTTTACGATTAAGTACTAAGAAAATCGAGTGACTTGACGACAAAATGTTGACATTGAAGAAATGAAACCGTCGAAAAAGGTTTTTTCCACCAAATTAATGTCAATTAAAAAACGGAACGGCTATAGTAGTACATGAAGACATTAATTTTTTCTTGTTAATGCAAATAAATAAATAAATAAATAAATAAATATCAGGGTACGGTCTCACACAAATTGACCTAGTCGCAAACTAAGATATAGGTTTGTTCTATGACCTATTGGACAACGATAAACTTACTTATATAGAGAATTACATACTTAAATACATAGAAAACATCCAAGACTCAGGAACAAACACTCGCGCTTCTCACACAAATATCCTGCCTACCGGGATTTCAACCTAATTTTGTATAGTCAGGGTCAACCAACTGAGCTAAAGTGTCGTCAATATAGATTCTAGTTATGATTGCCTTTTAGCTGTAAACGATATTCATATCGAGCTGGCATATCGTGGTTCTAGAATCCATGGAGTCGCTATTTCCTAATTATTATAATACATGACACTTTGATTTTGATCTTCAGTAAGAGTATAGGCATATTTTAAAATGAACTAAATACATTTTTGTTTGGTTATTCCATACCTAACTAATATTTGCTTGTTTGTAACTCTTTCACAGCAGAGATATCCTCTAAACCAATATTCATTTCAATTGGTTTAGCGTTTTAAAGAATATATGATTTTTATAAATAAATATATAGATATCAGGGGACAATCTCACACATATTTACCTAGTCCCAAACTAGTTAAGCTCTAGGCTTGTTCTATGAGTACCTATTTAACCACGATACACTTACTAATATAGAGAATTACATACTTAAATACATAGAAAACATCCAAGACTCAGGAGCAAACACTCGCGCTCCTCACACAAATATCTGCCCTTACCGGGATTTCAACCTAGGTTTGTATAGTCAGGGTCAACCAACAGAGCTAAAGTGTCGTCAATATAGATTCTAGTTATGATTGCCTTTTAGCTGTAAACGAGTTATTCATATCGAGCTGGCATATCGTGGTTCTAGAATCCATGGAGTCGCTATTTCCTAATTATTATAATACATGACACTTTGATTTTGATCTTCAGTAAGAGTATAGTCATATTTTAAAATGAACTAAATACATTTTTGTTTGGTTATTCCATACCTAACTAATATTTGCTTGTTTGTAACTCTTTCACAGCAGAGATATCCTCTAAACCAATATTCATTTCAATTGGTTTAGCGTTTTAAAGAATATATGATTTTTATAAATAAATATATAAATATCAGGGGACAATCTCACACATATTTACCTAGTCCCAAACTGGTTAAGCTCTAGGCTTGTTCTATGAGTACCTATTTGACCACGATAAACTTACTTATATAGAGAATTACATACTTAAATACATAAAAAACATCCAAGACTCAGGAGCAAACACTTGCGCTCCTCACACAAATATCTGCCCTTACCGGGATTTCAACCTAATTTTGTATAGTCAGGGTCAACCAACTGAGCTAAAGTGTCGTCAATATAGATTCTAGTTATGATTGCGTTTTAGCTGTAAACGAGCTATTCATATCGAGCTGGCATATCGTGGTTCTAGAATCCATGGAGTCGCTATTTCCTAATTATTTTAGTACATGACACTTTGATTTTGATCTTCAGTAAGAGTATAGTCATATTTTAAAATGAACATAATACATTTTTAGTTTGGTTATTCCATACCTAACTAATATTTGCTTGTTTGTATCACTTTCACAGCAGAGATATCCTCTAAACCAATATTCATTTAAATTGGTTTAGCGATTTAAATAATAAATTAATTTTATAAATAAATAATAAATATCAGGGGACAGCAAACCTCACACATATTTATCTAGTCCCAAACTAAGCTCTAGGCTTGTTCTATAATAAACTTACTAATATAGAGAATTACATTACATATTTAAATACATAGAAATCATCCAAGACTCGGGAACAAACCCTCGCGCTTCTCACACAAATATCTGCATACCGGGATTCGAACCTATCTTTGCATAGGCCATGGACCAACTGGGCTAACGAGTCGTCAATATAATTCGACGGTAAAAAGCGTAAACGCTGTAACCCACAATGTACCAAAAAAATTTTTTTGCATATTCGGAATCAGATTTTTTTTCTGCGTCGAATGGTCCGGGTCTCGTGGCTCTACGACGATTAGAAAATTCTGTACAGCGTTGAAATTGTATGTACTTTTTTGACATATAGCAAAATTAATTGCTGTAAGCCGCCAAAAAACAGGTCTTTATTTTGCATTTGCATTTACACCAATTCATATTTTACAAATTTTTCGAGTCCAGTAGGTTACTGCGTGCGTAAAACCATTTCCACTGTCATTTACAGCGTTTACGCGTATTGAAAAAAAATGTGACACTACACTTACTACGTTTTTTGTAAAATATATTTAGATGATAGTGACTTACTACGTTTTAATCAGACACCATAATGTGAATACTCACAAGTTACACCAAATATGAAGTAATACGCAAAAATATTACTGACCTTTACCTCATTTCTTAAACGATTGCTTATTATTGGTCGCTTGAGTTTACCGTATTTTAAATACGCGCTCATGCTGTGTGGGTAACGGCTTACCGCCCCGATCAGTCAGTCTGAGACCGCCGTAGGATCAAGTTGTGTGTGGTGTAACGGTCTTTCACCGCGTGACAACAAAAGTTTAAAATGTAATTATATCTATTTTAATAGTAAACCAGTGCAAATAATGTGAATAGTTAATACTATACTAATGAATTCTTATTTCATTTAAATAGTAACTACTTAGTATGTCTGATAAATTCTGAGAATTAAGTGTTGCTTTACATAATTATAAGTAAATAAAACTACTTTACGAATTTTAACAATACTTTGATAATAGTTATTGGTTTGAAGAAACGCTAGTATAGTGTCTTAAACTTTTCAGTTTGTTAAACATTGATGTTTTTAATTTTAATTGACTTTATTTCATGAGTAAGTTAACTTGTGATATTTAATTTATCATAATAATATACTTCTTTTATACGAAGTGTTTGTAGCGATGCATAATTATCGTTAAAATAAATGTATTTCTTTTTTTTCAACTAGGCTTGTATTGTAAATGTTTATAAGCATGTATATGTATATATATATTATATATATATATATTTATATGTAGATGTTCGGATGTTTATATCTAATGGAGGATTGAAAATATATTTACATACACATACAAACACATTCGTATTAATTAATTCTTTAGGATAACATTTAAAAAAAGGATTAATAAATGTTATCTCATATTTACGTCGTTTTAATATCAATAACCTTTTTTGACATCTATCATTGAATACAATTATGATTTTTTTAAACTGCAAGCACTGCAGCGTAACATCAATTTAGGCAGTGCTCAACATTTAAAGAATGGTGGTTACATCACTTACGCTTATTAGAAATCACACTGATTATTACCTTTCCATACATTTAACAAAATCATTAACAGCGTTTTATCGTATTGAAAAAAAAAGTCAGGTTGCTGTAACCGACACTAAAAAGAAACCTAGTCACTTCTGGTACATGACAGGCATATGGTCTAATAGGGAATTTGAAAATACATATGTAGTATAAAAATGGCACTGATCGCTCAAATAAAAAAAAAGATATGATTTTTTTTGTAAAATTTCAAAAGTTTTTTGGCTCTGGTGTAAAGTTTGATTTTGCGGGTTACAGCGTTTACGCTTTTTACCGTCGAATTATATTCTAGCTATCGCACCTTTACAATTACAGTGACCTAAATATTTTTAATTTTAACAGAAACGTCTGTTGCGAAATTCCAAACTAGCGAAAAAACTTCATCGGTCCGCTCCGACCCTGAAAAGAAAAAGCACCCTCCGAGTATGAAAAAGCAAGCGATCACTAATTTCGTGGATCTTAAATAGGGTCTTGGTGGCATAAGTGGTAAAGCGCTTGCATCGGCCCGGAGAGCCAGAGATGTAGGTTCGAATCCTACCTAAGACTGACGATTTTTTTTTGCTTTAATATAGTATAGTACATTATTCAACGTAACCTCATTCAACATTTCAGCTTTCGACTTTGAGTTATAAATTTATTACAATAGACACCTAACTCAAAATTCAAAATTTGTTAATTAGATCACTATAATTCTATGGATGCGCATGATTGCCTTTATGAGCTGTAAACGAGCTATTCATAAGAATAACACCCCAGTTTGTTGTGATAATACAGCCAATAAACAACGCTAAATCCATCTTATCTCGCAATAGCCAAGATTGCTTAGCGTCCCTTTAATTATATAAACGCTACCGCCTCCAACGATTATCCCTCGGATCTTATAATTGCCCTATTACGAGGGCTTCAATTATTTATCTTTATGACATAACAACCATTAGGTAAGCTGATTAGTTTCTGCTAAATAGCGCTAAGTAATTTCTAATAGGTACTTAAATATATGACTTTACGTCGGTTATGTTGTTTTTGTTGCATTAGGCGAATTATGGCATGAGTGCCAGGGCATAACACTATTCCCTCAAAAACGTCGTCGGTCCGACGTACGAGCGAAATCGCAGCGGCGAGTTTAAGTAGTACGTCCGAGCGAAGAAAATACATTTTAGCGCGTGCATTCTCAATTAGGCAGCCTTATACGTTCGATAAGCCATACTGACAAATTGAAAATACACGCGTTAAAATGTGTTTTGTTCGCACTGACGGGACTTCTTAAACTCGCCGCTGCGATTACGCTCGTTCGTTCGACCGACCGCCGTTTTTGAGAGAATCACACCCCTGGTTGTTTGGTTTCCATACTGTTTATACGACTAACGAGTCTGGGGCATCTAAGTTATCAAAAATCAGCTCGAAGCTTGCACCACACCCGGCAAGAAAGTTTTAAATGACGGTAGCCAGGATGGCTTAACCTTGGCCCCAGACTAATTTAACGCTAATGTGGTAAAAAATAATACCTACATATATATCTACACTCGTAGACATAAATATATGTATTTATATTCCATTTATTTGAAATGCAAAGCGAAGTCAGAAAAAAATAATCTTGGAGCCAAACTCAAACCAAAAATAACGCATAATTTGTTAAAATTCTGTTTGATTTTGATCTTGACCAATCAACCGTCTTGTAAGTTTTATTTAAAATAGGCATAATGTTAGTTCTTATTTACGCCGCTAACTTCAAACTTGGCTCGCGCAGTTTTGCCACAACAGTGTTTTGAACTTTGCATAAGTGGATTTCATATTCTGCTGACGCATTTGGTTCATTGGCCGTTCATCTTAACTCTTAGGAGAGTTCAGATAGTGGACTCGGTCTGGAAATAAATAGTTGCAAATTAACTTTAACAATATCTTAATGTTTCACGAAGCTAGTTGTTTATTTCAGGATAATGTATGTATGTATGTATGTAAACTCTTTATTGTACCAAACACAGAAATTCGAATACAATATTTACAGAAAAGGAATGTACAAAGGCGAACTTATCCCTTTAAGGGATCTCTTCCAGCTAACCTTTGGGTGATTGAGGAAAATAAGAAAAGTTGAATGTGGCAACGAGTAGACACAAGTACAAACACAAAGTTTACAGAAACTGCGTGAACAAACTTTTAGACCTTTTTTATAATAATTTAGTATTTTATGTATGTGTAGATACGGCTAATAAGCGTTATTTTAGCGTTAGCGTTATTTTTTACAACACTTATAGTTATATATTTAGTTTAATACTTAACATTCCTAAACATAACTATTAATATATTGATTTTGAATAAAAGTCTGGCGACTTTATTAGGCAGGTATTTTATTATAGCGTACCTTACATTAATCTTAGTTCGATATGGCATTGGTAAATATTTAAAACTAAGTTTGTTACCATTTTTTATTCAGGCACTGTCTCCAGTGCTTTAAATTAACGCCTCGATCCAGTAATCTAACTTTAATTCGATTACTTGAGGTCTTATTTTCTGCCTACCCCATTGGGAGATAGGCGTGAAGGTATGTATGTATGTATGTTATTTTGTGATTTTATACTTAGCCTTTATATTATAATGTATTGTAATGTATGTGTTTTGTATTTATAAGCGCACAAAATCTAAAGTGTCCTTAAAATACGTTTTTCTCTCTCATTGTGATCTTTGAATTTGACGGAAAGATGCAAAATAATTACTTTAACAAAAATAGGTTTACTATGTGTTTATGAATAAGGGGCTAAGTCTGCACTTAAGACTTTTAAGTCACAACTGACGAGGTATTCGTCATTAAGCCTGTAAGTATATAGTACCTAGTCATTTATAGCTTGTTGGTAAGAAAACATTTATAAACCATAATCAAAACTTACCTACCTACGATCTCGACAAACAATTTTAAATCTCTCCGTTTCATCAGAGCTCGAAACAAACATCTCCTTTGTAGATGAAAAGAGTTATTTCACGGAGTTTCACAAAGAATTACAATAATAAGTTTCAATCTGTTTTTAATAAGGTATGTAAACTCTTGAAGCCCTCGGCATTAAATACCTTTTCCCTTTGACTCAGTACGGCTTCTCGTTTTAGTACTTGGAGAAATAGTTGTGAGAAATATTTAGGTTTCAGTTCCATAAAGTTTTAATTACTGCGAGTATATTAGTCCCTAAAACATTTTGCTTTGAGGTGGTTTGAGTTACGTGTCGTTAAAGGATAATTATTACGTTTAACACGATCTCTAGCCGGGTATATATTTTGATATTATTAACCAATGTACGGTTACAACATAAAATTGTATTGCATATCAAAATATTATACGACATTACATTGAGATCTACAACATAAATAAAAATGTATTAATGTTGAATTCTGTACTTAGATAGAAATAAATATCAGATACGAAAACGTAAGAGATAAATAAAATTATAACATTAATAACATACTTAACACCACAAAAATGATTTACATCGAATTCTTATTATTACAATTCATACTCGATATAATTTAAATAGGTAAGCAATTCAGGAGCTCCAAAATCAATCTTTCAACTCCCCTCAAGAGCATTCCAGCTCAAGCCACACACACATATGTCATAGGTATTTACTAGGGAATGCAAATAACCGGTTTTAACCGATTTTAACCGGTTATTTTCATACAAAAACGGTTAATAACCGGTTAATTTGCATTCCCTAGTATTAACATTATTTTATTATCTAATTTATCCCAAAGTTATACTAAACTTCATACTATCTAATCCGGTATAAATAAGAAGTAAAATTTAAGGAGTACATGTCGATTATTCAAATATGTACTACCTCACTATAACAATACATATGGAAAACGGATGTGGGAATATATGTTACCCTATATATTTAATTATTTGCCTAGTCACGTGTGTCAGAGCATATTTAATGATGCATATAAGTGCAAAAGCATACAAAACATGTTCTTGTCATCTTAAATAAAATTCTAATTAATCTACTTATCAATTATAAGTGATACTACACAAATACGGTGTGAACGAGCGCCGAACAGCGACAGATAAACCGTAAGCGGTTTTCGCTCGCTGTAATACTCCATGTTTTATATTTAAGTTATTTTGTATAAATAAATAAATAAAAAAAGTTGAAACTGAATTACAAGAACCATTACAAACTTACATAAATAAAGCTTAAATTTAGTGACTAGCAAGAACTGTGTAACTGGTTGTACATAGTTATAACAAAATATTGTGTTTGCATTTACCTTATAACTTTGTTACAAACTCTTTTCCAAAACGGTTGCTTATTTAGCAATATAAACTATATTTAACAATAGACAATGTTGTATATTTTCATTCAAGCGCCAAAAAATTACGAAAAAATTGTTTAAAAAAAAATAGGTTTTGGGTGTACCTTCATCCGTCCTTTTTGGAATGTACCCTTACCATGAGTTACAATTAACGTTTTCGCCAGCGAGTGGAAGCTCTGTCCCTCGCAGACCTCGTACGTATTCTTATAGAGTGCGAAGGACAGAGCACTCGACTCGCTAGCAAGTAAGGTAATTCTAACTCATGGTAAGGGTACTGGCTGATATTGTATTTCGTCATGTTACCGCGCCGCCGTCTATGCGCGAGTCTGTGAATATTAAACTTTACAACTCAATCTCATTTCTTAATCAGTATTCGAATCATTTTAACATTCTGCACAAAATGTAATATTAGCGCACGCTTCAAAATATAACGTTCTCGGATTAGGATTGAGTTACTTAGGTACTTATCGTAATAAGGTTGAAGTTTTATGAGATTTTTCAGACGTCATTGAAGCGACCCTGATTTTATTCGATAAATATACATAGAAATTCTATTTAATGAAAATATCTCAGTCTCAAAAATTGTTATTGCTAAATATGTCGCACCTTTAGAACAATAATGACCTAATTCAAAATTTGTGCTTTCAAACTTCGAGTCATAAATTTATTATCATAGAGACCTAACTCGAAATTTAAAATTTCTCAATTAGGTCACTATTGTTCTGAAGGTGCGTTGTGGTGGGATATTTCTGCGAATCATTTCAATAGAAAAAGTTATAATAATCTTAACTTAAGCATGTTTGAGAAATGCGAACGTGTCCTTGTTTAATTACGAAACAAAGCAGTGACGAGCGTTTTCAAATAGCAATAAATCATTGAATGATGAATAATGTCCTTCTTTCAATCGTTAAATAACTCTGCCCAAAGCAACCGTTACCTCTAAAGACTTTCAGTGTGTTTTAACTTTTAACTGCCAATAACTGCAATTTGAATTTAAAATCTGGATTCAAAACTGAAAGTTTCATACATCTTGACATAGCTAAACTGGACTTATACTTAAATTAAATTTGCCTGTGCAAGTGGCCCTAAATAATCGAATTAAGGTTAAAGACATTTATTGTTCTCAAAAGAAATATTACATTTCATTTAATGAGATTTTAAACTAATAGTAATCATTTTTCGCTATTGAGCATTAACATGCACAATGGTAAAACTATTAATAGGTACTTATCGTTTATTGCTACTAACGCTTAAAAATAATAACATTGTTTTTTAAATACTAAAGTCGTCGTTAAACGAATAGAGGGTATGCTTAGATTAGCTTTGTTGCCGCGCGCTCGTCACCTCTGGTTCAGCGAATTTATTTCACTAAATAAAATTTAAACTTAATAATTTGTGCGATGTCATGAGGGATGAGCCAGAATATTATTCCTGGAGGAGATATTTCATATTCATTTAAGTTTTTATCTACATCATCATCATCATCATCTCCTTGTCCTTATCCCAATCATGTGGCGTCGGCGCAAAATGTATTTATCATCCACACCTCCCTACATAAGTATTATTTAGCCGTGATCTCAGTTTTCACTCACTTATTTCTCATATCACCCTCTAACCCCCACATAATCCATCCATCTCTTTTCCGGCCATCCTGTTGCTTTATAAGTATTTATTTAGTTCCCTTGGCATTGCCTAGAGCTTAGTTTACGATCAAAACGGTTTTTTTATTGTCTCCTGAATTAAGTTACTTATTTATTATTCTTTAGCTTAAAAAACGGGTCTAATTTCGTCTTTTAATGAAACATTAGTCTCAAAATCGGTCTAACATATTTATTTCTTAAAACAAATCAACGAAATTTAAATTGGAAATCCAATTGGCTGAGTATTGCTTTATGTGTCTCGCGGACGAAGGGTCGTTAGTTCATACTCGTAAGGGTCATTAGTTTATTTATGTCCCAAACATTTATGAAGTCTTTCTTATCTATTCCACCTGATAAACATACCTTTTGAAAATTGGGGGGGTCGACATCACTTTGCCTAATTGTGCAAAATGTGGTTACAAAATTATCAACAAATTTTTGGAGTTGTTGGTACTGTAACTCTGCCTACCCCACTCTGGTAATGAAGGCGTGAGTTTATGTATGTATGTATGATATCACTTTGCAACTAACTACATAAACTAGTCATTATCACAAATTTTAAATATAATATTATAATTATGTACCTACCTATTATTAACTTCATGAGTCCTCTAAACTGCTAGCAGGCAACATCTTAATCGATTATATTTTTAAATCGTTTAGGTATCCTTGTTAATGAACTTTGATTTTTGTTTTTTATTATAAATATCGGTTTATTTCTTCGAAAAACTATTAATACTTGAAACAAATGACGACGAAAGCCAGTGATAATATCGCACCTTCAAAACAATAGTGACGTAACTGAGAAATTTTAGTTTTCGAGTTAGGTCTCTATAATAATAAAATTATGACTTGAAGTTTAAAAGCAGAAATTTTGAATTAGGTCACTGTTGTTCTGAAGGTGCGATATAAGAAGTCTTAAATCCACGTGAAAAAAATGCACGAAGACAACCAGTTAAACTTGACCCCTTAGCTATAAAACACAGTGTAAAACGTAGAGATAAGTCAGACAATGCAAATGAACCTTTACATCATTAAAACTTTCGTCATATAAAAACAACTTTGCCATCTAGCTGGGAGGTCATTCTCAACATGAAATACTTAGTATTAGCCATGTCTCTTTTCCACAACTGAGATCGGGCTTTAAAGCGAGAGAGACAAACTCTACTGAAGCTTTGGATTTAATTTTTTAAAGCGTGGCACCTGAAATGGACCCTTTAAATCCCCACTCCGAAGTAAAATGAAATGGCAACACTTGAGAATGGTAAAGAGAAAGCATGCGAAAATGATCACTACGAACAAGGATAAACGACCGTAAAAGAATTGCTTTTAACTTGTTAAATACATTGTTTTTTCAACATTACTTTCATGATCATCGTCAGAAAGTTGGTAATGGAAATAAGATTTCATAGAAAATGTTCCAGCAGTTGTTATAGCTGTTTAGGTAATTTGCAAAGCAAACAATTTTCTAATTGACTTTGCAATTTGTTACCCAATCTTTAGCATAAATAATATATAATAGTATTATATTGCGTTCATGAACTATGCGTTAATTATCACCATCTTGTCAGCATTAAACCAACAACAAAAATTCAGGTAATTAGAAACTAAACTTGCCAATGAAATTTTGATTTGGTTTTAAAGTTTTCAGCGGTAATAAGTAACACGGAACTCTCTGCTACAACACCGCTGTACCGTGGTATTCAAACGTCAGGCAAGGTGATGTATCTTCAGGATATATGACTGTACTTTTTGCAAAACTTTACAACTTCACGCGTGAGATTTACGAGGAGAAGGCTCACTTACAAATTAGCCCGCTCGTTTTGAAATAAAATTCAGTTGGAAACGGAGTATAATTTTTACTCTGCCACGCTTTTCGGGTACTACCGAAACGGTCCTTCGTGATTTTTCATCGTTCGTTCGTCGCTCGAAAACTGTTTGAATAGGGTTAAATGTAAAAGGCCTTTCATAAATAAAAACTGGAAACTGAATGGAGCAATTACTATGAAGCGAACTTCAGGGAAAAAGGTAAAGTCGAAATTTCATTTTATTTCTTGAAAAACGGCTCCAAAAGTCAAAAAGGTTTTAATCGGTCATCAAATATTAAGTACTTCATTTTAATTATTATAATGGATATTAAGTCCAATGTCCAATCAAAACCTAGAAATTATATGGTATTTACAAGACTAAAAAAAACCAACGTTAAGAACGTCACGTCATATAATTCTGACAGCGGACAGCAATTATTGTAGCGCCAATTTAACTGGCAAATAAAATTAACTTTCTTCACAAAAGAGAAGATAATATTGATATGTTTTATGGTGCTTTATTTCTCTTCCCACTTTTCAAAAGCAAGAGAAGTACCAAATACAACACTAGGTAGGTACAAAAATCTATTGAAAATAATATTGTTCAGGCCATGTCAAATATAGGCCCGGTTTAATTAACTTAAATAAGCAGAAGCAAATCTGTCAAGTTCCACCTCGCGAAAGACGGTTGGATGATCTTTTGCTGTCCCTTTCTCTGTCTATCTATAACCTGGCAGGGTTTTATTTAACACATAGACAAACAGTGAAATTACTAGCATAGACACATTTCATCTAAGTTACTCGGGGAGTCGGGGTTGCAAAGCATTTGCAGCCATGATATTGTCATCTTAAGATTGAAAATGTCTTTGGGCTTCAAAATTCACAAACCATTAGCTGGCCTGTGTGCTCGTTTCAGTTCTTCATCTTTCATGGCACAAAAAAGCAATATTATGGCAAAAAGTATTTGATAGAGTCCAAACAGGATCTTTGCTTAACTGCCTTAAGAGACATAGACATACTAAACGCTGTCATACTAAACAAGGCGGCTAATTGCAATAATGGCAGTGTTCCGATTGGACTCCATGTGTTGATGTCAATAACCTGATATTTCGAAACTGACAGCAAAAAAGTAGTCGGCAAATAAATGTTTGCCGCAATTATTTTTTTACGGAAACCTATACAAACCGGAGTTACTTATTTTTTAAATATACACAAACTTCAAATGGTACTTTTATGAGAAAATGTCTACATTCATTAGTGAGTAAGCGGCTGTGTGTACTTGCCTTTATCCTTGTGCAAATTTCGCACTCAGTTGAACGCAAAAGCGTTTCCCATAAAACTCAATTTGCGTATTTCTCGCGTGTTCTTATGAATTACGGATGGAATAGCATTTATATTTTTTACGATTATTACTTGGATTCTAAAAGGGTGCCCCTTCATTATTGTGTTGTTTTTTTGACAATGTTACACGTTTTATTAGACGACGCCTTAAATTTATCATAAAATATAATTTGAAATAATTCCCTTTTATAAATTGCTGCCACAAAAAGTAAAGAAAAATAATTACTTTTATTTTGCTCTCTTGTTTTTTTGCATGTCGAGCGCAAAAAATCAAAACTATGAAATATCATTAATTTCAGAACTCATTTAGTCACTTTTTGCTATTTAAAACTATATATCGCGTGTAAGAGCTATTATTTTTATATATCCGAATATTAGCTAGCCTGGGCAAAGCCTCGGGTGGGCAATATCCGGCGTGTCATGGCTCCAGCTGCCTCAGACCTACTTCCTTTGCTCACGCAATAAGGACAGGACATGGAAGCGGTTTCCTACATTACAATTATCTAGTCTGGTATAGAAATTTATATAAGTTATTTGCACTTTGCTTTGTAATAGTATAGGCACTAAAAAAACGATTTTTTTTTCTTTCTTATCTTCATTATAAACGCACGCGCATGCACTCAAGCGAGTGTTTATGATACGTACCTGCGACGAGTGGTACCTATTAAAAGTCGTAATTAAACATCATTAAAAAAATGTTAATTAATAACGTTAAAGTTTGAATTACAATACAGCAAGAGTGACTACAGCAAAGTGGAATTAGGCCCAGTTCACTTACACTCCTTTGCGGTAGAGTAAGTCGAGCGGGGTACGTTGGAGACGTTAGACATACACATAACAACAAAATATCTATTACTCATAAGATATTATATAACCACTTTGTATAATTTAATTTTTTAATAACATTCAGTTACTATAATGAACGAAACGCATAACGATTAAATATATACATGTTATGAGATTATTCTCATAACATGTAATAAACGTTACGCTAAATAAAATTGTATTATTATATCTAACGTTTGTTATGTCTTATGTTTTTTAAATTTATAATAAACTTTTCTTGAGATGCACCCGACTCGAGCTACTGACTTTTAGATTCACAATAGCAGTACCTTTTCGTTATGGCATTAATGATTGGATTCGCGTCGTGTAACCTAAGCTTTAAACGTTTTAAAGTGAGGTGCTTCTATTCTATTTAGAATCAAACTACGGCTACATCGGAGCTGTTTGGCGCTCCGAGTTCGCAGCTAATGCTTGCCACTGCAGCTTACAAGCTGTTACAATGCAGTTGCAAATAGAATTCTGAATATTCCATGATAAACGACTGAACTATTCTGAAAGTAAGATTCGGGATGGTATCTGAATTCAGTTAATTAAAATAACTATGTAGAAATAATTACTTTGAGAAAATGTAGAGTTGGAGTGCTGAAACAATTAAGCATTTACTTAGATAGATGTATAAGATATATTTGTTTAAAAATGTACTTGCAATAAATACAAAAAATGCTAATTAAATCATATACCATTGATTCTAAATCGCAGGGCTGATCTATACGTATAGCATGTACAGTCAAAAGCACTCATATCTATACCGCGATTGCTCCAAATATGTACACATAGACCTTATTATCAGTGGCATAGGGGTGTGTATATATTTTTGACGCCTTGGGAAGATGTGTGTGTGAAGGTGATATTATTGTCTTTGACTGTACCCAAAGTTCGATTAAGACACAGCCAGGCAATACAGCTCTTAAAAAGGTATTTGGGTTTGTAGCGCTCTTTCATTTCCTCTTATATGCTCTTATGCGAGTATAGTCGACTTTACTTGAACCTGAAAGACTTTTAAAGATCTATTGCACTGTATATAAGGCGATGCTGTCGGGTAGAATAAACGATTGTAAAAACATGAAATGAAATGAACTTAAATAAATGAAAAAGTTTATTTGCGGAAGTATTTACATATATTTTTTATTTGGTATTCTGCCACATTCTGCTCGGATGAGCATGCAAAATTATATATCTTTAGTTGCGCATATCTCTCGCATCTCATACAAAGTAAAGAACATGCTTAAATCCTAAACTTAACCTATTATCTGCTAACAGTTTTAATATTTAAAAACTCACTCACAGAGCAGACACATACTTCACACAGCCGAATATACTGTTTCCTTTTAAACATTTTAAAGGTAGGTCTTTCATTTCCCTAGGCAGCTTATTGAATATTTTCAGGCACATGAAGTAGGGACTGCGTGACGTTTGTTTTAAGCGAAATTGGGCCGTGAACAGTAATAACATAATTACATAGACGACAGTATGAACATACACCGTTTGCTTTTTGTAGACTTGTTATATTTTAGTCATTAACGTTTGAATTCCTATTCGTTTTTAAACTCAACGTATAAAATAAAATAATGTTAGAAGTTTTGGTTTACACGTCTAAAGCTAAGAAATTGGCACTGTTAATAAAATATTATCTGATCCTTTTGACAAAACATGCTTGTCATTCTAGAACACTATTTACGACCGGTCCCACTTTATATTCAGTTCTTTTAGTGCCCATAAAATCTGTTTATATCTAGATTTGAGAATCATAATCATTCCAATGACGTAAATAAGTTTATTACTAGGTCAGTTAGTATGATGATAAGATATGGATACAGGAGATTTATAATTCAGTACTTCCACCAAGTAATTAAAATACGTCAAAAAAATATTTACCTAATAATAATATAAGAACGTTAAATTCGAAATTGACATGTGTACATCTTAAGAGGTTTTCCGCAGCATCTCTATAAATTCATCCAAAATCAAGTAATTATCTTCCTAATACCTACTTTATTTCTGCCGGTAGACCTTTGATATTCTATTGATTACCCTAGGGTACATAACGGAGATGTAAAAGTTTACAAAGTTAAATATTTTTTTACACATTTCTTTCTGTTTTATATATTTCTTTGTTTTTTTCGTTAAACATTAGTTAAGCCTTACCTTATTGTTCTAAATGCTACAGAACGACAATGGTGCTAAACCTTTATAAAATAACATTACAACATATTTTAACGGTCTATATAAAAAGTTTCGACACCCGAGAAAACTCGAGAAATTTGCTTCCAGAATTCTGGAAAGTCGAGAAAAAAGTCGAGAATCAGGAACAAGTATAAAATTTTTGGTGCACTTACAAAATATTTACTAACACTTTTAAATAAACTACATATTTTTATTTTTTTTAGAAATGTACCCACACATATTTTGTTCGCATAATACACACATATAATATCATAAGCTAGCATGTCGATGGCAAGCGAATCTTTCAGTCAGTTTCATTAAACTCCCAGTTCGCCCCCTTCACAAAAGAGTACTGACTCTCGTCATATTTTTAATCTTCTAGCTGAACAATGAGGATAGCTTCAGCGCACAGGCAAAATGATCCTACAGATTGCAACTACAAGCCTGACTTTACCAACCACAGACTAACTCCTTTACTAAGAAGACAGTGTTCAAAGAACCAGATTTCAAATATTTGCCTCGGTACGAACTGTCATAAGACTGTCATCGATCAAAGAGTTTCAAATATGCACTCGCATTAACTTATGTCGGCATCAAACTGAGGATTACTGTTCTATATTGCTCTGAGAAAATATTTCTTATTTATAAATATAAAACCTCGTTTTTAACGGCTGTTTAAAAAGTCGCCTTATATTTTAGATTATATGACTCGAATTTATAAATGTCTCTTTTGATTTCAACGATATTAAAGCTTACAGTGAAAATGAAAAGTGCCATTTATTTTTATTAACGGAATTCTCTCGAATATCGTGGTCAGTAATTAATTCATTAATTTGTTTTATCGTCGATTAGCGTCACATTAAGGACCTTTTCAACTCCAGATGTATTAATTTATTATCGTTAGAGGTTATTTTATTTTCTACGTATAAAATCTGCTTTAGATTTAATTATTTTAAGTGAATTTAATCTTATGTCAAACTCAACCATTTAGTTAATAGGTTTCTCATAATTTAGATTAATGAATGGAATATTTTTCGTAATCTTATTTACGACAGTACATTTATTTATACATATTTTTTTAAGTTATTAAATTATTTCAAGTGTAACTATTTTTGTTACAGGGGGCGATCAAAGAAATCAAAATTAACACCAATGCCGACCAAAGGACCATAGACACCATATGTGAACCTGTAAGTGCTGGAATACGTGTTAAAGATATAAAGATAAAATAAAAAATACAACTTGGCCGTGTAGTGTGTGTTGTGATTTTTCATGGGAAAAGTACTTTGGTCCCCTAGTGACAAAAAGTATTAATTTAGTCTGCCTTTACAAAGATTTCTATCATATTAGAGCATGAGAGTTGAAAAAAATATTATACCTTCGTGGTCTTACTACACTGGTCTTTTGTCTAGATTTGAATCTGTTGAATAACTTCTTGATTATAGATTACAATTGCATTATTTTTGAAATATTATTGACTAACTTTATGGCGTTTTTGTCTTGATGTCATTTTTCCAAGGTAAAGGCCAACACAAAACACGTCTAAAATTACTTTTTAAAAACGTCAAGCTCGATTTGAGTCTGATCATTGTTCTTGAAACTTTTACGGAATACGTACAGTTTCTCGTTCGTTGTATTTTTGAATTTAAGTAAATTGTGGATGTCGCTTGTCATGTGGGTCGTTTTGAAAATACTACCGCATATTGATACATACATACTATAATTGATTATTTTTTTCCAGGACTATTTCCTTCCAGACACTGTAAGTATGTTATAATTCTAAAAAAAAATCGCGGTCTATGTGAGCTTATGTGTCTATAGGTAAAAAACTCAAGTAAAGGTTTTCTTGCATGTAGTTGTGTACAAAAATAATAAGGAATTTACGTCAAATTTCAAATATTGTAGAATGTCGAACGGTCTAAACAGATGTGTTACAACTACATGCAAGAGGACTTTTACTTATGTTTTTTACTTAGATCTTGTCTTAACAGACGCAGTGCCATATTTATTAATACGCAATAAGTACGAGTATATTAAAAAAAACAATACGCACCGCATATGATTATGTTGCGCATAAAAATAACGAAATGTCTATGAATTATGTATTTTGGAAAATAAAAACAGGATAATAGTAAAAACCCCTTTTAATAATTAATCTTTAGTATGGTTTACCGACCCCTTATATAATACAAGTGGAAATGTTTCTCGTAGATCTGACTCGATACATTTTTTCCTGGTTTTTTTCTACTGCATCTTTGCACGTTTTTTTTGTTGAGCGGGGTTTTTATTACGGTCTGTAAACATTGTATAAGAGTCGTTTCTCAAAGTATTATTGAATTTAATCAAACAAAAATAATATTGGCAATGATATTAGTGTTATTATTGCAGTTAAATAAATACAAAAACACAACTTAGTCCTGTTGTACATACATACATACATAAAACTGCTACGATCCTGACAAATGTCTGAAATAAATGACAATAGTCCTGTTGTAAATATTTGAAAACAGTTAGTTATTTTTATGCGTAAGAATAATCAGTTTCCCAGCACAATGTGATCAAATGCTGTGTTTTAATTGTTACTATGTGTCTTCCGTAGGCTAAAGGCTCGGCTCGGGGAACTACTGTAAGTGACTATGTTGCTTTTTTCTTTGTTTTTTACGATTAAGCAATCAAAACCAACCCCTATCGTTCCATTACATAATATAATTTAATGATACTGTTTCAAATCTGAGTCTTAATTGGACCTAGCATTATACCGACGAGAAACTTCTCTCTTATTGTAAAATTCTCGATAATTTTAAAATATCATTATTTTTGTATCAAGAGAACAGTGTTAGTGCTCTCAGTAGTTTTCGAGAATGTTCTCAGTACTTTGATTCGAAATTTTGACCAGGTTTGCAAGATGTAGCTAAGTGATAATACGCAACTAATATTAATAATAGGTACCTACTCAGTTTTGTCCACGTAATTTCAATCTCACTTTAATGTGAATCCTGTTAACCTGTGGTCTCTCACGGAGTTAAGATTTAAAAAAAAAAACATTTTTTTTTTAAATTAAGTTTGAGATAATTTTTGGGTACCTAATGAAAAATAAGGGTATAAGGGTATATAAATAAAGGGAGTATACTAGACTTAAACCCTTTTTCACTTGATCTTCACGAGTCTTATTCCCCTTTTCACTAGGACTCCAGATTCGTTTTTAATTTTAATTTAATTTTTGGGGAAGAGAAAAAAATCATTTATTAAAATTAATGAAATTATTAAAGTATTTTAAAATTAATGAAAAAGGGGTGGTCATAAATTTGAGCCGTTGGTTAACCTCAGGTTAAGACCTATAGATTTTTTTTTCAAAATATACTTATTTTCCTTAGCTTTTCGGTCCGTTTCTAATAGGTATCGAATTTTGCCTCAGTAGTAACAGTTTGTGTAAGTTTGTTTGATTTGATAGCATTATCACTTATCACTTTACATTTTTTATTATTTTTTATTTTTAACCGAACATTAAATAAAATTCTACTCATCTGGAGGTTTGTTTAGTGGTTTAAACAGTTTCCAAACACTAATGGGATTTCAAAATTCAAACTTATTTCCCCTTAATTTTCCAAAATTTCAAATTTAACACTGTATTTGCACTTTTAGGATTCTCCAATAGCGGAAAGCCTTATAAGCGATGTAAGTGGAGACAGTACTAATTGGCAATGTTTTTCCTGATTGGCATTAATTTATTATATGATTTTTTGTGTAACAACTCGCTCTTGCATTTATAAAATTGGACTGAATGATAAGTTTTGGGTTTTAATTTGTGTTTGTAATTACTGTTGTTTCACAAAGTAATCAGCTGCTTCGTATTAATACAAAATTATATATCCCATTTAGTATGTATATATATATCTACGCTTCATATGCTTTTGAAATGTGGTTAAAATAAAAAATAACATAATATTAAGAACGATATTCGGTCATGTCAGAGGTAACTATTATGTATCATTGTCTTGTCTATAATATTAAATTGGAAAAAAATTGCTTAAATACTTTATTTAAGTACTGGGTTATTATCTTTTATAATAATATTTGTAGGAAAGTGTTTTAATATTATTTTTGCAAATTTACAGTTTGCAGGCGATGTGCCGTCAAAAGGTTAGTAAGTTTTCTTTTTTATTGTTGAATTTTACTAGCAGTTTAAAACATGAAAAGCTTTTAAGATTTCGGAATATGTAAAGAATGATGACTTAGGAAGATCCCTGATATGTTTGCATGATGTCTGTATGTTTTGTGCTGTAGGTGTTTATCGCCTTGCTCTCGCATATTTCGTACAAGTCAGCTTATTAAAGTTAAGGAATCTATACCAAATCTGCACAGAGCGTAAGCCGCTTACCGATACACGACGGAGAGGAGCCTTAAATTAAATAACATAAGTACCAACGTATGGTAGACACACATAATTTTACCTCATTCTCAAATATATTGTTTGCAGGTTATGGCCCTTTGGCTGAAAAGGGAGAGAAAGGAGATAAGGGAGATAGGGGTCAAAAGGTAAGCTACATACGTACAAATACAATTCTAATAATATTTAGTATAGTTTCTAATATTTTGTTGTACTATTAGGGTGACGGCACCAATGATGGACACTTTTAGCTGACATGCACCAGTAATGGACACTTCACTCTTAATTCAAATTGTATACGGAACAAAATTGATTGTTGTTCATTTGTTGCAAAACAAATGAATAACCCTTATCTTCTGTAAAATAAGAATCAAGTGTTCATTATTGGTGCCTTGTCCATTACTGGTTCCATCACCCTATTATGAACCTAAACATTTTATGTCCTTTTGTCTTAATTAAAAAAACCAAAATATTCAATAGGTACCTATACTTAGGCATTCAAGGGGCGATAAGTACTAGGTATCTATACCCTAAATTTATGGTAAACGGGCAACAACTGATAGCCACCTTATATTACATTATTAGGGGACCCGCAGGCCATTCGCGTAACTCACTCGCAATCGCGATCGGCTTCAAAACAAAACAATTGGTTTCATTTTGTATGCAGACAAGCCTTCGATTTTCAAAATGAAAACGATTGTGATTGCGAGTATGTTACGCGAAAGGCCTGCTGGGGGGCTATTGCCTAACGCACTCGCAATCGCAATCGTTTTCATTTTAAAAGTCGAAGGCCATATTCGTATGGAAGGGCATACAAAATGAAAACAATTGTTCCCCTTTGAAGCCGATTGCGATCACGAGTGCGTTAGACAATAGCGACCCAGATTCTGCAGTGGCCTCTAAACTTCCTAATTTTATTTAGGTGTAGCTAAAACACTGCTATTCCATGAGCAGCTGTCATAATCAAATGACAGCGCTAATTTTAATCCGACGCTTTTTATTTTAGGCGGTCTATACAATATTTTATTTACATTCTGGAATAGCACTTGTTAAATCTGCCGTCTAAACTATGTCTAGAAATTAGACAATTTAGTTTTAGGCTATTTAAGCGATGTGCACGTAGAATCGGGTCCAATATCAAACTAAAATTTTACAGATTTTGAGTAATGACTTTTAAAACCTTTCTTATGGTTACCTACCATAAGACCGAAGTTTCGTTGGCGAGTCCAAGAAAAATTCACTTTCAACTTATAAAAAGTTACCCTGGGTTTTTTTCCCCCTTTTTTACCCTTTACCCTTTGTAACATAAACATACCTACACAAGTGGTGGAAGGACTTTGGACAGGGTCCGTCCGGATCGCTACCACCATCTTATTTTTTAACCGACCGCCGCCAAGCAGCATTGTTCGCATTGTAATGTTCTGGTACGATAGCTAGGATTAGGATTTTGGTGGCATATCGTGGTTCTAGAGGTAGAATCCATGGAGTCGCTATTTCCTAATTATTTGAATTCATGACACTTTGATTTTGACCTTCAGTATGGTCAGTTTTCAAAATGAACTAAATGCATTTTTAGTTCGGTTATTCCATACCTACTAATATTTGCTTGTTTGTAACGCTTTCAAAGCCGAGATATTCTCCATAGCACAATTAATTTAAATTAGTTGAGCGGTTTAATGAATAAATTAATTTTGAAATATTAAAATACTGAAGGTCAAAATCAAAGTGGTACCTATCTATTATGATAAATAGGAAATAGCGACTCCATGTATTCTAGAACCACGATTTGCCACCTTAAGTCTTAACTCTAGTGATAAGACAACTCTTAGTCTTCAGGGTTGGCAACGCATTTGTAGTCTTATAATTCTGCCCTCCTACGGCAAAAAGGCACATCTACTATAAGAATTGTATTGCACTTTCAACCTTATTATAACCTTCGAAAGTTTAATATGCTTCTGTGAATTAATTGCACTTGTGCCTTTTCTCCGTAGTAGGCAGAATTGTAGTCTAATGCAAATCTATGGGTCTCAGATCCCACTTACTATGGAGTCCATTTCTCAAAGAATATTAGTCTAATAATATCTTGTGTCGTAAAGAAATAACATTAGTATTATTAGAGTTTTTTTTTGAGAAACGGGGCCCATGTGACATGTGTGCTCGTGTGCTAAGAAACACAATAATTAAGCATAAGTATTATGTTTAGGGTGACGAAGGAAAGTTTGTCGCTGGTCCTCAAGGGGCTCAAGGACTGCCAGGGATCGAGGGCCCTCAAGGACCGATGGGGGCTAAGGGAGAAACTGGGGTGAGTTTAAAAAGTTTTAGTTTCGAATCTACGCGTTCTAGAGGGACAGTCGCAACATGCGTGAAACAGAGCCTCGTTTCTTCGTCGCTTTCACATCGTTTTATTTTCTATTAAAGTATCTCTCTGTGTATGGTCATCTTATATATATTAATAACTTAAAACATAAAATTAAACAATATTTACTAAATATCCTATTGACCTACACTTAGCAGACGTCCTGTATTCATAACTTGTGCATTATTATTTTTTGTCATTCAAATAATAAATGTTAAATTATTTATTTAATCATTAATAATATAAACATACGTATTCACACGCGTGCACGCACTCCAAACACACACACACACACAGACACACACACACACGCACACGCACCCACACATACACACACACACACACACACACACACACACACACACGCACCCACACACATACACACACACACACACACGCACACGCACGCGCGCGCGCACGCACACACACACACACACACACACACACACACACACACACACACACACACACACACACAGAAACACGCAATTATTCAGAAGTCTGGAATAAACTATTGTTAATAATTTAGTGTAAGCATTACTTTTAATAAATAGTACTTAGTGAGATGGATTGGGAGTGCTCTCCTCTCTCTCTTCAACCCGGCGGCCCTGAAAACCAGCGTCAAGGCTAGTAAGCCTGACACCATGCTGAGTGGCAACCTTTTCGGTGTTAATTTTAGATTAAGTACTCTAAGTTTGTGTTACCTACTCTACTTTTTTATGTTTTGTTGTTGTTTATGTACATTTTTATTTTATTTTAGCACCGAATAAAGCATTTCTATTCTATTCTATTCTTTCTTTCTCAAAACTCACTAGACTAATAATATTAGTTCACTCAATACAATTTTCGACAAGTCTACTTGTAAAATTTACGATATTTCGAACTTTTTTCATCATCGACCGCTGAAAAGACTACGTATTATCGAAAAAATTGAGGTTTTATTTAATAAAGACAGACTTATATAAATAAATAAACTACAGATTTACCGATAAAATCGATAAACAGCGGTGTTCTCTCCCTACAATTTGTCAAAATCCGCCCCCAAAATTCTGGGCTCTAATTATCAGTCTACACTTTGAGAAATGGGCCCCGCATGGACTAAAAATATTTGTCAGTGAGACCTGTAGTGTAGTGGTTCCTTTCTTCTCGCCCAGAGTCAGTTAATGACAAATCGTCGGTGATACTCCAATATCACGTAACTAACAACTTCAATAAGTTGCAAAGTGTACCTTAATGACTTACTAGCTAAGGTGCATTTTTCACCTTATTTAATTTGTTAGTTACGAGGTATTGCAATATCACCGACGAAATGACAATTAAGTCTTTCCGATTTCTTGATTTTCTTTCAGTGGTGATTTTTCATACTCAAGTTTTAAAAAGGAACGAGTTAATTGTCTATGCAAAATCCTTGATTACGGAAGTGAATAATTTTATATCTGTTCTAATACTTACTCATCGTCGTCATATCTTAGTTATTATAAATATGACAAGAAATATCCAAACCTCAATGTTAAATTATGTTTACCATGAGTGTACATATAAAGTAAGGTTCTGCAATTTCCAATAATATGTACTTATTTTTTTATTTATAGGAATGTGCATGCTCCGAGACAACAGTATCTGCTTTGTTAAGGACAATGCCCGACATGAGAGGACCTCCAGGTGAACGAGGTCTTCGAGGAGATCCTGGAGATCCTGGGGATCGTGGTTTAACGGTAATGATTTTCCACCCAAAAGTTACATAAAGTACCGTAAACCGGGGTGAAAAGAAACGATATTCAACTTCCAACACGTTTTTTGAATATAATTTCATTGGCAGACGAAATAAAGTTGCTTTTAATTTGTGAGTCTTAATGAATTCTTTAAGTTTGCATCAGAAAAATAAGCCTTATTGCTCTAAATTTAGGGAAAAGTTGAAAAAACTCATGATTTTTACGTATCCGTGGAATGGGGTTAATAGACACGACATATGGGGTTACTAGAAATTTCAATCAGGGCTGTCACTATTTGTCTAGTGTTAAATTAGTAGGTGGGTACATATAAGAAATAATATTATAATATAATAAATTTAAGTACCTAGGTAGTTCGGATAAATAATAAAAATCTTTTAAAAAATATATAAGAAGGAACGTAAAGCAAAAATTAAAATAAATAAAATTTATTAGGTAAATTAATGAAAACCAGTTTTGACAGCCCTATAGCATTTATTTCTAATAACCCCTATCTGTTATTATTGACCCCACTCTCATGTCTTCTGACCCCGTACGGCGTGTCTAGTGACCCCGTATAGCGTATCTAGTCACCCCGTATGTCGTGTCTATTCACCTCAGTTTTAAGTCAAAACGGCTATGAATTTATTTTTACACAATTTACGCTTAAGATTTAAGAAACTCGGGGTTATTTTATATTATTTAGACACTGCAGATACAGGACAACTAGTTAAACTCGTTACAAAAGTATAAATAGCACTAAAATCTACACTATAATAAAGTTTAAAGAACCGTTATTTCTTACCTTGGGCATGTCTGTTTTCGCACTAAAATATCTGTCACTTGTGACCAACTTCATGTTTATCGAGTGTTACCAGAGTAAGGAACAAATATTGCACTTCAATTTAAAAACCAATGAAATTATAATAATAATAATAATAATATCACGGGACGATCTCACACAAATTGACCTAGTCCCAAACTAAGCTCTAGGCTTGTACTATGGGTACTAGACAACGATATAAATACTTATATAGAGAAATAAATACTTAAATACATAGAAAACATCCAAGACTCAGAAACAAATACTCGTGCTCATCACACAAATATTTGCCCATACCGAGAATCGAACCCGGGACCGCTAGCTTCGTAGGCAGGGTCACTACCAACTAGGCTATCGCGTCGTCAATTGGCACAAGTGATAATTTTTCTTTTTATAGCCATATGAAAAAAATCCCGAGAATATTTCTAGTCACCCCGCGATTTCTATTCACCCCGGTTTACGGTAAGTAGAGTGATCGAAGAATAGATATGATGAATAGGCATATGCATAATAGCTTAAAATTTGAGCTCCTGAAATGGATAGGTTTGTAGATAAAAAGTAATAAGTAAAACGTGGGACATAAAGTAGCAATAAATCGAACCAAGAAACAGCACTTTATATAAAATCTGTCACCATATAAGAGCCGTGTGTCATGTTATAAAAAGGCACTGACTCAGCATAATACTGTAGAGAACTGCAGCGCTGGTATTCTGCCAGAACCAAAAAGGGGTCAATTAAAAAATTACATTACTTTATAAATGAATTAACTGACCTCAAATAAATAGTAAACTATTAATTCTATAATGAGATTCAATTTTAGGGTAATCAAGGGCCCCAAGGTGACAGAGGCCCGCCTGGCTTGGACGGATCACCTGGGGAGGACGGGAGTCCCGGACGTGACGGTACTCCAGGGCTTAAGGGAGAGGCAGGCAGGGATGGTATAGCAGGTCCACCAGGCCTACCGGGACCTATGGGACCTCCAGGCCCTCCTGGACCGGTGACAAAGGTGATTTATGTTAATTTTGGACCCATATTGGCTCAAATAAAAATTGATTGCAGGATTATTTTTTCTGATTCCTAGTCCAATTTATCACTCTTCCTAATTTTGTCCTTCTTATTTATTTCTGTTCATACATTTGTACTACTACTTCATAATAGTCTGTATTCCGAGATTTTTGGTTCATAATGGCATTACTTAGATTGTATTTTTACACTTAATAATATTATTTTGTAAATAATAATTAATTAAATAACTATATTTTTTTATTATATTGTTACTCTGTTACTAAGTAACAATGTAAGTTATGTTATGTTTAAAAAGAATATGAAATTAAATAATAGTACAAGTGACAGTTCCAAGTTACAATCGTGAGTAAGAGAGACTAGTTATGAATAGTGAATAATAACTTTGGCACACCCTAACTTTGTAGCACGATTTGAGATTGTAGTCTTGGGCCTCAGACACTTTAAATACCTTTAGGTAGCCTCTGCGCTGGTACGAGTATCCTTTGCCCATGCTCCTAAAAAAATAATGTAGTTACCTTTGCCCACACTTCTGTGACCTGTATTGTTTTACTATTGTTACGTCATATTACACATTGCCAATATTCAGTGTTATGAATGCCAACTCAGCATCTCATAGGAGTACTTACTAGTAGTTGTCACGGAAAATAGTAAACTTAAATAGGTAAGAAAAATAAAAAAACAAGGCATAAGTTTAGTGTGCACGTTCTTTGTCAAAAAGTCCTCGTTTGTCTCCTTCTCTCATTTCGAGGGCCATTGCTGACGTTTAATTCTATTGTCACTCGTCACCTCAGCCTCCAATTTTATTTTATCTCTGTGGCCCTAGACAAGATGGATTGTGAGAACGTTATCCTCACCAAAACTCTAAAGTTATCGGCATTCATGATCTGCGGGCCTAGTATGTAGTAAGTAATGTGGATAAAGCATCCGTCACTCTCGTTCTTATACGTATCAGAAAGTGACGGATGTTGTATCCACATTTGTCACGCGATAACCGCAGCCATATTAGGCCCCATGGTCATTATTGCCAAGTTTCAAACAAGCCGATTGCTCGTTTACCTCCTTGTAATGAACTTGCTCAATCTTCTGCGTAAATATTGCAGGTGTTTAAAGTGAAGCTTATTTCTTCTTCCGACTAGGATAAATGTTTTTTTTTTATCATAAACACATTTAGCGTCAGAACGTTTATTGACAGGAAACAGAAGGGACAAAAGTAGCCGTACCAGGTGACAAAGGTGAAGTGGGGCCAATCGGTCCACCTGGGCAACCGGGTCCAAGGGGTCCTGTTGGAGAAAGGGGGCTTACTGGAGAGACTGGAGCCAAAGGAGAACAAGGTGATAAGGTAACATTAACTCTTTTTGAGTATTATACTTTTTTATGTAATGCGACGAAATGTGGCAAAAAAATGCTGCCTTAAATTATTTTTTTATGTAGATTAAATAATGATATAGTTTATTCATTATGTGTAGGGTAATGTCATCAGTGGTCAGCCAGAGACCAGTAGTCGACCTTATTGAGTTTGAAGAGTGGAAAATATATCTTTCGTACTCTTCCCACTCATACAAAGTATAGGCAAAGGCCGACTACAGGTCTCTAGCTGACAACTGGTGACTTTACCCTATATTGACGTTGTGCAGCGTCAATTTGACTGGCGTGCCGTAACGGTCATAAATTAAAAACACTTCGTAGATAATATTTGATATTACACTGTTTTTATTGGCTTATCTTTAAAACAAACGGTTTCATAATACGGATGGTAATGTTAAAAAAAATAAGTACGCTGATTATGTATGTTAATTGCAAAAAAATATGACATACGGCACTCAATTAAGATTAATAAAAATATGATTTGCTGAATTTAAAAATTCATTGAGTCGTTTTTTAATGTGGACATATTTGAAAGCCGAAATTTAAAAACATGACCTGCAGGCCTTTCGCGTAACTCACTCGCAATCGCGATCGGCTTCAAAACAAAACAATTGGTTTCATTTTCTATGCAGACAAGCCTTCGATTTTCAAAATGAAAACGATTGTGATTGCGAGTGTTGTTACGCAAAAGGCCTACCGTATAAATCTTTGGATTCCGTTTAAATTATTAAAAAAGTTGTTAAAAAATAATAAACAAAATCCATTTCGATTAAAACTGTCTTTAATAAGTTCAAGCTTGCTGTTATACGAAGATATGTACAAGTATAATAGTGTTTACGATGCACGAAAGAGCGCTCCGTGACAAAATAATTTTGTCAACGCTTTTAAAATTAAATAGTGGGACTGTAGATTGAATATAATTAAGTTATTTTCGTTAGTGAAGGTACTTTTTCTCAAATTTATTTAATATTTTAGGGTCACAAAGGTGCAGAAGGTCCAAGAGGAGAAAAAGGGGAACGTGGCGAAGCAGGAGTTGATGGTATTCCTGGCACACATGGGACTCACGGCAGACCTGGTGATATAGGACAAAAAGGTACATATATAAAACGTTGAATTTAGATGTAGGTCAGATCTAACATAATTTTAGGATTCAGTTTAAAGAGAATTAAAAAAAAACAAATCGCCGGTCTAGCTAGATGTGACATCTCGTATTTTTTGATAAAATTAGATCTTTATGCAGAAAGTTTCAAGGAGTATTTCTGGTGTTAACTCGTAAATGTCACCCAATACATTACAATAAAATGTTGTTACGCGGTGTCACAGCCAGACCGATAAAATGTTTATTATTACAATGTTCAAAAAACATAAATGTGAAGATTTGTATAATAAACGAGTTTCGCTTATCATGCGAGTGCATAGCATACTTATTATTGTGCACTCACTGTAACTAAATGCTGTGCAGCCTTGTGCAAAAAGGATAACATGAATGCATAATATACGCGATACAAATTTCAAAAGAATATTGTTGAACCTGGATGAGAAATTTAATATCATTTACATGCCAATAGCATATGCTACAAAAAATATTTGCATAATATGAAATAAATATGCCGTTGACAAGGTCATCTTGTCAAATACTGTGTAAGTAAATACCTACTCTTCTTCTTCTATCTTTTCATATCGATTTATGTGTATAATAAAGAAGTGTAAAATAACTTGGTACAATTTGACGTTTGGGCGAATATTCATCATCATCATCATCATCATCATTTCAGCCCGTAGTCGTCCACTGCTGAACATAGGCCTCCCCCTTTGATTTCCAGCGAAAACGTTCCAATGCACCCCGTATCTTTCGACTTTCCGCTACCTTTATTAGGTCATCATCTATTGTGCAGGCGGTCGTCCTCCTCAATAACCTTTCTTACTTTTTTGTTTGAAATATAAATAATACTTTATTTTGGTAACACAGGTGATAAGGGAGAAACTGGAGCGACGGGGCCTGCTGGTAGGCCGGCAACATTGGCATCCCTGTTAAATGAAGATTTAAATCCCATTCAGAGTAAGTCATCGCATGATTGCATTGCAAAATGTACGTTACTGACTTGCTAGATTTGTTAGTTATGCGGTATTGCAGTATCAACGACGAAATAATTTATCTTCATTCATGAAGGCACGACTTTTTAATTGATAAATCCATGTAAAATGTATAACCACTTAAGAAATAGTTTAGTATAGTATTAATAGTTTAGTATTAATCAAAAGCCGTTTTAGTATTAATCAAAATGTATGACACTGTCGGTCTTAAATCAGATTTTAAGACTAAAACTTTGTTTTTTTTACTGCTGAAAATGATCCTTAAAAACGTAATTTATCCCTGTTTAAAGAGAAATACCAAAATAATAATACAGTGGTTATGTTGGCTTACTAAATACCAAGGAAGCAAGGCTAGACTTGAAAATATATCTATATTAAAACGATTGTTTCATTTTTAGATGCTCAAATAACGGAAAAGTTAAGAGGTTTACAAGGCCAGAAAGGAGATGACGGGCAAAAGGTAAAACAAACCTAAGTTTAGCACAAGCTGAAAAACTAAGTAACTACACTACCTAGGTACGTTACATTGGATTATTATCTGTTTTTTTACAATATTTATTTTTGCAATATCTACAGGGTGATATAGGACACGAAGGACCTATTGGGCCACAAGGTACAGATGGTAAAGATGGCCGCGATGGAGCAAAGGGAGAGCGTGGACCAATAGGGCCCAAAGGAGACGTAGGGCCAATAGGTCCAAGAGGACATAAGGGAAGCACAGGGGAGCCGGGTCCGCCTGGAAATGTACCCACATCTGCCATAGCACTTATGAAGGTAAAATTTAGTTTTACAGATTCCCAATATATTATTTTATTGTATTTCTTGTGCATTTGAGTAAATCAAATAGTTATCAAAAAAAATTAGCAAAAGAATACCATGTTTTAACTCCGGCACAAATTTACAATTTGGTTTTAGGGTCCTAAAGGAGATCGTGGCCATTCAGGGAAACAAGGTCCTAAAGGACCACAAGGTCCACCTGGTAAAACTGGCCCTACTGGACGTCCAGGTCCTGGTGGATCAAAAGGAAATACTGGATCACAAGGACCCATGGTAATAATATGGATATTGCAGACAGATTTGGTTGAATGGATACTTTTCTTTCTAGCGCAGTTTATGAGACTTAAGACTGTCGCCATAGCAATGCAAGACGTAGTGTAGTTATTTGATAAAGAAAGTCACAGTAATCAATATAAAAACAAATATTACTTTAACTTTGTTCTATAATACTGGAGATTGATCTTTTAAGTAAACCAATTCGTGAATTACAGGGGCATAAAGGTGTCGAAGGAAATAAAGGAGCGCCTGGAGTAAAAGGTGAAAAGGGGAATAGCGCTCCACCAATAGACTTGTCGTTGGTAAGATCATTCAGTCAGTGATGGCCACTGGTCTATACTTAAGGATGCACTACAACACTTATTTGCTGAACTCCTAATGGATTTGTTTCGTTTTTAGCTCAAAGGGGATAAAGGTGAAAGAGGTGATATTGGCCCTGTAGGTCCAATCGGCCCGTCAGGCCCCCCCGGCGCTGTCAGTAATCAGACAACCTTACCAGGTCCTCCGGGGCCTCCCGGCCCCCCGGGCCCACCCGGGGTATCCATCACCGGGCCTAAAGGCGAACCTGCAGCTATTTCCAACTCGGTTTTTTATGACTTTGAAAGTCTCGGTAAGCTTAATAGGGAAAGATATAATTTATTGTTTGTGATATTTTGGATCTCTAAAGACATTGCAATATTTCAGGTGAGGGTGACGATGTCTACACCGCTGCAACTCTGGTCTACAAAACCAGAAGAGCATTGATAAAGGTGGAAAACTGTCGTTTTCACAAGCTTTTAATTACCTTGCTTCGTTCGTATATGTCATTTCGTAACTTGATTTGTTCATAAATCTGCCATTACGGTTCAAATGTTGCAAGTCAATTTTGAACTACTTACAGTTATCCGAATGGGCTGAAATTTGAAATACATAGGTAAAACTGAGGTCAATACATTATGGTATTCTAGGAAGTGATGCTGTAATTAACGTAGACCTACCGAATTGAGATTCGTTAGACGGTCTCAATAGGCAGATGATGACTGTATGAAAAGTGGTACAGTTGGCAAAAGCTTGTCACAACTATTATTTTTGACTGAATCTTGTTGTTAACTCCATTTTGTATATGTACAATATTATTTTTTCCTGATTTCGAATTAAGTACCATGATTTCAAGTCTTAACCGAGTCCAGTTTTGTTTTGATATATTTTAGCTTAAAATACGCGATCCCACCATAATTGCTAATAAAACTCACCATCCCTTAACCAACAAACGATAAAATGTAACATTTTCTCGCAGCGAACCTCAAGCACGCCTCTGGGAACCTTGGCCTTCGTGTTACAAGAGAAAATACTGCTTTTAAGGGTTCAAAATGGATGGCAATATGTCGTGGTATATTTTTCCGTTTCCTTTGCAAGAATATTTCCTTTGTGCATTGAATGTTGGGTTATAAATGTCTCTAATGAGCACTCAAGTCATTTTGCAAACATTTTAATAAATAAGACGTATGATGATAGAATTGCATATTAAATTCCATGTTACATGTTCTTTGCAAAATGTTATTAGTAAAGTAACAACACGGGATTATTGAGCCACTTATCGTATTTTTTCCGTGTAATGCAAAACGGCTTTAGTCAGTTATACTCGTATATCCAGTATGTATTACTCAGCTAAATTATAAAGAGTAGATTGGCTTAGCATTCGCGTGTTTAGACTGTTCAAGCCACTTACTGAGCTTTTCCGTCTTGCAGCAGTTACATAATGGTAAAAAACTTTAGTAGAGTTCCATATAGTTGTAACACACCCTGTATTAGACTGTTCGACATTCTATATTTCAAAGTCGACGTAAATTCCATATTAGTTTGGTATGTGTTGTGTGTGTGTACATGCAATAGGGGCTTACATGTAACATGTACCTAATCTTTTTTACAATGCTGGGTACTCATTAGTGATCTGTAACTGCAATTTTTAAACAATGCAAGAGGTCTTTGAGGTCTTTCGGGTTTGGGTAAAGTTTGCGGGACAAACATAAGCGCGAGAGCGGGCGCGCGCGCGCATAATGAGAGCGAGTGAGAGAGAAATACAAATCCCAAGGACTTTCTAAGAGTTTTAGCACTGTACATAAAGTGATGTGTTCGTTATCAAGCTAGCACGTCTTGATAAATTCGCATTCTGCGATAGTAATCAACTGCGTCAAATGTACAGTAGAAGCCACCATGAAGCAATCGTCAATCCTTATCATATTCTTAGATTTTTTGAAGTCGTACACTCACTCACTGTCGTAAAAAGATTGTAGGGTTAGAAAAGGTCCATTTTATAACCGTAACTTAGACAGTTGGTACCACAAACTGCAAAAGAGCGAACTAAATCATCGAAAGATCGTGTTCTGTCTCTACAAACATAGTACAAATATACGAGTATAATCTTTCAATAGAATGTCTGCATTAAGTGGGGGCTCCTACTGTTAGGCGAAGGCTAGGATGTTCAATTTTAATCATGCCAGCATTATTAAGTATTCCGTACAAACGAGAAGTAAATTGAATTAAGACACGAAAAGTTTTTTATTTGCAGCTTTAACGCTTGCATCATTATATAATTAATCAGACCCAATCTAACGGGTTGTCAACACAAAATGTTGGTGTGAATTCAAAAATCTAAAGATCCTGTGATGCATATTCAAATCCAACACAAGATTGATCAATTTGAGCAGATCACATTTTTAACTGAACGTCTAGCCTTCGTCTTGTTCAATAATAAATCACTGATCATGATAAATAAAGTAATACATTGATTGATTAAATGTGATATAATATTAGATGGGGTCGTTATATGGGGACGTTCCCGATCCTTCAACAACAACTATGGAACCAACACTCCCAACGAGGTCTCACATTCCTGTTGTTACCTCGGCGAGACCAAGAAGGGAAAGGTTGACATCAAATGTTGTAAGTAAGCTCTTGGTTTTCCTTATCATTACCTTTAGCAGTCAGTCCATCGCTGGATAAACGCTCCTAGTCGTTCTTCACCCGATTGTAATTAATACTACGCCCTGTCAAATTTGATTCGGATATTTAAGCATCTTGCATATCTTGTACGGAAATGAAGCTACCGCTGGATATACGCTTCTCCCACTTCAGTTTATAATTTCTCTCGATTTTGACATAATTCGTTACCTATTTTAAGAAAAATAAATATTTTCTGTTTCTATTCCTATTTAAATTATTATTTCTTACGTAATTTGGTCACAAAATTATTAGGAAGTAGAATTATTTATCGAGTTTTTTTTACTATTACTTACCACATTTTTAAAACTGATAGGTAGGGCATATTTTATATTTCGGCAATGTTATATTTTTAATGTTTTTCTACGAGGTTATAAGCTTTTTTTTACAGAAAGTTATTCATTCCGTCGCTGCATTTTTAAATTTAGACTTGAAATAATTTTGTATAATATGTATACCAGTTTACATTAACATCTGTGTTTTTTTTTCATTATTTGTTATACTGTTTTAGGTTTGATCGAATAACCATAAAAGTTGCTTGAGAAATCAAATATCTATAATCAATGACTATAGTGCCCGGCCGGTAAGAAGTCAATCTGACACCTGTCATTTTAGTACAAATTATAACCTGAAACCCAAGAATCCTACTAATGTTACAAAAGCGAAAGTTTGTGTGTTTGTTTGTTACTCCTTCACGCTGCAAGGACGGATTTGGATGAAATCTGGAATGGAGATAGCTCTGGATTAACTCATAAGCTACTTATCATCCCTAAAAAAATAAAAGTTCCCGAGGGATTAACGTTAATTGAGATCTACGCGGACGAAGTAGCGGGCAGAAGGTGGATGTCAGGATTGACCTCTTGTCGGCCGGGCACTATAACTAGCTTAAAAAAAAACTTTTTCAGCTTCGCTTGATCGCCCTAAATGAACCTTATACGGGGATAATGATGTCTATGACGAATGTATCCGGTATGTTTGCTGTCAATAACGACTGTACCAGACAATCCCGTAGGTACAATTTTCCTGGATCATACGAGGTTTTTCTTAATTATAGGTAAGTGTAGTAACATTTTGTTTATAATCGGAATATCGCCTGTAACCCTGTGGTTTAAGGGTTTAATTTAATAAATACAACCAGGATGGTTCTATTCTATGTATGTTATAAAAAAGGAGATAGTCAAGTGACAGTCACACAAAATAAACTATTCCCAAACTTAGCCCTAGGCTTGTTGTATTATGCTTGTAATTTATTATAGAAATGAATGCATTCACCAACAAATGATTATACGTATGTACCTACACCTACCTACCTACACCTATATAAGTATGTACAATTTTACCTAAGTTAAACACCGAAAAGTTGATCACATTTTTATCTTATTAAATTTGAACCGCAAAGGTAAAGGTATCAAATACAAGACACACTTGGGAATATTATACCATAGTTATGTTATTTTATTTTCAACAGAGGTGAGGGCATACAGTATTTGGTACGGAATAGCTACCGGCACCTTCCAGTAGTGAATTTGTATGGAGAAGTACTGTTTGACTCCTGGAACAGCCTAGTTGATGGCTCAGGAGGTATTCTACCGACAGCAGCTAACATATTCAGCTTCAATGGAAAGAATATTTTTATTGATTCCACGTGGTGAGTATAAAATTCGTTTGTCTGAAGCAGTTTACTTACAAGCGATATACTGGTATTTTTTTTTAAATAAGGCATGTCATTTTATTAGTGATTTTATTCAAATCTATCTATATAGTAATATAAACAGATATCGGACAAATGGGCGTCATTACTCGCAATAATGTGGACATGAATCCACAGATTTTAATTAAACAAATTAAATTACATTAATTGATTTCTTACCTAAACTTTAATCTTGATCCTTTGCAGGACAGTAATAAATAAATAATACAAAAACGTGAGGAGTGGCCATTAACATTATATTAATCTACTTAAGTTTGCTCCTTTAACCTCATAAGTTTATTTTACCAAAAAATTAATAAATTACCATGGAAACATTATAAAAATATAGTGTTTATTTGCTTTAATAAACCTACACAATAACAAGTCTTTGTATTATTACTGCCTTGCTATTATTTTTTTTATTAAATTAGTCATGGAGTCTTGTCCATATTATTGCGAGTAATGACGCCCATTCGTCAGATCTCTGAATATAAAAAAAGACACTGACTGGTTGATTGTTCAACGCACAGCCGAAACCGCTGGAATTAGGGATTATTCCTTGGGATGCACTAAGATGAAAATTCATACCCTAAGGCGTTAAAATAGGGGGAGTAGCGGGAAACTTAATTCTACGCGTACGACGTCGCTGGCGTCTTCCAGTAAATTATGCAAATTGTGGTCCCATTGTAAAAAATATACATTAATGTAACATAGATACAAACATACCTAAAGAAAGAAAAAGAAAGAAAGAAAAATCATTTATTCGTGACATTCATAAAAAAGAACAGATTAACACGTACAAGAAGGAAGTAGCCACGAAATGGTCCCAACTCAGCGTAATGCTGGCATTAAAGTCAGCGCTGGAACCTTGGAACGCTTGGAACCATCAGGTGAAACCACGGAAGGTTACACACACAAATTATTGCAAAAGCATAAAAAAAACTAGAGAAAAAAACAATAATAATAAAAAATAAAATAAACCTAAAAGTTTTCCATGGCCGTCCTCAGATGGCGGAAAGGGCAACAGTCCCTTAGCCTTACATGGTTCAAGCACAGAAAACCGACATGACCTATTCTATTCTATCTATGGCAGCGGCAGCACTGACATACATATTCATAATCTAATCTGTGACTTAGTCTCAGTAATCTGTGATGATTAACCATGCAATTGTTTACCTACATTCACGCCTTTCTCCCAATGGGGTAGATAGAGACTATGGGACGTCAGATGCACCGGTCTAAACATACTTTCGCGTCCTCTACATTCATCAACCTCATCATGCTCGTGCGTCGGTTTCGGGTGATTTTGATTTGGCCACTATTCAGTACCGTAAAACGGGGTGAGTAGGGACACAACCTAAAATGAAGCATATGTTACTAATTATAAGACTGAAATTATTTCCAATGGGCGCAATGTTATTGTCCATTTAATAATTGTTCTTATTGGTAACAAGTTATAACTTATTTTAGGTTGTGTCCCTACTCACCCCGTTTTACGGTACATCGCGAATCTGATCACTGGCATTTGCGTCTAGGGCGTCATCTACCGATATCTGCACTCAGTTTCGCTCGCCATACCTCGATCGTAACATTTTTCATTTAATCTTTCTAAATGAACTATCCACCTTCGATCTTTGTCACTACCTATTAACATAGTGACAAATCAATTAACATAAAATGTTTTTTTTAAATAACGCCGCCCTAATTACATCTGTCTCATTTTTTTAGGCCAGACAAAAAGATATGGCACGGAGGTAGCTCAGTTAACGTGAGACAGAAGGCAAACTGCAACGATTGGACGAGTGCAAGCCACAAGGAATATGGAGCTGCATCGCCGCTAGAGTCTAACAAACTGCTTAAGCAGGAAATGTAAGTTTTTTAAACTTTAAAAGGTAAACATACTCTTTTTTTTCCTTTTTTAAAATTCTGGATTTACCATCGATTGGCCTTTATCTAACTTGATGGTAAATGATGATGAAGTTTGGGAATTTATCATTTAAAATGTGTCCATAGGGGGTGTCATTCAGGATCCATAATATCGTTTGTCCTAATGTATCATTTCGCATAACATCCTTTTAGGCTGACATTGCAGAATTTAATAAACCTCTATTATGCAGATTAGGTAAGGTTACGTTACGTTACTTTTTTTATAATAATTATAATAAAACCCTTTCTATTGTAAAAACCGTTTTATGTCAAACGATTTTATGCCATATGATACATTATGCGAAAAAACCATTATGGATTCCGATATAGACCCGTGTATAGGTACCAGCCCACTCACTTGACCCGCCCAATGGTCTTATAATGTCACTTTGCTACCATTGTAATACATTGAAATAAATACCTACTTTTCCATAATACCCTTGCGTAAATGCAACATTTAAGGGCGTGCATCTCAGCTTACCCACTTTACCCGTCGAGTGAGCGTGCTCGTATGACATCGCTCACTAGATCGACCGTTTGACAGATAGTAGTTTTAAGAGAAAAACACCCTTTTTCGATTCGCAGGTATCCGTGCGACAGCCAATTCATTGTGCTGTGCATAGAATCAGCACCATCAGTTCCGTCAGAACCTCGGAGGCGACAGAGGCATACGCCGTAAGTAATACTTACTGCAATCAGTTTAAAAAGAAATAAAGATAAAAGATGTTTATTCAGTAAGTAGGCCGCACGGGCACTTTTACACGTCAAAAATCTACCAGCGCTTCGCAAGAGACCACTGCTGAGAAGAAACGCCGCAAGAAACTCAACAGTCAGTCGTTTTTTAAAAATTACTTATACAATTATAGAACTTAACCTAGCATTATATAAAACAATGAATTTAACATTAAAATATATATATCATGCGTAGTTGAGCAGGAAAATGTGTCAAAACTCAGTATGTTCAGATGAACTCATAAATAGTAATAATAATTATAATTAAATATATATATATATATATATATACATATACTTACCCATGACGGTGCAAAACAACCACATAGTTTTGATACATTCTCCTACAGAAACCGTGTCCCCTAGACAATAATTATACCTACAATGTTTACATATTTTTCTGACTAAGCTATTACTAAGTTATTTAGGTGTTTCTGACACAATGTTAATTTTCAGAACAAACTTTTACTGCTGACTGCACTTTTGTTGCCTAGTCATTCTCGGTGGGTTAATTGTAACCTAGATCCTGTTGCCATCTTCCGACTTTATCACTATTAGATTCCATAATATTGCATTGTCCGGTTTGCATTATTTATTTCAAATATCAGACTAAGTATTTCATTATCTAGAATTGGTATGAAATTAACTTGCAACATTTGACCCAAACACAATCACGCCAAGTTAAATAAACAGTGCTCAAAAATATATAGCAGTACTGTAATTATAATCAGTTCAAAATATTTAGTTAAGTTATTACCCGTTAAGAATGTCGCGCTGCTAGATCAAAACAGTAGTAACTCAAAATGCAACTGTATTTTAAAATCAACTTTAATACTAGCAAGGATTTTGAATTAATACAGTTTTGATCTAGCAGTGCGATGTGTTGTTTTTGAACCCAATAAAATTTGGTGATGGAGCCGAATCACGCAAGACATTCTTCGTTTAAATTTCGTTAAAATGGTCGAAAGTTCAAAAAATTAATGGCATAATTTTTTTTTTTAACTTACATTATTAAACCTTAACCCTTATAATTACAGGGCAAGAAGACGAAGAAAATTGACGAACAACCACCGATTATAAGCATGATTATAAATAAGTATTTTTTTAATCCCACTCAAATTGCAATGCTCTTAACTACCATTTACGTTTTTTTGTCAAACCAATGTATTTGCAATGCCCTAATGTAATGCGTCTGTAAATAATTTTCCTCTAGTGTACATACGGCTTTTTTTATTAAAGAATATTGTATTTTGTACTATTTTTATAGTAAGTAATTCTAGTTAATAGTGTCATGATATAAAGCGGCTGCAATTTAAAGATGCTGATTGTATCTTAATGGAATCTACCAAGTTGCAAAGAAAACTGAACCCAGTGTCTATATTGTTATGGTAGCCCTCATACATTTTACAGTAAAGGCGTGTAAAAAGCATAATAATGGTCTCAAAGGCAAGATGGGTTAAGGCAAATGGGAATAAAGACCTAAATCTTATGCAAAGAAAAAATATATATGAAATAAGAATTTTACGTACCTAATAATTAAAACACTATACTCGAAATCGTAATTAAAGACCAACGTGGGTTGCCACAAAAAAAAATATTGCCTTAGTATATTTCCACTTTTTAAAAGACCGCACTAAGAATATTTATTTGTAGGTAGTTTTAAACCTTCGATTTAAATAAACAAGTTAATTCAAGTTACTTACACAAATACAAGATGGCCTATTAAATATTATTTAACCATAGAAGATTTTTGGTAGCAAAACTGTTATTGCACTTGTAATACTTCAGGTATTAATAACATTTGGTACGATAAATAAACAATAGTTGTAAACAACGTTAGATGAAATTTAAATATTACATACGTTTAGCTATTCAACAAAATAACAGGCCAAAAGTGTGTAGCTCACTTTATATTGACAATCATCGGGTATTTTACCAGCCATGACACCATAGGGTCCATGGGTAGTCAAGTTTAAATCAAGCATAAGTGTAAGGCATCCGAATTTAGCTTGTCATTTTGATTTAGCTGATTAAAAAATCGCCATTGAACACACACACACACCCGCCACTTAATGACTTAACACACTATATGAGAAAATATTTGTTTTGGGATATTTTTATGTTTTGAATATCGGGTAGAAATGCATATTCCCTATTGTTAAATATAACTTTTGATATTAAAAATGTTAGTCATATCTACAAATATTTACAACAATTTGATTATCAATGCAAAAAGGTTGGCTAACTCTGAAATGTTTCATTGACACTGACATAAGTGACTTTGACACTTATGACAGTGACGTATCTGTTGTAGTTTTTTTGGACTTAAATTACAGTTTCGAGTATAGCTGTTACATACAAATAAAAATAAGACAACAAAATATGAAGAAAATGTGTGTGTTTATATTGTGTGTGAGCAGGAATGATGAAGATATGTATGTGTGTATGTGCTGGGCCTTTATTCAACCTTTTAAACCCATAACGTTTAGAGCAAAATAACATGTTGCTTAAAGATAAGCTAGTCAGTTGCTACTTGCAAGGCTCGACTACCTCACTTAATACTTTCATTTCACCGACCTATCAGCCTCATAAGTAGCTGCACACTTTAGTCCTTTGTCACTTTACCGTCATGTTTGAACAGCTACACTAACCTTTCAAATGCGTTAAAGCGACAAGGTACAAAGGTGTAGTGACTATTTAGTCCACCCTACTGGAATAGAGGCCCTGTATTCAGTATTGCCTTTACAGTAATAGTTTCGCATCGTTTTCTGAAACACTGTTCTACATTGTTACATTCTCAAATCGAATAAACAATTGTTGTTTTTTAATGTGTTATTATAAAGTTTTTACAATTGCTTGTTGCGTCACTTTGCTTTTTTAGTTTCGTTTTAATTCTTTTATATATTCAAGCAGTAAATCGTCAAAAACGTCTTGGTTTGATTTTCAGTCCTAATCTTTCAAAAATGTACTAAAAACACATAACGAAATTCAGGACAATTCAGGACTCAAAATCGAATTATAACTACTTCTATGTTTGACACCAATTTGACAATTAAACACTGCCCAAGATTAAATAATTGTTTTTACTTGAGTTAATCGCACATAATAATAATAATTAAGTATTCATTAAATAATCAATGTAAAAAAATATTGCCAGATACGTTTGCAAGCAACTTACTGTAATAACGTGATCAAAAGTAAAATATCGTCAAACATAATGTGCAACTGGCCTTAAACCTAGTTAAGCACACTAAATTATAGTCAAAAAAAAATGGGTAAGTGGGCGAGGCACGAATCTTGCTTCAAATTTGAATACTTTCATTTTGAAGTAAGATTCTTGCTTCACCCTATTTATCATGTGAAATATTACCATTGGCGTATTTGTAAATTATAATTGTTTTGTTATCATTCTGTTTAAAACAGCATTTTATTTGTGAAGATATTTTTATACATACTTACTCTTAAATATAAGTGAACTGTGTATAATATTATATCATATTTGACGGTCGCTGTCTCTGAAGGCAAAGCCTTATATTAAGCCAAATACCACCACTCATTATGTTTATGTCTGTATTGCGAGACGTGAAAGAAAGAAATTCTATCGTTTTTTCTTGTTACATTCAAATTTAATCTTATTTATAACGCCTCAGCGGTACAAAATTTATTCAATTTCTCGTCAACTTGTCATGTTAGTATCTTAAATTAACTTATCTATGGTCACTTCAAGTCCCTTGCCAAAAAATAGGTGAATCTGTGGCACATGCACCCGGTGTCTTTAGTAGACAGTGAGAAGTGATAAGACAATTCGAAATACATTGCAAAGTTAATGAGTTCATACATTACTGGGCTCCATATAAACCATGTAATGTACAATGAATTTTCACCTGTCACTAGCCGTAGTCGAGTTTGTAAAATAAGAATCTGAGGGTCATTGGTTCGATCCAGGGTTGCCCCTTTAAGATCTTGCAAGACTTAAGTGAATAAAAAAAAATTTGTAAGGATACTCTTACATAACTGCAAAGCAAAAAAGTTTTTTTTAACGCATTTTTATTTGTGTTGTATCGTAACATACAAGCGTCAAATTTGGTATGATTAAAATACCAACCCTGAAAAAAAACACCAAATACTAAAAAATGGTCATGTGTGAGTTGGACGCGCGCACGCGCGCAAATTCGATGCGGAATCGAATTCACATCGCAATATAATAGTACCTACTGTGCAGCGGTACAAAACCCTCAGTACGTTAGACCCACTCGCACTTCATCGGTTTTTAAAGTTTTCATCCATGACAATGTATCTAACCTTCCAGAAAAACTAACCTATTGTTTCTTTCTTCCTCGTGTCGTTAAAAATATTGCGATAGTTTAATGTCGATTTCCAATATTCAAACCAAACATAGATAAGGTTACTTTAGGTAAATGTGACATTTAGCTCGTACAAAATATGTCAAATATTAACCACGGGGCCTAATAATTATGGCTGCGTTTATTGCGTGACAAAATGTGGATAAAACATCCGTCACTTTCTGACACCTGTATAAGTGCGAGAGTGGCGGAAGCTTTATCCACATTTTGTCACGCGATAAACGCAAACATATAGCACGGCTAGCACGACAAGCGAGAAAATAAAACTGGTGCTACCCGTGCTGGGCCCGCTAGTGTATCAAATATATCCGAGGTTTGAATATAGGGACCGGATATAACATTATAATAAACGTTGCAATGTATAAAAAACATACAGGGTGAGTAGTTTGTCGATGAATTCCTTTTAGTGAAGGAAAAGTAGAGTTGTGTTGCAGAAAAAAGATAGTGTGCCCTGTCCGAAAGTATGTGCGTTAATTTGTAGAGTAAATAACATCAAATAATTAAATTTAGCTGTTAAGTGAGTAATAAACCTGATACAATCTGTTAGGGATATTGCAAGGTATGAAGAACTTATTTCATGTAGAAAATACCACAAAGTATTTATTCCATGTAGTATCCTAAGAAAATCCTTACTGAAAAACACTACACGTTAAATTAACGAAGATGGTCTCTGTTGATTTTTTTTCCGTATAATTTACCTGGAATTGGTTACTTAATTTTTTTTAAATTTTAATTAGAAAAAACAATCCGCCTGGAACTTTTCCAGTATTTAAGTTAAATTTAAATTGTTATAAATATCAAAAGTACATTGCTCTTACAAATTTCTATAGATTATAGAGATTGTTTTTCACTTTTAAGTTGATTTTTTAATATTCATCTTTCATCAGAAAAGTTCTTTCCGTTAGGGACAGAAACAAAGTCGTGAAAGGCAAGTCTCCACGCCTTATGGTTTCTCAATGTTAACTGTACTGCCTGCTCACTCGCTAATTTTAATTAGTATTTATGTTTCACAAAATGCGTTGTTTTTTTAATAAGTTATATTCGGTCAAGGAACATGGCATTTCCTTCTGTCCATTTTCTACCAATCACCCTGTGTATAATTGTTTATTAATTACTATTAAGTTAGTATTAAGACTTTATCCTATTATTTTGTAGTTAACTAGGTACTTAAAATAAAGCTCCCCTCAATTATTAATAGTGCCATAAAAACTTTTCTTACTTTGGAAACTACCAATTAATATTAAAAACTTTTCTTAATAAAAATTTACTGAAATATTTGTTTTTATTATTGTAATCTCTTTTTACATTAAAATTTACTACCTAATCCCTACCCACTGATATTCGCTTGCTATGTCTACCTTACCTATTATGCCATAGAGGTAGTTAACGGGGCCATGGCTAATATCCAATATTCACAGCAATATTAAAAGTCACTACGCGTCCTAAAATCGCTATGTGTTTGGTGTCACATAAAGGATTTCGCATTTTATTCAGCTGTCTTAGATTTGAAATGCACCTCAAAGAAAATACGACAAAGCGATGTTTGCACGCGCAGTGATTTAATGCGAAAGTCACTATTGTAACACTCCTACCCCCGGGCTACATAGAATTGAATAAAAATAACCTAAGTTGTGTAATTAAATTAATTTGGCCTTGAATTAAAACGTGTGATCGTCTAGCTTTTAAATATAACTTAATTAGAACCCTCTACGCTGTAAAATAATATTATAAACAGAATTAACCTAAACCTATTTCCATCAATAAACACGCTATAAAACATAAATAAACCAAAATCAAGATAACACAAAATAAACAAACGAAAGTTATAAAATGGATACGACTCACCGAGAATCCTCTTAGATACCTGCACACTCAGGAATTGTAGTATCGAATACCCCTCCAGTCACTGCTCGTGGGGCCTCCGTGTACCGGAGTGCGTATTATTTAAATGTATTTATAAATAATTATAATATAAAATAATATTCCCTACCTGTATGTGTTTGTAAGACAATATAATATTTCCCTACTTAACCCCTACCGGAAACGAGGTCGGTTACAGCTAGAACCTATTTGACTTAGATTTAAATCTACTCCGTTATATATATGTAATAATAAATTGAACAAGAAATTACAATCAAATTGGTTCTTTCTTGGATGGGGATTGACCTCACTAAACCTACCTGCCACGCTAACTCGCTTCCTAAGTTCCTAACAAAACTACCCTAAAGTAAAGTATATATATAAATATATTTAAGCACGCTCATGCAATAATGCTACTCGCTTATACTATGCTCTTAAAACTATGACTCTACGCGTCCCTAATCCGAATTACCCAGCCGCGGTTTGTGACGACAACTAAGGGTATTGTCGGCGTGTTCAAGATAGTCTGAATATCATTGAGACGAATATAACAATTACTGTAAGTGAAACCCCATAACAAAGGATACAATACTGACCATACTTCACACTAGGCAGTTAGCCCGGGTCGTATAAAGGTCTGCACCTCAGAGCCACTAGTAAAGGTTATAAACACCTAAATGACCCAGGTCTTGGGTGAGTACCTAGTGCCTGTGTAGAGGTGTGACGTAAACAGTGCGTTAGCTAATGCAAGTGGTTTGAATTTAAATGGTGGCAAGAAAGTGGTATGGCAAGATGTATGTCTAGTGTTTGCAATGGAATTAGACAACCAGAGTCGCAAGGCTTTCAAGCCGCTATCTGGGCTGACCCCACGTGTGCTGCTTGTGAGTGTTTATAAATAAATGAATGTATAGTTACCACAAAAATAGTTATTTTTTGTTATTAATCCTTAGCTCGTCACAAATATGACACAAGAACTTACTTAATAAAGCGCTATGACACACTCAATAAAATAAAGGTTAAGCAGATTGAAGATAATGATTGAGATAGAACTGCTCGTCCTCTATTTCACAAAGTCTGAAATAACAAAAGCTTATAATCAATTAAGCAAGCAAAAATAAAATATTATATTTACCTAATCTAAATTATTCACTAAACATAATTTTTGCACGCATACTATTCCCTTTCATAATTTGTTCGTCAAATTAGCTAAGATTAGATGATAACTAACGTAAAACCTTCCCTTGATTCCTAGTTGTCTAGACGACTTAAAGAAATCTATTAACCTTTACAAGTAATAATAAAGACACAAAATATAAGAACCCCTTCGCCCGTAATATTGAAAAGACATAAAATGAATCTTACCCAAACACATTTAAATAAATTAGATACTAACATTAATGACAATAAATCTAAATATATAAACAAAATGAAATATTCTAACCACAACTACTATTTATTGACTTTTAAAGTTAAATTGTCCATAAGTACACTAATCACAAAATCAAAACACTGAATCTAGTTTAAAATAATTGACAAAGGTGAGATTTAGGCTTAACCGTATGCGTACGGTAAAACTCACGATATCTCAGTTTCGCGTCCCGGGGTTAACTATCCCGTCTTAAACACCATGTTTCCTAAATTCCCAAATCATCCCTACTTCTCGCAACTGACGCCAACCCAATTAACCAATCAGGGCTAAGTCCAGCCAAACATTCTTTTCACACGCAACTTTGTAAACAAAAAATATGCAAACGCCAAGTGAGTGATAAATACTAAATATTTGTGTCATTTCTACGTAACAAAAAGCAAAATGTAGACAAAAACAACATTATCTTGGACCTTGTCTCAAGTGCTGCACTTAGATTGTGTTTCAACGAATTAGCAGATTTTTGTCTCAAACAGGTCATAAGTTACAAAATTTATGTTGACATAATAAGTGGAGTTCAAGTTATTTTTTTACGAAAGTTGTCTCGCTTAGATTTGTTTTGGCGTCACTACAAAAAAAATAATATGGATAGGTATTACTTATTTTATTAATGGTTGATACAAGCGTGTTACATTCGCCCCTTTAATTTTGAGAAATTTAGCGCAGGTAAGTAAAGTGTTAAATTTTAAGAAATTAACTATAGGATATCTTATCTAACTACCTATTAATATTTTCTTATATCTGCTTACTATTTTTTTTGTAAACTAAAATCATTATTACAAATGTGTATAAATCAGAAAGTAAATATATCGTTTTGTATTATTAAGCACTGTAAAATCTGTTTTTTTTTTCGACTTAATATTCGCAAAATTTGTATTTTTTTTTTATTATTTCAGTACTTATGACATTTGATTTTAACCTACAGTTATTAACTTCAGCGACCTACTTAGCATACCCTATTCGTACATTCATACATACATGTATGCATACATACTTATAAAAATAACAAACATACATATTTAAACAATTATCAACTTAGATGTTCTGATTGCATACCCGTGCAGAGATAAGACCACAAGGTCAGCTATTGAAAATAAGAGTAAATAAGGCTTTGAAAATGGCTGTCCTACAAATAAAAACACAGGAATCGAACCAGCGTATCACTTTCTAAATATAAATATTGTTATTTTAGTTCTTTTGTAAATATCTTTCCTTTTTTTTTCAACTAAAGGATTCACAGTAATTGTAACTGTGTTTACTTAGACTTTCAATACCAAAATCCTTTGCTACATATAACACACATATCACAACATTCATTTCAAAACGACTAATTATCAATCAAATTTAACGCATATTAGGTAACTGTTAAGTTATTCAGAGTTCTTTATAATAGGAACTATTGCACTATTTTCATGGTCTTTTATTATTATATTTATTACACCAACAGATTAAAATAATACACGGAAATCGAATCCATGACAGCACTGCAACGATACTATAGTGTCATTTACAAAACTTACGCCCTTCGCTATTTAAATATCAATATAGTAAAAATTCAATTTGCAACACACAAGATGTTGAACTAGTGCTTTTTGATTTCAAATTTCAACATCGATGAGAATAGCCTGTTAGGCACTATTTTGAAAGTTTAAATTTCATATACCTATTTGTTACGCCAACAGAATAATTTACGGTAATCGAAACCGTATTTTAAACACAAGCTCTAAATAATTATTAATAAATAATTTAGATTTACGCCCCTAGTCTTTTAAATATAAAAAGCAAAAAATAGCTCGGAACAAAATTATTTCACGGAGAATCGAACCCACGATTAAGAGCTGCAACACCACTAAATACGACTTAATCAACAATTATTTTGCAGGGATCGAACCTACAAGTGTAACACAATAAATCTCTAATTACCAAATCTTTCATTTTTTTTTCATTCAACAAGCATTGTCGTAGGAATCGAACATACGATTATAACATACACCCAATTGGAAATATTTAACTTAGATAAAATATCTCATTCATCAAGCACTGATGGGAGTCGAACCCACAACAAAAATGAGTCATAAAGTACCTTTATAAACAGTTCCTACTATAAATGTTTCCTATCATTATTATTTTCTAACAAGTGATAAAACAATTCTCATTACGCTTTTAAACTAATAAGACATAGACTAATAAGATAACCTTTACAATAGTAGCAACACTAGCAACCCAAGTTCTTTTAAATAAGTATTTGAATATTATACTAATTCAAATTTTAATGACTTAAATCCTGGTCACGCGGCATCAACTGTAACACTCCTACCCCCGGGCTACATAGAACTGATAAAATAACCTAAGTTGTGTAATTAAATTAATTTGGCCTTGAATTAAAACGTGTGATCGTCTAGCTTTTAAATATAACTTAATTAGAACCCTCTACGCTGTGTAAAATAATATTATAAACAGAATTAACCTAAACCTATTTCCATCAATAAACACGCTATAAAACATAAATAAACCAAAATCAAGATAACACAAAATAAACAAACGAAAGTTATAAAATGGATACGACTCACCGAGAATCCTCTTAGATACCTGCACACTCAGGAATTGTAGTATCGAATACCCCTCCAGTCACTGCTCGTGGGGCCTCCGTGTACCGGAGTGCGTATTATTTAAATGTATTTATAAATAATTATAATATAAAATAATATTCCCTACCTGTATGTGTTTGTAAGACAATATAATATTTCCCTACTTAACCCCTACCGGAAACGAGGTCGGTTACAGCTAGAACCTATTTGACTTAGATTTAAATCTACTCCGTTATATATATGTAATAATAAATTGAACAAGAAATTACAATCAAATTGGTTCTTTCTTGGATGGGGATTGACCTCACTAAACCTACCTGCCACGCTAACTCGCTTCCTAAGTTCCTAACAAAACTACCCTAAAGTAAAGTATATATATAAATATATTTAAGCACGCTCATGCAATAATGCTACTCGCTTATACTATGCTCTTAAAACTATGACTCTACGCGTCCCTAATCCGAATTACCCAGCCGCGGTTTGTGACGACAACTAAGGGTATTGTCGGCGTGTTCAAGATAGTCTGAATATCATTGAGACGAATATAACAATTACTGTAAGTGAAACCCCATAACAAAGGATACAATACTGACCATACTTCACACTAGGCAGTTAGCCCGGGTCGTATAAAGGTCTGCACCTCAGAGCCACTAGTAAAGGTTATAAACACCTAAATGACCCAGGTCTTGGGTGAGTACCTAGTGCCTGTGTAGAGGTGTGACGTAAACAGTGCGTTAGCTAATGCAAGTGGTTTGAATTTAAATGGTGGCAAGAAAGTGGTATGGCAAGATGTATGTCTAGTGTTTGCAATGGAATTAGACAACCAGAGTCGCAAGGCTTTCAAGCCGCTATCTGGGCTGACCCCACGTGTGCTGCTTGTGAGTGTTTATAAATAAATGAATGTATAGTTACCACAAAAATAGTTATTTTTTGTTATTAATCCTTAGCTCGTCACAAATATGACACAAGAACTTACTTAATAAAGCGCTATGACACACTCAATAAAATAAAGGTTAAGCAGATTGAAGATAATGATTGAGATAGAACTGCTCGTCCTCTATTTCACAAAGTCTGAAATAACAAAAGCTTATAATCAATTAAGCAAGCAAAAATAAAATATTATATTTACCTAATCTAAATTATTCACTAAACATAATTTTTGCACGCATACTATTCCCTTTCATAATTTGTTCGTCAAATTAGCTAAGATTAGATGATAACTAACGTAAAACCTTCCCTTGATTCCTAGTTGTCTAGACGACTTAAAGAAATCTATTAACCTTTACAAGTAATAATAAAGACACAAAATATAAGAACCCCTTCGCCCGTAATATTGAAAAGACATAAAATGAATCTTACCCAAACACATTTAAATAAATTAGATACTAACATTAATGACAATAAATCTAAATATATAAACAAAATGAAATATTCTAACCACAACTACTATTTATTGACTTTTAAAGTTAAATTGTCCATAAGTACACTAATCACAAAATCAAAACACTGAATCTAGTTTAAAATAATTGACAAAGGTGAGATTTAGGCTTAACCGTATGCGTACGGTAAAACTCACGATATCTCAGTTTCGCGTCCCGGGGTTAACTATCCCGTCTTAAACACCATGTTTCCTAAATTCCCAAATCATCCCTACTTCTCGCAACTGACGCCAACCCAATTAACCAATCAGGGCTAAGTCCAGCCAAACATTCTTTTCACACGCAACTTTGTAAACAAAAAATATGCAAACGCCAAGTGAGTGATAAATACTAAATATTTGTGTCATTTCTACGTAACAAAAAGCAAAATGTAGACAAAAACAACATTATCTTGGACCTTGTCTCAAGTGCTGCACTTAGATTGTGTTTCAACGAATTAGCAGATTTTTGTCTCAAACAGGTCATAAGTTACAAAATTTATGTTGACATAATAAGTGGAGTTCAAGTTATTTTTTTACGAAAGTTGTCTCGCTTAGATTTGTTTTGGCGTCACTACAAAAAAAATAATATGGATAGGTATTACTTATTTTATTAATGGTTGATACAAGCGTGTTACACTATCTTTGTTTGTTTGTCACCTTTTTATAGTCCAATGCCTCCACCGAGCAATTAATTTAGTACAATTATAGTTTTTAATCTAAAAACGAACATAGCGTACATTTATCCTGGAAAACGTATCAGTTCCCGAGGAAATAGCGATAAACGACGTCTACGTGGACGGAGTTACGGGATAAAGTTAGTTATCAATATTCCTTAAAAATATTTTTCTACAAAATAGTTTATACAAAAAATAACTACCCATATTTGTCAAAGGAACTTCCAAAAGTTGACAAGTCGCGTAAGTAACAGGTAAATTACGGAATGAAGTTAGTTCAACTAAATTAGTTTATTATTTAATTGATCTGCCGTCTCCCGGTTCCCTATTCCGAGGCATTTGAGCTAGAGCTCATTTGCAATAAGAGGTCGCAATGACTCTCAACGAGCAACATAAAGGCCAAGACTTGGCCGCAGTCGAATGCGCTAAGAGCTAGTCGCGACGAGAAATACTTGGTATTTTTAAACAGGTATTTTTCAAGGGAGCGCCAAAGTTCATATAAAATTGCAACTCCTATTATTGGAACTCCGAAAATCTAATTTTTATACCGCTCGAACCGTAAACTTTTCAGACGTTCTGAAATATTCAATGTGTAGATAAGACTAGGTTAGGTTAGATTTGATTTATAAAAATCCCGAAAAAATACGTTATGAGTTGCGATGATTATGACTTGCAATACGTTATGAGTAAAAATAATTATATGAGTCAATATGGACCCATTTTTCAAGCATAAATCAGTGATGAAGATAGGTAAGGCCGTTGCGAATCAGTAGGATACTATAAAGGATATTTAAGTCCTCAGCAGTTCCAGATCCATCATCAACGTGGGAAAATCAACGGTAAAAAAATGAACCTTGATGGTGTAAATTACTAGATTCAATCCGGAAAATAAGCATACCACTTAATAGTGTCCTTACAGTTTTCTACGTCCAAAAATTGTACTAGACTCAAGTCCATGTAATGAGCCAGTCATTATGCCTTATTTCGATCACCATAAGGTCAATTATTTACGACCATTAACCGATTCAGTGCGGATTACACGCCAGGCACGTCATCAAATGTTTTTAACGTGTGGCGGATGACACGCTAGGCGTGTCATCATATTCTATGGCATCTTCCTAATAGAACGCGATTGCGCGATCATCGCAAGTTCGCGCGATTGTTTATATGACAATTTACATACAAACAGTCGCGTGAACTTGCGATGATCGCGCAATCGCGTTCTATTAGGACGATGCCTATGGCGTATGGCACGCATGGCGTATCATGAAATAATTGTTCGCCGCCACAGTCAAAAGTTTACGAATATGGAAGACGCAACGAATCGGTTAATAACTTTCACTGGTTATTTTAGCAATACCAAATAAGTTTAACTTCAAACACTCGGAATTTAAAAAAAAGTATTTTACCGAGTATTTTTAAAGCAGCAAGAAAGCAATCACGTCGGCGAGAGTGCGATAACTGGCACATGCATGAGCGCCAGTTCTGAAAATGTTCCTAAGTCACTCGAACGGTATGAATGACTCGCCGAGTTATTTGGTTACAAATCAACTTATTAGCGTCAGCGTTAGTGCAAGCGAGAGATTAGCGATGCAACTAAAACTTAACGAAAGTGAGTAATGCTTCTTTGTTAGAGTCCTGGAGTTAGCGCGCTTTAGATGGGTTTGGTTGCACGAATAATGGGTCTACACATCGCACTGCTAGACCAAAACAGTATCAACTCAAAATCCTTGCTAGTCTTGTTTCAATTTCATAGAAGTTGTATTAAAGTTGATTTTAAAATCCAGTTGTATTTTGAGGTACTACTGTTTTGATCTAGCAGTGCGACATGAAGCAGTTACAAAGCAAGCTTTTTTTAAATTCAATTGACAATTTATATTCATAAAATCTCCAAACAAAATTCTAAAACTTGTGATTGTTCAAAAAAGTTAAAATTTAGGTAATGTACCTATGAGTCTTGATACTTGAAATAAATAATTATTATTGTTATTAATAAGAGATTGTACCTCTATTTATTTTATTTATTAGCATTAGTAAGTTATTTTTAAATACCTATAAAAGTCAGAAAAACATGTCATGCAAATGGGAACACCTTGAAATTACGATATTTTTTTCCAAATGTCACTTGTCTGAACTTTAATTCTTCTGGAAGCTATGTTATGCTGGAGCTGTTTAAGATTAAATGCAAATTTTATTGCTGTACATAGATTTGGTTAGGTTTGATTTATAAGCCATGTCATTGCATTTGGAATAATGAAAATTTGGGATTTCGATCAATTCGGAATCATGGCCCTTTGGAGTTAGTATTGTATGAAAATGTGAAAATGTATAGTGCAGGAATACCTTTGTTGTTAAACTTCAGCTGTAGCATAATCTGTTCAACGTAATCAGACCATTGCATTACCTTGAAATCGCATGTAATATTTGTTAAAACAAACATTTGTATTTAAATTAACTAGATGGTGTATTCTTATAAAGTGTTTAAAACATCCAATGCTTTCTTAAGAAAACACAAAAACTTTTGTTCAATAATATGGCCATCTTTTAGAATGTTATCACATAACTAGATCGATGGTTGATTCAATCTAGGGTATGCGATCCCGAGAATAGTTTTTATGTAATACCTGTACAACTTCCTGTATTGCATACAAACACTAAACTACCTAATCTTTGATGGCATGTCATAAACCAATCTTTTAATCAGCCGATCATCTATCGACAGTCAGTAACCCTTTATGTCGAATTTCACCAACCACTTAACAGACGATGCTCTACATTAACAGCTGTCAAAATGTATAAACTAACAGTCGATTAACATTGATTTACATAACATCGTTTGGCACACTAAAATCAATATCACCATAATCAATTGGTTATCATAATAACCAATGTTTATTTTTATCCCCATCAACTGCCGATATCATGCTATGGTCAACAAAAATAACACTAAAGCCCTTTAACCACACAAAATTCATTTTCCCAACTTTTCAACAAACCGCAAAGCATTGGGCGCCACGTCCTGTTTACACGGCTCTATAAAGTTAAAACTTTGTATTGTTATTTTGCATTCAGCGAAAACGCTTTTGTGGCCAGCGACAAAGCTGACGTCAGAGTCTTAGTCTGTGGGGAAATTTAATATTTTACTCTGTGGAAAAAAAACAAGTGTCGTGCAATTAGGATGGAAGTAGCACACTTCGCGGCATAGTACTTTACGACGGGGAAACGCAAATAAAAAGGCACACGGTTGGCGAGAATTCCTTTTTCGTTCTGGGAAGTGGCTAAATTTTTAACAGGTAATACCAATATCGGCAAAAAAAAGTTGTGCCAATCTTCGCCGGTTTTTTTAAATCTGCCTCAGACTGCAGCTCAGGCTAATGCTTCAAATTGACTCAGGAAAGTAGTATTGGAAAACGTTTATTACTACCGTAGCTTCTAAAGTGCTCTAAGAATATCTGCAAGTTCAATTTACCGATACTTTTTAATGATTCTGACTTGTGATAAGTGGGAAAAATACATAGCATTAAGCTAAAAAGTATAACTGGGAATAAAATGACTGAGCTTTTAGTAAAATACAAAAAAACATTCACTTTTTAGGGTAAGGTTCATGTGTTTGTTTTAAAGCATGGGGAAAGCGAACGAGCACACAAGCCACAGAGATGGTTAGTGGGCTTTGAAGCCCAGAGACATTTGAAATCTCAAGATCGTAAGATTGCAATCTTACGATGACAATCTCCTACCTTCCGCAAATGCGTTGCCAAACCAGAGGACTTAGATGAAATGCTTCTACCCTAGTAATTTCCAAGGTTCAATGCTTATTTAAAGAAGCAGGATAGCTAGCTAACTATTTAGTCTATTTTGAAAAGGACACACTAAGCTAGAAGCGACCAAATTCAAAATCTGCTAGCCGCTCAGGAATCCACCAACTTACTCTACCTACTTTGGATAATTAATTTTCTACAATGACCATAACGTAACGTCAAAAATCAAACGCGTTTGAACGCAGGACTATCAACAATGCAAATTTAAATATCGCAAATCCCGAAATCGATATCGGCAATACATCGGCATCGGAGCGCGTTAGCAGCCAAGAACTTGGCCGAGCTCCAGCCACCAATCTTCTTGGCGCAATACACTTAGGTGCATTATTGCTGCAACTTAGTTGTCTTACGGATGTGGCATTGAAACAAGTCAAACAAAAGGCAAGCTTTAAAAACCCAACTGCGATTTTAAAGTTCCGTACCAAATACTGAACCCTTATAAGATGACGTTGTGGTCTGTCCGTCGCTCCGTCCATGTGTCTGTCAAAAGCCTTTTTGTCTAAATGGTCTATACAAAGCCTCATCATTACAAATCTGGAATTTGGAACCATTATTTTTTACAGGGGAAAAACCGAGTGAAATTGTGATCACCTATCATGCGACATAATTATTTGAATGCTCTTAAGTTAAAAGGATAAGTAAAGGTATATTTTTTATTTTTAAAATTGTTTATTTTTGTATGTAGACCAGGAAATAATATATTTAGTTAAGGTAAATAAAAGAATTGCTCCAACACTAAAGGTCTTTTAGTAAAAAGATGAAAACTGTCTCAGGTAAATTAGTTCTAAGGTTGGTCAAGTTAAGTAAGCAGATCAGTAAGGACTATGTTGAGTTGTTAAAATTACACACAATTATGGCGTAGGTCGGAGCTCTCGCGCTTAACCGATTTTTTACAACAACAAACAAGGAACCCTTATACATAGTTCCGCAATGTTTGTCTGCCGACTATTTGTGTCATAAAAAACAACTTTACTTACACTATCACTCCACAAAATCACAATTACTGAACGACGATTAAAACACTATCATTTCCATAGTTCTATTATTCCAATAAACTTTAATGTAACATTTCAATTCGATTCCGACCCGCAACCGCTCAAATGGCCGAAGGGTGAAGCAGAAATTAAATTTAAATTACCAGAAATCAGAACAAGCTAAATGTGGCCTTTCCATTTCTAGTGTTGACCGATTCTATAAATTGACGGACCGTTTGGGACGGGCGCGGGCGGTTTCCGAACGAGGAATAAGGCATGCTAAGTCAAGACATAAGTTCGCCTTTATGTCGGATTTGTATTAGTTACAAATATGAATGCAAATATATCTTTTTGAGCTAAAGGATGGAAAAGGGTGGTTCTAAGGTCTAATTTATTTGTTCAGTTCATTGATATTTAAGCTTTGGTGAATTACAAACTCTTCTTTTGGTAAGTTAAGTATGTCGGAGCAGACAAGTTCTTCAAAAACGACGCCTTATAAATTAGCGGTCAGACTGATATTTTAAACTTAACTTACTTACTGAGGAAGTTCGTGTGGTGTCGGACGTAAAGAATAGCACCATCCCATTTCTTTCCGTGGGTGTCGTAAAAGGCGACTAAGGGAGCTTGAGACCTAGTGCAAACAATTTAAGCACCTTGGGTCGCCAGCGAGGTGGCGGGTAAACCACCAACAAAAGCATTCCTAAGGAGGGTTGGTGTCACGCGGGCGGCCGACCGTAAAACATAGCCAAAACCTTGAGGAACATGACATGATACTAATAGAGAAGTATAGAAGAAAAATACATTTTGCGCCGACCCCAAATAATTGGTTTAAGGGCAGGAGAATGATGATGATCTTACTTACTGAGGAATATCTTTGTTTGCGTTAAGTGCTCTATGTTGATTACTTGATAAATCTTATACTCTGGAAACCCATAAGAGAGAGATTCAAAAGTTTAACCTAACTGTTAAAGCTAGCCCCCCTAGAATATCTTCCCACCTTAAAAAATATTATCTTGAAAAGAAGTTTTTGAATCTATTTTAGGATAAATGATCCCCAACTAAAATGGTAGTTCTTAAAAATACGCATGCCTAAATCTAAAAATTCTAATAACTCTATTAATAGGGAAATTGTCGTCGAAAAACTTTTCTCGTTAAAGATATTAAATTCGGTGGCAAATTTGCTATAGGAATGAATAAGCGGAGGGGTTATGCTCAGGCCAGAAAGTTTTTTAATATAACTGGTACAATTTGAGTTTGCGCTAACCCGTGCGTTCAAAAATAAAGTCTGAATATGTTTCCCTCATATATAAATTGTAGGGTGTTTTAGACGACGCTTTAACAACTCTCATTTTGATTACTGCGAGGGGTTGATTTACTTGTCTACTAAATAATTCTGCCGATAGACAAATACACCACAATAATAGTCAATTTTATAAAAGCTAGTTTTGGTTGTCGATTCTGCTTAAAAAGCAAGTCTACTCGTACTTTAATAAAATTATCGAATTGAAAAAATCGATACCTTAAACCACTCTAGACCCCTGATATTTTTTTACAAGCTTTTATTTAACTTCCAATGTATGTATGTACGAGTCGAATCTTGCAAGTTAAATTTGACCCACTTCCCGTTAACGGAATGGGCTGAAATTTGGACCACATATGTAAATCCGATGACAATGCAATATTATGGTATCTAAAAGGTGATCTGATGATGGAGACGGAATGTGGCGACAGGATCTCGGCTATTCTTAACGTAGACCCACCGTGTTAGGACTTAATAAGTAGATAAAGATTTTACAAAAGTACAGTCGGCCCCAGATTGTCCCAAAAATGAAATTTTTGACAGTCATTTTTTTAACTCTTGGAACGCCCTATTATATAAACAATGATGTCGTGTGAACGACGTCGATAGTTCGAGCGGTTAAGAAACGATCAGTAAGACTTCATCTAATACCTTTAAACGAGCAATTATTGTATATATATATATATATATATATATATATATATATATATATATATATATAATGTATGTTATATATATATATATATATATATATAAAATCTGAATCTCGGAAACGGCTCCAACGATTTCGATGAAATTTGAAATATAGGGGTTTACGGGGGCGAAAAATCGATCTGTCAAGTTGTCATCTTCGGGAAATTTCGTTTTCAAGCCGAGCGACGCTCGGTCTTCCAGGTACTTATCGTTTAAGCACTAATCCATCCACTTATGAGGCCATTTAATTTTTATACCACTGTCCGGCCGTAAATAACACAATAAAAACGCTTATGTTTTATATTGTATTATCAATTTAAAGAACAATACAATAACTACAATACAAAAACTCTTCATTAAACTTATACAGAAAGAAATGGACGTACGAGTACAATAATAAAAAGCTAAGTTTTAATGTAATAATTTTCATATGCTTGTAGGCGTACGATGTAAAAAGTTTTTTAACAAACTCAGTTCAAATGATTACCAAAATCTCTATATATTTAAGTTCACTGAAGTTATAAAACATGCCTGTAATTAAAGATTGGACCTAAAGTTATTATTAACATGTCGCATAAAACATTGAATTTATGTACAGTCAAGAAAATCGAAATACGTACCTTTTTTTGCTCTTGTCACAATGTGAATAAGACATGAAAAGGTACGTCTTTCAGTTTCCCTTACTGTACACGTAATGCCTCATTAACAGGATTTAAAGCGAATTCGCTGAGAGTGATAAAATGGCTTTATTTGTTAAAAATATTCATTGAACGAACGCGACTTATTAAGCATGACACAAAATTACGTCGCGTCAACCAGACAAGTGACAAGACCCAATTATTTCGAAATGAAATCTTTGTGATGACGAATAAATTATATCGCTTATTGATGACAAAGTCAAAGTAAATATAGAGAAGTAGGTCATCTCCGGCCTTCTAAGAGCCATTGTGACCTAAGCACGCTTGGGTACGTGGGGCGTCCAATTATTTCAACATTGTTATTTCGTATTTTTATGGTTCAATATGATGTATGATTTGATATTAATCACGGTGTTAATATAACTTTGCATTTTAAATTATTATACTTACATATACTTATACTTATAACATTTATCTGATACACTATACATGTTAACTGGGGTCCGTTCATTTGACCAAAAGTACGTTTGACAAACGTATCATTTTACAAACTTTCATTTCGCAAAAACGTGTTTGTGCTTAAACCATTACATATTGCACAGATTAAATCAGCTTATTAAATAGGTTAGGTTAGGTTAGAATATCGACCACTAAAAACTTGAAAATAATACGGCGGGAAGTATCTCTTTGTGAAATGAAAGTTTGTAAAATGATACGTTTGTCAAATGATGATTTGGTCAAACATTAGTGAACCATGTTAACTATATCAAATAAAAACCTAAGATACAATCTTGTTTTAGTAGTATCGAAACCAAACCTATCTAGTTAGGTGAGTCCCTTAATTTTATTTCATTTTCAGTAAATACGCAGCAAGGACACAGTCCCGAATGGCTCAGATCTATCAGTCATCGGCTATACGCCCCATCGTTTGCTTGTGGTGCGTTGGTAAGGCACTGCATCATGTACCATTGTTTGGAGAATGTTCTACTGGCTAACCTATCACAAGTCCAAAAAAACGTTTGTCCTCTGTTTCTCCAAATTTTAAAAAGTTAGAAAATCTGAATTATCTTTCAAAATTTTAAATAGATATATCTACAGAACAAGATGTTTTGTAACAATCCAGGAAAGCTAAACGGCTTCAGAAAAAAAACGAACATATGAAATTTCTGACAACGAAACAGCGAGCATGCGATTTTCGGACTTAAAATAAGTAATCGTTCTACTGGTTCGTTTTTACTGTGACAAAGTGGTCTACATAATATGCCTACAAAGCGCTGGGGTTGTTCATCAGTAAATTTGTCCCGAGGAAATTGTTTATTTGAAGAAAGTTTTATGGAACTCTTGCGCAGCGAATGAAAGGGTGACGTAAATTTGATAAGCTAAGAAAGAATACTTTAATTTTAGGAAATTACTTTAGATGGAATTATTAAAAAATAAAATATATGATACAGGGTGATAGCTTTATCCTAGCATTACGAGTAAACATTAATACTTATATGAGATGAAGATACGTGCAAAAATAATTTATATTAAAAATAGGATGTTGTAAGATTACGTTCAATACATCTTTTTTTTTAATTGTTTTACCGATGGTTCAACAAAAATAAAGGTTTTACAAAAAAATTTTTTGTCCAAAATAACATATGTAAAATATCTGACAGTGTATCTAATATCTGGTTTCATGAAACACAATTCGTTAATTCCTTAAAATTATTTTTGTATGATCCTTAATATTGTCTTTCAATTTTCGTATCATAAAACAGTCCAGCAAATTTTGAGGAAGTCGTAAGTATAACGCAATCTACGCATCTGGCAGTAAAGATTTATAAATCATAAAAAAAACGTTTAATGTTCAAAAAAATTTTTTTTTGCAATTATATAATTCCAAACATTAAACAATATTCAAAATACTCACAAGAGAAAGTGTCCTCCAAAAAATACACTTTTCTCCTCGTCGCCATTATCTGTAGATTTAGTCCAGAATCGATGACGGTCCGAACCGTCCTGCTCGTTTATCAAGCAACGGGCGACAGCACTGAGCGATGCCCTAATATCCGCCGTGGAATAGTACAGACACTGCAATACGGACCGAAGATGGGATGCACGCGGGCTGCAGATATTTTAGCGTGTCAAATGATACCTATCGGTTTTGCGTTCAATAACAATTTCGATGGAAAGTTCTTGAAGTTCTATCATTAATTTTAATAAGTAACAGATTTTTAATGGCAATTATAAAAAAGTGGTATAAACACATAATGATAATTTTGGTTGATTTTTAAGAGGAACGTAAAGCTCAAAATTTACAATAAAAATGCGATACCTAACGTTAAACCTATCCCGATTTTCACGATATCTGAATATCTTGTATATATTTTGAAAAACTAGGTCTGTACGTTATCCTTTAAAATAATTCCTTGTCAAAGATCGAATTTTAATACGAACTGTTTAGCTGTAGTGAGTCATCGAGTCAGCTTTTTAAATTTTGTGAAGCTAAAAATTTCCATACAAAATGCGATAGCGTTTCTCTTCCCTTAAACCCAGTCTGATTTTAATTTTATACTTGATTATGAAAAACTAGGTCTGTAGCCAAGTTTCTCATTACAACTACAACATTCAGAAATCGGCCCGAAGCTAAATTTGTGTGAAAAAAAATTGGTCAGGCACGCGATTTACTGGGGTGTCCCAGAAGTAAAGAGACAAAATTCATTTGGAAAAATTTATATAAAGAATGCAATAAAATCAAGGTTATTGGTATTATTAAAATGAAATAAACTATATCGAATTGGCGCATACTTCAACTTGGTTACCAATTTTTGAAGGTTATTTGCAATCTGTCTCATCACAGATTTTCAAGATCTCAAAGCTACAGTTTTAGCCAATCTAGTCCACCGAGGGTTAAATGCAGTGAAATATTTGGGTTTATCCGCTTTGCTTTTTAACATAATAACCATACCTATCAGCCTCAACTTAAAGCAATACAATATCGTTTGCCAGGAATACAACATGTATCAACAGAAGGCAGCGCTCATCATTACAAAATTACAACTTTCTATGTTTTTTCGTAAACTTTATCACAATCTGTTTAAGCGTGCTTCTCCTGCCCTTTTATATATTTTTGCTAAAATAATTAAACAAACATTTTAAAGGCTGAATCATTAACCCCCATCCTGGCCACACCAGATCTTGATATCTTTAATTTTACTGCTGTAACTCTAACAGACGTTCGTGGAACTTGCTCAAACGTTTTTTTAACTTATTTATGTTTTGAACGGTCGAAACTGTACGTTGTCGTCCAGTAATCTATTTAAAATATCGGTTTTCTTTACATAAAACATATTTATATTTCTGTTATTACTCGATCTTCTAGCTTCCTCTTCAATAAAAATATGTATCGTTCGTTTTCCCGTGACATTGATGGTACTGAAAAACTCTTTTCTCAATTAATTCTTGTTCCGCTCTTTTTATTATTGAAAACAAGCGAAAAAGTACGCGACTCCTGCCTTTTTTGAAAGATTTAACGTCATGTCGAGAGTTGGTTTAACCTTTTTTGGATGTTTTCTCTTTGACCAATTTTGTCTATGAAAATTGTCTCTTTACTTCTGGGAAACCCTTTAATCGTTGGTTCACCAGTCCTCTTAACCATTCTCATTTACCCTTCCAGGTACCACTAGCTTCAAAACAACGGGTCACAATTTTACACGAAAGAAAGTAACAAATTACAGGCATTATTTATTAACTATTGTTATCAAATAGACCGGCGTTAGTAGAGCCGGCAAGTTGTTAAGTTATGAGGTGTTGTAAGTTGCTGGCTCTTGGCAGCGGGCCAGCGCTAAACAGGGTAAAAACTAAACGGGTTCTTGTTGATAATTATCATGTACATAACTTAGGAAGACTCGGGAAATTACTAGTTGTTTAGTTGGACCATTTTTAACTAAAAACTTCTTTTCTTTTTTAAATTAAAACAAGATTTTAGTTGAGTTTGAGTGGCCGTGTGAGGCGGTTGAATTTATGGTAATTATAATGAAAATGGCAAGCAGTAACGTATTTATGCAGTAAAATAATTATATTGTATTAACCATGATAATTATTGATATCTGTTAGGAATAAAAGAGTTATTCAGTTTTCAGCCTACATTGATTAGCGTGTTCGGCCCAAGTCACAAAAACATCTAAAAAATATCTTGAAGTAGATTGGAAAAAGACAAAATAAACCTAACTCCAAATTGAACCCCTCACATTTTCGTATTCTAGAAAGGATTTAAAAGGGCACTGTTAGGAGTTTGTCAACTTACGCAAGTTATACAATTTCTAAAACTTGTCTAACTCTGTTCATGCAAAACGAAATTTAAACTTTATCAAAAGTTTTACAGTCAATTTAGATGTTCGATTTTTTTCATCTGGAATCTATTCAACAACTATATCAACTTCTTCCACTAGGTAGCATACAGAGCTTAGCTGCTGGATATGTCGACAACCGGGGCCCCCAAAAAAATCTGGATCCACTGGCAGCAGACTAATACTAGCCGCTGGATTCCACCATCGTACCACTCGTATCAAACGATCATTTCATCAACACGTTTTTTATAGTTGGAAATCTACCACCGTGCGTTTTGTGAAAGCACACAAGCCTTGTACCTTATTTATGTGGAATTTGCTCTCGGCTGTATTTCCGAGCCAATACAACTTGGAATACTGATGTGCCAAAGGAAACTTTCCAAAATTGCGGAACATTTCATGTAAGAAAATTTCGGAAACTTCTCACAATTTTGTATGGGGATTGAAACTTTCCGTTTCTCAAATTTAAATTTCCTATATTCCTTGTGGAAGTTTCCGGAAATTTCTTAGAACTTTGCCAACTTTTTAGAAACTTTCCGCAACTTGCACATCAGTACTTGGGAGCCTTCAAAAAATGAGCCTACTCTTTTTCTCAAAGGCCGGCAGTGCACTTACGCTTTCTCTGGTGTTGCGGAAACATCCGCAACTGGGTCGCGGTGATCACCAAGGATCGGAAAAACGCCCGTCATTTTGAAAACATAACCCTGTTCCGTACAGGAGAGACTTCCTTCTGATGTTAATTAAAATTATTATTAGGTATTTTACATTTATTATACCATTATTTATATGTATTCAGCAACAATATTATTAATGAATAAAACCATAATGGTTATGGAAAAAACACTTTCGCCAATCAAAAAGAATGTCTTTTTTTTTTCGCCTATTTATGAGTCGAACTTGTTCACAGTTTACGGAGGACATTGGGGCAACCGTTGACATTGGTTTACTGTTTGTATGTGTGTTTGTGTTTTCTAATTAATATTTCGGTGTCATTCATTAATAAAATTGTCGCTAAGTACATATAAATTATTAAATAATAAATCTATAAAATACCTAATAATATTTTTAATTAATATTAAGGAAGTCTCTGCTATACGGAACAGGGTTATGTTTTCAAAATGACGGTCGTTTTTCCGATCCTTGGGGATCACTAACCATCAAGTGACCCGCTTGATCGTAAAAAACATCGCAATGAGTTACATTTTAACTCGAATCTGTAGAAATACGTCACGAATATGATGCATTGAAAAACGAAATAAATTTACAACTGATATTGGTAGAATGGTAAGCAATAAATTTTGAACACTATATTGGAATTCAATATGCAAATACATACTCCATATCACAAGGGGAAAATAAAAAGAAAGGAACAAAAAATATGATAATCAAATGTTCTGAACTCGATGTTATATCAGACGCTAGGAAATCTTGCGGCGGTCGGCCGAGGAAAAATGTATTGGTTTCCTGTATTTGTTATTCATTGATTGTACTTTTTTATTAAAACAATTCCTTCCAAGGTTTTGCTTTATCGGGGTTTCTGTTTGATTAAAAGTTTTATTAAAAGGAAAGAAGCGTATAATAATTATAACGGGTTGTTAGTAGATTATGATATATTTTGTTGATACGTTGATGACATTATTAGGGGAACCCCTTTGATTCAACGATACTCATTTTATGGAATGTATCATCTATACTCTATATGCTATTACCATATACTATTACTATATACTTATAATATATACTATTACTATATTACTATAATATGATAAATAGGTAAAGTTTGTGACGTTGTAGGGGGTAATCTCTGGATCTAATGAACCGATGTTGAAAATTCTTTACCAATAGAAAGCCACGTTATTTGTGAGCGTCATAAAAAAATGTTTATTGCCCAATGGGCACGGGAACAGCTAGGGTCATCTAAAGCTAATTTCTGCTAAACCCTAATTATTTTTAGGTTATCTTAGGCATGGGTAACGTAGGTTAGGTTAGGTTCGACCTGTGACCACCTAGCAATTAACTCCTACACATCTAAAATGTCTGTCAGTGAAATCAAAATTTGGCGAAAAACAACTTTTAAACATTCCATGAAATGAGTTTCGGTGAACCCATTTTTATAAATACTAATATTTACTTAACAACAAGGATGGCTCACTGTAAACTGAGACATTAGTAAAATACAATATATTTAGTGAATTTATTGTCGAGTATGCAAAAGAATTATATTTTGAACTAACCTTTTAATGTGCTTGAGTCAACATTTATTTGGCTGGACAGATCATTAAGGAAGGACCGAGGGTAAACAAAACCATAAGTTAGAACTCATGGTTAGTAAAATGCTGCTGATGTTGTTCTAAGAAAAAAATACAAAACGGCTACATAGTAACTTATGATAAACAGTTTTTTCTACGTTTTTGTTCTTTCAGGGGGGAGGGGGCCATATTAGGTACTAAGCTTCCTCTGTTCATCCATCCGTCGGTCTGTCTGTCAGCGGGCACCATCTCATGAACCTTATAGGAAGACAGTTTAAACTTTGAGTGTGTATTTCTATTGTCGCTATAACAAAAAATAATAAAGGAGGCTCCATACAAGTAATGTGATATTTTGACGTATTATGTTCGACCATAACAATGGATTTCTTGAGCAGAACGGGGGGCCTAATATTCGTTTATCGCGTGACAAGATGTGGATAAAACATCCGTCACTTTTTGACACGTATATAAATACGAGAGTGATGGGTGCGTTATCCATATTTTGTCACGCGATAAACGCAACCATACTAGGACCGCAGTAATATGTAGGTAGATAGTAAAAATTATGGCTATGGCCACAATAACAATAAAAGTTTAATTTTAAAATTAAGCTAAATTTACAAATAACTTTAACAAAAAGAAAGCTTTTAAAACCCGACTGTTCAGTTGCTAACCAACTTTAAATCGTTATAAGTAAATCCCAAATGATCATTAAAAATGAAAAATGATGAAAGAAACCTATAGATGATTTTTAAATCCCTATTCAATGATACCCCACTAGTCTTACTTGGTGGAGTTTTTTTTTTTAATTTGCACAATATGGCGTCTGGTTGCCGCCATATTGAATTTTGATTACTGTCATATTTTCAGTGGCACTCACCAGATTCAGAAAAATCGATTGACATAAGAATCACCTAAATCTTACAACGAGTTTAGTTTTTATAGTGCCACAAAGGAACAAACATACATATATAGGCTGTGAAACACATTACCTTCCTCCTTCGGCAGTCGGGTAAAAAATGCTGGGCATTTTTGCTTGATCATAATATTTTAGGCTGATACGATACCTTTCATGTACGAGTCTCACTCGCACTTGGCCGGTTTATTAATTATTTAAAGCAGGTAGAGATCGTCTGATTTTAAACTGCACGGCTAGCACGAGTTACCGGCGACTTGTTTGTCGCTCGGATCTCCCTTTTTATCTAGTAAGCAACGATAGAGACGCACTGAGCGACAAGCGAGAAAATACAACTTGTGCTACCCGTACTGGGGTGTTTCTCTCAAAAACGCGGTCGGACGAACGAACGAGTGAATGTCGGAGCGGCGAGTTTAAGTAGAGTCAGAGCGAACAAAACACATTTTAGCACGTGCATTTTCAATTTGGCAGCATGGCTTCTTTCGATAAGATCGAACGTATAAGGCTGTCTAATTGACAATTCACGCGCTGAAATGTGTTTTGTTCGCTCTGACGGGACTACTTAAACTCGCCGCTGCGACATTCACTCGTTCCTTCGTCCGATCGCGTTTTTGAGAGAATCACACCGCTGAACTTTCCGTATATCGCTTACATTCGAATGTATGTTTCATAGGTTGATGATCAGTGAAGGCGTGTTCAGTTGATTTCAAAAAAAAAAGATACAGTGCAAAAAGCCCTTAAAAAGTATTTTGTTTTTGGGTTTAATTGGTTAGACTAGCGTAAGTGGATATGAAAGATCATTACAAACGCGAAGGTCGTTTTAAAAGGTATTTTGCAATGTTCTTCGGTTTGCTTTAAAGTTTTAATTATCTTTCTAGGTAAACCTTATCATTTCATCGAATTTTATTTTATTTTATTTAATTAAAAATATCGAACGTTATTTTCTGCTGAAACCGTGATATTTTCAGGATATCTTAAACATTAATAAAAAAAAAATCTGTCTATGATTAGTAAGCTTTTGAGTCAAACCTCTATGAGCAGGTATTTTTTTAGAATAGTTTTAAAAAGTTCTTGTTATCAAACCAACTCACGACGCACGGTTTAGTTATAATTATGCAGATTTATTCCACATCGTATAAGCCCATCTTGCTTCTACATTATAATCATAATGTTGACGTAATAGCAGCTCTTATTCACTTGACAATAAGATATTTTAGCACGGTTACCACCTAGCATAAACAAAAACTTAAACGAATGAAAAGTGGAAAACATTTTTTGTGGCAGACGCCATCTTAACACCCCAACCGCCGCTAATGAGACAGAAGGGTTGGTCCCTTCTAATTCCGCCGCTGATGTTAACACTATTGAACACGTAATTACAGACCAATTGGGCCGCTCACCTTTTACTGGTCAAGGCTTAGGGATCGGATAGGTTTTCGATGTGTTTAAGGGGCTTTTGTTTGATGCATTATTGAATAAAGACTACCCTCTTACTCGTATTCATAATCCCAATTTTTACAGCTGAAATATGTATGAAATATGATGATGATGATGATCAGGATGATGAGGATGATGATGATGATGATGATGATAATGATGATGATGATGATGATGATGATGATGAGGATGAGGATGATGATGATGAGGATGATGATGATGATGATGATATGTATAGTATATTTAACTGGCATCGGTTTATAAATTGTGCATTAATATTTGAACAAAGAAAAAATTATATAAAAATGTAATTTTATAGAATGGTCAAGCAATATTAACTATAAAAATATTCTCATAAAAATATACCTACTAAAATATAATAAAAATATACTCATAATCAATCTATATAGCACTTTGGAAATATGTTTGATCTGGTTAATTTCGGCAAATATTACTTACCCCATTTATTTTATATTTTAATAACGATCCACCTTCGCTCCGCTTAAATTTATGTGAGTTTTCTGTAACACATGTCTATAAACAACAATGTATTGTATTGTGAAACATATCTAACCGATGATGAAAATTGCGTCAAAACACAGACGCGGAAAGCGACTTTGTTTTAAGTACCCAAGTCGCAAAATAACAAAGTCACAAAATGTAGAGATTTAATTTTGTTCGTATGTGACTTGTGCTTATTTTTAGCAATCACAGTCTCAAATGAACCAATTGTAGCTCTAACATGACCAAAATCGGTTTCAATCAATTGTTAATTCTGTGTCCGGGCATGTTACAAAAGTTACACACTAACAGAAGCAAAAATACACAGGCCGTGAGCATGAAGTATTCCATTTGTTTCGCAAATAGGAACACTGGATGTATTTGGTCAGTACGTTACATCGAAACTCTGGAATAACGGCTGTATACAACCCGTGATTGGCCAGTTTTATTTACTATGTGTATCCTTTTTCGAGTTCCGTATTCAAAAAGGACCCCTTATAGTTTCGCCATGTGCTTCTGTCCGTCTGTCCGCGGTTTTTCAAAGCCATGATTTTGCACTACACTTCAAATTACATTTAAATGACGACGACAAATTTGTGAAATAAAATCTTGAAAATATTTTTTATTCATCATGTTTGTTTGTTACAACTGAATACATAGCAGTTACAAGCTTCTAGTAAAGAACAAGCTTGAAAACCACGCATATGTACCTACCTAAATACTTTTTCTTTTTTGACGTCATGGAGAAGGCAAACGAGCTCACAGACCACCTGATGGTAAGTGGGATCTGTGACCCAAAGACATTTACATTCTCAAAACTACAATATTAAGACAGGAAATACGTCACCAACCCAGAGGAATAAGATGGAATGCCTAGTAATTTCACCGGTTGTCTTATCCTCACGCCGGAACACAGTAATGGGAACACATTGCTGCTTAGCGGTAAAATAAGATGGAGGTAGAGATCCGGACGGACACTGCACAAGGCCCTACCATCACTAAAATTACAGTAGTAGTACAAAATTAACACTATTTTTGACAGCTGTTGGCTAAAACGTCCCTGTACGAGTTTCAAGCCGAGACCGAGTTCACAAGCATCGGTAATCAAACCAAATTCACAGCTTCAGCTCAGCCCTACAAAGAAATGCGTCACACGTACCATTATCCCTAAAACGTGTCGCCGACCGAAAGTAAATATCATTTCATGGTAGGGAAAGGCTTTCGTCTCATTTATTAGGCCAGGTGAGCCCTGCTTAAGTGGATATTGGTCTACAAAGCGGCAGGACGTTGATGGATCGCAGTCACATGTTGGGAGTATATACGTACTTGTAAGGTTTTAAAGCTGCTGAATTTGGTGCTTGGAAAAAAGGGCGATTTTATATGAAAGTTCGTTTGTGTATAGCATAAGTATTTTTTTTTGCTTTCAAAATTCAAAAGGGTTTTGACGATCAAAGTAAAATTAATATTAGTTAGCTGTATGTTTTAGATCGTGACATAATATTCAGTATTCAAAATACCAAAATGCTAATTGGTATAGAAGACTATAAAGATTTTATTGATATTAATTAATGCTCTTACCTAAAACAACCTCCCCTTACTAAACTTGTAAGTTAATTCGGGCGTTCTAAGTGTATTGTGGTAAAGCTAACTAACTCCAAACGAAAACGTAGGACGCAACTCTTTGTATACACACCTCCATATTAAAACGCAAAGCTTAAGTGATTTAACGCGATAAACTAATTTTACTTGACCCCTCATCGCATACAAATTCAAACTGACGCAAGACCGACTCCGTAATCAATCAAATTCTATTGTGCAACGTAATCCCCAACGATGTGTCAAAGCGCTCCACGCTAGTATGTTAAGCAGGATTTAAGATGCCACGATACCAGGATGCCATAAAGGGATATTAAATTGGATAGCGTTAAGTACATTGCTTCCTATAAGACGCTTTGTAAATTAGCACTTACTCATGGCTACGTAGGGAATAGCAAATAATTGGGATTGACCAAATTTTCAGTTGGATAACGTTAAGTACTTTGCTTTCTATAAGACGCTTTGTAAATTAGCGCTTACCTACTTACTCATGTCTACGTACAGTCAAGTGTATAAAAATATGGGAGAACGCAACAGCTCAAAAATATGTCCCATTGCACCTTATTCCAGCGTAATAAGAACTTCATAACATATTTATGAGAGGATTCTTTGGATACATATTTTTGCACTTGATTGTACAGGATAGCAAATCACTGGATTTAATCAATGTTTTATTGATAACCTGTGGTAATTTAAAATCATTTTCCTTTTTAAGGTTCCGTACCCAAAGGCTGTCAAACGGAACCCTATTATGAAACATTAGCAGTTTCATTGTCCATCCGTCCGTCAGTCCGCTCTGCTTGCAAAAGCTGTACTTTTTTGAAACGTAGCAGATAGCTGGTTGATATTTTCACAAAATTACTATACTGGATTTCCTAATAAATCACAAGGAGAAAAATAATGAGGTCAAATCCTTATACAAAAATATTTTTTTCTACGTTTTTTTGTTTTTGTTCTGTAGTCAAAACGGTAATGCGTATTCACAAGCGTCAAATTTTGTCTGATTAATCTGATTAAAATGCATACCCTAAAAAAAAAACGAAAATACAATAAATATACTAAACGGACTGGGATAAAAAATACTTTTTGCCCCGGATTTTTTTGTAGTTCCCAAAAGAAAATCGATAAAAAAAGATCTACTAAGATGCTGTTGGCAAAAGCTAGTTATGACAATAATCGATTAAAGGTCAAAACATTGAGATAAATGTTGCTCGAAAGTTCTGAAAACAGCAAAAGGTGAGTGAGTTCAATTTATCCACGTCAACTCCCGCGAGGCAGACACTGTGAAATCTCCACTCTATTTTAATGTTTTATACAACGTATTTATATTATTCGGAATGCTAAATGTTTGTAAAAACACGAGTTAGGCGAAAAAGTTTATCTACTGAAAACGCTATATTTTGTAAAAGATAAAAACCCTCGCAGACGAATATCCAGACCAGCGTCGCTATTGCCTAACGCACTCGCAATCGCAATCGGCTTCAATGTGGAACAATTGTTTTCATTTTGTATGAAGACTCGCCTTCGACTTTTAAAACGAAAACGATTGCGATTGCAAGTGCGTTAGGCAATAGCCCCCCTCCCTCCATTCAACTCGGTAAAACCATGTTGCTTTAACGTGTTACGGTATTGTTTTTAACTCGGCCACCATTACTATCAATTAAATAAGCGCTATCAAAACGCTGACAATACGGAAACGCGTCAAAAACAGTAAGGTTTAGATGCTTACTTACCTACTTATCTACGCTTACGCTTAAACAATGGTCGAAATCAGTCAAAATAATTTGACTTGACATAAGCGTTCGACGCGAACAATAGAATAAACGTAATCTGCCTACGTCAATTCTATACATCTTCGATAGCGATAACGGTCTGAGAAAGAATCTTGTGAAACAAAAGAAAGCCTACAAAAAATATCCCACTTTCTAGGTCTAACATAGATACTTATCTGGGAACCGGTTAAATATGACGTCCTGCTCTTGCATTTTTTAATAATAATAATATTAATAACCGCCATGTGGGATGTTGACTCGACGATCATTGTCCCGATAGTTGTTTCGGCAAACGGTCTTATAGCGAAGAGTCTCGACCAACACCTCAAGAGACTCCCGCTAGATGGATCAAGGGCCAGATACAGAAGGCAGTACTCCTCGACACGGCACGCATTGTGAGGAGATTCCTCTCTCTGCAGCCCTAACCACCGGTAGCTTGAGCCCTGCCCCGCTGCCGGCGGCACTCGTAGGTTAAGTTTTTTATAATGTTTATTTTTTGTATTAGTATTGTTATTTTACTTCTATAGTTAAATATTTATTGTAAAAAACCTAATTTACAGAAATTTAAATAAATATCGAGTATAATATTGTATCTACACTTAGGTACATTCTGATTATAAAGGTTCCTATTAAGAACTTACTAGGTGACCTTACGCCGTGGTCCTGTTTTGTCAAAGTTAATTCCGTAGTTGCTGCTGACAGGCCGAAACTGCAAAAACAAGACATCTTTCGGCCTGAAGACAGGACACTAAGCTAATAATCGACAGGATGGAGTTCATTATTAGCTTACTGAATACAATTACTGATAATCCAATTTAATTTACAGATTTGAGATTACGAACGGTACTCTCAATACTTCGATCTTAGTTTTAATAAAACATTAAATCCACAAGCTAGCTATCCTGTTACGTAGGCTCTGGTTCAATACAAAGCTTACACGAAATGCCTTTGATACAATTCCCCTTACGAGCTAATGTCACTCGAAATGTCTGACAGGCCGATTATTCTTCTATTCGCAAAGAAATACGCAAAACTGCGCTAGCGAGGTGTTGTAACAATTATTGGAAAAATAATTGAATTCTTGGAAGTACCATATTTTAGAACTCGGTTTCAGTTTAGAGGGTACAGGTTAATATGGTACTCAAAACCGGTATAATTTCGTTAATCCCTTAACCGGTTAACGAAAGGAATGGTTTAGAAAAATACGCAATTATTCAGACTACCGGTAAATAGGAAGAACGAAATTGAAGAACTGCTATAAACTTGTATTAACCGGTTAAACTCAGACTCACGTCGTCACGTAAAATTACTAAAATTGGAGCTAGCGTGTAAAAGAAATAGCATACGTCACTATATCTATATAATTATACTGCTGTGTCAAGTTCAAATTAACTAATTTCACTCAGAAATTTATGAAAAACCGGCTTGTTAATTAACCGGTTTGCAAACCGGTTCCCAAACAGTAATCGAGTAAAGTCTGGGACCAATGTCCGAAACCGGTTTAAATATTAACCGGTGTCAGCGGCTTAGACTGTCCGTTGTCGGTCAGTACATAATAAAACTCTTCTGATGCTGACTGACTAATTTAGAGAGAATATTCCTTATGCATGGGGGAAGGAGAGAGTCCGTTCTGCCCCCGTATACCATTGACAACCCTAGGTCTGGGGAAATCTATGCCGTCAAAAAAAAAAAAAGGAGGTTACTAAAAAAGTTTTTTTTTAATTATCCCTCAACTGGAGTATATAGAGAAAGGCGGGAACTTTATTCTATGCGTCCATAATTCCTACATAGTTCCTACATTTTTTGCATACAGCCCACTTGATGGAAAGTGGTAACCGCCGCCTATGGACATTTGCAACGCCGGAGGCGTCACCAACGCGTTGCCGGTTTCGAAAAAATTTAATGAACCCTTTTTAAAAAGCCCCATATTGTAGCGCATCTCCTCAAACCAACGAATGAACCAGTGTACGAGTATTTTCGTATTGTTTGTTAAAATAAAGAGCGCTTTTTACGCTATTTTTTGCTCCTCTTAATTCATTTTTCGCTCGAATGCTCATTCATCCCAATTAAATCCTTGTATTCTGTTTTGTTCTGATAATATTCAATTCAAGGTAACTGTGGTTTAGTTAAGTTAGGGTTCTTTTATAAGTATAATAAAAAGTTTAATATTTGTGGATAAAATATTCACAATTTAAACATACAAACAACAATATAGCTGTGTGGTTGCCGGCTTAGAATAGCACCACTCTGTGTCTTCCCGTGGATGTCGTAAGAGTCGACTAAGGGAATAAAGGCTTGTAGTACTGTTAGGCGATGGGCTTGCAACCTGTCACTAATACACTGGTAAACATCTTAGCCTGATTATGCAAAATGTGGTTACAGAGTTATCAACAAGCTTTTAGAGTTGTTGGCAATTCTGTAGCTCTGCCTACCCCAAACTGGGAATAAAGGCGTGAGTTTATGTATGTATGTATGTAAACAACAATATTTTCTACTTCCGATATTTTTGGACACGTAAAAAAAATAAGTACAAAATATTTACTCGAAGGTACGTTAAATTTTCTTCTCCATGGTGCCAATGAAGTTCAAGGAAGATATTTAAACCAAATTAATAATTTACAACTTATAGCCATAAAGCAAATGGAACACCGTATGAGATATTTTTGATGACATCGTAAAATCAGGAAGGAAACTCCTAAATTCTACCATGATGGTTATTTAGAATATCGACTCAAACGTAAGTGTTCATAATTTTCTAGTACAAGACCAATCAAAATTAAATGAAGACATGTCCTGAATATCGACAAAAAAAAACAATGGCACATAGTAAAAGACCAATAATAAGAAGTAAGTTTGCATGTTCATGAATATCTTTTTTTTTTTTGGGCTTGCTTGGATAAATTTATTTTAATGGTTTCCGAGTCATATAAAACTCATTAATATGTATACATATAATGTAAAGTATTTATAATTTTCGAAAATATTTCTTTCTATAGCTAGTGGTATATCTTTATTTCAACACAACATATGTACATCATAACATATCATAAAATACAAATATTAACTAAAATAAAAATAAATTAAAACAAATCGAACCCCTCCAACGAACTCAGTAAAGCGTCTAATAACAAGGCCGATAAATTAAAGATTTAAGTTTTAAGTTTTTGGTACAAGAAATACGTCAATACTAATTTCTCGGTTCCAAAGCACTCAAATCACAAAATATGTTTATTTTGAATAAATCTATCATAATATGCCAAAAAAAATGGACGCATAGTAAAAAAAAAATTGACTTTTACGAAAACGAGAACACTTTTACCCAAGGCCTTTTAACAGGAATAAAGCTTAAGCTTCATATAGGTATATTAAGAAAAAGTGTACAAAAAAGTTAAACTGAAAAATAAGTAGCACACTTTTCTTATACCTTAATGTCCCTAACGAACTAAGGAGCTCCAGAAGGTAAATATCGCACTATATGATTTAAAACATGGCTAGACGCCGGCGGCACCTGGTGTATAATTAATTGGAAGCGCCAGTTACCTGCACCTCCTTAATTAACAACCTGCTCACTTAGCGCTGAAGAACTCAGTTTTCTGCAGCTAATAGTTCAATGGCCTGGGAATATTATGAAGCTTGAGTAAGTCCGCTGCCGCACGACATTACAGATGCGTCGCGTAATAGCCAATAGTATACAATTGAGCTTGCATACATACACACATACATAATCTCACGCCTTCGTTCCCAGAGTGGGGTAGGCAGAGCTACAGAATTACAAACATCTCTAAAAACTTGTTGATAATTCTATAACCACAATTTGCACACTTAGGCTAAGATGTTTACCAGCGTATTAGTGACAGGTTGCAAGCCCATCGCCTAACAGTACTACAAGCCTTTATTCCCTTAGTCGTCTCTTACGACATCCACGGGAAGACATGGAGTGCACTATTCTAACTCGGCAACCACACGAGGAACAATTGAGCTTGTTAGTTCGAAAAATGCGCTTGATGGTTTTTTTCACCCGATTGCCCGAAGGAGGATTAGGTTTTTCGAGAGTATGTATGTATGGATGTATGTATGAATGTTTATTTCTGGGCAACCTCTGCAGCCGGCTTGACGTCTTAATTGTTGAAGTGACAAAGAATATAATTTCAATATGGTGGGAAAAATATGAAGAGGGAATAATTTGAAGGTTTGGCTAAATAAAGTCAAGTTGCTTGTGACGCTCTTTCTTAATATTATGTACAAGTTAAAGTTTCAAGCTTTAGCTAACTAATTGTCAAAGACTATAAAAACTTCACGGTTTTTGGGACCTCATATTGGTTAAACCTCTATTTTAGTAAGAGTTCTCTTAATTACATAAAATGGAAGAGAATTCTGTAATAAGTATAACGCATAGTGTTATACATTGATGGAACACTAGCGCATAAGTCAGTTGACAGCAAACGGACTAATGTAAAATTACCACAAATTGGATATAAAACTTTCCCAGTTGGACTCTAATTTTCACATTTTATCCCGCTTCGCATTGTTTTAGGACATAAATTCGAGCAAACTTATTTGGCATGTTAATTGAAAAAAGGTCCTCTTATAATCCGTACAACTGCAATGCAGAGTCGGTTGGAGAAGAGTTTGATTCTGACAAACGACAAAATGTATCAAAAGTATCGATATAAAACTTGCTTATCGATATAGACGGGCGTTTAAAATAGTTCTCAGATTAAGAATCTTGAAATAATTATTTGATTGATGATTCAGAAGAAGTGTAAATTTTTGGGTGTCCTTATTCTTTAACAATAAGAGGTGAAATATTTAACAATTTACTTCAAGATCAATATAGAGATAGTTACACCATTTTATATTTTGATCAGGAACGATGAAGATGTTTCAGATAAAAAACAGATTGTAAGTAATTTATATCCAACTATCTCTATACCTAGAGGAAAAACACGCAAACTAGTTGTATTTGAGGTTTAACGAGAACTGTTGATTTAATAAGAATATTTATTTATTTATGTGTAAAGTGAACTCGCATTCTGACTGTTTGGAAAGAAGCAAGTACAAGTAGGTGTGGTAAACAGGCAGCGTAACTACCATGAATCAGAAGCATGAGCAGTCCCTTTTTCTAAAAATGAAATAATGTTTTTTTTAAAGTACGCTTCAACGCCAAATGCGCCGATGCGTTTCAAACTCATTAGGAGTCTATCATCAGTGGTTCAGTGCGTTACCCCTCGAGGAACGCGCAATTGCACTGCAGCGTTGACGACGTTTTCATGTTAGCTCGAGGTATGAAATCACCTAAGCTGAACGAAATTAAGCGTTCGAATCCTTTTTTTACATCATTATACTATCGCTACGACATCGTCCCTCACTAATAGCCCTCCGACTGCAGTCAGCAGGATTTGTGAATAAGCCACCGCTCACCCAGTTCTGTTTGTTGCCAGATATTCCGTAGCTAACTAGTGCCTTGCCGTTTATTAAAATAACAATTTGTTGGTTTTCCCTTGCATTACCCCGGAGCAGCCGTCGCAGCGTTTGGAATTAGCGAATAAGCCGAAACTTCGTGTTTTCTTTGAATATGTTAAACTGTAAAGTTACAGTGAGGTTGAAGGTAATATTTGCAATAGGTCGTAACACCCTTTGGGCGGAATGAATGGAGAGCCACTCGACGGCGGCGCGGCGTCCCCACTCATCATCATCATCATCATCATCATCATCAACACCCTTTAAAACTACTTTACTTTCCAAAATCAAATTTAAATTGGCACCTTGAGTTGTCCAAGTCCATAACAAGTGAAGATGTGATACAATTTAAAACAGCATTATTCTGTTCAAGCCTTATTCAGAGATCGAACACTACCTACTCGCATGTTGCATGTCTATGTTCCAAGGCAAAACATTGTGTTTCGTCAACGCTCTCTGGAAATGATACACTAACCCTTATGTCCTATGTCAAATTTGGAATTTAAAATTGGAAGTCAGAAGTTTGCAAAACTATTTTATGTTCCTAAAGCATATTTATATCATCCAAAAGGAACTAGTTAGATTGCTAAGGTAGCATTGCAATTTAAAAGGTAAGATCAAGAAAATGAAAAGCAAGAAAATTATTTTTCCCTAAGTATCTACCGAGTACTTTTCTATTAAAAGCAATTTGTAAAGGATAAACTTTGTGAGGTGACTCTTCCATTACTTTATTAACAAACATGCTGTTCGTTGCATGTTTGCAAGCAGAAAGTAAGCGAAAAACTGTCTTTGACATAATCCTGTGGCCTTCAGCTGACTAACTTTAAAAGATTAAGAGCACTCTTATGTCGTATTTTATATCTTCTATATACTGCACTAGCTCAGCTTTCTAAAGTGAGTCTAGGATTCTAAGCTTATCTTGCGAAATCTCCTCAGATTTTCGCATGCAATTTGTTTTTCCATATCAAACCAATAACTTGTTCAACGTAAGCTACTCGTATTTTAGATACCTTAACTTCGGGAAATATTTTTAAATCTCTTAGCCTACGGAGTCAATGGACTTGATTTTTGACTTGAGTTCTGGAGATCTTGCGCCTTACATACGAGCCTCTGAGGCTCTAGCTATTCGTTTCGTTTTTAAAACATCTACCAGTGACGTGATTGGTTTAAAAACGAAACGAATAGAAACGCTAATAAGCGTAATGCATCTTAGCTAGGGCCCCAGACTTAGGTGATTAGTGCTTTAACTCCACAATCGTGTATATTAACTTCTCGTGATTCGCTTGAAGTCAGGCCACCAACTTATGACCTGCCCGTGGGTGAAATGCGCGACCAATATTTGTCATTGCACATCGATAAATACATACGCACGCAAGTTGTGTAAATTCGAGCTTCAGACAAACTGATAGAACCACAGGCTGCATGAATGAATACGCCATAGGGCTAAAGGTGACCGACAGAAATATCGATGCCTACAATTTAGTTACATCAGTCATACAAGACTGAGCCCTGGGTGGCTGATAATCTTTGAAGAAAAAGCTTCGTTTGTTTTAGAGTTTTGTTTAGAGATACGTTTACTATCCGCTAAGTTGCCACTGTTTATTACATTATAAAATTTATAAAGAACATCAAAGACAAACTGTTCAGACGCGAGAGACTTTCAAATTTTATTAAAGAAAACTAATAAGTAGAGATAAGACAAGAAATTTTATGAAAAATATTCTTCTTATCGCATTGTAGTCCCTACTGTAGGTATATACAGTATGGCTTTTGATTCAAATAAACACCTTTCTAAAAGAGGGGGGGCACTTAGACTGTATCGTTTCAGTTTCTTTGATACGGAATTCAAAATTGCTCTTTAATTATTTTAGGATTTACGTAAAGGGGTTTGGGTAAAAGTGTTGTCATTTGTAAAATTCATACATTTTCAAGGTGAGCGGCCAGTCGAAAAAGTGGTAAATTATGATAGAATTATTAAAAATAAACATATTTTGTTAACTGCATCGGAGCGGAGATATTTAAATATTCATACTTGGACGTACTTTTGTACAAAAAACTGAATACTTAAATCTTTAAAATCTCCGCTCCGATATTATTTAACGCCATACATTATATATATCTATGTGTATTTAGAGGTCCTCTAAATAACTATGTAAAAATCATCCGGCGCCGCTGAAAAAAAAAGTGACAATATTCTTCAAACAAATTTACCCAATGCCCTTTCTCTTGAATACGCAAACTCCTTCAGATATACTACGAACACCAGCAAACATAAATGCTTAAGAGACCTAATTGCAGTAAATAGAACCGCAGGGTACCTGCAATAATAAATTTATATTTTTGCAAACCTAACCTTTCCTAACCTTGTCTGTAACCAGATAAAATAAAAACCCATAAAAATATAGGTTTTCCTAAAAAAATCAACTACCCAAAATAGCCATTTAATTATGAGAGCATGGCGATAGATGGCTTTAATTAGCCCGTATCATCGCCCCGGCCATTTGTCCGTCGTAATCACTCACTCGCCCCTCATCTGTCTATTCCCTCCTAATTTCAGTTCCGTAATTCTGCTTTTTGCCGCGTTTTTTGCGAATACGCCAAAGTAAAGCTTCATTAATCGAGTTAGTTCTGTTGGTGCTTTATTAATACTATTTATAGTGTTAAATATAGATACAGGAGTTGTATATACTTAATTGTTAGACTAGATGGAAAAGAGAGCAGAAGGAATTTTTCATGATACCAAAAATCCAAATCGTGGCTAACCGGTCAGTCGTCAAATGTTGGGCCACGTCGCTTAAACTAATGATGTGGCGCTTAATACAATAACTCATTTCAACGGAGCTCTATGAAGGGATAATTAAATATAATCTGCACCGATTCGCTGTAGTGCTTCTAAGACGAAACGGTGCAGATTATAATATTATATCGTCAAAATACATTCAAAACACATTAAAACTACTTTTCAGCGACAGTCTTTTTCACTGTCAATTCAAACGCGATGCCTTAAAATCCACCTTAAACGAACTACATAAAAGCTAAACTATATGAGAGGCTGACTGAACAAATCCATTTTACCTGTCTTATCTGGACATTTTCCGAACCGCTTCATTTGCCCACTTTAACGCTGCAGGCTGTAGTGAGGCGAACGCGGCGGGATCGCAAACGTCGAATGTGGCACGGAATCCCAGATAAAACGTTTGTAAGGGCGAAGGGTGCGGTATGAGTTGCGACGGTAAAAAAACATAAGCGACAGGAATTAATAATGTTTTATTTTATCAATCATACAGTTGTTTTGTACTTATCCCACTAATATAAATTTGAAAATTTGTGTGTGAGTTAGTTTGTAACTCCTTCACGCTGCAACGGCTAGACGGATTTGGATGAAATTGAGAATGGAGATAGCTTATTATACCCTGGATTAACACATAAACTACTTTTCATCGCAGAAAATTCAAAATTTCCTGAGGGAATAATGATAATTGAAATGCACTCAACGTGGGATGACCGAATAAGTAATTCTTCGCGGACGAAGTCGCAAGCAAAATTAATTTTAAATATATGTAAGTACCTAACTTTTTCCGCTTTTTTCATTCTAGAAAAAAACTTTTTTTATCTGGTCATTTGTCAGCCAAATAAAGTGGACTTTTGGTATAAAAATTTGAATCCCTCAGTCTCTGGGACACAAAATAACTGCTAGAAGTCCATTCATTTTGAAGTCATACAAGTTTGAAGTCATTATATTTTGATGAAAAATGCTTTGAGCTAAAAAAAAATATGTTTCTAACCCTTGACTTTAATTAATATCTTAAACGTTTACTATCATATTTTTCTTATAATAGCTGTTTTAGAAAAAAAATGATTCATTTTAACCGCTTGGGAGGCTCCTCTAACTCTGTAATTGGGGTCTGGGTCCTTTGTTAAAGTAAAACATCAAATATATTCCGAGAAAACCACCCTAAAATATTGATACAAACATTTATTTTCCTTATAAGTTACGACATCTAACAATTTACTTATTGAGGTTTTAGATTTCCAGAATCTTGATTTTAACGAATCATAAATATTTTTTATAATACATGACTAAAGAAATCAGATGGAAATTGGATTTACACTAAAGCGATTCTTAAATTCTTGAATTTAAAGTTTGTAATTAAACTTTATGCAAGATTTTAAATTTAATAAAACAAAACATTCATTTTCATTTTAAATTCGCAAGACTGTTTCATAAAATTTAAATACCACAGTCACAATGTTTGAGTTGCACAACAAATTAAAAAACTTTACTTCGAAAGTTTAACAAATCCAAATGCTAATATTTTACTTTAGATAGTTAAAAGAAAGGAACATTTTACCTTGTAAGTTATTGAGGGAATAACTTTTGTAATTAAACCTAGGGTGACGGAACCAGTAATGGTCAAGGACCAATGATGGGCTTGATTCTTATTTTACAGAAGATAAGGGTTATTCATTAAAATTTGTTGTGCTACAATCAATTTAGGACCGTATTAAATTTGAATTAAGAGTGAAGTGTAGATTACTGAAAGAGACATAAAGAAAGAAATAGCGTTTATTTGCTCACATCTAACACAAGTACAGTAAAATAGTTCTATTATTTACTACTAAGGACCTGTTTTCCAATTTAGTTATTTTCATGACCTCGTCATGTTGTTCTCCTAGTCATTATTTTTAATTGATTTTTATTGACCTTACATATTATTTTTTATCTAATGATTTTATTTGTGTTAGTTTTAAAATAATTATTTATTACTTTATTACCTTGTAATGCTTTTAAGTAACTATTGTGTTTAATAATTGAAAAAATGACCTTCTGCTTGAGTTTCTTGCGGCGCTTCTTCTCCGCAATGATGGTCTTGTCCGAAGCGCTAGTAGATTATGAATTATGACCGACGTGTAAAAGAGCCAATGTGGCCAATTTACTGAATAAATATTTGGAATTTTGAATTTTTTAACTGGTGCCTGTCAGTTAAAAGTGTCCATCATTGGTGCCGTCACCCTAGTATGCAATTGTTTGTAAAGTACTCGTCGCTTTAAGTAGTGTCGAATGCCCAACACGTTAAATTAACGAGCACCACCTAGCGGTCACCTAGACCTTACCACATCGGATTAGCCTATCTTGCTTTGACATCGTATTATTTTCAATTAACATCTGTTTGACCGTAAGGCCAGCCAGTATGGAGCAGACTCTTACAGGTTCTGAACTCCTGGTAATATGATGACTAAACACCCTCATCTGAATGATTGTCAAATTAGAACAGCTTGACGAACTGGATTCCTTCAAGGAGACTTGACTCCGATTGACTTGAATCTATTATTAATGTTATGACAGCTCTTATGACAGACAGATTGTAAGTAATGACAATATCGGAACGAGATGGACTAAACCAAACTGGAAACTGTCCTGATTGTAAGTACCTTACTAACCCTAAGGGCAATGCTTCAATGCATGAAATTAGTATATTTGTATAGTTAGTCAAAAAAGTCCATCACCACTCTTCGACTTGGTAGACTATACATTAACGGACGATACTTGCTCGTTGCAGATCGCGGATAGTTTCGGTCACTTCGAGTTACAATTTGAAATTTGCTGCATACTAAATGCGTCAGACCTTAACTCGAAGTATCTATCCGCGTCTGGAACATTGGGAGCGAGCAATAGTTGAGAATGAAGCTCAAACAGTTCCTGTAGCTGAACGTCGCCATTGATTTCTGTTATTAACTTGACGGTCTAAACAGACGATTGTTTATAAACGATACGGTTACAAACGGTATATTTTTTTAAACAATTACACTAAAAATTAAAATTGAACCTCTTGAAACCTCTACGAGACCTTTATCAATTAAAAATCAAGATCGTTTAATGGGTTTGATAAGATTGAATAAAACCAAATATTCAGTTCCTATATTGAAGTTTGACTTCCGCTGTTAAATAATATCGTTGTTTCTTAATCGTTTCGGGAGAAATTGAGATTAGTTTATAATTCTGTCTTGAAGCTGCAATTCTTGGAGGCTATTGTGAAGATGTGGTTGAACGTACAAAACTGTTTTTGGTTGTTACACTTTCAACTATGCGCTTTGTAGGTCTTCTTTTCATTATTATTCGAATTTTTCATTTTTTTGTGCCGTATGATTCAGTTTATGGCTCTTTGGCATATTTACTTTTATGTAACTATATTAAAACTGTTTGAAGAATAAGCTATAGGCCAGAAGAGTAAAATCAATAAGAAGAAGAAGCTTTAGTTAATTCGCGAGAATTCGCGAGTAAGTTCAAAGTGGGCAACTTTGAGTGCATGTGCTTGAGAAGGATACAGTTGTAATATGCGCGGGGGCTGCATTTTGTTAATTATTTGGTAAAGGGGAAGAATTTGAAGACGTGGTCACATTCATCTCTTTTACTCGTACAAGGCGTTGGGACCAATTTCTTCTTAAACATCGACGATGTCTTTCCTATACGAGCATAATCTTCTTCTTTAAATAGTTTAAAACAACGTCGCTTTCCGCATTGTCTGTCTGTATATCCGCTAACTACTCCTTTACCACGCAACAGATTTTGCAAGTTTCACCATCACTTAGATATTTTATCACAGAAAGTTTTAATGTATAATAAATTCTGTTTTGTGAAGGGATGTTACATAAAACTTACATTAACTGAAGAGGGTGGATCGCTAGTATATATGTATATTAATACATTTGATTATGTATGTTTTATGTGTATATTTTTTGGTCTTGCGAAATTAATTAAAATTATAGCATCGGGGTTTAACGGGTCAAGAAATTGATCTGTTAAGATTTAATCTTCGTGAAAACTCGGTCTCAAGCCGAGCGATGCTTCCATTCCATGTCTTCCAGCTACTGAAATCAATACGCTAACGTTAAACTTTTCAACTGAGGAAGAAGAAACTAAAAATGTAGCTTAATGTGGGTAATTATTTACTAGGGAAACAAACAGCAATAATAAAACCAAAAGAACATAACAGTGTTTCAATATATTAGCCAAAATTAGGTTCAACACAGCTAATCAAATAGGTAACAAATTTAGAAAAAGTGGCAAATGGTAGCAAAACACCAACAATTTATTACTACTTGACAATTTATTTGAAAAAAATATGGTTTTGGCGATAAGCAGCAAAATGCCTTAAACATTCCAAAAATACTTAAAAACATATAAAATACATTAGCAATACATCAAAGCTCATGAAAAAAATAAGTAAAAAGTTCGTAGTTTACTGAAGTATGCTCTCGATCATTAATAATGTACCAATACATTATGATACACTACTGGTTCAAGACATTATTGTCAACAACAACACCTGTGTTATCGACCGACAACCCTGTGTTTTCTGTTACCTCCATGTTTAACAAGTACCTACATACAAAAAACAGAAAATTAACATTATTAAAATTGGTTACCTACGTGGCTATTTCGTAACTAACCGTTAAATAACTTGGCTACTAAAAGCTAACAAATATACTTATGCCAAAAGTTAAACGTTTAAACGTAACAGTTTATATAACAATACGTACATATCTTTACGCCTGTAATCCCGGAGTGGGGTAGGCAGAGCTACAGAATTACCAACAACTTTAAAAACTTGTTCATAATTTAGTAACCACATTTTGCACAAATAGGCTAACACGTTTACCAGCGCATTAGTGACAGGTTGCAAGCCCATCGCCTAACAGTAGGTACCTACTACAAGCTTATATTCCCTTAGTGGCCTCTTACGACATCCACAGGAAGACATGGAGTGGCACTATTCTAACCCGGCAACCACACGGGGGAAAACGTTTAGGTATATACGTTAGTAAGAAATATGACAAAGTACCTGAGTCTCACTAAAGATCACATTTATTTTCTCGTCTCTCAAATCCTTTTCATTTAGCCTCGACTATAAGACTTCTAAGACATTATTTCCTTATTTTTATCACTATTTTTCAAGCTTCAGCAGTAAAGTTTGCAGCCGACTATATTAAGATGGCTCCGAGCTAATAAGAATATTCAATGAGCCACTATTTACCGCGATAGCAACTTAAAACATTCAAGAATTTACGGTGAAATGCCTGGAGTAAGAAATATTAAAACAAAATGTTGCAGCTGATTTTAGAAGATAATTTGTAGTTATTTGTAGCTCAGTTATGTTAAAAAATATGACGATAACCTTATTAATTGAAAGATAATTCTTCTAGGATAAGAATATCTCTAATACTCTATTACTCTATTCTACAGGAAAAATAACTTTGACGTGTTATGGTATTCTTTTAAAAGGGAACACCTTAAAATTCCGAATTACTTTTTTCCGAATATTCATATGTCCGAATTTTCATTTTTCCGAAAGTTATGTTACGCTGGAGCCATTTTAGATTAAATGCATAATTTAACTGTCATACGTAGGTTAGGTTAGGTTTGATTTATAAGCGATAACAAAAAGTTAAGTATTCTATCAAAAAATTGCGTTCGGAATTATGAAAATTCGGAATTTTGATCAATTCAGAATTATTACAATTCGGAATTATGTAATGTAACCTTTTTTTAACTCAGCCGCCATTACTGTCAAGTAAATAAGAGCTATCGTAACGTTAACAATACGATAACAGGTCAAAGGCAATATGGCTTTACCTAGTGGAATAGAGCCCCAGCGGGCCTAATATGGTTGCGTTTATCACGTGACAAAATGTGGATAAAACATCCTTCACTCTCGTACTAAAAGCCCTGCCAAGATGCATTACGCAAACTAGCGTTTCTATTCAATTCGTTTTTAAACCAATCGCGTCACTGGTAAATGACGTGATACGAAAAGTCACGTGGTCTACCAGTGACGTGATTGGCTTAAAAACGAAACGAATAGAAACGATAGCGCAATGCATCTTGGCAAGGCCCTGATCTAATAAATGGCCACTTGTCAGATGACAATATATTTACAAGGTTTAATAAATGTTAATACAATATTAATTTTACAATTTCATATACACATATTAATCCACGGAGTATAATGCATTATCCAGTAAGAGGTTTCTAACGGTTTCGGATTATACGTTATACCTTTATCTCCATTGTTATCTACAAGTAACAGAACTGTCCGTTGAATGCGCCGGGCTTCAGTTACAGACAAAATCGAACTCCAAATAGGTAGGATGTCTAGTTGCAGGCTAACTTTTGCGGCATCAACCGGGATAATCTCATCACCAGTCTAATGGTTACCGTAATCCGTCTACACAGACTCCGCTACAGCTTCTAGCTATCTGCTACAAACTTATTTTAATACACGGGATGGTATTTCGTCGAGCATATTATTATATTCTTTGTTTAATTCTACCGGTTTTATCTGCCACAATATGTTTTTCACTTTTATTTTCTTAAAGTTCTTGATTATGCTAGGTGTAAACAGGCCGATGTTATCCTATTGTAATGGTAGCCAAGTTTAAAAGAATATGATAACGTGTCAAAAGCAATATGGTTTCACCGAGTAAAACAGAGCCCCAGAATTACCAGAACTACTGCATTAGAATTGTTCAGTTATGGATTAAACATACATATAATAAAATACAAAAAGGAAGTAACTTACATTAAATTGTTACTTAAAACATAGTTCAATTTCGATTGCGTCTGGAAAAAGTAGGGTACTTTTTCCATACCAATCTTGGTAAAATCCAAGTTTACTTGAAACATTGTAATTAAATCGAAGAATAAGAAAATTCATACAACTTTGCTATTACAAATACGACGATTCTTTGTGAACCACTATGAACTCAAACTTTAACTGGCAACAGACTTCTTTAAACGCCTACATTTTACGCTTGGAGACATTTTTTCCCGTATTTTTCACCTCCAGTGAAGTGGAACAGACGGCAAAGTTTAAATCTGCGAGCCCGAGGTCTACCTCACTGATATTTCCCTTAAAATGGGAACGTAATGCTATTAGTGACCCTTAACTTCGTTATACTCGTATTAACTGAATTCGTAAAAACAATAACTTTCTCCTTCAGTTTCATTAAAATTAACACGTTTTCTTAATTAAGATGTATAATTATCGTTGCTGATGTGTGTCGTCAGAAATAATTAAAACGTTTTGTTAAGGATTATGTAAAATTATAAAATATCTTATTTCTCTTTTAAACTTGCTTAAAACAGAGCTACTCGTACTCCAGAGGATTTAACAACTTTACTTATTACTTCAAATTACATTTATTGGTTTACGAACATGCTTTACTTTATTAAATAACGTAATAATAAACTAATGTATTGTTTTAGGTGTATTTAGATGAAAATATTAGGTATATGGTCATGTTAGCAAGTGCCTATTATGTATCTATTTTGCTGTTTGCTAATGACATAAGTTCTCCAGCTAACGTTATTGATAGTGCAAAGTTCCTAATTTTACTATAGTCTTATCTTGTTTTTTTGTAGGTACTTTGTCTGTTGGGTTGTAGTCTGTTTTTGTCAAATAAATGTTATAATATTGAGTTTGATTTCAGGTGATGCAACCAATAACGATGGTCACCTTGATTCTTATGTTACAGAAGATATTCATTAATTTATTTTAAGACAATCAATTTAACCTTAAGATCTTTTTCGTAAAAATTTAGATGTCCATTACTGGTGTCTTCAGCTAAAAGTGTCCAACATTGGCGCCTTCACACTATTGTTAAATTAAGTTGAATGAAAAACGAACTAAAGGTGTATGATATATAGAATAACTTTCAGTAATCCTAAATGAAAAACATTGACATGTGCCAGACCTGACCCTTTTTTTAGACCGTTTCAGAACCTACATCCACGTGTCAGTCTAAAACCGTTAAACGAAGGTTTTATATACCTAACGCTTATCCTCACATAAGAGTCAGTTACATATTTTAGGCTCTGACATTTTATTTTAGGAGCTTGCGGTGCTAGATTATTTATAAGCCCTCTCGCGATAAATAAAAAACCGTACAAGAGCATGTCTGACCACGCTCAGTGTAGGGTTCCGAAGCGATACTACACAAAAACTGTTTCAAAAAACAACAAGTATGAACTAATCCTCTATTTAAAGTTAATTGGTGTTGTCTTAGATGATTTTAGTAGGTATAAACATTTTAGTGGCCTGTATCTCAGGAACCAATAAAGTCTACTTAGTCGTGATAGTTGTCCTTTAAAATTCGTTATAATTGTGCTAGCTTTCATTCAAGATACTTTTCGCATATTTAGTATTTGTAATCTGTAAGCTGCGGATGGACGGACGGACGGATATGGCGAAACTATAAGGGTTTCTAGTGAGACTACGGAACCCTACAACCCTTTTATTCAAGGCTTCCAAACATTTGAGAACGACCGGGTGTTTGCGAAGATAATCCGGGTCTATATTTTGCATTGTTTATGAAACATACTGGTTAGTTTTCACATCTCTGATGTGTGTTAATGAAACCAAAGTAAGTACAAACCAAAAAGACATACAGGGGCGTTCTTTAACATTGTTTTATTTTTAACTTGACAGCCATTACTTTTACATTATTACCTATCGTAACGTTGACCATACGATAACATTAAGGTAAAGAAAAAGTTGAAGCAGAAGTGAATAATCAAAAAGAGATTGTATTTTGTTGGATACTAGTGACTCGCCCTCGCTTCGCTTCGGTTTATGCCAGATGTCTGTAATACCCGTACATAATCCAATACTTATTATATATAAAAACCTTCCTCCTGAATCAGTCACTCAACTCGTATCTATTAAAAAAACTGCATCAAAATCCGTTGCGTAGTTTTAAAGAGCTAATAGGGACAGACAGACAGCGGGAAGCGACTTTGTTTTATACTATGTAGTAATAGTGAGGTTCGTATTACTCGTATGTTTCAGTTTTATTTTTTGGTCAGTACATTCGAGTTCATAAATATGTATACACTTTAGAACCTTGTCACTTTAAGCGCTGTAATAATTTGTATATGGCCGTTTGAACATGACATTAAATAGACAAGGTACTAAAGATATTTATGAACTCGACTGTACCTACACGTCATTAATGCTAACTGAAAATTAGTAATACAATGATATGGTTAGTTTTCATCACAAAATTTAATTAAATAAGCTCTTTTGATTGAGTTACTGAACCACGTACAATATTTTTTACATTTGCCCATAAATAGAACAAATTCGCAGAAATCAAGCCTAAACCGAAAACAAATATCTGGAATTTACGAGTGACTTTAATAGGTATAAGAAGCCACAGCGCCGGGATTACTCCAGATTAACGAGATACCGGAGACAACATCTAGATTAGTATTGTTCGGCGAACGGATTCCATCGACAATAGACCCGTTTAAATGATACCGGAGATGGTTGAAGCCACACATTGTGAAAGGCGAGAATTTAAGTATTAACCAGATGAATTTATTATGTTAATGAGATTGAACGAGGTTTGGCACGAGTATACTGGTAGGTGGTAGGTCATTAAAGATTCAGATATTTATAATATTACAAAATAATCCGTTGGATTGTAAGAGCAGCAGCATGGCCGTAGCCAATGGGGGGTCACCAGGATTCACCCGCACGATGATTTTTTTTCGGCACGAAGAAGGCAACTAGACGATTAAATTTACTTTTGTGATACATAACTTTTTCATCTGTCCTGCTCTTTGAATAGCAAACTAAATGCAATACGATAATATGTCAAACACCATGTGTAGAATTGAGCCTCGAAAAGTAAGGATTTTCATAATCTCGTTAGCGGGCTGAAAATGGCATTTCCATCCCTAGGGTCAAACACTCAGCCAGTTTTGACTGTTTTTTAGATTTTTTAAAACCAGTTTTGAAATTGTGTACTTGTCATTTTTGTATGAAAATACCTACAGATAACATTTAGTCAAAATAAAAAGTAGTGTTCTCTCGGGTGAAATTATCCATGGCACCCTCTCCTAATTTGTGCTATTTCAGAGCAATTTTAACAAAAATTGTAATTGTATTATAACTTCCCTATTCATTAACGAACATCATTGTACCTTTCTGTCCAATTTAAATGTCATAATGACAGATAATGACCGACAACACTTCAAGCACACTTTAGCTAATGCGTGTTTATGAATGCCAGCGCAAGTATTTTAATGAAGCATGTGAAGAAACAGAGCCGAACTCTTTTACGACACGAATCATGAGTCATAGACGATGGTTGCATATCAAAGGCATCATCTATTTCGAAGTGATACTAGACAGATAGACTAAGATGATGGGTTTAGATACATTGTAGTGCCAGCTTACAATCACATGGAAATGGAACAGACGGAATTGGAAATCGGAGAGAAAGACCTTTATCCTACTATAAGGGCGTCTTCATGTGAATTTAGAGTATCGGAAAAATTTGTTTCTGTATTAATTGTATGAGAGATTACGGCCAGATCCTCGATTTTGGAGAAACATTACCGTACCAATATCTTGGAACCTGTTTATCCGGATACTAATCCGAGGCAATTCGGGAGTGCTTTACTGAAATCTATTATATCTATTATAGAGGTATTCTCTGTTAACCATGTGGTTGACTGGTAGAGAATGCCTATAGGCATTAAGTCCGCCATTTGTACTTTTTACTTCTGTATTGTGCAAAAAAGTTAAAAAAAAAAAAAAAAACTGGTGTTTTTTTTTTGTTTGGAAATAAACTATGAAAATATTGGACACATTAAACACTAACACTTAAGTATAGTTACCTACATTATAACTGACTAATGCTTAATGTTACAAAATATCTAACAGCAAAGTTAAGCAAACTCAAGAGCAGACCAAAAGGAAATGAGCTACCGCCTAATAACATGGAATTTATTATTATATGTGTTAGAATATGAACTAAAAATGTTTATTTCGTAAAAAGCACATTACTTGAACGAAACAGAGGTTTTGGGCCCTGAGCTACCCTTTGTTATAGGAAAAAAAGGCAAGTATACACTTAAATTCAGCAACAAAACTATAGTAACAATGTATATAGAGTGCCTCTGACCATGACGCTTAAATGGATGGATCGTTTCCACTCCTGAACTTCTTTTTTTCTGTAAGTTGTTAAAAATATGTCCAACTTAAATTTTAATATTTTCAAACAAGTTATATGTAATTTTCAATGTGCGCGATCCAATTCTCTATTTTCCTTGAGCCCTCGTACCAAGGAAATGTCGCCCCCTTACCATGAGATAGTGTTTTTTTTTGATAGTGGCCATGATTTAATACACTGATTATACAATTACCCCCTTACTAATAAACGTTGAGTACCACCGTTACTCAACGTTTATTAGTAAGGGGGTTAGACTTTAACATCAATAAGTTATCTAAAGTTAGCGAGTAGGATCGATCGTTGCATTTAAAGCCCCAAGGTCAGAGGCACCCTGTATATACTTAACACTGATACAACAATAAACCAAAGAGTGCATCACTGAGTGAGACATATAAATATGTATACCCTCGTGACTACCAGACATCTAAGAAATCTAGTTACATAATTACAACTCTATTATACCATAATTAAGGCTCTATATTACTTAATTGTTATGTACTCTATATGTACAAAATAGCCACGAGGTATATACGACTACACAAATAGGTAAGGTAGAATATTAGTAGGTAATTTCTTTTTACACCCGAGTGATTGCCGGGTTAGAATAGTGCCACTCCGTGTCTTCCAGTGGATGTCGTAAGAGGCGACTAAGGGAATAAATTCTGAATAAAATAAAGGCTGGTAGTACTGTTAGGCGATGGACTTGCAACCTGACACTAATACGCTGGTAAACATCTCAGCTGATTGTGCAAAATGTGGTTGCGAAATTATCAACAAGTTTTTAGAGTTGTTTAGAGAGTAGTGTACGTAGTCTTATTAGGGTTCCATTGGCATTTGACACTCTTTGGGAACGGTATCCCAAAAAAAATACAATTGATTTGAGCACCTCCTCCTTTTTTTTAAGTCGGTTAAAAATTAACTGACAAAAAAATTATTTTAGGGAACATTAAAATTTTGTATAAGCACATTAAAGAGGCGAACGTGTAAACCCTGAAGGGGAACATTAAGAAAATTAACATGCCATTATGATGTCCATTAAGTAATTAAGTTATTACGGAAGATGTAAACATTTTTCGTTAACAAAGGGAAAAATGTTGCTTAAATCATAATTGAAGGGTAGGTAAGAAAAGAGAAGGAAAACTTGGCTGAAAAAGTATCATGACCTTTCTGTTCTTGTAAAGGTTTACAAAAGGTTACTTTAAAAGGTCAGTAATCAAGTAAAGTAAATTATAATTATTTAAATTTATGAAAAAAAAAAAACGTAAACGCATGCAGAGAGCTCACGTGAATCCTTTACATGTCATGTCCTAATCTTGAATTTTTGAAGTCGTTAACATTTGCAGAATGCTATATTTATTTTGTCAACACAGTCAAGTAAGAAAGGTGCCACACGGGTGTTGCCGGTGCACTGCGTCGTCGCCGCTGCGTTGTTCCACATATAAATTAAAACGACATGCCACACGAAATATAAAATAAATATGTACGTCGCTCTATGTTAAAATCACTGTCGTCATCGTCGTCAGTAATAATTCTATAGAGGAATAGAGCAGGCGCCTAGCAATGTATTAGTGGCTAGCCCACACTAAAAACCAAACTAGGCACAACATTTTTTTGAATGAATGAATGAATGAATGAATGAATGAATGAATGATGATGAAGATTGCTTTGACATTCATCAACAACAACATCTATAGTCCTCAGTGGCGTTGTGGACTTGTGACCACATTAAGCGTCGTTGGAACTCAAAGGGTCAATTTAATAATCGCTCTCAAAAAAAAAAAACTCTCCAACCAATTTAATAAATATGTGTTTTTTCTAAGAAACGTAAAGAACTTATTGTCAGAGGTACTTCCGGACAGCATTTGGTCCACGCCGTGTCAATCTATTTTAAAGTAATTTTGTTTTTAAGTCACGAGACATTTCAATCAAATACTAATCAAACTACCTTTTTTTTAGTAAATACTAGAACTTCATACACTTTTAAATTATTTCTTAAACCTCCACGTTATGTGTGCTCTCAGCACCAAATGGTGTCTCTCAATAGAGGAGTCTTATGCTCGGATTACGTCACATATGAAACGGAGTAAAGTGAACTGATTAAATTCTTAATCTTTTAGAGTTGGGACATATTTTAAAATGATTTTTAAATCTTTATAGTCAAGGACTTTAATTGTTATGCCACTATGGAACCCCGTCGCATAACGTTAATCATTCATTTAAGCGTAATTTCTGTCATGTGGTTTGACGCTGTTATTATGACAGGGTTTCATAGTGGCATAACAATGAAAGTCCTTGACTGTACGAAGTAGGTTTTCTTCTCATCTTTGTTTGTGTGTCAACAATTCTAATAACCTGATTTTACGTTTAAAATCAGGTCTTGAGGCGACGAAAACTCACGACAGGTCAAAAAAAACTCTTTTTAAAAAAATCGGTAAATATGGCATCAATTAACTATCCTACATACCAAAAAAAAACTTGGCTGGTATTTTTTTCTAAAAGTTATAAAGAAAATTTAACACATTGTGTCATTGTCATTTCCTAAGCAAGGTGAGGTACTATGTACTCGTGTGTGAAACGTAAGCAACTCCTTATCTCCACTTTACTAAGGAGTAAAGGAGGCATCATATAGGTATGCCTGCCATCTTTGTTTTAGCTTAGTGACCGCAATGAATCCGCTTGCAATGAATATGACAGAGCTGTATTTCCTGCACCGTAAATGGACTTAAAGGTTGTGGACAAGATTCACATTCCCGAAGTAATTTACCTCAAAATGTTAAGAGAAAAAGACGCATATCTTTTTTTTTCATTATAATATTAACAATAAATACAATCAATTTACGTATTTAATTATTTTTTAAATGTTCCATCATGTTTGTTGAATTGGTGATTTTTTTAACGTGCCGTGAATTAATAAAAACTATTATTAGCTTGGTAAATGAGTGCTTACAAGGGGGGTGTGGATGGAAAAGGCGAAAGCAGAAAGTTTGACTTCGGGACTTTGTTTGAACTACTTAGGAGAGAAATTTACTAAAAGTTCCCTACTCTCGGAGGTAAGCCCTAGGGAAGCACAAAAACGGTCCTGATTTTTTTCTGATATCTCGAAAACAATGCATCATTTGGGAACTTGTGCTTTGATGAGTGAAATACCGATTTTTAGACTTTAAAATCTCAATAACCGTTGGAGCTGTGTTTATGGGTGGGTACTTTTAGTATGCAGGTCTCCTCCTAACTAGTCCAAACAAAGTTCCGAAGTCTAATTTTCTGCTTTCAATATTTCATCCACAGTCATTAGTTGCTCGGACTATATCTGTTTCTCGAAACCTTTGAAACATGAGATGAGTCCTTTTGAATTACGATGGCAGAATACATATACCTCGTTATTAATCCGACGTTTCGGCTGAGTTACACCAGCCATGGTCACGCCCAGCCAAAACATCGGCTGAATATCGATATGTGTTATAAACGCAGAAGTTGAATATCTCATTCTACATTCAAATCTTTTTCTTCATTATTAGGTCAAATTAATTTTGAATCAGTTCCCATTATTGAAAGAGATTTAATTTGGAAATACATAATATGTAACTTGAATAACAATTTGTGGTGTTATCTATGAAAAGGGACCTCATTGTCGATGGCGCTTCCGCCATTATTAAAGATGCTCCATATAAATACAACGCCGCGTGACGCAGTGCGGCATAAGCGCCATCGACAATAAGGTCTCTTTTCATAGATAACGCCACATTTAATGTTACGGTGTATAAAAGCCGAATTGATGATGGAGTCGGAAGGTGGCATCATTTTATTTGGTTAGTAAATACATAAATAAAGAGGAGCACATATGTTTTACAAAGTGTATTCTTAGGTGCCATTACTACTGTAAGAATTTGATAAACGCACTAGAGGATGCCCGCGACTTCGTACGCGTAGTCTAAGTTTCCCGCTACTCCCCCTATTTCTTCCCGTTGAGAGTCTATTTTCGGAAAATCCTTTCTTAGTGCACCTCTCGACCTCAAAAGGAACTTACGTGCCATATTTGGAATCTCTAAGCCCAGCGGTTTGGGCTGTGGGTTGATATGTCAGTCAGTTTCTTATTTTATATATTTAGAAAGATTTACGGGGACACAATCAAATTGACGTCGTATAAAATATTTGGGAATTTTTTAAAACACAATAATGAGCAAAAAAAGCTGCATACAATATAATACCCTCCGTAATAAAAAAAAAAACTTTTTTTACTAATAATTGAGTCCCTTTTTTTCCAACTTTACCCTTTACTTAAAGGAACATTAAACCAATAGATATTGAAAGAGGCTTAGACCTCTATCTCATCTCGTGCCATAGATATGGCTTCAGATTCCGAGCTTGTTCAGATTCAATCTTGTAGTTCCGATGATTCAATATGGCTGTCGCAATTTCAGGCTTTTATGATCCAATTGGGTCTGCGTTAAGTATTATTAATAGAAAAGGCTGCTTATCATTAATTTGTGAACCAAAAAAAAAACGACGAAATGTTAAGTTGGGTATTCAAAATATTTAAGCTTCTTTTTTCATGTTGCAAAAGTTAAATATTTTTAGGCTAACAGTCATAGAGTTTTATTGAAATGAGCAAAAACTAAAATGAAACTACAGAGATATTTAAAAAGTAGTGATACATGATTTAAATAAATGTTCATGACTTGTATAAGGCCGCCTTCCTTACTGTTCCCTTTCAACATTTCCTTCTTAATTTCCTACGTTTTAGACTAAAAATAAAATTGCATTTTCTTTAGTGTTAAAAAATTTCATAGGCAATCATATGTGACTAGCTTGATCGACCTTTTCCTACACCACATAAAATATATCTAGTCCCCTGTTTTTGCATGGTAATTTATAAGTAGCTTTATTCCTCAAAAACTAAAATTGAATCTACAGTTTTTTCCTCTGCTAAGAGCTTTTAGTGACGTCAAAATTACCACAAAGCCCGGAAACTCCCGTAACGTTGACAAAGAAACTATTAACAACCTTCACCCTAATGGATATATTCTTCAGCTATTAGTGTAGTAACATTCAAACAGATTAGTGGAGGCTCACACGAGGCATTAATTAAACGAATCCTCCTTAGCAGGGTAGTCATTAACCCGGGCCATTTGTTCGCGGCCGCTTACTGTTCGCAAATTATTCACTGCTCATTTGTTTTGTGGTTGCATCAACGTGTTTTGGGTTTCTGGAATTTTATCGGGAGCAAAAACTACGTTCTTTTTGCTTTGAAATTTACGCAGAACGGTTTTTAATGACTTTGTATTCTAGAAACGAAAATGTATTGGTTTATTCAAATAGTCGTGGAAAGACCTTGTGCAGGGTCACTCCAGACCACTTCCACCATTTTACCCTTTAACTTGCTGCCAAACAAGCGTTCTCATAGTTGTGATCCATTTGTAAAACAACGCTGGCAACGCATTAACAGTATCGAGATTGTCTTTGTAAGATTGGAATCTTCAGTTTGCTAATGTCTATAGGCTTCACAGTCCACATGCCATCAGGTGGCATGTGTGCTCTTTGCCTTACCCACGCCATTCTCTTTCTCTGGCCCTTCCATTCCATTAGTCAGAAAGTGACAGATGCTTTATCCACGTTTATCCACATCAATAAACATGCTTATAATAGGTCCGCTGGTCTTTCCCACATGACTGAGGATCGTGGTCATCACGATCTACACTTGGAGTGTATGATTTGCGTCTATCGGTTTCTGTCCGTTGCGTCCCTTACAATCGCGATAAACTTTGATGAAGATGAGTCCTTCAATTGATCGTTCCATTGGGTAGGAACCCATGCCATAAAAAAAAAGATATCGAGCCGATCATCAGAATGGCTAATATTTGGACCATGTGATACTGTTTCATAGTGTTCGTTTAGTACGAAGACTGACTTTACTAGACTCGTGGTTTGTAAGTGTCTTTACAATTTTAAAGAGTTATACATAAACCCCCTTACTAATAAACGTTAAGTAACGGTGGTATAGCTATACAATATTTTGTCTTTATCTGTCAAATTCAAATGTCACAATGACAGATAAGGACAAAACATTGTATAGCTATACCACCGTTACTCAACGTTTATTGGTAAGGGGGAAAAAATGTAATACGTTAGAGTACTAAATAAGAAGCTGATTGGTGCCAGGCTAGTGTCTGGCAATAATCTTAGTTGGCTTGTAAAACATATAAGTTGTATACGATCAGCTAAATTACAACAAGTTAACATGATATTCGTGTTTGGTGTCATTATTACAAGAAAAAAGTCATAACGTAGGAAGTTTAAAACTTATGTTTCATCTTTGAAGTTCACACCACTGCTCATACCTTGCCTCTTTTTTATAAATAAATAAATAATAATAAATGTCAGGGGACAATCCCACACAAATTAAACTAGTCTCAAAATTCTAAGCTCTAGGCTTGTAATATGAGTAGTAGACAAAGTTAAACTTACTTATAAAGAGAAAAAGATACATAATATATACATAGAAAACATCCAAGCCTCAGGAACAAAATATCTGCGCTTACTGGGATTTGAACATGGGATCGCAATCTTCCAAGGCAGGGTCAGTACCAACTAGGATTAACGTGTCGTCAAATCAAATAAAGTAACTCGGGATTGCAAAAACATAGAATAATTATAGTCTTGTGAAGTGAGCGTGATTTTTTAATAAATATGTACTAAAATAATAATATAACGTAGAGACAATAATTTAAAGGTTTTGTTACCACCTTCTTCTGAAAGGATTTCTCTCTATTTATAATATTTTAGTACAACTTACAAATTTATCTGTAAGGAAACGAAACCAAATCCTACAGTAAACAAGACGCAAAGGCTTACACAACAGGAATTTAATTTACCCTCAAAACATTAAATCACAAATTGAATTAATTACCTCGATCGTAAGCAAATGGGTTCCCGGAATCGTGAATTTTTAATACTGAATATATTTTCAATTAAATACAGGGGATTTCAACGGAAAGTTTCATAAAAGCCCAATGAAAAATGAATTAACGAAGTGCTTTTAACCAATCTTGGGCAGTGAATATTTAATTTTGCATAATTTAAAAAATGAGCGGTGGCGGAATCGGCATCTTAGAGTTTTAAATCTATGTACAAGGCCTCGGTTAAATTTTTTTAATCAAGAGTTATATGATACTAATGAAAAAAAATCGGTCAAGTGCGATTCGGACACCGAAGATTCTCAAAATACCAAAATAAGTTATTTGGTCTGAACAATCATTTTACCTTATACCTAATAGCCAACCCATTATTTGAAATATTATATGAGCATTCTTTCAGCCGAATACCATTTTGAATTACTGTAACGAGCCCTTCTGAGATGTTTAACAGGCCGCGACGCCAAACTGTGGCCGTTTTAAGATAATTTATGCCTAAAGGGTTATTTTAATCGCCATTTAAATTTATTTAAACGGAACATTGGGTTAGGCCATAAAATAGGTAAAATACGTTTTAGCAGCTTTCCATACATTACAATGGCAAAGTTTTGTTTCATCGTATACGCCCGTGGGCCTCATAAAATTATTTTTACGACGGGCATCTCTCTTCATTGTGCCGATAAAAGGTCAGAGGTTGTTGTAATTTGAATTTTATGAGGTAATAAAATAAACTATCGCTCAATGGTTGAGCTGTCGTGAAAAAATCTTGGCAGCAGCTTTGAATGCGAAAGCGGCTATAGGTTTCCGATTGAGATTTATTCCGTTTGCGACATTGATATCGCACTTAATAAAGTTTTTTGTGATCCTCTTGTAGACTAAGCACTTGCTGAGAAGTTGATACATTGTATACAGAAAGCATGAACATTTTCGTATGTAGAACTTTTTGTTACATAAACGGGCGGGTAAACATGATGCTCTCGTATCGCGCAGCAAAACATGGCTGCGAACGTAATAAAGTGTTTTTTTACCTTATACGTTTTTTTAACTACCTAGCAATGTTATAAAGTATTTAGAAAATAAAAGAAAGTCGCTGCTTCCATATTATAGCCGCCTTTATCGCAGTGGATAAAGCATCCGTCGCTCTTGCACTTTATATACGTGTCAAAAAGTGACGGATCTTTTATCCAGATTATATCTTGTGAAAAACGCAGCCATTTTAGGCCACATGGTCACATAGTGACAGAACTTTAATCCACATTTGTCCACATTGACAACACCATATTATGCCCGTTGCTCACACCTTTTGTCAAATATTCAAACGTAACTTTTAAGCCTATTTGAAAGACGATCGTTATCTTCAAGTTCCAGTTGGCGTGGATTGTTTCGCTCGGCAACTAAGATTTAGTTCTGTCAGAACTGTATAAGCAAGTTTGCAACAAGAACGCCGCGGTTAGCCGTGCTAAGTTAGTCTGACAGATTATGCCTTAACGACAGTGCAGACGGGCGTTCTAGAGATATAAATCTGATACGATCCTTTTACGTAGCTATACATGATGTTTCTTATCTAAGGGAAAATCGAGTGGGAGGATAGAATGTTTCCAGGTCTTTAGGAGCAAAGATTTTTGATATATTTTTAGAAAAAATAGTACATTTCGATGCTGGTGCGGAAAGTATGTCATTACTGAGAATGACATTTCCGCACGTGTATCGAACGTGTTTTTTAATACATTTGCGAAAAAATGTGTATTTGTGTATGTGTGTATGTGGGTATCTGTGTCTGTCCTCTTCCCCCCGGACCTCTGAAGTGAGAAAACGACGTGTGAACACACTCTGTCCGAAATTACTTAAAAATATAAAATTATTAAAACAAAAAGTATAACAGATACCAGGAGTGCATAAACATTAGAAGTACCTACCTAAGTCATCCGCGCTGTGTCGGGTGCGAAAACCCCCCCGCCGCGCCGCTGCGCCGCCCCGTGACGTCATCGCCTGCGATCTAAGTTTCGCTACGCACCCCCTAATTACCTCTGGACTCCTGGTACTTTATGGAATACACGACTTAATATATTTAAAAAAAAATGGAAAAGTAAAACGCACTAGTGCGAAATAGGAAAAGTAAAAAGCACTAGTGCGAAAAAACCCAACTTTCCGTACGATATACAGCTACGAAAAGTACCGCTTTTTGAGCAACTGTATTAAAAATGCATTTTCAGATCAAATAAAGCCAAAGTGAATAAATAAACAACAGAGGAAAAATTAGTCATTTGTAGATTATTTCAAGAAATATCTTTCTGCGAAAGTACTATTCGATTGTACTCTAGATAGTGAAATAGTGATGTAGACTCGACTGTTTGTAATTAAGGAGTAAGACTTGTACTGTTCTGTGTTTTCTTTTGCTGGTGTTCACTAAAAATTATAAATTTCTATTGTAAATTATAGACTGAATGACTTATCCTCCTAAGGCCCACCGTACTACAAACAGCCAGTTTTTTGTCAGTGGGACTTTGAATCTACCATCAAGGCGATAAAGTTCAATTATGTTTGTTCGAAAATGCTATTTACAATTTATGAAGAAAGGAAAATGAACTTTATTTCTATTGATATTCAGTTCAAATTAAATTGCTTTGGTAATATATATACATCCTATTGCACACTGAGTCTTATGAAGTTATGGTTAACTTATGGCTTATGGTTAACCATGACCAATCTTGTATTAAATAAAAAAAAAATGTATGGATTAACACTTTATTCAATGGAGGTAATTTGATCTTGTTATTTTTGGTACCATTACGTTTCTCTGCATACGGTTCCATTGATAAATGTAATTTTCACAACAGTGCTCTGAAATATGGCCATAGATGGTCTTGTTTGGAGTCACAAAACTTCACTTATAAGGACAGACCAAGAATATTTTTGTCGGCGTGTTGCTGATTGGTCGGGAACATTGTTGTCAAACTTTAAGAACCAATGAAAATCAATCAATCAATTTTTGTGTCATAGCCTCATAGCTCCCTAAAATGAAATTTGAAATCAACCAATCAGAACACACCATTTTGTGTCGTTAAATATTAGGTGTATTTTTGCTAAAAGATACACAGACTAAAAACTATGTCACTGCTTTTTTTTAAATGTAATTCAAACTTGGCTCCTAATCTCGAATCACTAGAGATGAAATTACATGGGAGATATGGCGAAACAAAAACAATTTTATATGGAGTTGACATCTTCATCTCGCACGTTAGTTTATTAATCTCGAGTGCCACGAGAATAGGGGTCCAAATTTTAAAAAAGTTATCTATGGTAAAATTGGCGGTGATGTCACATTATAACATGAATTAAAATTTGAGTTTTGAATATGAATTTTTATTTTATTTCCTCTCAGTAGTTGTGAAAAGCACTATATATCTGCCTCGGTAGAAAGTGCAATTTATGGACTCGTACACTAGAGGGCCTTAACTACGTTTCGGCCCTCTATATGACTCGTCCAAAAATCGCGTACTTTCTATCCTCTGCAACAATGTACTATTTACACACAATCGTCCGATTGATATTCAAGCTTCATTGCCATTCTGATCGCGTTCATAATATAAACGCGTATCTGGAATAATAGAATACCTGTGTACCAATTTAGAGGTACACTAGGAAGTATTATCGAAAATATACCTCTAAATGCATTATTTAAGAGAATCAGCCAATGAATTCTTCGCGTATGAAATCATGTACATTCTACAGTAAATACATTATTTAATAATGTAAACTACTCGTCTGCATAGACGTTGAAATAACTTGCCGTGCGAATTAATTCTATTCGGCATCTTGGTAGTAGCATGTCTGTCAAATAGGTAATTTAATATCAATCATAGTTCTTCTAGAGGCCCTAGAGAAGAAGCTACACGCTATCGTAAACGACTTGCGAAATCCGTCTAATGGCCGAAACCTATATTCAAACCGCGGATAGATAGGCTTACTTCGGATTAAAATTTGACACATTTTGTATGGGCTTATGTCAAATTTTAACCCGAAGTAAGCCTTATCTATCCGCGGTTTGAATATAAGTTTCGGCCATAAAGGTGCATTCCACCGGCGAGGCGAGACGAGGCGGGGCGAGACCATAATTGAAATTTGTATGGCAAAATTTCAATTCCCTCCTAGCGCATCTTCGGTGGAAACAGTACGGATTGGCGAGGACGCGCGATACGAGAATTGAAATTTTTGTTATTGTAATAATGAACCGTAAAGCTGCGTATATAGAGTGTTGATTATAGTAGGATTTATTTAAAATGTCGGAATCCACTTGAGAGCTAATCTTTCAAACAATGGTATTGTTTCTATTGTAAACTCCAACCGCAAATGATCAGTGCAAAATGGAACGAAATAAATAACAAAATTATTCATTTGAATAGCGACTTTGTTTCCTAAGCTTGAAGGTACAAATTGAAATGACGGAACAAGAAACTATACTGTATCTCACTGTTGCTAACGCAACATACTACCTAGGTACCGTTCTCAATTTAAAAAAGTATTGTAGCGAATGTGCTGTAATTTCATTTTGTACCTTCAAGCTTAGGAAACAAAGTCGCTGTTCAAATGAATAATTATGTTATTTATTTCGTTCCATTTTGCACTGATCATTTGCGGTTGGAGTTTAAAATAGAAACAATACCATTGTTTGAAAGATTAGCTCTCAAGTGGATTCCGACATTTTAAATAAATCCTACTATAACTCAAAGCACTCGCAACGGAAACACGATTCGATAAGCGATTGACGGAAAGTCCGGCAGCATACCTCCTCCATAAAATGTTTGCTAAATAAATAAAAACATTAAAACAAAACTATTGGGTCCATACAAAATTAGTAAAATAGGTCTCTTAAATTACCTATTCTATCAAAAACCGTGAGGTTTGTTTTTGGTCTATCCCATTAAAATTAACAATAAATATCAGACGATAATGTCACATAAATTTATCTAGCCCTAAACCAAGCAGTCTTGTACAGTCGAGTTCATAAATATGTGTGCACTTTAGTACCATGTCACTTTAAACGCTGTGACAATTCATGTATGGCAGTTTAAACATGACATTAAATAGACAAAGTACTAAAGTGTACACATATTTATGAACTCGACTGTACTATGGGTACTAAGCAATGATAAACATACTTATATAGATACTTAATCATATTATATAACCAGAGGGGCTATTGCCTAACGCATTCGCAATCGCAATCGTTTTCATTTTGAAAATCGAAGGCTTGTCTGCATACAAAATGAAAACAATTGTTCCGCTTTGAAGCCGATTGCGATTGCGAGTGCGTTAGGCAATAGCGACGCTGGACGCTGGACTCAAAACAAATAATCGCGCTCGTCACACAAATATTTGAACATACCTACCTACTTTAATGTGGACTAAAAGAAGATGTAGTGACTAAGATTGAAAAGGGCATGCTTCAATGGTTCGGTCATTTGGAAAGGATGGATGAAAGAAGATTGACGAAAGAGATATACAGATCAAAAGTGAGTGGGAGGGTCGGAAGGGGCCGCCCTAGGCGTACTTTTTCGAATCAAATCGGAGAAATACTGGAAAAGGGCCGGATCTTAAGTACCCGAAACCGACGTGCATGCATGACTCGATGTATGAATGTGGAAGAAGCGAAAGAGATTTGTCAGGATCGTAGCAGGTGGAAAGAAGTGGTCTCTGCCTACCCCTCTGGGAAACAGGCGTGATTTAATGTATGTATGTACCTACCTCGAACTCGGGACCGCTGGCTTTGTAGGCAGGGACACCATTAACAACGTATCGTCGTGCGTTTGCATTTATCATTGACGTTATCTGTTTAGAACCCTTGATGCGCATGATTGTTTCATTCTATCCTTAACAGCTAAATATTTTCAAACCCCCGTGGAAACAAAGCCATAAAAATAAGTGCTTTAATGCGTCAGTTTTACTTTTATTATATGGCTAGGCCACCTGAGAGTAAATGGGTCTTGTGACCCATAGACATTTGCATTATCAAGACTACAATCTAAAGACTGCAATCCTAAGACCACAAATGCGGACTAAATGAAATGGATGAAAAGCATATGCTAGTAATTTTAACGGTTGTGTCATCCCCACACCGGAATACAACAATGCGAACACAGATGTTTGGCGGTAGATAGAATAAGATGGCGGTAGAGACATCAGGAGTTTTTAAAATTTTAAGGTAACTTTTTCCTTTTAACAATGTTTTAACAAATATTGTTTACAGCAACAGCTAAAATGGTAACCCATTAAATAATTGTTCTAAAACCTTTTAGTGTTAAGCCGATCTATTAATAATTTAACCAATTTGTTATATTTCAAAGTTGTTGAATATTTAAATTTAACATGAAAGACTGAATTAATTTGCATTGAAGTGTTATCTTAAAGTCTCTAACTTGGTAGAGTTTGTTCAAGTATGCTTTGATTTAAGTGGCTCAATTGATTCTACTACCTCACTTTAATATTTTGTTTTGTTCCCTGAATAAATTTTAATATTTCCAATACCGAAGTTGGGAGAGGCTTTTGAGCGGTGCCGGGATAGCTAGGGAAACTTAATTACCAATTTCAATAACAAGGATTTTGTTGGCAGCATCTACTGATAATTTTTCTGTTAGGTACGGGATTTCTTCGCGTTTCTTATATTTCTTATGGTTCAGTTGTAGATTTTCCAGATGATATTTATCCTATATTGATCTAAGGAGTGGCTCAGTAAAAAAGTAGCAATGTAAATATTATCTGGTATATATTTTTTATTTATTGCTAATTATGCAGCAGTTTTTTTTAGTAATCTGTAGATATCATACTATGAAATAAAAATACAATCATATTGAAATGTATGAGATTCTTTAAGTTTTCTCAATATTTATTGCAGGTACTTTATAACTTTTTGAACAACACAATTCGACAATCTTCGCTTGCCGTTTTCTACCATGCCACAATTGAATTTACATTTTCACAACTTGTTTCATGCTTTTAGGAATATCATCTTATGGATAAGTTATACCAATAAACTGGATTTTACTTTGGGTAGTGAGGAAGTCTCTCCAATCTAACCTCTGACAGAGGTTTTTCTATGGGAGACAAATTTCTACAAAAAAACCTTATAGTAAAGTCAAATCAAAAAAGTTAACTATTGATCAAAAGACAATTTAATAAGGTATTAAGTAGCCCATCAAACTTATAGGAAAAACTATGTTTATGACAAACACCTCATAAATTCTCCAGAAGACGCTGTTCAAAAAGTTTAGGTGAGATGTAATATAAAAGGCGAGAACTTGAAATCGCCCGTTCATTTTTACGATTGTTATTTTTTTTTATTGAATAGTATCTACAGATTACTATAACAAATGCACTGCTTAAAAATTACCACATAATAAAAAAAATAACATATTATGTGCTGCTACTTTTTTTTCAGACCACTATTTAGACTTTTTTAGGCACCTAATTATCTACGAAATTCAGGGCCTCTATTTAACTCGGTAAAACCATATTGTTATGGTATTGTTTTCAACTCGGCTGCCATTATTGTCAAGCAATTAAGAGTTATTAAAACGTTACCAATACAGGGCAAAAACAGAAGGTGTTGAATCTGCGCGGTTTCATATTGACACAATAATATGCGGGCCTAGCATAGCTAGCGCGTCTATATCGCGTGTCAAATGTAGATAAAGCATCCGTCACTCTCGTACTTATTTACGTGTCAGAAGGTGACGGATGCCTTATCCACACTTTGTTACGCGGTAAACGCAGCCATATTAGGGCCCCTAAGTATTTAAGTATGTATTCACTATATAAGTATGCTTCTCGTAGTCTAGTACCTATAGTACAAGCCTAGAGCTTAGTTTGGGACTAGGTTAATTGGTGTCAGATTGTCCCCTGACATTATTATTTTAAACCAGTGAGACCAATTATTAAAATCTCATCTTTTTTATACATTATCTCTTAACTCTAATCAGAGGGGCTATTGCCTAGCGCATTCGCAATCGCAATTGTTTTCATTTTTAAAATCGAAGGGATGTCTGCATACAAAATGAAAACAATTATTCCACTTTGAAGTCGATTGCGAGTACGAGTGCGTTAGATAGAGTATATTGTAAATGTATGTAGGCGATTGGCCTATTATTTTAATCCGTTCTTTACCATTATTTCGATTTCTTTCGGAAGGGATACAGTGTGTTACCGGCATGCGGGCATTTATTAAAACTGCCGATAATATGTTGCTTTAGCAATTGTTTGCAAGTATTATCAATTAAAAAATAACTTCACAATTAATTTTCTTAGATACTGTCCATATTTAATGTAGTGCATGTGCTGCGTGTTCATCGTTATCACTATCGCTGTTGCTTAGTACAAGGCATGTCGTGGTACGAGGGCAAATCATAACAATCAAAGTATCCGTCGACTGTCATTTACACTTGTCAAATTGCTGTGCTTTACATTGCTGGCAATTAAACTTTTGTTAGAAACTTAACAAAGTCTGAAAATTTGTTTATTAATTATATTAATGTCATGGTGACGTTACAGATACCTATACGTTATTTTAACCTGCTTTGAAAAAAGCCAGGGTGCTAGCGACACACTGTATGTGGACAATGCCGAATATACGCCAGGCTGATGGAATTTGCCACGTTACTCGTAACCGGCCTAGACAATCGTATTAAACAATTATGATTTACTCGCCAGTAATACCAAATTACAATTCAAACTAAATGAACTCAAAACCAATAATCGGTACGCGTTGGATTAATCCCAACCACATGTTTTCGCGGGAAAACTTCTCGAATGCGTAATAAGGAACTCGTCTCTTCCTTTACGACTACCTTCATTTTCACTTCTTCAAGCAACTACATCGTCTAATCCCACCCTTAATCCTTCACCATAAGAACGCTTCTAATTGAAACATTAGTTTTTAGACGGCAAAGTAAATTAGTTTTCATTTTCCCCATTATGAAACACAATTCGCCAATTAGTTCTCAAGCGAAACTAAAACGAATCACTAAGGAATAGAAGTCACAGTTTCCCTTCCTTCTAGTTACCAACTACGTTTCAAATTTTGATTTTCATTAAAGGAATATCGGCTACATAAGCGTTATGTTCTAACTAAGATGGTATGAAATAGGAATTCTGTTAATTTAGAGTTGTATAGACGCGGATTATGGCGGTGGAAACTTGAAATTCCTTGCATTAATTAGCCGATTTTAGTAGTTACACTGTTCATTAGTTTCGTGTAGGTGTTGGAAATTAAATTCATATTAAATACGTTTAATATATTATTATTGTTATCCAACGAAGCAAATATGTGTCCTTTGAAGTAAACGTACGGTCACGGAAGTTAATTTGCTACCCATTTCAAAGAAAATCTGCTTGAAGATGTCATTCTCAATAGAGATGCCAAGTCATTTGTAATTGATAGGAAACTCAACCTTATTGCTGTAGAATGTCAGATTGACTTTGGACCTAAAGTGGGTCACAATAGTTATTTGTTATACAAGGGGGGAAAGTTGTATTTTACCTGCGAGTGTTCATTTACGCTACGCTCAGGATTCTATTTTTGAACCACTCGCTTCGCTCGTGGTCAATCATAGAATCCTTTCGCTAGCTCGTGTTTCAACACACGAGACGTAAAATAACTTTACACCCGTGTATAACACAAAACTTTTCACCTCACTACAGCGAGGAAAATAAGCTCAATTCCGCATTTTGCACGGTTGCCCGTAATTCCACAGGTGATAATACGTCTTTCGTCACTCGAATCACTCATTGTTAATAACAAAACAAACTAGAAAAACATGCGAATATTTAACGTTGACCCAAAGATGAAGGAAAACAGAGGCCCTACTTTGAAAATCGAAGTTCGAAGTTACGTTAGCTCCATCCCTTTCTCTCGATTTAGTCTACATCGAAGGACGTGTGACAGAGATGGAGCTAACGTAACTCCGAACTTCGATTTTTAAAGTACTGCCTCTGTGTCTGCTTTACTACCTCTTCTTCTTCTTTTTTCTTTATGGCGTTCCGCAGTGATTTCGCCAATGTCAAGTTTGGTAAGGGAGACTCTGCTTAAGGAACGGGTTTCGTGGAAGAGCAAGTGTAAAGGAGAAATGGAATAAAACGGAAAGGACAGGAAAATTAAGAAAAGGATGCTGATGAATCACCTGAGACAAAACATACAATTATTATATTTTTTATATATAAATATTACTTAAAAACTTAATACTACAGTTTAATGTTATTATACTTAATATATTCACAAAGAGTATATACAAAGGGGGAATAAACAAGAGCCAGGAGGGATTTGAAGTTTATAGGGCGGGGGATTTCAGAGGGGAGAGTATCATAGAGGGAATTGGGATATTTAGGGCAGCTAAAAAAGATGTGATCAGGAGAGCCCTCGTCTAGTCCACATTCACAAACAGAACTATCTTTAATATGAAGCTTAGCAAGATGAACAGGGGTACAAGCATGACCAAGTCTCAACCTGCAAACTGTTGAGGCAGTACTCTTGTTGATGTCTTTGAATTTAAAAAACCATGGTTTGGGAGGAATCGTGGCCTGAATGTCAGCATAATATTTACCTTTAGTAACACAAACTGAACTAAAATGATCCTTCCAACGACAAGACAAGGACTGTCTAGCGAGTGGAATGAGGTCCGAGGAAAAGGCAATAAAGTGTTCAAGAGAGCCACTAGTAATAGCATTTTTAGCACAAATATCTACAGTTACATTTCCTTGAATCCCACTATGACCCGGGATCCAAGCCAGAATAACTTCAATTCCTTGATGGTGACAACGTAGAAGAACCTTCCTGATATTTAAAATAAAAGGGAATTTGGTCTTGGATCTGAATTGGTTAGACAATATTGCTTGGAGGCAACTTTTTGCATCAGTCAGAATGACAGATTTATTAAGTTTATGAGACTCAATATACATAAGAGCCTCAAGGATAGCAATAGATTCTCCAGTGAAAACAGATGAAAAAGAAGGACACTTAAAATTAAGGATAATACTATAGCTAGGAATCCAAACTGCTGCACCAACGCACCCAGTGACAGACAGTTTAGAAGCATCTGTGTAGACCATTAGCCAATCCCTCCAGTGTTTACCTATGTATGAGTTCAGATTAGCATTAGCAAATGGGGAGTCCTTATCAATGCCAAGATCCAAAAGAATATTAGGTTGAAAAACTAAAGCATCAAAAGGAGTATCGAATAGAGGGAGTAACTGACTTTGAAAAACTGGACAGGGGAGACTAACAAATTTTCTAAAGCTATTAAAGAGGCATGGGATACTTCTGTGTGACCAGAAACTTTCAGAGGAAATGAAGTTGGAAAGAGTATGTAATTTATTAATAAGAGGATGAGAAGATGATTGAACTAACTTAAACAGAAACCTGTCAGACAAATATTGTCTCCTTATATGAAGAGGAGGATCACAACACTCTACCTGAAGAGCATTGACAGGGGAAGACTTCATTGCACCAATAATTAATCGAAGGCATTTATATTGAATCTTATCTAAAAGGTCAAGGGCAGCCTTATTACAAGGTTCAAATAGAAAGGAACCATAATCTAAATGACTCCTAACTAAAGCATTATATATAAGTTTCTGGGTGAATGGGTGGGAACCCCACCAAACACCTGAAAGAGACCGCAAAATATTAATATTCTTTTCACATTTCTTGACAACATAATTAGAGTTGGGCATACCAGTCATCCTAGAATCTAGAACAACTCCTAGAAACTTTACCTTATCCTTTATTGGGAATGATTGATTATCTGACAACACAGATATATTGGGTGTAGATCTCTGTCGTGAGAAGGGAACAACACAACTTTTGGCAATTGAAAGGGAAAGGCCATGAGCTGAAAGCCAATCATTAAGATATCGAATAGCAGAGTTGAGAAGATCAGAGGCCTTATCCAAATTTCTAGAGGAGATGTACAAGGCTATGTCATCAGCATATTGAAAAATGTTGCAAAAAGGAAGGAATGAGAGTTCCAAATCATATGTATAAATACTGTAAAGAATAGGACTTAAAACTGACCCTTGGGGGAGACCCTTCCAGACAAGTCTAGGAGGGAGTATGGAATTTTTAATTTTAATTGCAACAGACCTACCTAAGAAAAGATTACATATGAAATTTATTAGTCTTACTGGGATATTTAATTGCAACATCTTCTGCCTTAAAACTGGAAGGAGGACATTATCATAAGCTGATGACACATCCAAGAAAACTCCAACAAGAGTTTCTTTTTTAGATAAAGCTATGTGGATATCTGTAACCAAAGTACTGAGACTATCCATAGTACTTGAACCCTTACGAAAGCCAAACTGGCTACTAGCTAAAATACCAGAACTCTCCACAAACCATTCTAAACGATTCTTAATTAGGTGCTCCAGAATTTTCGACATGGTGCAAGACAAAGCAATAGGTCTGTAACTACAAGGATCGCTGCTTGGTTTACCAGGTTTCAAGATTGGCAAAACTAACTGGTTTTTCCACTCGTCAGGGGGAGCCCCTGATGCGAAGATGCAATTCAAGATAGTTAGCAAATGTTTTTTAACAGAAATACTACAATGGCAGATAAAGGAATAGGGGATCCCATCAATTCCTGGAGAGGAATCTCTGAGACCCTCTAAAACAACAGAGAACTCTTCCCAAGAAAATTGAGCATCAAATTTATGAGTAGAAACAAAATCCGAAGAATAAAAGGAATATTCATCCCTAGAAGGAACAGAAGGCGGAGCCAACCTATTACAAAAAGATTCCACCCAAACAGGAGCCTCATTACATGAGATGTTTTCTATAGATAAAGCGCCACGAAAACTTCTTATGCTTTTCCATACCATAGAAGCTGGAGTAGTTGGAGAGAGAATTTCACAGAATCTACGCCATCCAGACTTTTTCTTTTCAGCTAACATCCTTGTAGCTTTTGCGGCCACTCTTTGATAATTTAAATAATTTTCAATACACATTGACCTAGCATAAGCTCTTTCTGCCTCTTTACGGTCCCTACATGCTGCAGAGCAGTCACTGTCCCACCACGGTAAAGACTGAGATTTATTCCTACTGAAGTTTTTGAGGGGAATAGTTTCGTCAGCTGCTTTTAAAATAGCTTCTTTAAAATTAACATAAGAGGAATGGGCATTGAGAATAGAAACTGAAAAAAAAACTTAATAACGATAAGTCTAAAGAAGATCTAAATAAAGACCAGTCAGCCTTCGATAGGTTATATTTCAAAAGAGGGACATAATCAGATTGGGTGGGAGGGGAACAAGAACCATGAAGAGTAAGGAAGATTGGAAAGTGATCACTGCCATGGGAGACATCATAGATAGACCAAGAAAGAAGGGAAGCACAGGAAGGAGAAGTTAGAGTTAGGTCCACAGCACTTTTAACATTTTGATATGGAGAAACTCTACGGGTGGGAGCACCATCATTCAAAATGCAAAGATTTAAAGTATCACACATATCTAAAAAAAGGGTGGACAAAGAGTCGCAATGATGTGAGCCCCAAGAAGTATGATGGATGTTAAAGTCCCCTAATATGACCACAGGAGCAGGAAGAGAGGCAGCAATTAAATGAAATTCAGCAAGAATAGAGGGATTAGGATCTGGAATATAGACAGAAAGAAAAGATACATCATGAGCTCTCACAGCAATAGCATTAATACCACTGCTGTGAGGCGGAAGAGTAATTTCATTAAAAAAGATTGATCTAGAAACTAAAAGAGCAGAACCAGCATAGCCATCAGTCCTATCATCCCGAAGACATGAAAAGCCAGAGACCCTAAAATGGGACCCGGGCTTAAGCCAAGTCTCCTGAATGGCAAGGACTGAGAACTTAAATCTATTTATTAAATAAAGTAATTCATTTTTTTTATGACGGATACTATGGCAATTCTACTGAAGAATTTTGGCCATTAATATTAAATTTGGAAAAAAGCTCAGACAGTTTAGCTACGACAGTGTTAGGTGGGCAATCAGATTGCGAAATAAAGTTAATCAGGATGTTCACCAGAAGATCTAACAAATTATCATTAGATGTAGTTGTATTGTAGGTATTTCCCAAGAGGGCACTGCCATTAGGAAGAGAAGAATTGGGTTGAGCAACTAATGATTGATGAGCTTTTCTATCATATCCAGGGCTAGAAGGGGGGGGAGACCGTCTGGGGGTTAGCACTGTTTTCCTATATGAATATGTCTGAGGATGTGAAGTCTGGGATAAATCAGAAGCATTCTGACTATCTTGAGAAGGGAAAAGCGGGGGAGACATACGCGCAGTATCTGCAAAGGAACGCCTAACTTGTGGGAAGCGAGCCGAAGCTTCAGTGTAAGAAATACTTTCCTGGGACATGACTAGTTTAATATTTTTCTGACGGGCATGTTCTGGGCAAGAAGAGTCGGTAGCTTTATGAGCACCAGAGCAGAACAAACAAGTAGGCATAGGGGACTGGCTTGAACAAGAGATGCCTTGATGAGGCTGTGCGCAGATGAAACAGCGCTCTTTGGACCGGCATTAAGAGGCTACGTGACCAAATCTGCAACAGTTGTTACATTGGATTGTTGGAGGAACATATGTAGACACCGGGAGGGAAGTGTAGAAACAGTACACACAAGATGGGAGCTTTTGACCCATAAAAGTCAGAACCACTGTTTGCGTAGGAATCCATACAGGAGAATTGCTATCATTGAAACTCTTTCTGTTAAGTCTCCGTGCTTTAAGTATCTTTCCAAATCCTGCTGGAACCTCAATCGCTGTCACCAGCTCCTCTAAGGTCCACTCAACTGGGACTTGGCGAACAATACCCATGCGAGTAACATTGTAAGAGGGGATAATCACCTCATACTTAGCAGATGATAGAGATGGGTGGACCAAAAAGGAGTTTGCGTCATCGGCTGATTTGAATTGAACGGAAACACGGTTCCTCCCAATCTGTTTAATGCCGTCATTAATGACATTTTTTATATTGTTTCGAAACAAGAAATGACCGAATTTAATGCTACGAAGCGTACTGCCAACAGCAGAATCTGCAACAGTTTTGCTAACATGGACCAGAAAAGGGCCCACATCTTGACTACTATAGGTCTTTTTATTAAAGTCAAAGTCCGGGAGAACATAATTGGATTGCACGGAACCAACAACTTGGGCAGAATGCAATTTTTTCTGAGGCAAATTCGAGCACTCGTCGGAAGGAAGGCGTTTTCTGCCCAAGTTAGGTTGACCGGAGGAATCTATATCCATCTCATTAGAATTGGACAAAATAGACGAATTTGTCCCGCCATTTTTCCCGCCTCCGGGATCTGGAGGTTCAGCGTCCATTTTATGGACTAAATAGAGTGAAAAAACAACAAATACTTACGTGAATACAATAACAAACAATAATAGTACACAAATAAAAGAAAAAGATGAATCAAACAGCGCAAATAACAATATTAATCACGAAAACTAGTAACTAACCACGGAAAGCACTTGTGTCAGGCACTAGACCATAGAGCAGAGAACTTTACTACCTCTATGCGTTGACGGCTTAATTAAAAAGCTTTGACTTAAGTTTTTTTTTTATTATTTTGGATGCGTTTTGTTCGCACATCGACTTACTTGAGCTGTCAGAACATTTTATCCGTTTTTACAACAAGAATGAAGGTTAATGTTGAATGCTGATATTTATGAATTAAAATAAAGTTGTAAGACTGTATTTAGTATTTTTTACTCGATGCAATTCATTAAATGTGATGTTAAAAATTCAGCGGTTTTAACGTTTTACGTTTTGTTAGCTGTCAAATATCACTAAAGCTGCATTCAAATGTCAAAACTCTTTCTTCACATGTGGATAAAAAGCGATTTTCTCAATAGATATCAAACAAACAAAAAGGGCTTTCCGAGCTAGTGAGATGAAAATTAAATTCCTTGACTATACCTAGATAAGAAAATAACTTAAACCAACTGGCGTACCGCTCCAAATGGATTGTCATCTAAACACTATACTATACTACTTTTTCTCTCCTCTTGGTAAGGTATATTTTTGACGTGTAAAAGTGCCTATTAATCGCTTGGTATGCAGAATGGATTTCCCCTGAAAAAAAGAGTTGAATTTTAACACTAAAAAGTCTTGTACCTGTACTTACTAGTACAGGTGCAAATGGCGTAGGGAAAATAAAATTATATTCTAATTCTATGTAAATACTAATGACGCATTAGAACAAATGATAATTAGGATTTCCAATATAGATCCGGAAATAACATCTGCGATAAATAATTTAAAGAGTTCTTGTTAATTTCTGATATTGAACCAAACCTTTACCAGATGCCTTAACTTTGGTGACTATTTCTAGCCTAGGTACTTTGAATCGCTTTATTAATTTAGACAAATTAATTAAGTTGTCTTCATTTGAAGGTTGCCTAAGTAGTTAGGTTCAACTTGAGGTTTTCTGCGGATTTGTGTAGCTTTGTGACGTTTTCAGCGAATAAATTGTGGCCTGTGGCGGTGGATGAGGTTTTCTTCGACCTTTATATCATTTGACATTTCACCCTTGGACGACTTTGACAAGTTTAAACCCCGACGCAAGTATAGGGTGTTGCAAAATTTATCTGTTGTATCTGTATATCTGTGGGACCTATCAGACTGAGAGCGGTGAGAGTTTTGCGTTCTTGCAGTCTTTGTGTTATATCAGGGTGGGTTTAGACCAAACGAGCGAATGCTCTAGAACATGTTTTGTCTTACAAAGAAAACGTAAGAGATAGTGCCATAGAATTCTTGCTCGTTCGCTTGGTCTAAAACCACCCTTACGTTATAACCAGTGATCGGAATAGGTAGAGTTTATTTACCTAAAGTTTGCAAAAGGACATAATACAGAGTGGTTACAACTGGATAAAATATTAATTAATGTTTATTGAATTCCGGATTTCCGGTATCTTTAATGTTAAATATACGTAATATTTACTCAAGTAATGGGATAGTTTGTGATGAAAGGGGCATGTAACTTATTTCTTTTAAGTATCTAATTAATATGTGGAGCATATTTACCTAAACTTCGTAGAAAAGAGACATAAACTGCAGATTTCCTTGCGACTACATTTCCTAGTACCAGAAAAATACCGGATATCCGGAATTCAATAAAAATAAATTAATATTTCACCCGGTGATAACCACTCTGTATTATGTCCTTTTGCGAACTTTAGGTAAATAGACTCTACCTATTCCGATCACTGGTTATAACTGACCGCTTGAACGCTTGACCGCGTGACCGCTCTCTGTTTGATAGGTTTCTGTGTGTCTGTCTGTAATATCGTAGCTCCCACAGATATACCGATTCAAGCCCGGTTATTTGGGCTGGTTCTAAGCTAAGTTTGATAAAAATCGGTTAAGTCGATAAGGAGTTATTAGCCTTGAAGGCGTCATCATTATAAAGGGGGTTTTATCTAATACAAGTAGTTAAAGTATTCCACCATTAATTGTCCTACAATTTCGTTCATGACCGTCCAGCGGGGTATGAGACGGTGGCGGGGACGAGGTAACTAGCTTTTAGCCAAAGTATATACAGAAAAGTAATTCAACCAATTAATCCAATCCGGCCCGTCAATTCAGCGTCAATTAGTGTTATCAGCGTTATGTCACGTCACTAACTATTGGCTGGTTGGTTTATACTGTGCCTTAGCGGGGGCGGGCTGAATAGCGGGGAATGGAAGTGTATGCGACTGCGTACTAGGGTGTTCCCTCGCCTCCCCACAAGTCTGTCTCCCCGAGGGAGGGTCGCGCACAAACATGTCGTAATTCTAAGCCGGTAATTTTCGTTTGCATTTTTCAAAATGGTAACGTCGGAAATAAACATTAAATTTTTGAAGATTCTTGATGGTTGTATTTTCATAATAATTTTAAAAAAATATTAGCGATATGAGTAAGATCAATAAAGCGCAAATCAGCGATACATAATTTGTTTTGGTACTCACGTGAATCCCGTGATATAGTCCGTCAGCAAATAAAAGCAGAACACTCGTACGTAAAGCTCGACCAAACAGGTTTGATTGGCTGATTAACAGAGCAACGTGGTTTGGTTTGTTTACATTTAGTTGGACCTAAATATATAGACTATAACAAAGCTATGGTAAAACTACTTCCTGAAATTATTTTCATGTGCATAATGTCAACGCAATTGAAAAGGCGATCAACTCGTGACCGTTTTGTGAACAAAAAACCCTACAATCAATGTTTAGAAACATTTATAAATTTGTCCAGATAAGTACATACTAGCGTACAATAAAACTATACAGTTTTATTATATCGTTGCTAGCTTGAAAGAATAGTCCCTTTGATCCGGTTTACGTATCGAACCCTCAAAAAAATATTCCGTCAGTTTTATTACGTTTCGGAAGCTTCACTCAGATACAATACGTACTCAAGCCGTTCTCGAATATTAATACGGAATATGTTATTGATTTGGCACTTTATTAGTCTGCGAAAGTTAATAAGACGTACGATTACGCAACGGGAATGCTACGAACGCTGTGAATTTTATACGGTACGTTTCAGAAATATATTAATATTAATTTAGGCACGAAAGGAAAGAGCCGGGCTGAGGGAGAATGGTTTGGTTTTTAATTAAAAAACGGATCCGAGATAGACTGACCGGCAGAACGCAGACACGAGAAAAATTAAATATATATATAGTTCTGTAATATACGAATTTGATTTACCTAAATATGATACGTAGAACAATAAAAAGCATTTTCTTTTTATAATTATGTAATTACATATAATACATACTTCCTTTAATATGAGCGAAAAGATTTTTCAATAAATAACCATTCATTTTCAACTAGCAATCCCTTTTTTTCCTGTAAATTAAATGGCTTAACGGAGTTTAAAATGCGTGGTATCATGCATTAAATGGTTATTTATCCAAGGATTGTTATTAACCTTGGATCCTTATGTACGGTCACGGAAGTTAATTTCCTACCCATTTCGAAGAAAATCTGCTTGAAGATGTCATTGTCAATAGAGATGCCAAGTCATTTGTAATTGATAAGAAACTCAACCTTATTGCTGTAGAATGTCAGATTGATTTTGGACCTAAGGTGGGTCACTAATTAAATTCCTTGACCACTATGATGCTGTAGAGACAATGAATACGTTATCAACGGGGGTCAAGAGTTTGTTAATTTTAAATTCCCTACCGGTAAACATTAAATAAATAATTAATAGATAAATATCGGGGCACATCTCACACAAATTGAACGAATCCCAAATTAAGCTCCTGGCTTGTAGGTACCATGGGTACTAGGCAACGATAAACAACCTTGTAAAAATAAAACTTATACACATAAAAAACACTTAAGACTTAGAAGTCAATCAAATCACTCGCGCTCATTACACAATATTAACCCTGACCGGGGATCGAAACCGGGACCACTGGTTTCGTAGGCAGGGTCACTATGAACTAGGCTAACTGCGTCATCATTATCAAGAAGATGAAGTCCTGAAGCTACCGAGGTACAGTCAAAGACATAAATATGTACACACACCCAAGACGCCAAAAATATCAACCAGCCACTAACAATAATGTCTGTTCATATATTTGACGCGATCGCTGTGTAGATAATGAATCCTTTCGACTGTACGTTACCCCCACGAAAATGTTCAGCCATTTTAGCCCCTCGTTATAACAAACTTTTTTTTTTTCCTTAATACTTTCACTCCTTGTTTTAACAAGGTGTATTTCGCCAGTATCGAGTTTTAGACAATCACCATGGACTTATTAGAGAAACAAGTCCATGGATATCACACGCGAGGACAATTGTTCGGTTAAAGAGATTTACTCTGTTGGACAAAACAGAAGCACATGGGGTTAGCTCCACGCGCTTCTGTCAAGTCCTATAACAAACTTGAAACTGAATATCAATTGACAAGAGTGACAATTACAATGACAGTGACAACAAAATGGTTCTAAGTGTTTATTTGCTGACTTTACAAAGTAGTAACATTTTTAAAAATAAGTCTTGTTTACAAAACATGCTCTTTGTTTTGTCCACGTGTTATAGAATTACTTTACAACAATAAAAACGTTTGAGTCGTAAATTGTAAAGAGGCACTGCGTCGTGTGCCTCAGGATGTTATATTTCTTTATTTGCCCCCGTCAGGCAAGAATGTGGAGGAAATGAGCCTGCAGGCAAAATTACATTTTTGCTCGCAAGGAGTTCCTCGTACAGTTCATAATTGTTTTCTGTGTGCCCGCTAAAATATCATAATTTTGGCAGCCATACAAATTGGATTGCGTCTTCAAACGTTCGCGGCTTTGTTTGTTTTAATTATTTTATTTGTTTTAACTCTTGGGTTTATTGAAATAATTTGTTTCAATTTAGAGCTAGGACAAAACGTGAACAATTTTAAGGTTTAAATGTCTGTACGCGTAGAAGTTTATCGCTTTTCCCGTGAGAACTTAAAACATTTTTGAGATAAAAGTTTGACAGATAGTCAAACTCATATCTCAAATCCTTTGATGTAAATCCTTTCACCCGTTTTGTCAAACAAACAAACTTTCACATTTATAATCTTAGTGATAAGGATGGGACCCGTTTTTTTCTTAGTAGCAATAATGTAAGTGTGTTTCATTTTAATCCACGATTATTATTTGTATTTATTAAGGGGATTGTAAAGCGAAACTTAAAAATCTTAGCTCCGGGCGATAACAATTCTCACTCCCTAAATTAAGTCCGATTTCCACGATTTTTGAATATGTTGTAGTCACAAATCAATTTCTGTAGTTACATCTCCATTTTATTATTTATTACTTTCTTGAAATGGAAAACGTACAGACCTAGTTTTTCTTTATATCTAAAGCATAAGGAACACATACAGACCTAGTTTTTCTTAATATCTATAGCATACGAAAAACGTACAGACCCATGTTAGGCTCTTTAGACAGTGCAAAGGCCGCTCTATATACATTGTGATCTCAAACCCCTAAATACAGGACAACTTGTATATTTACCTATATGTTTTATTGATACATTGGAAAAGGCTCTGACTGGAATGTAGGGAATTTGTTTGTCAGAAATCAATCTGTCAAGTTGTCATCTTCGGCAAAACTAGTTTTCTACACGAACGATGAGTAAGCTTCCAGAGCCTTATTCTACTTTATCTCTCCACGTATATCGTATTGAATTCAACTCGGCTGCCATTACTGACAAATAAATATGAACGATCATAACGGTGACAATACGATAACAAATATAACATAACATAAAAAACATATCAACAGCAAATAGGTTTAGTCCGGGTAGAATAGAGTCCCTGGACTACACCAACACAATTACCGTACTCGTTAGCGAGTCAAATGCTCTGTCCCTCGCACACTATAAGAATACCGCGAGGACTGCGAGGGACAGAGCATTACGAGCATACTTTAATTGTAACTCATGGTAAGGGTACTGATACACGTGTAATGGCTGTTTTATGCTATAAGTTGAGTGCTATCAGTGCTCTAACTACTGAGGGCAGATTTCACCAATGAAATGAAACGCGATCAATTTACGATAAACTCAGTTCACGTGTTAACTCGAGTTAAAATGACAGTTCTCTTATGAATCTGACATTTACTAAACTCGAGTGTAAATTGATCGCGTTCAATTTCATTGGTGAAACCGGCCCTTAGTGATTATTAAGTCGCAATTCTAGATCAAAACAGTAGTAATTCAAAATACAACTGTATTTTAAAATCAACTTTAATACAACTTCTATGAGCTTAAAACAAAACTATCAAGGATTTTGAGTTGATATGGTTTTGATCTAGCAGTTCGAAGTGTGTTGCGGCGCTTCTTCTCGAAATTAGTGTCTTCTTGGAAAGCGCTGGTAGAGTCACATCTTGTAAAAGTGGTATTTTTACAAATAAATGCAATCGTTTTTTAACACTCATTAAGAGTCACAGAAGTAATCTGTTTTTCTGGTAATGACACATATTTTTGTTTTTCTTGAATATTGAACTAAAATTGCGTTGAATCTAACTCTGTTTAATTGGAATTTTTAAATATGTTGTCGTGATTGGAGATATTTTCTTATTATTTCAAACATTAACTCATTTTTTATTGTATTGTGTCAAGAATGCTACATTTATTGCATGAGATATATTTAAATGCAACAGTACGATGGCAGCTCAGAGAATTGCAAACCTCAAGTAGAAGTCGGCGGGGTATATTGCTTGTAGAACCGATGGCCGTTGAGGCGGAAAGGTTCTAGTGGCGAAGGCGAAAAGTAATTGATGGTAGACCTCCACAAGGCAGACCGATCTGATGAAGATACGATGGATTCGAATAGCACCAACCCGACCATGGAGATTCTCCAGGAAGGCCTATGTCCAACAGTGGACGTTCTTCAGCTGATATGATGATGATGACGATTTGAGAATCATTCTTAATTGTATTTAAATTTTTACAACCTAGAAAACATAAAAAGCGACATTGAAAGTTCGCTTTTGGAAGAGGCCTTGTGAGGCGATGGCCATTTCTTTCCATACAAATTTTAATCACGTCCGATTTTCACGATTTTTTAATAGTTATTATAAAAACTATGTTTATACGTTTCTGATTGTTTCTTTTATTTGTTTCATCCAAAGAAATGTTTTTTTGTAAAGGAAAACGTGCAGATCTAGTTTTTCATAATTTTTTCAACATATTAAAAAATCCGAAAAAATTTACTTGGTTTAAGGGGAGAGAAACATCGCATTTTGTATGGAAATTTTAGCTCATGACCCGTGCACCCACTACATCAACCCAGTGCTCTATTCGCTTTCGGTTTAAATTCGTTAAAAATAATTTTTATTCCGCAAAAGTAGGTAGGTCAGGTTCGTTAGGTATCTTTAAATGCCCGAAGGGCAAACCGCCCAGGAATAGGAACCCTGCTGCGAGGCAGAGCTCCGTCAAAAAGAGCAGTGGGTTGAAGTAGTGGGTGCACGGGTCGCGACCAGAAATTTTCAGCCTCACAATTCTCTTAATACTTCTGTGTAACTTTTAACTTAGTATGGATATATTCAAATTGAAAAACTCATATTATTTTATCATTTTATTGTTTGCACTACGCATAACAAAAATACAATATATTTCAAAGGCGAAAACAATTTGTTTGCTTTCTTTAATCGATCAGATACTAAAGATCTTAATTAATTACATACAATAAATACATACCAGTTTATTCCTTACATTAAATAGGTACCTATGTATTACACACGTTTCTTAAGACTAGTTTAGGAAATAGTATTAGTTTCTTTTTAAATTTTAGGTACAATAACAACAGAAGAACCAAAAACAAGTACTGCGTTTTTACTTTTTGATTACAGGACAGTATATCACAGCTGTTAAAGTTACATTATGTACAATAAAACGAATATTATTAGTTAAAAACCTGTACTTTTGAAATTATTGTACATTTTTCAACACATTGTCAGAATATTTCAAAAAAAGTTCAAGTTTTTTAGTTAGGGCACATGGTTACAATATCTATATTTTGGTGTAAAGCTAAAACTTAAAAAACTAGTGGCAAATGATATTTAAAGTATTTACAAAAAAATATTTATTTTGAGAACTTAACGATATATGTATATAATATGAAATAATATGATATAGGAATGTTTACATCTATTGTTTATTGCAATATTCCTAACCAATTCACTCTAATTACAATAAGACCATGAAAAGCAACCGTAAAATGCATTTTTTAAATGGCAAATTCAATAATTATTTGATAAATGAAGCAAGGCTTTTACTGGAAAAAAACCGAAGACAAAATATTAAAGTTCAATAACTGAAGTAATTTTATTCAAAATAAATAACATTTTTTCATTAAAATACATTGATAAGCTAAGCTCGTTCGCTCACTTTAAGCTCGTATTATGTTCAAAATATAAATATTTACTACCAAACCTAGGTATACTGACGTATCTGTGTATACTGACGGAAATACGGATTAATGGATAGAAACAAAGTAAACGTACTGGAAGCACAAATTTAATCAATTGAATATTAGGATTGGTTACTTGGTAAACACTCTTGTTCAACAAGATAAAGCGCTGTGAACAATTACGTCAATGGAGTTCAAGTCAAACATAGAAGCCAATTTAGCCCTTATTTCGATAGTGTTTCGCGCTCAGGGAAACCTCAACTTAATATTTTGAGTGAGAAACAAGCTAAGAGAAATAGCTGCTGTAGCTGTAGGCCTAACCATATGCAAACGCTGCTAACGTTTCTATATTCTATCGACTTGAAATGTATGGAGTCGACATAGGCAGTTGACGCAATCAGTCACCAGCTTAAGTCAATCCTACAATATATAAATTTTCGAAAATCGCTCACTTAGCGATATGTATCTTGACTAGGCCCGCTGGTTTTTTTTACTGACTGGAAGTTGGCAGGTTTTAAGAGTTCATAAATACGGTCTCAGATGAAGTAAGTCACGAGTCGCAGCGGCGGCGATGAAGCGATTTCTATGTTACTGCCACCCGCCATTCATCGCCAGCGCAGTCGCCGAAGCGCAAACTCCTGACAGGTAAAGATCTAAAGAGGTAAAGGGTAGCGTGTCCGGACAAGTTCACAGAAAAAAATGTCATGCTTGATGTATATTTCAAGAAAAATACGAGCTTAAGCGATCTATAAGGCTAGTTTCTGGTGAGCATCGGATTGATCATAATGTTGGCGAGGGCGTTGCGTCGCTTGCGCCAAGCGCCGGCGCCCTGCGCGTGGTACTGCAGCTGGCGGTACCAGGTGCGCGTGCGCGAACTTTCTTCGGCCTGGAAAATAAGGTTATATGATTTAGCCATATTTATTCAACAAGAACATTTATAGCCTGCTGCTGTTACGGCATTCTTATGTTGACTTGTACTGATTTAATGTGTAATTATTGCACCTAAGAAGACTGTGAAGCAACACTTAAATCGCGTAGGTGTCAAAAAATAACCATGCAAATATAACTCCGGATGATAACGTTTCTCTCCAACTAAATCCAGTCCGATTTCCACAATGTTTTGAATATGTTGTAGTTATTATCGCATTTTATATGAAAATGTTTCACAATCCTCTAAATTTTTGTCTTAATTGATATAAAGTGAATATAATACGTATTTTATAAGTTAACGACAGTAAGTTCATTTGTGATTTAACTTACATTTTAGGCTCGTAGGGAGCCACCAATTAATATTATTTTCAAGGAGAAACAATTCAAGCACCTCTACTCTACATAGTAACCATTTAAAATACGAATTGTTTTAATATTGTATGCATGTATGTATGTATGTAAAATCTTTATCACAAAAAAAAACTATTACAAATAAATTCGTACATAAACTTAAGATTAACATGTCCAATGGCGAACTTATACCTTTAAGGTATATTGTTACCTTGAATATGTAAGAATCCTTCGTAGTTATTTCATGCACTTCGAAGAAATGCTCTGGTTCGTGATCCGCTGCTACAACGCATCTATCCAAAAAGAGCGGCTCTCTCTGCAGTGTGTACCTTCCTGCTTTCTCTCTTACTAGAAGAAGAGCCGCTTCTCTTACTCCACTCCTTGCAAATAAAGCATCGCCTTCTCTTTCCCTAGCTTCACGGTCTCTTGCTTCTCTTGTTTCGCGGATCTCGTTCGTTTTGTGCGTGATCGTTGGCTGAAAATAGTCATATGGTTTTAGTGTTGAATTCCTTTTACGAAGTATTGTTCTAGAAGAAGCAAAAGGGTGATTCCACGGGCGTTTCAACCGCCGTCACTCAGCTGTCCTAAGTATCTAAGAAATAGGAGATAATATACTCAAAATTCGATCAATTCTGGCAAGAACTCCGATAACAGTATAGCTCTGTGTGAATGTTAGCTGTTTGGAGTAGCTCATTCTTTCAATATTTATGACAGCGGACTGACGGCGGTTGAAACGCCCGTGGTATCACCCAAAACATCCACAAGAAAATCAATGGTTGTCACACATGATTGTATTTTATAATCGTGTGAATCGGTTAATTGCTATATCTCGTTATCATTCTAGGATAAAGGGCACGTTATTTCATAAGCTTGATTTGGGTAATAATCAGAAGCCCTCTTGGTTGAATAAAATGGCATGCATAAGCAATACTGACGTTGATGCTGCCGTTTCAAACAAGAAGGCATTATGAGCCTATGGACTTCAAACTCTAATCACCGAGGCGTTTTTTTATTGCCGTCGTTAAAACATTTCAAACATTAATTTCAACTGCATGCTTTACCCACAGACCATTTCGGTAGCTGCTCTTTTACTGAAATAGGCGATATAAGAATTAAAATAAAAACAGAAAAACGAATTCACCTTTCCATTAGTTACCAAAAGAGCGTTGATGGGCGTAAGCTTGATTGTGCGCCCTTTCCTCCAGTTGTTGTCATTTGGCTGGGTGAACAGGAGCTTTCCTTCCATTGCAAACCTTAAACAAAAGGCGATAAAGTTCAGTGAAAATGGAAAATAATAATTAGGTGGAAATTAATGTTGACGCAAATTGTTACAATTGTACTATAATAGTATTTAGTGATGAAACAATTGACGATAGAAGTAACAAAAGAGGTAATTTTGTTTGATAATTACAAAGCAATTCAAATTGGACGTCAACATTTTAGGGCGTTGAAAGGGCGCTAAAAGGTGCACCCAATTAGAGATTACCCACCCAATAAAACTGACAAAGTTAAAGTTCCTTAATTGGGTACACTTTTTAGTGAAAACGTCCTTTATTGTTAAAAGTCATGAGATTGTGAATTTTTATAAGTATCGCAATAATTATTCATGATACTTGTGATAACAAAGCGGGTAACCTACTGAGATTGCTAACTTTTGCAATAATTTATATTACTTGTAGATAATCACATAATAACGATTGTCTCATAACAATGTAGTCGGTATGTTGGTATTTCGGTCACTTTTTGACAAACGCCAAAAAAAAAATCCAACCCGCCAGTAAACAGTAGTTCTCATTAGTGTCGTGAATAATAGAATGTTACTATCAAAGTCCTTATTCAACATTAATATACAACTATAGACCCTGTACAAGCACAATTTGCTGCGGAATGAAAGGTAATTACGTACACAAGTTCCATTAAATGAAATTTCATTAAATTCGTGCATGGCAGCTCCTCTACTTGAGCGCATTATTGCATCCGACATAATAATAACTCGCCTAGCGTTCTGTCCATTATGAGAACTTTAAGACTCAACGAGGAGACTGATCCTTTTGTAGAATGAAATTTTATTAAAGCGGAGCTTGTGAAGGAAATAAAAATTATGACATCAATTGATGAGTGTTTAAACTGAGCTATATAAATCATGCTTTACAGTTAGGTCATAAACGATTAATTGCTAACACAAGTGCACTTTTCACGACTATTTTACGCGACAGTAACATATTTTTAAACATCAAAACTGTCTCGAATTACGGCTTCAAACGCTTTTTCCTTTTTACACGTATAATTACTTGTATTTCTGGAGCTCTCGAGCAATAAAGAGCCCTCGGGAATAGCACTTGCCGCTGTTACTGCCACTAAAGCGACGACTATCAGCTACAGGACGCGAGTAACAAGATTCAGCGTCTGTTAGCTTAGAAGAATTAGAATGTACTAAATGATTTACAAAATGTTCATTACCAGCATTTTAAAATAATTCGTTTTGCAGTTCTATTATCACCCTAATTTGATCTTCTTCAAAAACATCGTTTGGCAATGTTACGACTATCAAATAAACATTAACGTGACAATTCGCAACATACTTGGAAAGTAACTGGAGCTCTATTCTAATCGGTAAAACCTTATTGCTTTTGACATGTGGTATTGTTTTTAACTTGGCTGCCATTACTGTCAAGTAAAGAAGAGCTATGATAACGTTGACAACACGATAAGTCGATAACATGTCAAAACCAATATGGTTTTTTCGGAGTAGAATAGAGCCCTTGTCTAGGTTTCAGATAAGTATATGTATTTTTTAATTATTTAGCTTTTTTCACCCGCATTACATTTGTGACTCGGCCCTCAGATAAACCTGCGGCCCGCAATGTTCTAGTAATGGGGTCGTTTGTCCCATCCGCCAATAGCACGAGAATGTGCAAGGACTACAATTTGCCGAAATTATCGCGAATAGCCGAGGGGACGGTGGTGTTTATTTTTTAATTAAATCGGACTTAGATTGAAGACTTTAATCTGGTCTGGATAATAGTTTTCATTCCTTCTATTTGATTTCGTAAATTGGAAATCTCTTGTGCCTAATGATCCCGTTCTAGCAATTCACTTTAACTGATATCGAAATCAGTGTTTTGGTATAATCGGTTACTAAATCATAGGAGTATTCTGTAATTTCATACCTCGCATCATCGTGATTCCAGTCCAGAACATCAACAGCCATTTTTCTTAGCCTGATGTCCGCCACATGGAGATCATGGGCTGTTCTTCGAGCCGCAGCCAGCCTCCTCCACAAGGGCACATCTCTAGCCGCCGCCGCCGCTGCCGCAGCCGCTGTGTTCATCTCCTCGAGCCTGGATTCAACACAACGCTGAGCACTGCGCACGTCGTCCCTTTCAGCAGCACACGCAGCTGTTGATCGATGCAATCGCGAAAGGAGAAGAGGATATTTCGTCACACGTTGTACTGGCACCTGAAATTTTACAACGATATTGTGTAAATACTATGCTTTCTGACACCAAAAGGATTATGTAAACTTAGACAAATACATACCATCAAAAAAGAGTTCAGATTCATTCTCCTCAAAACAGTATTTTCCATTTGCGAGACCCGTAAAAATATCCTTAGTAGCTCCTTATCCTTTTCAAGACCTGCCAATAGAAGGGCGGCACCAGCTTGCTTCACACAGTATGACTGGAATGCCGTGAGCATGCCTGAACACTCTAGAAGTATTTTCCCTACATTTACTGTCAATAAATCCTGGAAAGAAAATTAAAAACAAGATAGAATTAAAGCGAAAGTAAAAACATTAAATGTGATAAAACAAATTTTACCTCATCTCCTTGCTCTATTGCAATTTCAAGAGCATCTCTCAACTTTTCAGATAACACTTGATTATTTTCAATGAGTTCTTCAACATTAAGGAATATTGCAATCAATTGTTCTTGATTAAGAAGACCGGCGACCAGCATGGGTTTGTAAAACTCTTCGAGAATAATCTGCAAATCACGCCCGTACTTTTCTTCCGTTTCAACGATTTCTGTTATTATTTCTTTCCTCTCGGCTCGTTTTTTGGCACATTTTCGGCATACTAACGGAGCATATAATGAACCTGAAGAAATAAAGATTGAAGATGAATTTACTTAAACTAATTTATTATTTAACGAATTTTTAATAACATACATTATGTTCAATAACTTTTACAAACAATTTATAATACCTTGTTCCGTTACTTGAGTTTCAACTGTTGTATCGCAATCTTCGCAAAGGTGTATCGGAGTATCTTTGTCTGTTAATGTATTGCACGGCGATATTTTTCCTTGTAGTCGACTTCTTGATGACTTACTTGTTTCTGATCCAACGCCAGAATCGTTTCTTTCAATTTCTGCAGAAGTCTTTTTACATACGAGCGTCTTTTCAATACTGTCATGGTTAATGATCAGTGAATTGTCTTCACTGGAATCAGAAGCGTTTGAGAGCTGGCTGGTATTACTGCTCAGATGTGAATTAATTTCTGACGTTCTAAGTTTTTCTTTGGATTGGTTGAGAGATTCATTTTCAGTTCCATAACTAGTAATATAAGTTTCTTCGTCGTCAATACCTCTCTCCTTAGCATCAACTAAGTAAGATAAAATATCATACTTGGATGCGCCTTCGAAAATTGACCTCGATCCACTACGTTTTTCGTCATCTAGGAGCGAAAGAGAATTAGGGGGTGGGTTCACTGGCAACGGCGGTGGCATATCACCTATTTCTTCATAAATGGGATCACTGTTAAGGCGTATCGATTCATAGTGATGATCGTCGTCGGTATTACTTGCTATTTCGATATCACAAAGAGCAGCATCCACTAACATTTGGTAAAATTTAGATCTTGTAGAATTTGTATCATCTTCAGTCGAAAGTTCACTTGCGGAAGCATTATAACAATCCGACATAGGTTCAAGGTCCGAAAATACTCCCATAGCACCGCTTTCATACTCCATACTTTCATAGGGAGCAGAGCAGCCATTGTCGTCGTTTTCAAGACAAGATGACGTATCATTTGTTTTCTTGTCCGACTGGTCATCTCTGGCGCTATCCTGTTCTTTTGGTTCTAGTTCTTCTGTGATTTCTCCTTTTTTATTCATTTCTTCTTTCAGATTTTTAAGAGAGTTCTCGATCAATTTTTCTATAGTTATTCCGTTATTTTCTGATCCATCTTGGTTTTTAGTTTCCTGAAGTTTAATTAGTGAGTTTTCAATAAGTTTCGTTACCAAGTCAGAGTCAAGACCTTCTGCCAAATGTCCGAAGAAAGGATCAGCAAACAGTTTACTTACAAACCCTCCATTATGTGCTCGTTTTTCATTGTTTTGGGTGCTTTCAAAACACTTGGCACTGGTTATGGTGTTCGCTTTATTACTATTTTTTCCACAAACGTGCGGAATAAGATTTAATCTCACTGCTTCTACGGGATCATTAAGTATTGTAGACATGTCGTTTGAACTAGCATTGTTTAACGAACTCGTTGAGTTATTTGCGTTAGTTTCATTATAATATTCTTCATATGTGTTTGTTTCTTCATTATTTTGCTTGTTAGATAGTGTTGTTCCGAAATATATTTGGCTTTTTGACTTCTTTACTTCCTTTTGTGGTGTTCCAACACTAATGGTCACGGTCGTGCCGGTCTGATAAGTGTCACAAGTGTTTCCAAACTCGTCATTGACTACGACTGAAGAAAGATAAATAGGCGTGTCGCTACTCACATTCATCGTTGAGTAGCATTCATTACCGTTTATTTGAATAGATGTTTTTCTAGGCTCGTTTTCTATTGTTTTTGTGGAATCCTTTAGCTCTTCGCCCTCATCTGAATCGAATTGTTTTACTCGCAAAATAGTTCTTTGTTCGTAATCATTTGCATCCGACCACTCATCACTGGTAGAGCTTGTTGAATTGTTTCGAACGAATCGCGTTTTAACATAATTGTTTTTCTTAGATTTAGAACGCTCTTTGGCTTTAAGTCTAGGCGGTGGTTCAGGAGATTCTGATATACCTCGACGTAAATTATTTAAAATCTTCCTAGTAATATCACTACTATCGCTTAAATTGCCCGATTCTAAATCATTTATATCGAAATTGTTCTGGACGGCTTTACTGTTCTCTTGGGTGCTATTTTGTAACCCGTAATCGCTGCGAGATTCTGATTCATTGAAAGGACTTAAGAAAATTTGACTCGTGTGTCCATGTTTTGGTTTTGGACGTAAAGCCATAGTATCGAGAAATTTGGGTGGCGCAACGGACAGAATCGATGTAGTCCGTTCTGATTCTGAACGACGTAATACCGGTATCTTTGGTACATCGTTATCTGGAAAAAAAGTAAATTAAGATTATGGGCATAAATATTCAAGATATAATTTAGACACAAAGTAAATGCTAAACCATACCACCTTTGTAAGTTAACCCTTTTATAAAAAAACGGGCACTTATTTTATTTCGAAAGGTTAAAATATGACGTGAGGAAATGAGACTCTATGCTATCTATACAAATTCAAAATTGATTAAATTTTTATATAAATACTATTTTTCTTCGACTTTTTGCACATTCTGGCATAAAATCTCATTTACTTATAGCATATTTTAACTACTTGGAAAAATCAAATTGGCTTGTTTTCTTTTAAGGGAGTTATTAACAAATATTGAACTACACAAACCTGTCACATTCTCTTTGACTGTATCCGCCTCGATACTTTGGATGGGGTTTTCTTGCCCCGTTTCTTTAACCAATTCTTCAACATCCTCGTTCACTTGTATATCTTCATAAACACTGAGTTCATTTCCAGTACTTTGTGTGATGAGTTTTGATAACTCTTCATCAGTTTCAGTCAAACTGTGGCTGACGATATCACCTGCTGCTTCTATATCTTCTTCTAGTTCTATTTGTATTTCACCTGGTATTCCTTTTACAGTGTTCTCTTGAAGATTAAATTCTGCTGTATAAATAACCTTTGTTTCTTCGTTTTCGACCAGAAACTGAACACGTTTACGATGTAACATGCTTTGCGTACCTATGAACCCTTTATCTTTAGGTTTAGGAAGATAAAACTGCGAGGAGTTCGACCGCTTTTTCTCAAAAGATTCGTCAGATGTTTCTGACTTTGCATTTGCGACAAAATCAAAGTTTCTAGGTTTTTTTAAAATAGATTTAATATTTTCCGAATTAGCATTTTTATATTTTTGATTACGTACATTTTCTGCTGGAACTTTTCTTATGTAGCTTCTTTCTGGTAAACGTTGATTGTCGCTTTCGCTGTCATCATCAGTCCTTACATTTCGCACTCTCCGTGGAGGCCGTTTTGGTGACACGCTTTTTTGTTTTGTACGGTTTGCGGTGGATATGTTTAATGTTTTCTTATTAGTAGTTTTATTTAATGGTGAGGTCTTATTATTTTCATGTTTTATATTTGGTAATAACGACGAGGAAGATATTTCTCGATTTTTCATTTCAAAGTTTTTGAGATCACAGTGTAAAGAGTCATAAGGAGCGTAATTTTTTGATTCGTCTGAAATACGTATTCGTTGACCACCGATTGCTTTAACATTCGTATCAGACTTCGATTTGCTCAACGCTATTGTATTATTATTTTTCAGAGAGTCTTGAAAGATGTCTGCATAATCATCGTCAAACTCTATTTCAACCAGTGATTTTCCATTGGACTTTACAAGATCATAAGGATTTATGTCGCAGGAGAGAATAGATTTTTTACCATCGGTTGTGTTGATATTGCTATCTTCATCTACCCATACCTCATTTACTCGGCTGACTGATTTGCTTCTACTTTTTCTTAGCGTTTCTGGACTGGCCTTTTTGTTTTTCCCTCTACAAGGGCTAATGCTTTTAGCCCTTGATCGTGTTGTTGCAAATTGACTGCCAATTCTAGCTTCATGTGGAGGCGCTAGTCGACTGCGTCTCATTAAGTCATAAGGGTCGCTTTCGCCATTAGCTTTGAGAATGGAAGGCCTTGACTTTGATCCTTGAACTCGAACTGTCCCAGCTCTAAGCAAACCAGCATCTCGATTCACTTGATGTCCCCTGACTGTGCCTCCAACCAACATGCGTGGACTGTCGGCTATAGTTAAAGGTAAACGAGATCCCTTGCATTTCTTACATATACTGACTTTGGTAGAGCTGGTTTTCTTTGTACCATTTAGGTACTCAGGACAGGAACATAGTATTACGGCGTAGTTGTGAGGTGTTGGTTTTTGAGGAGTACTTATGAGAACAGGGCCTGGGACGTCCGAGTAGGCAGAGAACACGCTGGGTCTCATCGGTGGGGTTTGGGTCCTCACAGACCCGTACAGCCATGTCTCCGCGTATTTCATAGACTTGGATAGAGCTGACCCGCCGGGCCCGCTGATTGTACCATACATGTATGGGCTTTCTGGTGATTTTTCTGATGATTTCACACTTCCTGAAGTATTCAGTTTCAATTTGGACGACCATTTCTTTGATCTTGTGCTCTCCGATGTATCATATATCTGAAAAAGACCAAATAATCCGTTAAAACTAACTTTAATACATAATTATACATAAAAATAGCGAGAGATGAATAATTTATATCGTTTTTGACTCATATTGTCCTTAATACGGTAAGATGAATCCGTCTAAACTCTAGAAAGGTTCGTTAATGGACTCAAATATTTTATATTAAGTTTTCCTACTTAATAATATTGAAGAGGACAGCTTAACACACTTATAAATAATTTCCTTTTAGGTATCTACTTCAAAAAGTCTACCAAATGTAATTTTCACAAAAGAACTTGGTATATCTATGGTTGTTGTTAAAATTTAGCGTGAAATACATCTTACTCATGTCACCTTGTGAGCGGCCTAGACCAGTTCTAATTTATGAACCCTTACTTACGACTACAGAAATCAAAGAATATGACCAGTTGAATAATTGACATACGTTTTTGTGCGTTAATCAACAATCAAGATCTTTTGTAGGATGCAACTAGACTTTCCCTGCACACGGTTTTAAAAATACAAGAAAATCTGCATCAGACACTTTTTTAACGTCTAACGTCAAATTTGACGGGTCTGTGAGGCCTGCCTGTTTCGCTGAGGAATATTTAAGTGCCTCGTGTAAGCCTCCCGACTACGGCATACGCTAACTTGGGAACAATAGGTGGAATTTCTTGTTAGAGATAGTAACGTTTCATGTAGAAACCAGTATTGCTTAGCATAAGAAATATAATTTACACATATTTTATATTACTATTTTTATCCCCAGATCAAATAACAAGGGTGTTTTAATTTTTACACATGTGAGGATTTGAAATGATTGGGCCTTTTTCAGAGCAGTTTATTTTTAAATAAAAACTGATGTCGTACGGCTGATATTTTCGGTTGTATTTTAGCGAATAACGTAAGAAGCATAAACCCTATAATACGTCATTAAACCGGATTCCCGGACAATAAAGAAAAAATAACATTCTGAAATCTTTGATCAATACCGAAAACACCCGAAAACTACATTTCTGAAGATTTCCCATCATCCCTGAATTTAAGGTCCCACATCCCGAAATAGGGCTAGTCTGTCTCTGATTTTCTGTTACGGCACCGACCGGCACGGACTATTGTCCGGCTTCCTACCGGACAACAATACGGCAGTTTGATTAGCCGCTTTAGAAATTGACCACCGCTCTGACGGTATACCGGATAACGAGGCCGGCTTTTCATAGTTTAAATGTAAAGGTTGAAGTTATTTGAATGTGATGTAGAATTTCTATTTACGTGAGTTTTTATTCACTTTACCACTACTGTCATACTTTTTTTTACCACAGTAATGCTTTGAAATTCGATCGTATTTTTGTTTAATCCCCGAGATCTTTAACGTTAATGTATAGCGTTAAAGATTTTATAGCAGGTCTACTTAATAATATTTTTATATTATTCTCATACCTGCTTAATGCGATTGGCAGAAAAAAACAGAAATCTAAATGTACGTTTGAATGTTCGTAAGCAATAGTCCGAAAATAAAATTTTGAACAGGACGTCACGTCAGTCGGGTAAGGTAGTAAAAAAAAACATTAAGTTGCAGATATCGTTAAAACTAACACTTTAGCCAGACTCATGTTAGGCTTTTTTAAAGAACCAATGATTGTCGATCGAAGCACAAGTTGATAGAAACACCCTGTAGAAATTAGATTCATAAAACCAGTTAATTATTCGGTGTTCTCATACCAATTTCTATGACATTGTAAAGGCCTTAATAGAATCGTTGAAGACGTTGCACCGTTTTCAATTTACCGGAACAACGGAGTAGGGAGATAACTTGTTTGGAGTAAGATCGTAGGCTGTGGCGGAGTGTGACATTTGCTCAGCTTGGATTAATTTCGCCTTCAGGTAGGTCAATTGATAGGTAAATGGTAATCAAGTTACAAAGACTTTTGTGGATTCTTCATGTTAGTAAATTCTTTAGCCAATTCATTCTAGATTTTTTAAGATTTATTTTGGACGACAATATTCTGCGTTCAACAAAGGCTTTTGTGGACAATTCGTTTTTCTTATTTAAATCTAAATAAAGTATAAAAGAAGAAACTGGCTGACTAACGTGTCAACGCACAGCCCAAACCACTGAGTCTAGAGATTCCAAATTTAGCATTTAGATTCCTTATGAGGTATAGGGGTGCACTACGAAGCGTTTTATTTTTAAATACGTCCCCTCGAGGGTTTATAATAGGGGAAGAAGCGAGCGTCTTCTAGTAAATAAATAGTTCATTAAACATTGAACTCAGGCTAGCTTCGTAGGTAGGATAACTATTAATTAAGCTATAAAGGGCGCCATGCATCGTTTGATCACAAACGACAAAACTAAAATTCAAATACGCAATCTTTTGAGGCTCACTTTAGTAAACCGGGAGCACATTGAGATTGGATGCGCAAAATTTCATTACAAGCGCGCTATTCAGAAAGCTCTTTTTCCGGCGCAATCACACTATGCAGAAATAAAAAGGTTTTGCAAAGCGCAGATAACACTTTTCCATTATTCTAAGCAAACTTTTTAACAAAATCCTTTGGACAGCTGTGCTGGCTGGAACGTACCACTTACCTCTAATCTTATTGCGTGGTAACACAAAAACTGTTTAAAAGCGGTGCATTTAATTTTGCTCTGAATGGTGAACGAAATCGTGCAAGCCTGGCGCAAGAGTAGACCGGGCGTGATAAAATGGCGCTGGCAGCGGTTATTGTAGTGTGAATGGAAAAACGCCGTAAAATAGTTAGTGAAGCTTAGTTTGTTATTGTTATGATTGTTATGAAACATAAAGAAATGAAAACATACGTATAAAATATGCGATGTTTTCTTTTTTTGGAATCGTGTCTAGTTTTCAGTTCGAAATGTAATATTATTTCTCATCAAGACAAAAAATCTCATAAAAATTAAGCAATTATTTTTTCCTGATGTCGTTATGGCACTTTTTATGCCAGTCAAAAAATCATGTAAAGCACAAAAATAAAACAACATTTTTTTATACATAACAATACTAAAAAAGACATAATATGTTTTGTATCAATTTACTGATTCTATGGAAATTCATTTAAAAAAAACAACAACATTTGTGTCTCAGCCGTACATAAACAAGTATTTACCTACGTGGTAAAGATACAACAACACTCTTACCCACACTGAGTTCATAATCGAATCCTATAACAGTGCGTGCGCAGCCCAGCAGCATTTTAGCGGCTTTATTTTGATATTAAAAGCCAGTCTGCGCTTGGGCAATAGATAGTCACGAGCGAGTCTAACATTTGTGGGGAAACTATGAACTTGCCTGTTATGGGACTACTAAGCACCATTGATAACCATATTCACGGTTTTCATTGACTTTTATCAGATAACACTTCTACAAATGATACTTTTTTTTGTAAATATTATCTTTTACCATACAAGTTCTGAACCTTAAGAACACGTTTATGAAGGATGTTTTCATGGTAAAAAATTGGTTATCAAAGTTACTACGACATTATAAAGTTTTAAAAGGCAATGATTTTTTTTTCTGTTTAAAAATATAATATTTCTAGCTTAACTAAATATGTTATTGTGTTTCGTCACTAAAGGTAGCTAAATCTTTGTTACTTTCTAAAGTAAAAAGATAACAGATGTGGACAAAAGTATGGTCTATTATAAGATAAACTACATAACATTATTATATCCAGTTATATCGTGGTTTAAGCTATTCATACATTTGCTAAGTCTGAATTCTGAAAGAGGATTAAAAACCGTCTAAATAAAAGATACTTAAAAATGTTACCGGTTTATTCGCTTACAAAAACCTTGTTAAACTTACATAAAGTCAGTATTAAACATGGAAAATATTGACATAGACAAAGATCTTATTCTACTTTGTCTTTACACGTCGTATTGTTTTTAACTCGGCCGCTATTACTAAATGAGAGCTATCAAAAAGTTGACAATACGATAACATATCAAAAGCAATTAGGTTTATTTAGTAGAATAGAGCCCCAGATTTTTCCTTTATAAGTGTTATGGATAAATTCAGTTAGCTCCTCTCGGCCAGCTATAGTTTGGTGAATTTTGTTGACAATCAAACATTTTTTTTTGAAAGTATAAATTCACAGCACAAATTACAATAAAGGCTTATTTCGGACATAATTACGAATCATGGACCAATAAAGGATTTTCATTATTTTAACAAAAGCTTTGAAAATACACCAAACATTACGGGAACCTTAAATATGAGCATTAAGTATTACACAAAGTTAAATTGAAATTTAAAATTTGAAGAAACTTAAGTAGCGTGTACCAAAAGAAGTTAAGGGTGTTTCAGTTTATTGTCTGGTATTTGGAATCTACGTGTGTGTGTGCATGAGTGTGTGAGTGTGAATGTGTATGTGTTTTAGACAATAGGTACCTATTTTTTATGACGAAATACTAACCAAAAATGTTAATTAAAGTGCTAGATAATTTCAGTTTAAAAGCGTTACTACATAATAAAGCAAAATAATTTCAAAGAACCAACGCATCAATAACGGTCTTTGCGGCTTACCCTTGTATTATATGAAATGAATATCGATGCAACAGTTCAATTAACAGTGTAATTAGTGTCAATTAGTATTCGTTATTTTATCGATAAGTATAACATTATCAAACGTTTAACATTATCTAAAGATACGTAGTTTCATCTGTAAATTGGTTTTGGTGAAATAAAATGCCTAAAAAGGACCACCTCAAAATTATACAACCAGCGAAGTAATCGAGTAGCATACACACAAAAAAGGTGACCAATTCAGAATCGCCTCCTTTTTTGAAGTCGGTTAAAATTATACATTATACGAGACGTACCTATACTGTATAGCACGTAAAGTAAATTAAGCAATCCTTTTCAAATCCGCCATTTTCATTTATTAAGCAGTTTGCCACAACCATACGGAGATGAAGACTTCAAAATCATAATAATAATTTAAAGTTTATAACTTTTATAAGTTAAGGGTGACTGGTAGAGAACGCTTGACCCATTAAGGCCGCCTTATTTACACTATTTTAATTAGTTGGATGTAAATAAAGTATCTGATACTTTTTTCATTTAGTATTTTATTTAATGAATAAAAAAAACCTCCTCTATATATCGAGTTTTTATTAATATAAAATACATAAAAACCCCCACCCAATATAATAGTGACCCCTGTTACGGACGAAATCTACGTCACTCGCCGAGCAGCGAGTTTACCCTGATGGCCGCGAGAGGTGCTGTTCATTATTATAAAACGGGCAACTCACTGCTGCCGCGTCTTTTTCTCTTCTCAATCTACTGTATGGATAATGTCGTGCTTACCTTATGTTTAAAATATAATATTTAATAAGCAATTATAATAAAGCATCTATTAAAGAAACCAAATAGTTAGACCCCTGTCTGACTGAATCAAGAAGCTAAAACCACCCCTTAGTTTCACAACTGATAATTCTTAATCGTCCCAACAGATTTTTATGAAATCTAAGAACCACTCTAATTAAACCAGCTTTTTACTAAAAAAAAACCGTTTCTGGGTCGATCAATCTGTTTAGGAGCTACAATGACATTTCGTCGGTGCAACATTAACAGTAAGTAATATTTGTAATAAGGACCACAATGCACCTTTTTTATAAGCTAGTTAAGGTTTATTTTGCTCTATCATAAATTTGTTGGTTACGCGGTTCAGCAGTATCACCGACGATTTATAGGGTGTCCCCTTGTTTTACCACATTCATTTCATAGAACGTAAATATGATTCACGTAGGTTAAGTTAGGTTAGACTGGCATTTGACTGAGGATGGCTCAGACCAGCAGAGGCATCCAATAGCCGAGAACACCGTCAGGGCCTCATCGTCGAGTGCTACAAAGTGATCCTGTGGCGCCCCAACCCAACACGACGGAGACGGCATCCCGTTGGTTTTTTAGACGGTAGTCTGAGCCTTCTGCTCAGGAGTCCGTCATATCCGGGTCAATTTTACACAGAAGTCATATAATGCATTACGTGTGCAGTATAATAACGTGTTCAGGGCCTTGCTGAGGCTTCCCCGCTTCTGCAGCGCGTCTGGTATGTTTGCGGATGCCGGCATCGATGACTTTTACGCAATCATGCGCAAGAAATCCGCATCCATAGTTAGGCGTATGCGGGGAAGCCGCAACGAGATTCTGCATATGGTAGCGGACAGAATGGACTCTGCCGTCTTGAGCCGCTTCATGGACTTGCACGTGAGACGTGGGAGCCCATGATGCCAGGCCTTTATCCATTATTTAATTGTACTATTTAATTGTACTAACATAGTTCTTAAGTATTATTGTGACTAACAAATTATGGATTGATTTATCTGAATTAAATGATTTTTATTTTATTTTTATTTTTATTTTATATCCACCCTAGCCCCCGACTAGAGGTGAGATAAAGTAAGTAAGTAAAGTAAAAAAAAAAAGCTTAGACTGGCAACGATCATAAGATAAAAAGAAATCAACATGGGTTTAGTTAGCAGACAATAGTTTTCTATGAAACGGAAATTCTGCGAAGTTATACGTTCTATTAAATGAGTGTCTACAGAACAAGAGTGAACACAAAACCCATTTATAAACACCCTTTGTTTTTTGTTTCGGCTGGGAGTTAAACATAAAATCATTCCTCGCATGACACAATTTCCCACCGAGATGGAAATAACTCATTGACATCGTTATTCCTTTGCGGTATGTAATTCTACCGGCGGCTCGTATGTCGAGCATTCGATCCGGCCTTCTGAACCTACTTGAGACCCGAAGGAGTCCGTGGGTGTAGCGTTACATGGGCTGATTTAAACTGAGTAGGATCTCGTTATTTTAATTAGGCCTTTGTAGACTTAGAATAATTAACAAGATATAAAGAAACTTTACGAAGGTTTAATAAGTAAACTCTTCTTTTTAACGAAGTTCTAGAAGAAACAAGTGAACTGGGCCTCTATTCTAGAGGGTAGAATAATATTGCTTTCGAAGTGTTATCGTATTGTCAACGTTACATCTCTTATTTACTTGATAGTAATGGCGACCGAGTTAAAAACAATACGGTAACGCGTCAAAAGCAAATAGCAATATTGTTTTTATTGTGTTGTGTTGAAACTTAATATTGTTGTTAATTAATCAAAGAAGAAATAATGGTAATCAAATTATTATAACTTAAATAAATTATGCATAGGTACATTAATTTTATAGTATTATTCGTTTCTTAACTTAAATTCAATAGTTAATTGACAATTAGCTGTGATAAGGACCGCAACTTTTACTACACTGCAAATATTCAACTTTAAACAAACATAATTTAGTTTTAGCAAACCGTTCTGCGTATGGTAATAAAGTTACGAAACGTTAATTCGTCGGAAATTAAGCGAGTCAGAAAGCTAACCTAATTTAAATCAGACACTAAAGGGAATCGAGATTTGCAATTAACCAAATAAGAGAATTCACTGTTTGAAAACTAAATTAAGCAATTTCGTGCATGGCTAGATTGTTTGGAAACTTGGTAACACAGCGATGGGGTCAGGTCGGGCGACTCGGGCGGTAACACAGGGTTCACCCACTGGTAGGACGCATTCCCGGAACTTTGTAAGTTACAAAATAGATTGAAATTGTGTATAGTACTCAGAGATTGTTTTGACATTAAGTAGTTTTTTTTATAACAGAGTAGATTCTTTAGAGAGACTGAAAACTTCACCGCAAATAACATTTCAATCATTTTTTCAAGTTACTTTATTTCCACGTAAAACACTGTAGGTGCTTAAATCAAAGCAATAATAAATTTCAATAAAGTAATATTTTTAACAGAAAGCATTATTGCCACTTTTTAACGTTTTCAACTTTTTCGCAAAATGCAGTGTGTTTTTTTTTAGAATACACGTTCACTGTGCTGTTAACCAGAACACAGGAAGTGAACTCATCCATTCAGTTTGCATAATAATAACGCATACAATTATAAAATATTTGTATAGCTATTCGAGCAAAATGTTGTTATTTCTTGATATCAAAAGATAAATGGGTCAGTGAAGAACCTGTAAAAACCTACCTGTACCTGTACCTACCTTTAAAACCACCAAGTTTAAGAAACCTCCTTTATAATCTCCATGTTGATATATTTCTTAAATTGTCGTTTAAAGCTCGTTATTTTAGTACATTGTACGTAAGGTATTGACCGCTTTATTAGGCAGACATTATTAGATTTAACTTCGCCATTGAGTCATTTTAAAACGATTACTTTTAATCCTATTAAAAAGCTATAACCAAATTTGTTCTTAGATTACAATCTCAGTGTTTCTTAAATATTTTTACCTAATATATTATATATTATGTTTCCTAATTTTTATCGTAAAAGCGAAGTGCTACATTACCACTCGCGTTATACTTGAAAAGCCCCACAGGCTAAGCATAAGTGAATCTGCTACAGCTTACATTTTGTGACCATAAAAATAAAACGCTCTTTATAATTGTAAACTAAAGGAGTTCCTGTTGTGCAATATATAACAAGAACTACTATATTAATTGATAAAATTATTATTTTAGTAATTGTCTGGTAGACAAGTATCGGTTTACATAACTAAAAATAAGGGCTTGGTATTTGGGATATCACATGCTATTTTATTTATGTAAAAGGCAATAATAAAAAACCAGCGCGAATATGAACCCTAACAGGAAAAAAAAGAAAAATACTGGAAACAGCCACCCATAGCAAGTCATCATCTTTTTAAATCCTGTTATAGATTTAGCAGCTTTTAATCTGTTTATAAATTACTAAGCACCTCAGCCTCACGATTAAAAGTTATGTATATTGCAGACCAGGCGTGTTATTATGACACGGCTATGCAGTTCATTTTACGGCGAGCGTAAAGGACAGAGCTATAGCAGTTGTATAGTTCTGTCCTTTTCTCTCAGCGTAAACTGAACTGCATAGCTACGTCATAATAACCCCCCAGTATAAGCCTATCAAAAGCGATTACACCGACAGATCTAGAGTGGACAGGGATTGCAAGGGCATCCAAACTCTTCCGCCTTGCAAAAGACAAAGACATAATTCAGGATCTGATAGTCGACCTTTACTTAAAGAGGCACTCGAAGAAGAATATTCTTTTACCCTTTCTAGTTTTGTTTAGGGTGCGGCTCCACTGAGGCGGAGATGAGCGGAGTGGAGCGGAGCTGTGCTTATATTAACCAATAGAATCTAAACTAACATGCGCAAGGCGCGCTCGACGCGACCGCACGCGCCTTCTATTGGTTAATATTGGCTCAGCTCCGCTCCGCTCTGCTCGTCTCCGCCTCAGTGGAGCCGCAGCCTTAACGGGCGGTTATTCGGCTAAAGTAGTGCCGCTTATCGGGTAGAGGAAAAGTAACAGCATTTCGGTAGGAAACTCCGTAAAAGGATAGTAATTTAGGTAAGTCGTTAAGAGATATATAATACTTTAGAGATGATTAATTAGGGTTACGTAAATATTATTTGACATATTACAAGTTTAAAATGACATAAGTACGAGGGGCGGCTGATAAGTAATCTCCTTGGTCAGAAATATATACAAAAATAATGCTGGCTGGTATGGATTTATATTCGTTTGTTATTCTATTTTCAAAATGTATTACATTCATTTGTTTATTGCATCACGTTTATTTGTCTCCTACAATTGTTTCAAACATGTCGGTAGAAAAAGTGAAAATGGATAAAATCGAGCAGCGTGCGGTGATTAAGTTTTTGACTAAAGAAGGGAATACGCCTTCGGAGATCAGACAGCGTATGTTACGTGTGTTTGGCAGTTTGTGTTCTTCCGAATTTGTTATAAAGTTTTGGTCAAAGCAGTTTAAGTTAGGTCGTGAGAGTCTGGAAGATGATCCTCGTAGCGGAAGACCAGTTTCGGCCGTCACCGATGAAAATGTAGCCAGGGTGAAAAAAATTATATTAGAGGACCGACGAGTGAAGCAGTGGGAGATAGCTAGAGATGTGGGCGTCAGTAAAGAGCGAGTCAATGAAATAATTCATGAGCTTTTGAACATGTCCAAGGTTAGTGCACGTTGGGTCCCCAGAATGTTGACTGCATTTGACATGGAGAGGCGTGTCAAATGTTGCGAAGAGTTTTTGGAGATGAGTCGAGGGAAAGAGGAAGAAATAATTTCTAGAATTGTAACATGTGATGAGACTTGGATTCGACAATGGGACCCGGAAAGTAAGCAAGAGTCGTTACAGTGGAAATTTAAGGATGAGAAGCCGCCTCGGAAATTCAAGGTCTGTCCATCGGCAGGTAAACTTATGGCTACAATCTTTTGGGACACAGAAGGGATTTTGCTCATAGATTATTTACCGAAGAAAACTACAATGAATGCTGATTATTACTCAAACTTACTATACCAACTAAGAGAGACAATAAAAGAAAAACGGCGAGGTAAACTAAACAAAGGTATTCTGATTTTGCACGATAACGCACCAGTGCATACCGCCCGCACAACGAAGCTAGCAATTAAAGACAATGGCTTCGAAACCATTGACCACCCCCCTTATAGTCCAGATTTAGCCCCCTGTGACTATTTTCTGTTTAGACTTCTCTAGAAAGACCTCAGGGGACGAAGGTTTATGACCGATGACGAAATGAAGGCTGCGGTTACTGACTTTTTTGACGACAAACCGAAAGATTTTTTTTTTAATGGTTTAAATTCAATATTTGAAAAATTTAATAAGTGCATTTTACTAGCAGGGGACTATATAGAAAAATAAAAATAAATTAGCCACGACAGTCTTTTGTTTCATTGTTAGGTAGATTACTTTTCAGCCGCCCCTCGTAGATAAACAAAAAAAAACACAGCTGAGATTTGAAATGACTAAATAGGCTAAAAACATTTTTTTTGTCATGCCTCTTTTGCTTGCCTAAGCTTTATAAGCTTAGATTAGTTTTTACTGCTTCAGCGCGACAGGCTCGTAAATGAAATATATTTAAGCTGGGAGCATTTTCTCTTAAGCCTTTCTTCAAGTAAAAAACTTTCCGTACTTTTTTAATCCCCAGTAAGATGTTTACTATTGCTTCTTTTAAACTTGAACCCTAATACGTACTGCAAAATGTTTCAAACAATTCACTCGAAAGTGTGCCCACAGGCATATCACAGGAACTCATCCTTCGAAACTCTTCTAACTAATGCACAAGTATGTCACCACAACAATGAAACCTCTCTATATAAATTGAACAAAGCATCCCGGCTCATTCCCACTTTCCCGTACCTTCGCCGTAACCCTACACTACGCAAAATCAAACGGTGTAAATGTACGCTATCGTGTATCAACTTACGACCTTTTTCGAGCGGCGGTATTGTACGACGCCGTTTCATATAGAGTTCGCGCCTCTGACATATTTTTTACGCCACCACCTGTTTCATCGGTCACTGTCACGTATTCTGAATAAAGAGTTCAGAAATAATAATGGTTGTCTAGGCAATGTTTGTGTTATTAAATTATTCAAAAGGTGATTTTCTCCTTTTCGAGGGGTGTATTCTATATTGTTACGACCAACGTTTTTCAGACGAACTATTAAAACTTTATTTGGATCTTAGACACTTTTCTAAGCCATCTCAGTCATGTGCCTATGGGATGACTTAATTATACAACAGGCTTACTCAGAAATTAGTCTCTGTAATAACGATTTTCATATTTGTTTGTTTAAAACATGTGAAGTAAAAACACGCTTTACTAAAGTGCAGGTTATTCGTGATTGCTTCGCTAGCCCACAACAACGATTCCTACGCGTAGAACTTCCTACGCGTTCCTAAAATGTGTAGGTTGGGTAGGTTCGACGTAGATTACTCAATCTACCTCGCCTCTGAAAGGTTCGAGAATAGCCTCACACATGTTGACCGGAGAATATTGCTTCTTTATATCGTAATATTATGTTGTATTTTTGGCCAAAAATACCTTCGCTTATTTTTACAATAAACATCCCTGTTATTGCAAATTATATTTGAGATTTAGCAAGAATGTCGTTTCGCACTCTCTAATGTCTTATAACATTTTAAATGCGAAATAGGTACCCTTTATTAGTAGGTCTGTTTGTGACGGTTTTATGGTTAAGAACTTAAGACTAAGATATTCACATTCTGAAAAATTCTATAATTATTGAGGAAATATTAATAAACTAGTTTCACTCGGACGAAGTCGCGGGTAGAAAAAGCACAAACTCGTATTCACTACATTTATTTGACAAAACACACAGCATACCAGAACATAACTCAATCAACAATAGTAAATCTTTTGACGGACACTAATTAAAAAATAAAAGGATTGAACATAAAAGATGACTTTACATATTATTATGTAAAAGGAAACCAATTCTGAAACTCAAGTCTTTTTTTAATTATCAAAAATAAGTATTATATTGTAAATCGCAGACATATCCAGCGTTATCAACGTTTCGGATTCGACGCGTTCAATCCGATAGCGCGCCACTCGAGATTAGCGAGCGAAATATTTTAATGGAAGCCGCAAATCAACCGCCCATAGCGCGAACGCCCTGTATTCCACCGGGGTTTACTGGATTTTAATAGTTTGGATTTTGAGATGCCGAGTCAATATGTAAGCGCTCATTGCCGAAATACAAGAATTTTAAAATACCGGTGTCTCAATATATTAGAATCGCATAACAAAATATTTACTATCTCTACCCAATATTTTAAATCTACTGTGTGGGGAATCTCGTAAAAAGATTAGTTTGGTATTTTGGGAATGTACCTTTACCGTTAAAGTTCGATATCTAGCTCTGGTTAATTCAGAGAAACTCCTAAATAATTAATAGAAGAATATATGAAGATTTTATGAAGACAAATCAGAAAAGTGTTGACCGTTTAAAATTTTAAATGTTAATATATTGAAGAGTCCCCATAGCAAAAGCAATATCCAAAAAACGTTTTTATATCAATACTTATCACGTAAACTCAAGGCTTGCCAAAGGACCAAATAGCAAAATGCAATAGGTATCCGAATAACAAAATTAAGAGCACCGAAATGCGCTTTAGGACCCTGATCCAGGCGATGGGTTAAAGACCTAGTTTAAAGTAAAACGAGCAGAAAAAGTCTGTCGAATGCAAAGTAGCGATGGGCAAACTAGATTGAAATTGAGGAAGACCTAGAAAAAGATGATGAGACGATAAGTCTAGACTCGCTCCAGACACCGGACTATTTCCAGGACTGGGTGAAGTGGAAAAAGGGAAGAGAGGTGAGGCTTTTGTCCAGGGGCTCTAATATGGCTGCGTTTATCACGTGACAAAGTTTGGATAAGGCATCCGTCACCTTCTGATACGTATATAAGTACGAGAGTGACGGATGCTTTATCCATATTTGACACGCGATATAGACGCAGCTATACTAGGCCCGCAGGAGAGACAATTACAAAAATCCTATGAAAAAAAACCATGCAAGTTTCAGAATTTTTCCTAGCACCAACCTGAAAAAGTCAAACGCATGCAGATTTATCTGCCAATATACGCGGGAATCTAATTGTTTTTGCTTCTGCAGCCTCAATATTCGCTCGTTTATTTCATACTTCCGTTTCCGCTTGGATTGTAAAACTTTCGTTGACTGGCCGAAACGCTGCTATTTTACGTATTATTCCACCGGTGGTGGTTTGTCTGGCAAAAAGTAAAGTGCACTCGCATGATGAAATCCCATTTTCAGGGTTTCACGTTGCAAAATAAAAAATGGTTAGTGTAAAAAGGCTGTATAGTTATATTTTATTTTACTTCACTGCAGTGGCGCGTCCAATAACGAAATAATCTTTTTAAAATTCATGCTTAAAACAACTGTGGGCTCATGTTGCTAGCTCCAATTTTGATTTATTATTATTAACAATAATAAGCTTGTTTATTTGGGCAATAAATATGCTACTTATTTACTTAAAATTAAATAAAACAATCCACAATCTTGGTACTTACTACTGATGATACTTCATTAATTTTCAAGGTGGACCGAAAATCCGTCGATTACAGTAGGATAAACGCCACGCTGGTTAAAGTACTTAATTGGTTTACTATTAACAATTTGCTACTTAACGCTAAGAAAACTAAATGTGTTAGGTTCGTTTTGCCTAATGTTAGACCGGTAAAATCTAGTATATTTCTAAATGATGAGTGTTTGGAGATGGTGGACAAGGCGCTTTTCTTAGGGATAACTATAGACAAAAACTTGCAATGGAGTCCCCATATAGCAGTACTAGCAGGTAAATTAAGTTCGGCAGCTTATGCTGTTAGGAAAATCAGGCAACTTACCAATGTTGAGACAGCTCGCTTAGTTTATTATAGTTATTTTCATAGTGTTATGTCGTACGGTATTCTGGTTTGGGGAAAAGCTGCTGACATACAGACTATATTCGTGTTACAAAAAAGAGCCATTCGTTCCATATATAACCTAAACTCCCGTGATTCCTTAAGATTACTATTTAAAGAAATTAGTATTTTGACAGTAGCGTCACAATTTATTTATGAGAATATTATTTATGTCATTAAAAATCAAGACTCTTTTGTTAAGAATTGTGATATACATAATTTGAATACAAGAAATAAAAATAAAATTGCTATTAAAAAATTTCGTGTCCGTAAGGTGTTGGTCATGTTGTTGTTGGTCAATGCATTCATTTCTATAATAAATTACCTGACGAAGTTTTAAAGTTATCATTTCCAGCACTTAAAAATTACTTGAAAAAGTCGTTGATGTCGAAAGCTTATTATAGGGTCGAGGACTATCTAACAGATAAAAATGCTTGGCCTAAATTAAACACCTAAATAACTTAGTAATAGCTTAGTCAGGAAAATATCTAAACATTGTAGGTATAATTATTGTCTAGGGGACACGGTTTCTGTAGGAGAATGTATCAAAACTATGTGGTTGTTTTGCACCGTCATGGGTAAGTATATGTATACTATTATTATTACAATTTAAGAGTTCATCTGAACATACTGAGTTTTGACACATTTTCCTGCTCAACTACGCATGATATATATATTTTAATGTTAAATTCATTGTTTTATATAATGCTAGGTTAAGTTCTATAATTGTATAAGTAATTTAAAAAAAAACGACTGACTGTTGAGTTTCTTGCGGCGTTTCTTCTCAGCAGTGGTCTCTTGCGAAGCGCTGGTAGATTTTTGACGTGTAAAAGTGCCCGTGCGGCCTACTTACTGAATAAACATCTTTTATCTTTTTTTATCTTTTTTTATCTAATATTTTAGCCAAAAATAATTAAATCATTGTCGTCCTCTCAAACATCCGCCATAAAAAATATAATTCCCGACTTGAAAATATAAGTCATATCAAATCAAAATTCCAATTGCAATAGATTAAATTTTGAACAATAATTCACAGAACCCTTACCGCCGAGTTCATCTCGCAAACACCGCGTTTTTGTTCACGTGCGGGGAATCCAAGTGATAAATGTTTTAGTGCACTCCGATAATATTCCGTTAGCATGGCCTACGAGGACGAGCGTTTTGTTGGCCGGGAAAAAGCAAATTCGGGGGACACAATGGAAAAAAATGCTTTGCACGCGTGAAAAACAATGCTTTTACGCGTCATGACAAAATGAAAACCGTTTTACAACGGTTAAAATTTATTATTTATTTCATGGAGCTAAATAGGACTTTTTTTGTTCATATCTTTGAATCTTATTATTATTAAAACATGAAAGTAAAGGTGATCGTTATTAATTATGGTCTTACTAGCCTTTAAATACGTATTAATCAATTACGTAACCGGGGGAAAAGCGTCTTGAATGATATCAAAATGTTTCGCTGCTCAACATTTTATTTCAAAAAGTCTTGGATAGCAATTACAAGTACTTAGCGCCTGATAAAATTGGACTTCAAACGGTTAGTTTCCATTTTGAGTTTTCAATCGATAACTCTAATCACCTTCGTACACAATTTTTTTTCTCGGTCGGTTTTAACATGCACTTTTATGTTCGAATACCGTAGCAATACAAGCGTATAAAGTTAGGCAAAACATGAAAACTCTAGTCACGTATCTGGTATTCCATTTCTGCCGCTCATTTGTGGAGCTTATTGTTATATCCGAGTTATGAGGCACTTTTGTCTGTATTATTATTATTATTATATAGGCATAAACATGAAGTTTAATATGCATTGTTTTCGCGCGATTTTTGGTTACGTCACAATAATAAACATCGGGGTATAGTGCCTAATCTACACTCAAAAAAGCACAATACTGATTTGATATTTTGATTTTTGATTTATTGTTTTCAATTAACTCACGGCAAAATTAAGTAAGTATGAGAAACTTGCTGGTGAATGAGAAACAAAATGTTGGGCAATATTAAGAAAATCTGTCAAACAAAATAACTTTCAAAGCCAAATAAACTAAATACGCAAATTTATTTTGGCACATGGGCTTAAATTTTTTTGACAACTAAAATTAATTTTAGCGGATAAACATTTACTTTATAACGTAAGCATTTTTACATAAAACGCTCTTGAAAAACTTATTATTTTCCTAATAATTGGTAAGTTATTTTTGATACTATTAAATAAAATTTAAAAACCTAACAATCTGTTGATAAAATCGTCCATAAAAAAGGACTCTTACGTCTAGCTGCCAAGATCTTAGGATCCACTCCATGTTCGCAATCTCCAGAAGCTCCACGATACTCCATCTGTTTGAAACCTTTACTTGTCTGAAGGGCGCTTGAGTGTCCCTTCGCTACATTCAACTTTTACAAGTCAACATTTTATTTTCTTTGTTGTAGTTAATACAACCCAATTCTTGTAATTCACCGCAGGGTATTCACTTGTTTAGCAATTCGAAGAACCGAGAAATGTTGACGAAACTGAAGAGGGCAATAACAGTTATATTGTGAGCTATAAAGGAACGGATGCTGAATATAATAGGAAGAAGAGCACATTGTTGAAATATGAAATTTATTTTTCTGAAGTGTTTGAGTGACCCTTCGCTTCATTCAACTTCTTTGTTGTTAATCCAATGAAATTCTTATAGTATTCGTTACGATATTCACTTGTGATAGCAATCGATGAACCAACAAAAACGAAATAGAGCAATAGGATCAACATTGTAAGCATGAAGGGATGTATACTGAACGAAAACGGAAGAAAAACATTGCTATTATCACAAGAGAAAATAATTGTAAACAAATTTAACGCAGATAAAAACAAACCTGTAACCACACAATATCATGGAAAGGAAATAGTCATAGAAGAGGCTAAAAAGCTTTTACAGTAATCCTTTGAAAAACTAATTATTGTAAAAGCTTGCGAACCGCTATGGATAGCCGCACAACTTAAGAAGCACATAGACTCGCTTGGAACAATACTATCACCACATTAACTTAAGCCAAACCTTAAACATGTCGCTATTACTTTAAGGAGCTAAAAGTAACCGTAAACCGCAGGAAAAGCCGCGTACAGAAAGCTAACACAGGCTTTATAGTCAAGGAGTAATTGCGGAGAAAATTGTCCATGACTAGAAAAACTAACACCATTAGCTTTGAGAAGGAAAACAGTTCAGCTTGTTTGTGTAGTGCTAACTTAATTTATTGCAAACAAACAGTACTGTTGACGGAGTGTTTCAAGTTAGCTCTTTGTAGTGTTCCGGTATTTGACCAAGGTTGAGGCACTCGCTTTATTGAGACCTTAATACATTTAGCATTGGGGAAAGAAGGTAAGATTGTATACTTATTAATAACATTTCATCTAATTATAAATATTTCGAGTTTCAATGGAAATGTCATACACATCGGTTATGCGTTGATTATGGTATGTACCAGTGGTCGTCACAGCAAAATGGTTCTTGTTTTAATAAATTTTAACGTATTGAACTTGCTGAAATTAGCAACTAAATTTTAACTCGTATATTTAAATAACCTATAACAAGAATTGCTTGACGGATCTGAGACATGGGCGCTAACAATGGGCCTTGTAAGGAAGCTCAAAGTCACTCAGCGGGCTATGGAGAGGGCTATGCTCGGGGTTTCGGGAGACGAGCTGTAGGTAGGCCTCCAACAAGATGGAGTGACGACCTTGTAAAGATCGCGGGAACGCGGTGGATGCGAAAAACACAAGACCGGTCTGAGTGGAGAGCCTTGGTAGAGGCCTATATCCAGCAGTGGACGTCTTTCGGCTGACATGATGATGATGAAGAATTGCTTCTTTACGTAGTGACAAGGTTATCTTAACCACAAGTTTTCAATGTGTCTGAATTTCCTGTTCTTATTGAAACATCTACAATAACAACTACATAAAACTAAAGCACATCTGCAGTTTCTTTAAAACAAATTCAAAACTAAGTCTGTTTTAAAACAAGCTAACAACACTAACAAGTGGGGAAGTTACAAGCGGAATAGTTTGCGTTGTGCAAACGTACATTGCAATATTATTAGGTCGGTCGAACTGGTCCTAACACTGAACTTTTCCCTTTTCTTGTTCGGAATTGGTCCAAGTTAGAAACAGATACTATTCTTTTATATCTTTTACTAACATCTTTGTTTTGGTTGTGTTATTTTGTTGTGGAAAGTGTTACAGGAATATGGTACCTTTTTCCGTGTATGACTTCCACAGTTTAACTTAACAATTACTGTTTTATGGTTGTATGAAATAGATCATTACGATTGATCCACTGAGCATTGACGGCAAATCTCGTCCCATAGTTAAAAAAATATTAGCATTACTTGTTTAAATGACACGTGCTTTCGCTGTTTAACACTTTAGCTTTTGGCAGATTGATTTCTAAGGACTAACATAATATCTCCGACTGCAAATGAGGAGAAATTTTTCCTAGGAGTAGCAACCAAACAAGCCAAAACGCCAAAGCTTATATCTCAATAATTAGTAAGCCAAATAAGGCTTAAGACCCATTTTTCACGCATGTCCATTTTTGATTTAAAAAAATCTCAATACAAGCCCTAGCCTTTCATTTGGACCAGAACATGTAAGGAAATTCCATCGGCTCGTTGTCAGGGGCTGTTAAAATTTTATTGAACGCGACTTTTACGTCAGCGTATAAAATCGGCATGGGGTTCTAGCGACGTGTAAAATCGGTCTATTTTTACGCTCCCGAAGACCGTAACTTTTGAGTGGATTTTTTATTCGCCCGACACTTCCCACAACTGTATTCGAATTTCGAATACATTGCTCCAATTTTTACGTTGGCAACAAAAAATCGAACTGGTATTACCATGCGTAACCATTTTCTCAGAACTTAGTGTTTTTGGACGTTGATGCGGGATTAAAGATGGCGTTAAAAAGACATAGGAAGCCGAAGAGGCTGTTAAAGTCAATTCCTTTATTTATTGCTACGGTGACTGTAAATGGGCCCAAAGAAAGTCGTTCGTAAAACCTTTTTTTTATTACTGGGTCAGGCAATTAGGTTTACTGTCGTTTGAAGTAGCAGTGTTTGTCAAGCGGCACAAAATATTAATTGAAAATATATTTATAAGTGTGTTCACGGTACTGTTTATATAGTTACGATTAGTTTTACACGTCCTTGGTATGAAAAGCTTACCGTTGACTTTATTTTCATTACGTTTTGTGACGAATTACATCAAATACATACCTGAAACAAGAAAAAAAAACAATAAATTATCTGGTGTATGTGACTTATTTACTTGTTGTTTACTTATAAAGGCACAGTAAATATAGTTGATTTATAAATTGCAACATTTTTTCGTAGCTACCATAATAACAATGAATACTGAAAATACAAAAATCAAAGAGACTTCACCAAACACGGCTGAGATACTACACGATAAAACCTTATAGCTTTTGACGTGTTTCCGTATTGTCAACGTTTTGATAGCTCTAACTTAATTGCCAGTAATGGCGGCCTAGTTTAAAACTATACTTACCACGTCACATGCGATGTGGTTTTACCGAGTAGAATAGAGGCCCAGAGGGTCCAATATGGCTGCGTTTATCGCGCGACAAAATGTGGATAAAACATCCATCACTTTCTGACACGTATATAAGTACGAGAGTGACGGATGCTTTATCCACATTTTTTCACGCGATAAACGCCACCGTACTAGACCCGCAATAGAAAAGCGGTTATTGAGCGTTGTAAATATTTAAAAGAGTAAGGCCCGCTTGCACGCCAATTTAACCCTAGGTTAACCCCAGGTTAAATTATTAAAGAATGTCAGATTCATATAAGAGCTGTCAATTTTAACAAATTAACCTTTTAACCCAGGGTTAACCTAGGGTTAACATTTACGTGCAAGCGGGGCTAAGGGCCACTTGCACCAAAAAATTTATCCTGGGTTAAGACACTAACTCGAGTTAAAATGACAGTTTTCGTATGAATATGACGTTTACTAACTCGAGATAGTGTCTTAACCCAGTGTTTAATTTTTGGTGCAAGTGGCCCCCAAAGTATCGCCTTTAAAAAAAAAACTGTGAAAAGAGTCGAAATATATGCGAATGATAGAGTGCTCTTCAATGGGATCGTACATTAAAGAAGCCCTATGTTAAAATACATGTCATCTCTTTATATTGCCGTTATGGCATGGCATACAGTCAAAATGAATATGCCTTATAATAAATCTTTATACACACAATGATTGTTACTGACAGAGTCAAAGTGACCACTTTATCACAAAGTAGAAGAAGACGAGTTTAAGTATTAAGACATTATTTTTAGGTTTTGAATAAGTTTAAATTGTATGGTTTCAACAACATCTTTTGAGCAAACTTATCATCTAAATGTTATCTGATCCAGACTTATTCAACTAATTTTGATTCAACAATTTTGTTTTATCTTACAAAATTAAAAAATGAATGTTCATTAAAATTTAAAGCGCCTTCAATTTGCAACTTAACTAATAAGCTAAGCTCTAGGGAGTTTTATAACAATACTTCTACTACAAGGCTTGATGAATTAAAATGGCAGATATAATATTCTGAAATAATTATTAAGTTTAGACATAAAATTATTATTTATGAACTGGTTACAAGTTATTTTATGTCTGAATTTTTGACTCCGTAACTTCGTTGTAATAATTATTATATACATACAATCGACGTCATGAATATGTTTACACATTAGTACCTTGTCTATTTAACGTCATGTTTTAACTGCCATATGAAATTGTGATAGCGGATAAAGTGACAAGGTACTAAAGTGTAAACATATCTTTGACGTCGACTGTACATAAAAAACCCAGCTATAATGGCAACCCCTACTTTTAAAGCTGATATACCTGAAACGGCCCAACCAATTTACCTAGTAGCTAGCTTAGAGCTATCCCGATAAGACAAGCTTTCTTTAAAAATAACGCATTTGAATCGGTCCATCCTTTAAGGAGCTAATGCCACAGACAGACACATATACACAGATTAGTATCATGTCGTCTAAAACGCAACTGTTCTACGGCAGTTAGCAGTCTAAAAAGCAACTCGTCTAAACAAGTATTATCAAGTCTAATTGCCAATGGTCTAATTAGACAGTTTTTGGTCTAAAACTAAGCTGGTCTAATTAGCATTAAGTCTAAATTAATTACAAGAGGCCTGGGGTGTGATTCTCTCGGACTGACGGACGAACGAGTGAATGTCCAAGCGGCGAGTTTAAGTAATCCCGTCAGAGCGAACAAAACACATTTAAGCGCGTGTATTCAATTTGGCAGCATGGCTGCTCGAACGTATAAGGCTGCCTAATTGAGAATGCACGCGCTAAAATGTGTTTTGTTCGCTCGGACGGGATTACTTACTCGTAAGCTCGCCGCTGCGCTTTCGCTCGTTTGTTCGACCGACGGCCGTTTTTAAGAGAATAAAACCCCTGATGTGCAGTTCAAAACACAGACACACATAGTAGGTCGGTTAGGTTCGTTAGGTATCTTCAGATGCCCGAAGGGCAACCTGCCCATAAATAGGGGCCCCGTCAACTTGTTGAATAAGAGAGCAACTTTCAAAATACACATATCAGTTGCGAACTTAGACCACTAGCTACATAAGACCAGCTGCGTATTAGATAGACCACTTGCCACATAAGCCCTGCTGTTTTTAAATCACTTGCTACTTAGACCAGCTGCGATTTAGACCGCTTGCTACATAAGACCAGCTGCGTATTAGACCGCTTGCTACATAAGACCAGCTGCGTATTAGACCGCTTACTACATAAGACCAGCTGCGTATTAGACCGCTTGCTACATAAGACCGGCTGCGTATTAGACCACTTGCTACATAAGACCAGCTGCGTATTAGACCGCTTGCTACATAAGACCAGCTGCGTATTAGACCGCTTGCTACATAAGACCAGCTGCGTATTAGACCGCTTGCTACATAAGACCAGCTGCGTATTAGACCACTTGCTACATAAGATCAGCTGCGTATTAGACCGCCTGCTACATAAGACCAGCTGCGTATTAGACCACTTGCTATATAAGACCAGCTGCGTATTAGACCGCTTGCTACATAAGACCAGCTGCGTATTAGACCACTTGCTACATAAGATCAGCTGCGTATTAGACCGCTTGCTACATAAGACCAGCTGCGTATTAGACCACTTGCTATATAGGACCAGCTGCGTATTAGACCGCTGACTGCTTAGACCAGCAGCGTTTTAAACCACTTGCTACTTAACTAGACCAGCTGTGATTTAGGCCACTTGCTGCTTAGACCAACTGCGTTTTAGACGATATGATACTAACACCTTCTTTCGCCGGGGGTAAAAAATGGTATAACCTAAGCAATAAACTGACCAAGGAGTGAATTACATGGAAATCTATCTATCTCTTGAAACGTTAATCGTTAATGTTGAAGTCATTTACGAGTAGTACAGTATACACTTAGTGACGTTAACGTCAGTGTAACGATCATGACGACTTCATTAATTAAACCTTGTAATTATAAGCTGTTGACAGTTTTATTATAAACTTGACTATAATTACTTAATTAACTGTTTTAAATTAATATGAATAATCATAGGGATTCTTCATTTAAAATTTAATTACTATTTAATTAATCTGACATGTTGTTCGATGTGTCTGCTTCCTTAATACACCAATTCAGATTTGATTAAAGAAATCCGAAGTGAAAGCTGACTTTTATATTTATTTTCATAGGTGTTACAATAGCTTTACATTATTTACACAAAAAAAATCGAATAAGTATTTTATTTTCGTATACAGAATACGCAAATAAAATTCATAATAGTTTTTTTTCTTATTTTCACATATTTTTTGACAACGTATTTTAATTTTGACCCTTAAAACATGAGCACTGATTTTTAAATTCCTGTTTCTCTTCACATTTTAATTAAAATTATTTTCTTAAATAAATTAATACCTATCACTACCGTAGAAAGGACATCCAAAAATAACCCTTTAATAAAGGTCCTTGGTCCAAAATCAATAGAGAATGTACACAGTCCTAAGAAAATAATTCATTTCCGACCCGTTCCCGCCTCCCGGAAATATGTAACTGATTTAAATACAGTATTTTTTATTCATAACTCACTAATGAAGTTTGTGTGATGTTATTCCACAGAGTTACATATTAACGGTAGGGTGATTCCACGGGCGTTTCAACCGCCGTCAGTCCGCTGTCATAAATATTGAAAGAATGAGCTACACCAAGCAGCTAACATTCACACAGAGCTATACTGTTATCGTACTTCTTGCCACAATTGATCGAATTTTAAGTATCATCATCATCATCAGCCCGTTGCAGTCCACTGCTGGACATAGGCCTCTCCCAAGGAACGCCACAGAACCCGGTCTAATGCTTTATGCATCCAGGCACTGCCAGCCCTCTTATGCAAGTCATCCCGCCATCTGGCCAGAGGGCGTCCCACGCTACGTTTGCCAAGACGCGGTCTCCACTCCAGAACACGCTTACTCCAGCGGTTATCCGTTCTGCGACATACGTGACCAGCCCATTCCCACTTCAACTTACTAACTTTCAGAGCTATGTCAGTCACCTTGGTTCTCTGACGGATCACTTCGTTCCGAATTTCGTCCTTCAGAGAGACTCCGAGCATAGCTCTTTCCATAGCACGTTGAGCTACTTTAAGCTTATGGACCAGCCCCACAGTCAGTGTCCACGTCTCGGCGCCGTACGTCATTACAGGTAGGACGCACTGGTCAAAGACTTTCGTCTTCAGGCTCTGAGGTATATCCGACGTAAATATGTGGTACAACTTCCTAAACGCTGCCCAGCCCAATTGGATCCTCCTATCGGCTTCCTTTTCGAAGTTGTATTTACCCAACTGCATTAGTTGCCCGAGGTAAACATATTCCTTGACAACTTCGAGAGGCGTGCCATCGATGATTACTGGTCCCGGAACGACGAGGTCATTTTATTTTAAGTATATTATCGCCTATTTCTTAAATACTTACGACAGCGGACTGACGGCGGTTGAAACGCCTGTGGGATGGTAAGTATTAGAAAGGTAAGTAAAGGTTACCTTGCGTTTTTTTAAATGTAATTAATATGTTTACGATTCTTCGTCGTAGTGGAAAGTATCGATTAACTGAGGAATAAGTATCCAGTTCCACTGTCTTCATAGCCTAGACTTTAACCCCCTTACTAATAAACTTTGAGTAACGGTGGTATAGCTATACAATATTTTGTCCTTATCTGTCAAATTTAAATGTCACAATGACAGATAAGGACAAAACATTGTATACCGACCTATACCACCGTTACTCAACGTTTATTAGTAAGGGGGTAAGAGTATTTATTTAAAAAACGCGGTAGATGCGAAAAGCACAAGACCGGTCTGAGTGGAGAGCCTTGGGAGAGGCCTATGTCCAGCAGTGGACGTCTTTCGGCTGACATGATGATGATGATGATAATTATAGTGTTGTCAATCCACGACGGTCCGCCCCGCCACAATTGACGTTGCATGCTTGTCTCAATATACGTAAAAAGAAGTAACTATATTATAAATACAACAATATTAGAAATTGGAATTTGGGCAAGTTCTAATAAGTTCGGCATGCTAACTCAAGCATTTAAGTAGACAAGGTAATGGATCCAGTAATCGACAAGGACCCGTGATCGACACTTGATTCTTATTTTACAGAAGATAAGGGTTATTCATTTGCTTTGTAACACTCAATTTATGACCGTATGATCTTTGAATTAAGAGTTAAGTGTCGATTATTGGTGCATGTCAGCTTAAAGTGTCGAACACTGGTGCCATTACCTCATACAATTTGTAAGGATACTTTTCGTCGCACAACGGAACATTTTTCGCTATCGTTGTTTGTATGGTTAACTATGCTTAACTTTGGTCCAACTTTTTCATCCTTTACCCATTTCCGCAGAATTTTTTGAACGAGGATTGTGATTATTTTTTTTGTCTTCGCCCGCGTTGAGCCGTTTTTTGTGATTATCGTCGATGTATAAACAAGAACTGATAAACACAAATAACAAAGCTAGCTAAGAACTACCGTTTATAGGGTTCCGTACCAAAAGGGTAAAAACGGGAAGACCCTATTACTAAGACCCCACTCTCCGTTTATCTGTCTATCTGTCACCATGCGGTATAGGGGGCTCCCATAGAACAAACGCGAATTTTTGCTGCTTTTTGCTCGATATTAATAACCGCAATAGGTAGACGCTATATTAAAATTAAATAGCCAGTAGATGCCAGTTTCTTTTAATATTCAATAATTTTAAAATGTCTCAAATGTGACAGCTTAATTCGACCATAAAGGGAAACGTAAATTCCGAGTCATTATTAATTTCACAATAAAAATTATAGTAGTTAATTTTCAGTCCATATATATCCATTTCATTTGGGGCCATAAAGTATTATCGCATGGAATAAATAGGCTCTAACTCATGCATTTATATTTCATTTGCATGAATGCCTTGTTATTTTATTATTCAAATAAACGGCCTGAAAATTGCCATAAATATCACTTCAACTACGTTCCCTTATAAAACCACTTTTATTGCGGTTTTATTACTTTAAAAGAGATTAATGTTGGTCTAATGGAAAATAATAGGCTGAATAACACCGCTTTAGTGTTTTTAATGCAGGAAATTAAAAAAAAAACACTTTGTTTATATTACTCCTAACAACCAGACATCAAAGAAGTTTAGTTATAATTTCAACCCTATTCTAATCTAATTAAGGCATCATATTGATTGATTTTTATGTACTTTGTAAAGTACATGAGTCGTCACGAGGTCTCATTGTGAGAGATAAAATTTATTTGGTTTGTTTAATTTTTTTACGGCAAAGGAAAGGCAAACGAGCACACACGCCACCTGATGGTAAGTAGGATCTGAGACCCACATTTGCATTCTCAATACTATAATCTTAAGACTGCAATCCTAAGACCGCAAATGCGTTGCCAACTCTGAGGGCTAAGATGGAATGCCTCTATGCTAGTAATTTCACCGGTTGTCTTATCCCCACACCGGGACACAACAATGCGAACACTGCTGCTTGGCGGTAGGTCGAGTATAAGATGGTGGTAGTGATCCCGACACACCCTGCATACTTATTTAGGGCTTCCCAATCGCTAGATAAAAGTATCTCTTAGTTACGTAATTACTTTCGTTTCCTTTGTTATATGAAAAAAAAGAACCGAGCTATCATGTCCAGCTAACATTAAACCCAACAACTAACCAAACAAATATATTTAAATGTATCGAAAATTGGATCGGCTTTATTAATGACGCACAATTTTATAACTATAGTCTGTACCAATTGAAGTTTGCAAAGATGTAAACACAACAAAACGAACCAATTTACCATTATTCCTCGATAATCACGTGCTTTTAAAGATCAAGTGAGGTCAATGATTTATACACTTGATCTTTACTTTCACACTAAGTTTAAGATTAAATAACTATTAATTATACGATATTTTAAATGACAACACGCTTGTTGAATATTTGAGGTTATGTGTCAAACAGTACTAATTTGTTTACATCTTTGGCAATTTCAATTGACACAGACTATAAAGAGTTTTTTTCTTTCGATCACTTATCTCTTTTGTTGACAAACATACTGTTGCACAATGGTGATGAGAAGTAATTTTATTTTATTTACGGTCTAAGCATGGATGTACAAGTAAACATTCAGTTTACTAGGAAACCATAAAAATATTAATAGGACGACACTCAACAAAGCCAGTTTACATGTGCTTTGTATGCTAATCTTACTTGCATACGAATATGGTACTTAACATAAAAGCAGATGCCACTGGTTTTTATTTTACCTACAAGATAAAACTAATTTCTATGGTATTTTTTGTTATTTCATTAAAAATATTGAACTACTTAGTTTATAAAATTATAGTCATTATTTTATTTTTCTCTTAAACAAATAGGCCACTCTCTGAATTACGTCTTTTCAAATTTAAAATATTTAAATTCCTGCTAAAAAGAAGTTAGTATAAGAACGTACTGTTTAACTATTTAAATTATTATGTTCTCCAAAATATAAAACAAAACTCACTTGTGCATATTTGGTACTCGTATATAATAATAAAGTAACGTAAAAAATAAACAATTCCAAAAGATTGGACTTTTTCAAGATAAAACAACTATACACGAATAAAATCATGGGCGTAAATTTAACATAGTACATTACTATTATAACAAAAGAATTGTAATGATTATAACTTATAAGTAACTTCCAAAAAAAAATTCGAGCAAACTTCATAACTATACGTTTGCTACTAAGTAGACGTACAAAACAATAATACAAGAACAAGATAATATTGAAATTCTCGATATTATACTATATTTATATAATTATCCGCTGCCCAGAGAGCAATCTACCCTCAAAGGTGAGCCCTCCCTATCAGAAGGACAATAATCAGCTCTGACCCCGCCCGTAATTGTATCAAGGGTCCCCATCTGACATCGTTTTGTCCGCATTTTGGTAGTAATATTCAATTTGTGGAATATTATTTAACAGAGTTAATTTTATTGGTATTTAGTTGGTACCAAAAATTTGGGGTAAACGGATTCTATGCATGTTACCTACCTACCTACAATCACTTGGAAGAGGCACACTTGTTATTGTTTACTATCCCGAAATAATATCTGGGCCTCCATTCCACTTAGTTCACATTGATCTTGTTCTGCGAAACTATATTGCTTTTTTTACTATACGGTCGGTTTTACTAACAGAGCATCCTTTTTTTAAATTTTGTACATCAGTTAATAGATTTTTCAACAGTCGTCAATTTGGCCTATTTCGTTACCTACAAGTTTAAAAGGATAACTTAATAGAACTATATACTAAAAGAAAATTAATACCTTTGATATACCTAAACTTATAGCTAAACACAGTAACAAAATAGGAAAAAATTACGTCTGTTAAAAATGTCTCTATTGATGAACCAACATTCATGTGAATAAAAGTCTTATAAAGGCCCTGACAGATAATTTTTAAGGCTTCTCCGTTCTATCTGTAATTGTGTCATGTTATGTTACTCTTACCTTTTTCACAATAAAAACGTATTTAAATGACGAATTACACCAACGAGCTTTAAAATTTTATATTATTATGATAAACAAAACGATTTCTAAACGCAACATACCATAATAGCGTTTATAACTATCTCATAGACATTAGAAATTAGTTTTTTACCAGAGTTTGTACTCGTTAGTATGTTCTCTTCCGTTACTTAAACGGACATATAGCTTTTTGCCGCGACTAGTTTCTATTCATCGGAGGAATTGCTTTGGATTGAGATCTCGCTAATCCATTAGCTTAAAGTTTTTCTTTAGATACCATGAAACGGTAAAATACGTGACGGCAAGTAAGCCAAGGACGGCGCAAATACTTTCGAATAGGATAGGTACCTCGTTTTTCGATTTAGAATCAATATACGTGTTGATTTTTTTTTATGGCAAGCAGAAGGCAAATGAACACACATGCCACGGGTTGTATTCTACTCGCTTAAACCATATTGCTTTTTACATGATGAATATTGCTTTTGTGTTGTCAAAGATATGATAGCTCTTTTTCACTTGACGATTAAAAACAATACCTACGATAACATGTCAAAGGCAATATCGTTTCACCGAGTAGAAAAGAGCCTCTCGAGGCCCTGCCAAGATGCATTGCGCTAACGCGTTTCTATTCCTTTCGTTTTTAAACCAATCGCGTCACTGGTAGATCACGTGACTTTTCGTATCACGTCATCTACCAGTGACGCGATTGGTTTAAAAACGAAATGAATAGAAACGCTAGTTAGCCTAATGCATCTTGGCAGGGCCACCTGATCGTAAGTGGGAATTTAAGATGCATAGATATTTCCATTCTCAAGACTACAATCACAAGATCCGGAAATGCGTTGCCTGGGAACAAATGTGGAATGCTTCTGTACCTGTAATTTCACCGGTTGTCTTATTCCCACACCGGAACATAACCATGCGGACACTACAGCTTGGGGGTGGTTAAAGAATATGACGGCAGCGCAAGGTCCTACCATAACAATGACTCAAAATATAATAAAGTTAAACTTCGCATCAGATAAGTACTGCCCTGCTACGGAAAAACAGGCACATCTGCTATATGAATTGTATTGCACTTTCAACCTTATTATAGTTTACCCTTGAGAGTTTAATATGCTTCTATGAATTAATTGAACTTGTGCCTTTTCTGCAGAGGAAGAGTAAGACTTTTAAGAAACATTTCACTTTCGATTTTCAATATCATATCACTACGATAGCCTTGATTCTAGTTCAATAACTAGAGCTGTTATAATCGATCCAGTTACTTTCCTACGACTGATATGTGGTCCTGTGTGGTCCAGCGAGAGTAGAGCTTTCTATGGCTAATAGTTTACTATGCCATATCGCTTACTAGGGCCCGGCGGACTGGTTTGTTAGAAATAAAGTAAATAGTGTATTGACACTCGGAGAAAGCAGTGTTTTAGCGATAATAAGAGTTATGTTTGCGAGAAATGTTGTACGATCTTAAAGTGTGATTATGTGACCAAAATACAATATTAAAATAAAATCCGTAAAAAATATGCTTGGATTTACGTTTTCAATTTTGAATCAGAATAATAAAAATAAAATTGTGTTTTGTTTTAAGCGTTGGTTTTTTACCTCTAAACGAGTCTAAAACATACATAATTCTGTACATTCATGAAAAATATGAACAATATATTTGTTTACTTTTATAATACATTTTCCCTCTATTTTAAAGGCGTTTTAAAGGGGTTAAACCCTTATTCATAAACGCACAATAATCCTACTTTAGTAAATGCTAAATTCAAATGTCATAATGACAGATAAGGGCAGACCATTATTTCAAGAAAACTTTTTTTTTTTTTTTTTTCAGGTAGTGTCTTTAAAACTAACCAAATACCTTCCATTTTCTTAAACTCCATACTTAAAAACGTTCACGTCTCCCCAGATAAGACCTGGATTTATTTTTAATTAGTAGTTGTGATAAGGGGAACAATGCAGCGTGCCGTGTCCCGAACGTGAGTATAATAATTCCCCTGCACTCGAGCTGGGGATTACACGGGGAATGAGTCTGGGACTAATAGGACGTCTCAACAGTTTGGGATTTCAGTGTATTCAATGCCAGGTGATAGTTTTATTGACTAAATTGAGCCAATTTTGGAGTAGCTATGTTTGCTCTTGCGATTGAATGAATAAATGAAAGTTTTTAACTAAACATGCACTGCACTCATATATTTATGACGCGCGAAGACTCCTAATTGCCCTGTATGTATGTATTGGAGGAGGGTGTTATTGGCCTGTATGTATGTACGTATGAATGTATGTATGTATTTATTATATTTATTTATTTAAACTTATTTGCACAAAATACAATAAAGTACAAAAGGCGGACTACGCGGCGGCGGATGTATGTTCTTTGTTCCCTTGTAAAGTCTGAACTTATGGTTCGATTTCGACAAGCAAGGTGTCGTTAGAATCGTCTTAAGAGTCGCGGGTTACACTACTTTTTATTTGAATTAACATTTTTTTACATGATAACTAACGTTATATTGACGACATTATCCAAACAGCGGTTGAGTTTTTATTGTTTTATTAATCTTCTTTTGTACTCTCTCTTCTTCCACTTCTTCCTGTTTTATAAATATTCCGGACAATCTTTCTCGAAATAGTATAGCCACATTAACCGCCATCTAAAAAAATAAATTCTACCTAATACCTCCTCATCTGTATAGGTGAAAAACTAAACTAATCTAAGTAAATGACCTCTTGCATGTAGTTGTGTACATAACCAATATAGAATTTACGTCAAATTTCAAATTTTCCAATGGGATATTCTATACAGATGTGTTACAACTACATGAAAGAGGTCATTTACTTAAGTTTTTCACCTATATAGGTATTATTATTACCTACAATCTACATATTCACAAAATGTTACTAAAACTTCAGAAGTAGTACCCTAACTATTTCTTTATCAGCAGTAACACTGGACATAGCGACTAAATTTCTGACAAGCATTGAAACATTCCAAGACTACCAAGTAATTGAAAGTTCATGGAATACGGCACAAGTCAATTAATAGATCTAGTTTATGCAAACTGTAATTTAATAGCCTAGGTGACCTAGCCTCAAGGTTACTGATCAATTTGAAATTGAGACGTGACTAATAATTAGTATTCACATTGATACAATTAAAAGATAATTGTTATGGTCAGGGATCGTAAAATGCGAGCAAAATTCATTGAAGTGCTAGGATTGTCACTTATAATATAATCGAATAAATTAAATATGTATGGAGGAATATGTTTTTAATTATGAAAGCACTTGTTATCATTATGGTAATAAATTGCCCCTATCAGTGTTCATGGTTTATCTATAATGTTAAACTATATTTACGAGTATTATCTTGTCATGATTGTCAATCTGATTGTATTATTTGCATTGTCTCGGCATCGTACTTGCGAAAATTATTACTTACTATTCCAAGTCTAAAATTGGAAAGTATTTGATTTGAAATTGTAAAAAAAATATACCTGAACCAAAATGAGTTTCGGATTGTGTTCAATTTCATCTATAAAAAAATATGTATTTGTATTATTTTAGTACCTAATATTTTAGTTCATAAATTTAGAATCATCGGCATCCCTAATTGGTTGTCATGCGTCATTTCAATGGATTTTGCTCGCATTCTTCGGTCCCTGGACTTATGGTACAGTCTATTAATTGATAATGTAGATTGCCTAATTGTAAGTGTAGCGGTGATTATTACTTTGATTAAATTGTTACGCCGAATACACATTTTCCTTCTCAACTGTACATGATATTTTTATTTTACATTCATTGTTTTATGTTACTTTAGGTAAATTTTATCATTATCATAGCGATAAAAAAATGACTGTTCCGTTTCTTGCGGAGTTTCTTCTCAGCAGTGGTCTGCTCTTGGGAAGCGCTGGTAGATTTTTGACGTGTAAAACTGCCAGTGCAACCATTTCCTGGATAAACATCTTTTATCTTTTTTAGGTGTTATGTCTAGTTTTTTCACCAGACTGCATAAATTCAAATAGACGGTTTTGAGTTTAACAGAGTGTAAATATATGTAAAGGAAAATTCCGATGTTTCATTTTGGTGCCTGAACTATGGAACCTATGTTAGTAAAATTGTTTGTGAAACCGGAAAATATGTGCGGTGGCAATACTCAGTCGTGTTTAAATTCTTCGCATTTAATACCAATCTAATTGGATTTGTCACAGTTTTAAAAAAAAGTGGTTTTTATACGGCTTCGCCACTGATTCTCAAGACACAGTTCAAAAGTGGCGGTGGTTCAAACTGACGAAGTTAAATATAGCCTATTATAACTCAATGAAACTTAATATCGATTTGAAACCTTCTAACCTTACTTGTGCAGCAAGTGATATATCCTTGCAAAGAACTCCGCTACAAGTAGAAACAGAACTAAGCGCAAGTAAGTTGAACTACACTTAACTACGCGTTAGCAACCAAGTGCGAGGCGTTATTAACTTCAGTGCTAGCTTACAAGTAACGTTAACAGAGGTATACGGGCCAAATTCACCGCCGGCCAGATTAAATTGGGTCGAGATCTTATCTTATCTTATTGGTGGGGTCCTTACGGGTACTCTTCGACCTTAGCGGACCAGAAAGCGGATAATGCAGTGCCTTGAAATCGTTTAGTTCTGGGTAGCCACAGCCAAGGATTTTCATTCTTACTCCAGCGAGGGCATCACATTCACACAGTAAGTGTGTATTGTTTCTAACTCTTCGCCGCATATCTACAATCTGTAGTCATTCCACAAATAGTGGTGGTAGGACTTTGTGCAAGGTCCTTCTGGAACGCTACCATCAGCTTATTACTTACTATTCTTCTACCTACCACCAAACAGCATTGTTCGCATTGTCGTATTCCTGGGTGGGGAAGAGATAGCCGGTGAAATTACTAGCATAAAGGCATTTCATCTTAATCCTCAGGGTTGGTAAAATGAATCTGTGGACTTAGGATTGCAGTCTTCACATTGTAGTAAGAATGTAAATATCTACGATCACAGACCCCACTTACCTTCTCCAAGCGGTTCTCTGGGGTCCATATTGGGTCACATAAAATTCTTATTCCTTTTTGTTGTTTTCCTACCGATTTGTAATAATAATGACTCATCATAAATTTTTTCCTCATCCTTTTTTTGTTCATACTTTTTAAGTCATATTTATCGCAATTCATAATGCATTTTTTAAGAAACTGTTACTTTTTGAGGATTTTTATAAATCTAACCTAACCTAAGCTATGACATTTTCATTGGTCCTTAAAGTTGGACAACAATGTTCTCGACCAATCAGCAAATCGCCGACAAAAACATTCTTGGTCTGTCCTTATAAGTGACGTATTGTGACCCCAAGCAAGACCACATATGGCCATATTTCCGAGCAGTGTTGTGAAAAATAGATATTGCTGCGTTTATTATGTTTTGACAACTTAAGTTACTTAGTTTATTATGTGTCACTATGCATTGCAGGGTTAACAAGAAACCTTAATTTATTCCTCGATATTAATATTTCCTTTTGAAGTAATCGCCGTCGGACAGACGAGTAAAATACTTCTGCCAGCGTTTTATCCAATCTTCGAAGCATTAATGGAATGCACTTTTTGATATGGTGGCCTTCAGGGCCTATTCTACTGGGAAAAACTATAATGCCTTTGACATTTTATAATATTGTTAACGTTACGATAACTCTTATGTACGTGACAGGGGTGTTATTCTCTTAAAAATGGTGTGCGGTCTGTCGAACGAGTGAACGCGGCGAACCGGCGAGTTTAAGTAATCCCATCAGAGCGTACAAAACACATTTTAGCGCGTGCATTCTCAACAAAGTAGCAGGGCTTCAGCCGAACGATCGAATGTAAAAAGGCTGCCTAATTGAGAATGCACGCGCCAAAATGTGTTTTGTACGCTCTGACAGGACTACTTAAACTCGCTGGGTCGCCGCGTTCACTCGTTCGACCGATCAAACGCCGTTTTTAAGAGAATAACACCCCAGTAATGGAGGCCGAGTTGAAATAAATACGATAACACATCCAAAGCAGGTAATATCGAGTATAATAGAGAGAGAGAGAGAGAGAGAGAGAGAGAGAGAGAGGGAGAGGGAGAGAGAGAGTGAGGCGTTGAACCTTAAAAACGGAACAAGCATTCAAATAGACCTTCACATTAATAATAGTACCTGATGACCGGTTTTACTTGGTAAATTATGTAAAAATGAAACCTATCTAGATCGATTTATCGCCCCCGAAATGCAGGGGCATACAAAATTTCATGAAAATCCTTGGAGCCGTTTCCGAGATACAGATTATATATATGTATACAAGTATTGCTCGTTTAAAGGTAAGGTATTAGATTAGTAAGGATGCTATTAATATGTAGGATATTATTACTGCGAATGATATAAACACGCCTTTCAGCGCAGCAGTACGGGTCAGAGGCAATGCAAATACCAGCTTCCCACACTAACGAACCAGTGGGGTCGACATTAACACGGGCCGTGACACCGACAACATTCGCGTTATAAATATGGAACGTTTATATGTAATTATACAATATATATTTATTAGATCAGAAGGATCCAAGGACATAAAATATACCTTCTGCCATCGACTTCGTCCGCGAATATTTTTACTATGTTATTCCCTCCACAATTATGATATAATTACTGTGTCTACGTGTGTTGTGAATAAATGTATTTTGTCTCTTCTTGCGTCTTTCTTTGCTATTGTAGTAATAATTCAGATATGAAGATAGCTCCCATTCCAATTTTCATCCAAATCTGTTGCAGCGTAAAGGAATAAAGTAACTCATAACGATTAAATGTGACGTAATCTATGTAAAGGGACCTTATTGTCGATGCGCTTCCGCCATTATTAAAGATGCTCCGATATAAATACAAAGTCGCGTGACGCGGTGCGGCGTAAGCGCCATCGACAATAAGGTCCCTTTACATAGATAATGCCACAAATAGTTAAAATCCCCGAAATAATTGGGACCCAACTTTCAGACCCAAACTAAACCAAAGCTTAGAACCACTACAGTTAACCTAGCTTTCTATAAAAAATCACGTCCAAATCTGACCATCCGTTTGGGAGCTACGATGCCACAGACAGATTCACACATACACAAATACACGGATACACACATACACAGATAAACACATACACAGATACACACATAAACAAATACATACATACACAGACAGACACATACACAGATACACATACACAGATACACACATACACAGACACACAGACACACACGTGAAACTTATAACACACCTCTGTTTGACTCGCGGGTAAATATATGTCAATCGATCTATTTTTCCTTTGACTAGTACATACCTAATAATATTATTACCAAGTACCTTCATTTTAATGCCGTATATTAAGTATAAATGAAATAGGCTATAGCAATTTTCTGACATACAAATTCCTTTTATTCTTATTGACTTTAACTGGCACCCGAGTGTTTGCCGGGTTAGAATAGTGCCACTCCATGTATTTCCGTGGATGTCGTAAGAGGCGACTAAGGGAATAAAGGCTTGTAGTACTGTTAGGCGATGGGCTTGCAACCTGTCACTAATACGCTGGTAAACATCTTAGCCGATTGTGCAAAATGTGGTTGCAGAATTATTAATAAGTTTTTAGTGTTGTAGGGAATTCTGTGGCTCTGTCTACTCTACTCTGGGAACGAAGGCGTGAGTTTAAGTATGTATGTATGTATGACATTAAATATAAATAAAAGATAAATATTTAATGGCGCAGCAAAATATAGAAACCGCACCACAAAAAAATACTGAACAGCAACGCAAAAAAAATATGTTCATCGAAAGCGTAGTTTGGTGTGCTGTTCAGTATTTTTTCGTGGCGAGGTTTTTTAAATATTTATCTACCTATATAAAATAGGCTATATCGATTTTCCGACACACAAATTCCTTATTGACTTTCCTTTGTAATGCTTTAGTTAACTATAATATGTCCAGTGTTGCCTATTAGAAAAAGGAAACACATTATAACCCAGAATTCAAGAAATAATAGTACGCAAATGCGAAACACTCGCTGGTTTAATGTGGAATACAATTCCTATACAACTGTTACTCTGTATGTAGATGATAGTGCAATCGTCATTTGTTTTCATTCGCTCGCGCACTATCCACGTAAATTTATTAATTAATGTCCCTTCAACAAAGTCACGTGCACCGTCTAGTACATTAAACAAAGTCGCATAACAGCTCTAGTATAGAAGAGACAGTCGCGTCACGTTATCTCGAAGTCCCTGACATAAGCATTTGCATAAATGTTCATAAAACCACGTTTCTTCATTGAAGTAAAATGATTTTATACAGTCAACGCATGCCTTGCATATATTTAAGATACTAGTTTAACTAGTACTGGAATAACTGGGTTGTTACCTCTTAGGAGAATTACTAGAATGAACAAACGCTTAAATCTCGTAGCTGCCAAAAAAAAACATACTAATTTAGCTCCGGGCCATAACGTTTCTCACACCCTATCATTTTCGATTGCCACGATTTTTAATGTTGGAGTTTTGTGATATTCTTGAACAGGAATACGTACAGAAGTAGTTTTTAATAATATCTAAGTACAACATATTCAAAAATCATAAAAATTGATCTTAGTTTTAAATAAATGAATATTAGGAGAGAATCTCACACAAATAAATATATAAATAATTAGAAGCCTTCATTTGGATCTTGATCAATTTGTGTGAAAATGCCCTTTTGGTATTTATTTATCTCTATTTTCTTTCTACTTTAGATAGTTAGATCTAACGTTAGCACTACCATTTCTCCATAAGGTTAAGTACCAATTTCAATGTTAATCGACTGTTGTTAGTTCATAATAATTTTCACAGCTGTTAACGCTCTAATCGTCTGTTAAATGGTTAACATCGTTTAGTGAAATTGGTACTAAATCTGAGAGAACTCTTTTTAAGCAAAGTATCTTATCAAAGTATATAAGTAATCTAGCTAGAGGCATACATTTTTTAAATCCAATATCATACAAAACATTCCGCTTTCGTTCTCAATAAACAAATACATAAGGTCCTGGGGAAAATGCGGGTATTATTTAAAAGCCTATAATTTCCCCGATAATTACGTCTCTTTCTACGTGACCGTAACAATTGCGGATTATCTCTTGTCCCTTTCGCCTGAAACGGTACGTGTGGCGAATAAAAGGAATAATAGAGATATATAAAAGAAAAAAGGCCTGTCCGTTAATCCGATAACTTCAAAGGTAGAAATGATAATTTGACAAGATATCGAGGGAACTAAATTCAAAGATTGATTTGACAATAGAAAATAACTCAAAGGGAATTGCAAAAATCTTAGCATTAGATATTGTACTTCTAACAGATATATAAGAAGTTATAAATGATAAGTAATAAAGAGATTTAGCTACACCTACTACTACTGTTTAAAACAGTGATTGCAACTAATAATTTGTTCGGTAGCTAAACGTTAGCAAAATGTATTCAGGAAATAAAATGTCCTTTGTAGTTATTTGGCCACATAGATAATAGACATATATTATAGAAATATTTGATTTAAAAATTATATCCCAACTGGCAATTTATTCATAAATAAATATCAGAAGACAATCTTTACACACAAATGATCTAGTCCCAAAGTAAGCAGCCTTTAAGGACTTTATATGTTGATCCACCATAGAACCTTGTGATAAAGACAGCCTCAAGTGACGAGATTACATAGGAACTAATCGTTGGTTTTATGCGACAAGGTTCTATACTGGTTCATTAATTAAAGCCCGTGATCGTACTATCTGTATTTTATAGTGGGCTCGATAAAACCATATTTTTTTTGACGTGTTATCGTATTGTCAACGTTTTGATAGCTCTTATTTACTTGACAGTAATGGCGGCCGAGTTAAAAACAATACGATAACACATCAAAGGAAATATGATTTCTCCAAGTTGAATTTTATTATTAATTTCAGCGTCTACTTATTTTATATTATGGGTAGATACTATGCAACGATAAACGAAGCATTTTTATCGTGTTAAACTTTACCCTTCTTTTGGCTTTGCACGGTCAAGAAACATAAAATAAAAGACGAGAATAGTAGAGCAATGGCATCCTTCCTTTACACACGACGACGACATATTTTGACTTATTATCATATTATGAACGTAACGAAAGCTCTTATTTACTTGACAGAAATGGCGGCCAGCGGGCCTAGTATCGCTAGATGTGGATAATGCATCCGTCACTCTCGTACTTATTTACGTGTCAGAAGATGACGGATGCCTGATCCACACTTTGTCACGCGATAAACGCAGCCGTATTAGGCCAGCAGGCCTAGTATCGCTGCGTCTATATCGCGTGTTAAATGTGGATAAAGCATCCGTCACTCTCGTACTTATACACGTTTCAAAAAGTGACGGATGTTTTATCCACATTTTATCACGTGATAAAAGCAGCCATATTAGGGCCCCTGGTTAAAAACAATACGATAACATGTCAAAGGCAGTATGGTTTTGCCAAGTAGAATAGAGGCCCTGTAGGCCCTGTAAGATGCAGACGCTATTAACGATTATGTTTTCTATCGACTAGAAATGTATGAAGTTGACATAAGGAGTCGACGCAATCTGTCAACCTATAATTTTGTCGATATTTTCAAAGATCGCAAACTTATCGTCTTCCATCTTGAATAGGCCCCCTGGGGTGTGATTCTCTCAACAACGACGAGCGGACGGACGAACGAGTGAATGTCCAAGAGGCGAGTTTAAGTAGTCCCGTCCGAGCGAACAAAACACATTTTAGCGCGTGCATTTTCAATTTGGCAGCATGGCTTCTCGAACGTATAAGGCTACCTTATTGAGAATGCACGCGCTAAAATGTGTTTTGTTCGCTCGGACGGGACTACTTAAACTCGCCGCTGCGCTTACGCTCGTTCGTCCGACCGACCGCCGTTTTTAAGAGAACAACACTCCTGTGTAGTTGACTAGGCGTCACTTATAAAAGCAAGTTAATTCGTAAGAAACATCAAAAATTCCTAAAGTAATTTGCTGAATCTCGGCAAAGGAACATAAACAACAATAAGACAACGGAGCTATGAGCACAAAAATCCAAGTGTGCAATCTCGCCTGCTATGGCGAGCGTAAAATTTATTACGCCAATAAAATGTAACGCTTAGCGGAGCTCCGCGGATTGTATGAGAGGTTTCCTACCTGTTTTCCACAATTATTGCTGAACTAGCTTTGGGACGATCCTATTTTCAAAGACCGAAGGGGCATTTTAAATGTGTAGATCATTTTTTATGGCATATATGTGCGATCTGTGAGTCATACACACTTTTTTTTTATTCAATTAGACAGACCAACAGTAGCACAAACAAATACAAATACAAAAGATACAGAGAAAATAGTCCTGTTTGTGCCCCAATTACAGGTGTGCAACAGCATCAGCACAGTCGGGGATCAATAAAACTAAAAACTAAGCATTTATTACAATTACAGAAAAATAACAAAAATTACAACAAATTACAACTAAAATCAAAAATTATAAAAAAATCAAATAGAATTAACAAATATTTTGAATATTACTATACTTCAAGACTAGAATTCTGAGACTGCAAATGCGTTGCCAACCCTAAGGACTAAGATGGAATGCCTCGATGCTAGTACCGGTTTTCTTACCCTAACATACACAACAATACGAACACTGCTGCTTGGCGGTAGGTTAAAGGGTAAGCTGGTGGCAGCGGTGGTAGGTCGTGGTGATGGCGGTTAATTACAGTGTAAGAGGTCAAATTAATATTAACTAAGTGTACTTCACGTAAGATATTAAAGGTATTGGTTTAACATGAACACAACTTTACTTTTAGGCACATTATAGTAGGAAGATGATTGGTTTTGTAAGTGATTAAGGAAAGAAATACGACATGATTGTTTTAGAAAAGAAAAAATAAGTTATAATATCAATATCACCACAGTAAAGCTTATTTTCTCCGCTATTTCGACCAAAATTAAATAATAAGAAAAACCGAGAAAAACAATATTCATTTAACATTATTTTAAATCATTTGTGGATGTATTTGAATAGTGCCACTCCATGTCTTCCCGTGGATGTCGTAAGAGACGACTAAGGGAATAAAGGCTTGTAGTACTGTTAGGCGATGGGCTTGCAACCTGTCACTAATACGCTGGTAAACATCTTAGCCTAATTGTGCAATTTGTGGTTATAAAATTATCAACAAGTTTTTAGAGATGTTTGTAATTCTGTAGCTCTGCCTACCCCACTCTAGGAACGAAGGCGTGAGATTATGTATGTATGTATGTATGTATTTCAAAAATATTGTTAAGGCCTCAATTTTTTTTTGTGGTACGGAAATTAGCCATATGATTTTATAACTATTTTTTGTTACACGATGGAAGAAAGAACATTGTCTCAAGTAAGGCGTTACTAACCTACAATATTTTTGAAAATTCACCCAGGTACCATTTTAAATGTTGAACCTTATCATAATAACAGCGTCAAGTGACGAGATAGAAATTACAGAGGAATTAATCGTTAGTTTTATGCGACAAGGTCCTATAGTGGTTCATCCATTAAAGTCCGTGGCCGTACCTATAAGCAACCCACAAAAGCAAGTTAATGACCACATTAACACTCTCCACTTGCACATACAAACGGAAAACTCGTTTCACACATCAACCGTTTTCAATAGCAAGCAATCTTTTACATGGGTCCCGTGCCAAATACTGAAAAAGGAACACTAATACTTACTTACTTATAGTTGTTTGTCTCTCCGACGGAAATGGCGGTTACGATTTTTGTGTTCTGAATAAATAATTACAGAAAAATTTGAGATGTTATCTATAAAAAAGGCACCTTATTGTCGATGGCGCTTCCGCTATTATTAACGATGCTCCGATATAAATACAACGTCGCGTGACGTAGTGCGGCGTAAGCGCCATCGACAATAAGGTCCTTTTTCATAGATAATGCCACATTTAATTAGGGCGTTCATGTGTCAATAGAACGTAAGAATGTCCCGTGTGATTATGCAGGATTTTATTGAGTGAATAAGTATTTAGTACAAAATAAAATACAGGTCCCTCGGTGCTCAAATCTGTCTCACACTTGATCACTTTTTAGTATTTCTTACGCAGTTTTAAATAAACACAACTTGCGAAAACTGGTCACCGCATTGTACCTCTAACAATATAGTAAGGTCAACGAAACTTGCCAATTTTCGCTTTTAAATTGGCTTAAGTTCGTATATTGTTGTATTATAAGTCTATTCACCGGTTCGCTTTCGAAATCGGTTTCACTCTCGATTCGCTAATCTAGGCTGATACAATACTGCGGTGGCACTCGATTTCATTTAACGACTTAAGGTATATCTTTATTAACTTGGGGGGCGGAAAAGTTAATATTACTTATAATTGAATTATCATGTTACGCTACGTAACGTTCGTTTAAAAAATTCTTGACAAATTTCATAAATTTTGCGAAATATGTACCAACTCTTGTGAATATTTCTAGTTTAGTTGTTTTAATGCAATCAACATTATACGACGCTTGAAAGGTGAAATTATCTAAGTGGCATTTTTTACGACATTAAGTTATATATATATATTTCGAAACCAGAAAAATTTACACATTCCGAAAATATATTTAACTCAATGTCCTTAAAAAATGTCGCTTAGATGATTTCGCCTTTCAAGCGTAGATGTATGTACGTATTATTCAGAAACTTCTTGGTTTTTCAGAATTGAATTCTTTTTTGACTAGTACTGTAATAAAATTATATACCTACTCGTATCGCTTTAAAGAATGTGTTTTTTACAACCCAATTTGAAACAAAAAGAAATGTAATAATCACCTATAATGTACATAATCACGACCTTCATAAATTGCGCGCCGACAAAGTCGAAGGCAGCATTTAGTAGAAATTAATTATTTAATTAAACATAAGGTTTAAAAAGATTATCACTGTACATTTAAGCAATTAAAACATTATCTGCAATTACACTGGCTATAAGACAGAATTAAGCACTTTGAAACATTTTATCACCATATAAACAAGGAGTTTTCATCTTTGTTTAACCTTTGAAGAATAACAGAGAGAGCGTCGGTCTTCAACAAATACATTCGAGTTTGCTGGTCCTGCTAACAATTAATTCAATTTTAATTACCTATATTAAGGTGAATGTCAAGTTAGTTAATAGGGAATTACAAACAACCAAGATCGACTTAAATGCGCGATTCTGTTACAATGAGTGGAGGTTTACGGCTTGTTAAATAATCTATTTCCTCGTGTGGTTGCCGAGTTAGAATAGTGCCACTCCATGTCTTCCCGTGGATGTCGTAAGAGACGACTAAGGGAATAAAGGCTTGTAGTACTGTTAGGCGATGGGCTTGCAACCTGTCACTAATACGCTGGTAAATATCTTAGCCTAATTGTGCAATTTGTGGTTATAGAATTATCAACAAGTTTTTAGAGATGTTTGTAATTCTGTAGCTCTGCCTACCCCACTCTGGGAACGAAGGCGTGAGATTATGTATGTATGTGTATGTAAATAATCTATTTTAATTTACTAAATACTGAAGGAGACTATGTATACACATTAAACTAGGTCCCAATTAAAACAATAGAATCCGATTTCTTAAGTTTTGGTCACAGCAATCATACCTAGCCTTTGACACCAATTTTACGAAAATGATTATTAGAGGAATTTGTAATTCTGCCCTCAAAAAGGAAGAAAGGCGATTTATAAAAAAAAAACATTTAAAGTGTTCGTGTGTATCTTACCGCCTGTTTCACAATCGAGAAGTAAAGCGTATTTGACAGATAAATTTAGCCCTTTCTCTTTCTTACACTTGAAAATATACAAGGAGAGAGCCAACTTTAAATGGCAGATAAAACTTGTCGATTGTGAAACAGTCCCCTAATATCGCATATTTGCTTAATTTTCTACGTTAAACTCATTTGTTTATGACATGTGCCCACAGATTTTTCAATATTTCAGTTAAAAGTAGAACTAGGCAAAACTATAGCCGTTGCGCTGATACGGCGGCAAGCCTATGGAAATGGAAAAAGACAGCAGCGAGATGAAATTTACAACGTAACCTAAGTTGAAACTTATCTTGGGATGCGTGCATGTGTTATGTTTATCCGCATACATTGACGTACATTATAATTATGTAAAGGTTAACTGGAAAACATAGGTACCATAATAATAAGAGAAGTTTACCTTCGTACCAACATTTTAGCAGTAACTACAGAGTAGGTATAGTCGGCCAAGAAACTCCTTTACAGCTTTTCGACTCTATTTGTAGGACAAGAAAGATGAAAGTCCAAAAGTGGTAAAGGTTTTTTTTTAATGTTTTTATATAAAATACATCAAAGTAGAAAAGGAACCCAAAAATATATCTGAAGTCAATTTAAATAAATAAATAAATATCAAGGGACAATCTCACACAAATTGACCTGGTCCCAAAATAAGCTCTAGGTTTGTACTGGTACTAAACAACGATATGAATACTCATAATATAGAAATATATACTTGAATATACAGAAAACATCCATGACTGAGGAGCAAATATTTGCGCTCATCACACAAACATCTGCCTTTACCGGGATTTGAACTCAGGACCTCCAGCTTCGTAGGCAGGGTCACCAACTAGGCCATCGCTGAAGGCTTTTTTTATTATTAAAAGCGTTAGATCGCGTTCAGGGTTGTGACTCTCTCAACAAGCAAAGGTGATCGTTCGCTGAAGTGAAGGTCCAAGCGGCGAGTTTAAGTAGTCCCGACAGAGCGAACAAAACACATTTTAGCGCGTGTATTCAATATGGCAGCATGACTTCTCGAACGTATAAGGCTCCCTAATTGACAATGCATGCGCTAAAATGTGTTTTGTTCGGTCGGACGGGACTACTTAAACTCGCCGCTTTTATTCGCTCGTCCGTCCGACCGAACGCCGTTTTTTGAGAGAATAACACACCTGATATTATTGAGCACCTTGTCTGCTCCGATATATTTGATTGCTATTGTACGTGTATTGACAAATTTAGTGTCTGATGATTCAATTATATTGGACGTTATAAAGTGTGTAAATGGAATACGAGCAAACAATTAAAGTAGACGTACTCGTACATAGGTTATGGCTCTACAAGTCATGTAAATGTGGAATTTCGTTAATAACTCTAATACATAGAGCGCAATTAATTTTAAAAGGTCCCATCGAGCAGCAATGTATAATGCAAACGAAGATTTAAGTCTCAGTTAATTGCAGTTTAATCGGGCTATTTCTGATACATTGCGTAGCGAATTAATTTGTATGAAAAAAAGAAATACAAGTTATGCTAAAGTTACACATGTTTTTATGTTAATTAGGATGCATATTAACATCGTTAAAATGTTCGCTCGTATTCCATTAAAAAAAAATACAGTTTGTGACAATTCAAGCCCCTATTAGAAACCTCTCAAGGTTTATACAATAGCAGGCGAGATCACACTGTATACTCCGTTTGTCTTGACTTTTATACAATACTTGTAGTTAGGAAAACTAATTAGGATTATTCAACGGAATAAAATGTTTTTATAGGAATGCTTTATCTTTTTGTTTTAATGATTTTTTGGCTCTCACGACTAATTATCTTGGACAATAGCATAGAGCTATTAAGGAAATCGAAATGTTTTTTCATTCGTAGAAACCTCTCCTTTGTAGAATAAAGTAAAATTCTGGTTGTTGTTAAGGTATTCTTATTAATTACAGTAAGTGATTCTTACATCTTGCAGGTAGACCTTGATTGTAAGTTATCAACCTTTAACGTTATTTTCTTCAAATTTTATACAAAAAAAATGTCTTATGATCGTTGTTTATATTTCATTTTCTTTTAAAATTCAAGAGTTATAGTTGGTTAAGTACCAATTTCACCAAACGATTTTAACCAATTTATAGACGATTACAGCGATAACAGCTGTCAACATGTATGAACTAACCGGCCATTAACATTGATTAAATTTAACATCGTATGGTGAAATTGGTACTAAATGTAAGATGATTCCTGTGACAGCTCATTACATTTATCAAAACAATACACCGGTTTCTTCGAGCTTTCATAAATATCTACTACATATCTGCCAAACGTGAAATTATAATATTTTTCATATGTTATTGGGCCCGTGACAGATGTCATTTGACAAATTTAGTGATGCTGCTAATTAAAATAGCGCTTTTTTCGATTATCGATAACGTTTATAAGTAAAGAAAATTTAATCGATTTTGTATTCTGTTATTAACCTAATTTCATTTACCTACATACTATAAAATAACGTATAATAAATCGTCTGGCATCACGTTAGAACTATTGCGATCGTGTGGTAAAGTCTAGATACGTGTTTTAATGTGTTAAAATAAAACGCAATGACATTAAATGATTAAAATCGTATCGACAAATAGATTTGCTCGAAGAACGAGGTTATTGTCGATCATTAACGGTCCGGTTCGCATAGTATAGGAAGTAAAAGCAGTTAAATTATTTTGTTTTTAGTTCCCTGAAGTATGTCCATAATTTTTCATTTTTTTTTTATAAAAACGCGTAAAATAATAATAATTGTTTTTTGAAACAAATTTACTAAGTATAGATACGTATTTATTAGGTAGATAAATTAACAAATTTACAACCGAATACGAATCGATTACATTTCCTTCATTAACCTTATCGATTATCGAAAAAAAAAATGCGGTATTAATCATCAGCATCACTTTTGCCAAATGACATCAGATCTGCCACAGGCACAATAAGATATGTTTATTTTTATAACAGCATATGTGTGTTTGTGAAGAATAAATAGGTATGTCTTATCTATCTATACTCGAAAATCTAATTAAAGACCAAAATCCGACAGTTCCCATCTTGATTATTTCGTTATTTTAACATTATTTCATAAAAATATGAATGAGAACTCGTGTAACCAGTAATATTAGGGCAAGTTTTATTGATAAAAATACCTACACTTAAACCAAAATGCATTAAACACAGCGAATGTGCGCCCGTTGAGGTTAGGATTTTGGTCTTAAATTAGATTTTCGAGTATATCTATCTATAAGTATAGATTTGGACATCCCCATACCGACCCATTTTAATCACCTGTACATACGTACGAGTAGGTATATTCCCAGACCCTGGTTTTATATAACCGTAGTTTTCTCACCTGGCCCCCGTTTGAACCCGGTGATTTAACTTCGTTTGCTCGTGCCCGGCCCGACAACCCTCCAAGGATTTTATATTGAACTGAATTGAAAGAATTCTAGCTCCTCATGTTTTATACTCGTGTTACGTGTTACTGTTGGATGCAGGTTTACTTATGAGTTAATTTATATTGACAGTTTCCCATCTATTTTATAAATATTTACTTATTGAAGACTGGTAGCTAGCGATCACGGGATTGATTTCAGAGGGCTCAGACAAGATGCACTACGCTAACTAACGTTTCTATTCGATTCGTTTTTAAACCAATCGCGTCACTGGTAGACCACGTGACTTTTCGTATCACGTCATCTTCCAGTGACGCGATTGGTTTAAAAACGAATCGAATAGAAACGTTAGTTAGCGTAGTGCATCTTGTCTGAGCCCTCTGGTAGAGCAGATATATTATTTCTTTCTTTTTCTTCTTTCTAAGTATGGATGTATTCTACGAGTACCTAATTAAATATCTATTTATCTATATAAATATGTTTATCGCTGTTCATATGAGAGTAAATATCAATTAGATGAGGATGTTTAGTCATCATATTACCAGGAGTTTAGAACCTGTAAGAGTCTGCTCCAAACTGGCTGGGCATACAGTCAAACAGAAGTTATACTGAAATGACGGCTGATAGGGGTGTTTGGAAGAAAAAGACATGCTGCGCCAATCCCAAATGATTGGGATAAGGACAAGATGAGGATGAGTGTATAGTATATATAGTTTGTGTCAATTGAAATTGCTAAAAATGTAAACAATTTAGTACTGTTTGACACATAACCTCAAATATTCATCAGGTGCGTTTTTATTTAAAATATCATATAATTAATAGTTATTTAATCTTAAACTTAATGTGAAAGTAAAGATCGTGTATAAATCATTGTTAAGACGTCACTTGTTCTTTAAATGCATGTGATTATCGAGTAATACCTAATGTGTAAATTAGTTCATTTGGTTGTGTTTACATCTTTGCCAATTTAAATTGGCACTGACTATAGAAGTTTGCAACTAGGTACACTATTTATTTTTTTAATTGGGAGAACTAAGGAACTTGTCTTGACTGGTTTATTTAATCACGAAATTTAAAAATAATAATAAGTTGTTATTTTAATTTTTTAAGCTGAATTCTTACATTTTTTAAATTATCTACAAGTAGAATAAAAAAAACGAATGAACAAAATATTTTTATTAATAATTATATGAACCTCCACATGTAGCAAGCTATTATTCAATCATTACATGACTTTTGCAGTAATACGTTAGAAACAGTCTCGGAATGCACCCGCCAAGTCACGTGGCGCCAACTCTGCATACTTGCATAACCCTACTCACTTTTCTCCAGGAATGTTAAATGAACGTGTTTGGTGCGTAAAGTGTTGCTAATAATAATATATTGCCGATATACAGGGTGTTAGGTAATGAGTGGATAATCCTTGAACTACGGATAGAGGGCACTTAGGACGTTATGAAAAAGCTAAAATAGGTCTAGTAAAAGTCGCACGGTTTTCGAGATATTTGAACTTTTAATCGGATTTTTTGTAATTTTTCCTTATGTCCATGTTACGAAAAACCCTTAATTTCATGTATTAATTCTTATTTTTTTACTCACTAAGTTACTTTTTCCATACTAAGAAATCCCCGCGTTTGTTTTTCACGTAGTATGGAAAAACAAACTTTGTGCGTTTACTCAAAAAGTTGTCATGAAAAAAAACTGGGCATGTAGCTTTAAAAACTTCCTTAGTTCATAGTGATTCTAACCATGCAAGAAACAACGAAAAAAATATTGAATTAATACATGAACTTAGGGGTTTTTCGTAACACGAACATAAGGAAAAATTGCAAAAAATCCGATTAAAATGACCAATATCTCGGAAACTATTAACAATTGCTGAACATACATGGGGGTTAAATCGATAGCTTATGAGCTGCTCTATCAGCCCTATTCGGGTTATCCAGTATTTACCAAACACCCTGTAATAAGGCTTGAAACATACCTTCAGGCTAAGCTCGTAATATGACAAAATATAGACTAGTTAAGTCAAGCATCAAAGTTGTTACATCTTTACCCGACAGCGCTACTCAAAAGAAGAGTAATAAGCAGACATAGGATTCTTTGGGGCAAATTTTTTTCACAGGTAGGGACTTCCTACATCGAGAAACTGAATCATCGATAGTAGTTCTATATACTAGTGATCACTCAAAGGTTTGCTTGTAAAAATATATTTTTAATAAAAGTGTAAAAATCAAATTAAATAAAAACTAACTCTCTTCTTTTTTTTTCCAAACGATTTTAAAATTTTACTCGTTAAAATTTTGTTCTTCATGAATGTCCCATCTACTATTGTTAGAGTAAACGACCAGAATTTGTTCCATATTGACAAGTAGTGTTTAATATTGAGTGTCTAAGTAGGAAAGCTACTTCTATTTATTTATCTAAAGAGGTTGAGATAATATTAAACACCTATTTTATAGTGCAATGGGTATTACTCCCTACCTTTATAATAACCTATCGATTATTTAAAAAATGCTATGCTGAACAATAGATACAAAAACACACAATGTTAGGGGCGATCACTAGTATATAGAACTACTATCGATGATTCAGTTTATCGATATAGGAAGTCCCTACCTGTGAAGAAAATTCGCCCCAAAGAATCCTAATGTCTGGTAATAAGTTTGTGTTTACCTTTGTTTGGAACTCTGTTTTGTTTGGCCCGGATTGCTACCTGTATAATCCTTCAACCTACAGCCCAGCAGCAGTGTTCGCGTTGTTGTGTTTCAGTATGGTGCCAACAACCGGGGAAATTATTAGGATAGAGGCATTCCATCTTAGTCCTTAGGGTTGGCAACGCAATTGCAATTGTAGGATTATAGGATACAGCTAGTACGGACAGACAGCATACTTAGGCATAGTAAATAGTGTCCCGTTGGATTCTCGGGCACGGAACCCTAAAAATGAGAATGATTATGCCTCAATCTTAATAGGGCCCAGTTCCGCAAAGGCAGTAAGGGATAGGCTCTATTACCCCTACTTATTTAGGCAAGATTTTTTTTGTGGCTCTTTAAAATCTTTTAAATTTTGTAAATTGTAATTTTTTCCGACTCAAAAGTTTGCCGACCCCTGGGATAGTGGCTTTACATACGTCCAGTCCGCGCACGAGTTGAATGCAGTCGGAGCCTGAGGTGAAGGGCGCCATGCCTCTCCTCTCCCGCACTACACTGTATAGTGCCGTCCCGTACTAGCACATTCCTAATCTCGGCATTCAAATCACGCTCGGAAATGGAATTGATTCTCTGAGGGCCCTGCCAAGACGCATCGCGTTAACTAACGTTTCTATTCGTTTCGTTTTTAAACCAATCGCGTCACTAAAAGTCACGTGATCTCGCAGTGTCGTGATTGGTTTAAAAACAATCGAATGGAAACGCTAGTTAGCGTAGTGCATCTTGACAGGGCCCTCAGGTGTGTTATTGCTACTTTAACTCGCTTAGTTCGTTGACGATTTAAAATGAAAGAGGATTTACAAAAAAAAGCCGGTAAATTACATAATATTTAATTCCACGAGAAATTTCAAAGGTGTGGTCCGTACTTGACCCACGATCTCAGCTCGAGAGGTGTGCTCAACGCATAGACTAAACATCATTTATGTTTACTAATATAATATATTATCAATAAATAAAAGTGCTAACAAATTGCATAAGCGCGGCGAAAGGCAACAGGTGCGCCTGCGTTGATACCGAACGCCCACCGGTAGCTTTCCAATTTTAAAATATCGCCGCCATTGTAAAGCGTTTGTCAATTGTTAATTGGGTTTAAATACAAGATGGCTGATTAAGTATAAAGTTAGATTTAGAAATTGATGTTATATTTCAAATGTGAGAGGTGCGGATAGAGATGTGATTTGTTATTATTATCTGCCCGTTTTAGTTGTTACGTATTTAATTGCATAATGAATGGACGTTATTTATCATTTAATTGTAGTAGTGACAGTTACATAGATAACTGAGTAGAATTGCATCAAAGTATACTTCCAAGTTCCTCGGTTGACTATAGCTATCACATGCCCTCCTAACCCATTAAGCAGTATCCCAAATTCAATAATTAAAGCAGTTTGAATTCTCTTCCGTTAGTAATGAGGTCGATATTGCTACAGGAGTTTCATGTGATATACTGCCTATTGGCTTATGAGGGCAGAGTTGCACTCGCAGCTGAGAGTATATTTATCAATGGTGTTTAAAGAGAAACTAAGATATCCGATCCCTATTATGATATCCTCGTGTGGTTGCCGAGTTAGAATAGTACCACTCCATGTCTTCCCGTGGATGTCGTAAAAGACTTGTAGTACTGTTAGGCGATGGGCTTGCAACCTGTCACTAATACGCTGGTAAACATCTTAGCCTAATTGTGCAAATTGTGGTTATAGAATTATCAACAAGTTTTTAGAGATGTTTGTAATTCTGTAGCTCTGCCTACCCCACTCTGGGAACGAAGGCGTGAGATTATGTATGTATGTATTATGATACTATTAGTACAGTACTTACTACGAGTATTACCAGTTTATTTTAGGAGTCTAATGTTTGTTCTACCCACAAAAGTTGTTATCCCATTGTAAAATATTTTACCCGTTACTTTTAGCAATCTATTTACAGAAAACTGAAAGACTCACTTTCGCTAATTTCGCTCTTGTCTCAATGTCAATAAGACATTTATGAAACGGTACGTCATTTAGTTTCCCTTACTGTACATTCAGCAAAAAAAGACGATGTATAAGGTAAGCCATTTTCGGAAACTGACAAAACGTCGTATTACGGTTGACGTAAGCAGTACCCTTAGGCTGCGGCTCCACTGAGGCGGAGATGAGCGGAGTGGAGCGGAGCTGTGCCAATATTAACCAATAGAATCTAAACTAATATGCGCAAGGCGCGCTCGACGTGACCGCATGCGCCTTCTATTGGTTAATATTGGCTCAGCTCCGCTCCGCTCGTCTCCGCCTCAGTGGAGTCGCAGCCTTACCATGAGACACAATTACAGTACTCGCTAGCGAGTCGAATGCTCTGTCCCTCGCACTCTACATATAAAGTGACTGTAAATGCTGTAAGGGACAGAGCATTCGACTCGTTAGCGAGTACGTAACTGTAACTCGTGGTTAGGGTTATGTTATTTCTCGCTAGAGGGAGCCACGGAGGAGACAAAACCAAATAAAACACCTTGCTCGTTGACAAGTATAATGCAACTAACTGACGCGGACGCAGCCGCGTTTACCTACCCACTAACTTAGAGAATATACCCACATAACATCCCTCCACCTTTATTTTTTTAACCTAAAAGAACTTCCTATAGTCTACAATATTTCTCAAGCGCTTTGTCGCTTTCTCAGTCTGAGCCTGGGTCGGCGGTTGGGGGTCACTCGAGCCTGGGACCGCACTACCTGCTGTTACTAAGTCGGCCGCGGACACATCAGGGGGCAACTCGCACTCTTGCCATCGGTCTACGTACGTCTCTGTTTCATCGGATGCGCTGGCATTCAGTCCAGAGCTTGGGCCAGCCGCGCTCCCGGACAAGGCCTCACTCTTAGTAGATGTTTGTGCCGCGGCAGATGTCTGGGCAGACGTAGAAGGATGCGCCAGCAGGATAGGGGGCATCACCGCCAGCTGGTGCGCTGATGAAGACGATGCCGCAAGGCTGGGAGGGGGCGTCTTCGAGCGCTGACTGTACTCCTCCTCCCCCTTGTACTTCAAAATTTGGTTAGCGTGTTTTTTTACTGTCCGATTTAATTCTTTTATGTAAACTATATAAACCGCTGAACCAAGTTTAGATTCAATCGACCCCCTAACCCACTGTTTATAGTTATTGGAAACTCGCACTAACACTAATTCACCAATGGCAAAACTCACTTTGCGAGTGCCGCGATAATGTTTGCCCTGTATCACTTGCTTGTCTTTTACGCGATCACTAAGAGAAACGTCAGATGATGATGACAAACGGTGCGGGGTAATGAAATCTAACCTGTTTCTTAATTTCCGCCCAAACAATATTTCTGAAGGGGATCTGTCTGTAGTGTTATGTTCTGAGTTTCTGTAATGAAATAGAAATTCTTGTAATTTTACATTAAAATCGGTTTTCTTACATTCGGATAGCACTATTGTTTTAATTGCTCGTTTTATTATTTTTACGTAGCTTTCAGCCTGTCCGTTACTGGCCGGGTTGTACGTAGGCGAAGTGACATGTTCAATTCCATTTCGTTCACAGAACTCTTTAAACTCATTTGACACGAAATAAGTGCCGTTATCGGAAACTATTGAGTTAAATACACCAAACCTCGACATAACTTCACTTAATTTTTCAATTATCACCCGGGTGCTATAACCACTGGACACATCGAAACACTCGACCCATTTAGAGAAAGCGTCAACAATTACTAAAAACGTTTTATTATTTATTGGTCCCGCTAAGTCGATGTGCACGCGATACCAGCTGTGCGGAGGGTAAGGCCAGGGAGTGAGCGGGGCGCGGGGCGGCGCCGGACGCAGCGCGGTGCACACGCTGCACGCCGCAGCACATCGTTCGATATCAGCTGACATCTGTGGCCACCAAAATCTATCTCGGGCCTGAGCCTTCATCTTCTGAGCACCCAAATGACCTACGTGTAATTCACTAACTATTCTAATTTGACAACACTTAGGCACAATAAGTTTATGACCCCGCATAAGGAGACCGTTTTCGACGGCTAACTCGCAGCGGTTGTCGTAATAAGGCTTTAACAATGGTTCATTTACTTTGTTAGGCCAACCTTCTAAAACGTAATGAACCACTCGTGAGAGTATTTCATCCGATTGAGTGCCAGATTTTATATCATCTAATGATAAAAATCTGTCACCCTCACATACAAAATGTACGTACTCCGCCTCATCCACGGTGTTATCACTCGGCCGCGAAACCGGTTCGTCGCTAGGCGCCCGGCTCAGGTAATCAGCTGTGTTGCGGGAGCTGCTCACATATTCGATACTATAATTGTACGCGGACAAAAATATTGCATAACGCTGCAATCTGTTCGCGGATATTTCGGGCACGCCTTTGTCGGGGTTAAATATTGACAAAAGGGGCTTATGGTCCGTCCTTAATATAAATGGAACGTCTCGACCATACAAGTATTGATGATATTTACGCACACCAAAAACTATAGCAGTTGCCTCTTTTTGAATTTGGCTGTATCGTTTTTCGGCAACCGACAACGAGCGTGACGCATATGAAATGGGTTTCTCAATTCCGTTTTCGACCGTCGATAAAATCGCGCCAAGACCGCGCGGCGACGCGTCGACCGTAAGAATTAATTTACGATGGGGATTAAAATGAGCTAAATTATTTTCTGACGCCAGCTCCTGTTTTATCGCGGCTACTGCGTTGTTATGCTCCTTAGTCCATATCCATGGACTATTTTTTTGTAACAATTCGTGCAAAGGGTTCAGTATTGATGACGCATTTTTCACAAAATTGCGGTAGTAGTTGACTAAACCAAGAAACGATTTCAATTCTGTTATATTACTTGGAATTTTGGCTTTCATAATAGCTTTAACTTTTTCTGGTGATTTGTGAATACCATGTTTGTCAATAATGAACCCCAAATAGGATACCGAATCCTGGAAAAAGGAACATTTTTCTTTTTGCAGCACTAGACCTGCCTGCTCTAAACGACGAAACACCTCGTGAAGTCTGCTTAAGTGTTCAGTTTTATTTTTGCCCGTAATCAAAATATCGTCTAAGTAAACCAGAACACCATCCAAGCCCGCGAGTAAGGTGTCCATGGTTCTCTGAAAAATGGCCGGTGCACTAGCTAACCCAAATACGAGTCTCGTATATTTATACAACCCTTTATGTGTGTTTATAGTTGTTAACAATTGCGAACCCTCTGATAACGATAACTGATTGTAAGCGCGCGATAAATCCAATTTTGAAAACTGTTGCCCTCCACTTAACTTGGCAAATAACTCATCGACCCGGGGCAGCGGGTATTGCTCGACGAGTAAGTGCTTATTGAGCGACACTGAGTAGTCGGCGCACAGTCTCAAAGACTTGTCTTGTTTAAGGACCGGAACAATAGGGCTAGCATACTCGGAGTACTGTATCGGCACTAACACACCTAGTGCGACCAACCGAGTTAATTCCTTTTCTACCTGTTGCCGCAATGAAAAGGGTAAAGGGCGAGCTTTGCAAAAAATTGGTCTTGCGTCATGTTTTAATTTCAATTCAACCACATTAGTTTTACAACAACCTAACTTATCCGAAAATAACTGCGAGTATTTCGTCGTTAAGTCAATGAAATCAGATTTGCAAAAATTAATCGAACACAACTCAAGATTGAACTTTGAAATAAAATCCCTGCCTAGAAGTAACGGTCCTTGACTGCGCGCAACGTAAACAATAATGTCATGGGTCGCTTTCCTGTAGGCGAAAGGTAATTTTAATGTGCCGAGTGTATCTATGCGTCCGCCGTTATAGCTCTGTAGGTTAAGTTTACTTGGTTGTAATTTGTAATTAGAAAATAATGTTTTATAAACACTTTCGGGTACAATCGTTACAGCTGACCCTGTGTCTAATTCGAAATTTAGGGTATTTTTATTCACTACGACAGATTCCTTCATCGGCTCGCCTCGGACAGAGCGAATATTACCAACAATATGCTTACCGTCCACGTCGTCATCATCATCCGCGTCGCACTCGACGTAGTACTGCCGAGTCGCACGTTTTGGACACATCCTCTTTAAATGGCCCCTCGCTCCACATCGTTTACAGACGTGATGTTTAAACCGACACGAGTCCTGTCGATGACCTGTGTAGCCGCACACCCCACAGCTGCCGTCGGCCTCGGGCGGCGGCGAGCCGGCCGCGCGCGCCGCGGAGCCCGGCCCCGCGGCCGGCGCTGCCTGCCTGCGCTGCTGGCCGCCACCGCGCGCCCACACTGGCGCCGATGACAGCTTGAGTACCTGAAGCGGGACATTTGATGCTTCCTCGATGCCGCCCGCTTGCTGGGACCCTAAACGCGCGCTGCGCATACCCTCAGCGATCTCCAATGCTTTGTTTAGCGTCATATCTGCCATCTTCTTCGTAAAAAGTTTATCACGTTCCGCCCCGTGTACCATTCCGAGCACAAAGCGATCGCGCAGGAGCTCGTCGAACGTCTTGGCGTCGAACTCGCAATGAGCGGCGAGTCCGCGCACGCGAGCCGCCCACTCCGCCATGTTTTCGTTCCTGCCTTGAGTCGCACTGTGGAATGTAAACCGTTCTGCAAAACCACACTTTTTACTCTGAAAGTGTCCGTCGAGTAACTGTACTACTTTGGCATAGTCTAACGTCCCGACTGATTCCGGCAGGGCAAGGTCCCGCACTATTTTGTATGTTGCTTCTGCTAAACTGCTCAACAAAATGGCGCGGCGTTTGGAACCAGATTTGTCTTCGTCCTCTCCGATGTCGTTGGCTAAAAACCATTGTTCTATTTTTTCTTTATAAATAAGCCAATCTTGCATTTCATGGTTGAAGGTTGCTAACGCCCCAACCGAAATTTTGGCCATTATTGTCACACGCGAAATACTTATTTCTTAACTTTAATTTTAATCGTCGTCGCCACTGTTATTTCTCGCTAGAGGGAGCCACGGAGGAGACAAAACCAAATAAAACACCTTGCTCGTTGACAAGTATAATGCAACTAACTGACGCGGACGCAGCCGCGTTTACCTACCCACTAACTTAGAGAATATACCCACATAACAGGTTACAATCCATCCGGATTAGTCCGACCAGGTTATGGACTTTTAGACTCTGGTCCGGACTTTGTCCGGCTCTATAATTTGTCGGGATTTTTTAAATTAAATAATTAATAAACAAATATCAGAGGAAAATGTCACACGAATTGACCTAGTCCCAAACTAAGCTATAGGCTTGTACTATGGGTACTAGACAACGATATAAATACTTTTATAGAGAAATATATACTTAAATACATAGAAAACATCCATGACTCAGGAAAAAATATTCGTGCTCATCACACAAATATCTGCCCTTACCCGGATTTGAACCCAGGACCGCTAGCTTCATAGGCAGGGTCACCACCAACCAGGCCAGCGCGTCGTCGTCGTCGTTAATTATAAGGAATATGAGTAAATATCCTACCCCCTCGCAATGCAGGCGTCTGCTACCATGCCTACCATTAGGGTTGCCATCTCTAAAATTTGGTAACCAGGACAAGACGCGTGAAAACCCCGGATTTTGGAGCCCAGAACCCGGACATGTCAACAGGTTTTTATGAAACTTAGAACTTATAAAAAAATCGGGCCACACCGCGGCGCGCGAATCGCGCCCAAGACTTTAAATTTTTAAACCCGGACTACAAATGAAACCCCGCCCGGACGCAACCGGACGCCCTCTAAACTAAGACAAATCCGGGGAAACCCGGACGGATGGCATCCCTACCTACCATACCAACAGACTAAAAAGTCCGGACTTTTATAGAAATGTCAGGCTCTTTGTCAGGACTTTTCAAATTCCTAAACGGTAACCCTACTCGTGATACTGACGACCTATCGCGAGGACACTTTCTACAATTCCATACATTTTGTTAGTTTACAATCGCTAGCGTTATCATTATACACCTAGTCAAGGCCCCCTGGTAGATAGGAGAAAACACCTAAACTATTGTACCCCATCTAGTGAAAGCTATCTTAACACCTATTCTGCTAACAAAAGGCACTTAACACGTCCGCTGCTTCCATTACGCAACGGAGGCTTCCCTGGTATCATTGTTTCCCGCTTAGGCATCCATTCGACTAAGATTTAGTGCTTTCTTTAAAACCTTTTAGGGGCCATTTTCTTTTGGAGTTTGGTGTATCTTAGCCGGATAATAATCTTGGGCGTAACGAGGAATGACTTTGTAGAACTAGTTTTTTTTGAGAAGGATATAGCTATGATCTTGTTAAGTCTGTTCATTAACTGTTTGGAACTTAGCAAGTTAATACAGTTCATAAATACGTGTCATTTATACTAACGGAAACCAATTAAATATGATTATGATTTATGATTTATGATGATTGATTGGCCCTTGGCAGCATGGGAATGATAATTAAAAGTACTAAATTTCTTCAGGGAAATGTACAAATCGATTTTTTATTTGTAACAACTGCCGTAAATTGAAAATGATCATATCCCTGATGGGATTTGCTCCAACTACATTTTTACAATGTCACTGTGATATTTATTTATTTATTTTATTTATTTCTTCCTTGATTTAAAACAGAGTTTTACATGTCAAATCACACTAATTCTACAATAATCAATAAATCAATCATTTAATCATTGTGTAATTGTTATTTATACACTTCCATTTAAACATGCCCGTTTAGTATTGACTTAAATTTCATGTTGAATGAGAAATTAAGAAAAATAAAAAGATATTTAGGTACAAAAAAATCGCATTATTTATTCTAATAGGCACATCTTGTATGAATTTCATTTTAGGCAAAGATTGCTTTTAGCTAGGTTTGACCTACAATCCCCGGACGAAAACTGCTAACGAATACATTACTACAATCACTCACATAGTTATTCCCACGATAATGAGGATAAATTTCGAAAAATGCCTTGTTAATGAGTCAACGTTACAAAATAATGATACTTCGTAAATTTCATGTTGTCAGGCTTCAGCAGATTATGTATTAAATAAGATAAATAAGTGATCATTCGGGGGAAAATATCACACAAATTGACCTAGTCCCAAACTAAGCTCAAAGCTTGTAGGTGCTATGGGTACTATACAACGATAAACCCACTTATCTAGAGAAATACATACTTAAATACATAGAAAACATCCAAGACTCAGGAACAAATACTCGCGCTCATCACACAAATATCTGCCCTTACCGGGATTTGAACACGGGACCGCTAGCTTCGTAGGCAGGTTCAATATCAACTAGGTTAACGTGTTTGTTGTTTGTGTGTGCATTGATAGCATAGTCATATTTTTTTATTTATATTGATAATCATGGTTTTCCAGCTTTTTACTACTCGCGTGTTTTCGCTCCTATTTAATTTTTACAATATTCTAATAATTAATTGCATAGTCAGAATTGCGTGACTGGCCAGTTGCTTTGCATATTCTTTCCGCCTCCCAAAAAGTCATTATAATAATTGATATATTGTTGGCAAGATAAGGGACTTATGTACGTTAACAGTGTCTAGTTTATTATGTGGCTTATGTTGCATTAGAGTTGTATAGAAATCACATTGGATGCAAAAAGTCACAAGCATGACTAGATTTTTTGTCTCTAATAGTAAAATGTGATCCTAAGTTATTATATAATTGCTGTTTTAATAGGCATTACCAATTTTCTATCATTATTTATTTTAATACTTTTTCGCACAAAATTTAAATGGTGTGGTTAAGGTGGATTTTATACTACTGGAGTGGACCAATTAATGCTCTGGGTCTTTGATGTTTATTTATAAATATTTACATACGCGTATGTATGTTTGTTGTGTGGTCTCTATTGTACAAGCATAGAGTTTGAGAACTACTTGAATTGGTGTAAGATTAGCTGTCTGCTTACTACGAGTATCATTAGAGAAACAGACTGACATACGAAAACACTTTCGTAATCATTATGGACTGAAGACTTTCCTAGTCTGTAGGCGTAACGAACCAATTTTTAAAGAAAAATATTTTCAAATTCATAAATTTCTCAAGATTAAGTTACTTAACGAGGTTACTTGACTAATTGGATTCAAATCAATGACTTTATAATATGATTTATCACCGTGACTATTCACGACCAACTTATTTTGTAATAAATTGAAGAACACGTCAGTTGTGATTGATGTTGGATGTGGCATTGATGTCAAATTGATGTTGTATTGAAATTATGTTGATGACGGAAATTCTATAGGTGGCAGTGACCCCAGTTTAAGGCTTTCTAGTTTGTAAGCATTATATTTATAATTTACTGTGATTATAGAGTACAAGGTAATCCTGCGGCTTTACTCATCAAAGACTTAACATTTCCACTATTTAGCTAATCTTTATTTTCAACGTAATCAAATTGTTCTTGTTGTTCCTAGAATTAAACATAACTGTCGCATTAACAATGAGTAAAATGGAGGCCCAAATCCAACCGTACTTGATGTTGATACAAATTCATATTACCGAAATACGGGATGATTATTAGTATTATAAGTAATTAAACCCAAGAGCTTTCTTAAAATCTAATATTTTTATAACTAAATCGCATGTTTCTTAATACTAATTATTTTTATGACTTTATTTTTGTCAGTGATACTTAAGATTGTTTTAATTTATTTATTTGTCAAAATCTAAGATAACAAAATCTAAGTTCCCTCATCTTAGATTTTAAATATCCGTAATATGTAACTATTTTTAGTAAATTCGACTATCGTGTTCCAAGGATGTTTAGTTTGTAATCTTAGGTTCATAACAAAACGTTCTCTTCGCAAATTACTACTTTACTTATGATTTACCTTACGATTTGTGACACAAACAATTGATTTTTATTTACAAATCACTGTTTGCACCTGTAAATTTGTTACGTATAACTCGCGACACAAAAGTTGAACTTCTGAGTAGTTTTCTCACACCAACCTCGGATTCCAACTCGAACTAACCACATGCCGAACTGTGATGCAAACACGACAATGTTAGTGTTATCTAAATGCGAAGACGATTTGTAAGTCAAAGTAGGAACAACAACAAAGTTTTGTGCTGAAAGTCAATATCGCAACCCCCATGGCGGCTAGAACAATGTATGTTCTTTTATGTTCATCGGACGGTATCACATGATTTTATTCAAGGTTGTTTTTTTTACATATGGTATGGTGTGGTAGGTTTTTTATTTACATTTAAAAAAAATGTATGGCACGGAGAAAGCAATAATAGAACAAAATGCAAAATTAATTTAATGTTACATAAAGGAAAAACAACCGTGTGGTTGCGGGAGGGCAGTGCCACTCCTTGTCTTCCCGTGGATGTTGTAAGAGAGTCAACTAAGGGAATAAAGGCTTGTAGTGGAGTTAGGCGGTGGGTTTGCAACCTGTCTCTAATACACTAGTAAACATCTTAGCCTGATTGTGCAAAATGTGGTTACATAACTATCAACAAGTTTTAAGAGTTGTTGGTAAGTCTGTAGCTCTGCCTATTCCGAGAGTGGGGCTCTGGGAATGAAGACGTTTATGTATGTGTTAAGTCCCAGATAAACGGGCGAGTAAGTACGCGTACCTAAAGCTCGGCGACCTTTTTCGACCGTGTTTACCTTTAGAAGTTCGCGTACTTAGGGTAATACACGGAAGAGTAAGGTCGGAAAGGCCTAAGTACGGCGTACTTACCTATATTCGCATGTCTTGGGACTTAGGGGAAAAAATTGTTCCAATGTACTTGTCGTTATTTTGTACTGATATAAGCTAATTAATGAGCGGCAACGTAAACGCTTATACGTTTATGGTCAGCTGTGATTTTAATATTGCGTTGTCATTACTTTCGCATAGTTAATGTTTTAACTTACTGGTAATGTGTGTAAAATATAAATTCTTTGAATTCGAAGTCTGCTTTTTTAAGGCAGAAAGAAGGCAAACGAGCACGGAGGCCGACTGATGGTAAGTGGGATCTGTTTCCCCGAGACTGCATTCTCAGAGCCACAATCTGAAGATTGCAATTCTAAGACCGCAAGTGCGTTGCCAACCCTGTGGATTATGATGGAATAGCGGCCTTTACACGGCATAGTTTGGACTGCGCATCAGAGGGCCCGGCCAAGATTACCGTTTCTATTCGATTCGTTTTTAAACCAGTCGCGTCACTGGGAGATGACGTGATACGAAAAGTCACGTGGTAAGGGCAAATATTTGTGTGATGAACGTGAGTATTTATTTCTCTGTGTACGTATTTATATCGTTGTCTAGTACCCATAGTACAAGCCTAGAGCTTAGTTTGGGACGAGGTCTATTGGTGTGAGATTGTCCCCTTGATATATTTACTTGATATATATATATATATACATATATTGAATATCTGCAGCTGTCGACTTCTAATAAGATCTTTATGTCGGTTTCTTCAATCAAAATGATGTTAAACAAATTATTGGACAAAGAGAAATCAATTTGAACGTTAGTAATCTCTTGTGGCTTATTATTGATTGAAACAGAAAACAATCACGTAGTTTCATGCTCTTTTAATTATTTAATTGTTTCATTATAGCTGCTTTCTATTCTTCCGCGTCCAATTCACCATTGTTACACAGAATTACCTGTATTTAGCAGTTTTCTCTTACGGTTTCCATATTGATGGTAATTATTGTCTATAAAAAAGTGATTGGTGGACAATTTCAACCAATAAAACATGCTGTAGGTGTAAACAAGATAAAAATACTTATGAACATATAAAAGCCTCAATAAAATTGTTCCGTTTTGAATTTTGCTTTATTACATGATAATAAATATGTGTATTTCAAGATCGGGAGCAGTGGCGTCAATTGGGAAAGGCCTTTGTTCAGCAGTGGACTAATACGGGCTGAGTTGATGATGATGATGATGGTGTGTATTTAAAGCATTTTTTTTTACCAATTTGACATTAGACACACTACCAAAATGTTTGAAGCAAAAATGTTGACCACCTGAAAATTGCATCTGACATTAATTCTTACAGAACTAATGTGACATATGTGTGTATATTTTTAAATTCCAGCCCAAAAATCAGTCTGCCAATGTAGTAGTATATGCATGCCATGATTAATCTGAAAGCTCGTATACCGGTGTTGGTTTTAGTTATATGTAAAGTGACCGTATCAATTATAAGAATTTTACTGATGAAAATTTCGTTACAAAATGCGGTAACGACATTACGATTTTGAAAACGCGTTGGCCTAGTTGGTAGTGACCCTGCCTACGAAGCTAGCGGTTTTTTTCGCATTTGTTTTGGAGCCTTGGATGTTTTCTATTTATTTCTCTGTACAAGTATGTTTATGGTGGTCTAGAACCTAAGTATAGTATAACCCTAGAGCTTAGTTCGGGACTAGTCCAATTTGTGTGAAATTGACTACTGATATTTATAAATGTATACTTACTCTATAAAAGGAAAAAAGTCGTGTTCAAAGTACTGAACAAACGATCGAGTGGCAGAATCAATAACCTTGCGATCAATAGACTACATCCATATTTATTGGCGTCGTGATGTGTAGATTAGACACAATAGTGCATTCCGGAGCTTGCGCAAGCGCGCGAAAGTAAGGCCGCCTTGTGCCTTAGATGGGGCAAGGGCGATTCTTTGTCCCTTTAAGCATCGCAGTTGAATGGATTAATTAAGCTTTGCACAATTTTTCCTTTTTTATCTGACTGTCCATGAAGGGGGTTGATGTATATACCTAGAGATTTTACTCGCATGAACGTCGCGTTTTTAGTGCTTGACATAATAAAAACATCGACAATACTGTTATCGATAAATACCACTTCAACGTCATAAAGGAAAACCACAGAACTATATTGGTAGATGCCGCAAACACAGCCACTTCGCGTGCCACCGATTATGTAGAAATGGACATAATCTGTAAATTTTTGGTCCTCTCCAATTTTTATCTTATAAGTTTTATAACACACCGCATTGTTATTATGAATCGCATGACATATGATTGTCATTTTTTCCTTGATGGAAGGATTTCGCCGTTTTCTTATTAAGTACTTCAATGAGTTTCAGAGGGCCCTGTCAAGATGCATTGCGCTAACTAGCGTTTCTATTCGATTCGTTTTTAAACCAATCGCGTCGCTGGAACATGACGTGATACGAAAAGTCACGTGATCTACCAGTGACGCGATCGGATTAAAAACGAAACGAATAGAACCGCTAGTTAGCGCAATGCATCTTGGCAGGGCCCTCAGGACATGTGAATATTTTCTTAATAACTATATAATGACGTACGAGTATTTTCTCGATGACGTTGAAGTAGTGGTTATCGATAACAGGTTTGTCGATATTTTAATTACCTATGCCAAGCATTAACCACATGTTGTTCCTGCTAGAAAAATATCTAGATATGTATAATGGGTAAATATAACAAATATAACTATTAACTATACACACCAATGGGTGTGTGGGTAATGCTGTACCCTTCTAAAAACTACAATGAATTAGCTATTTTTCCCCCATTTACCGGGTTGGTTCAGTACATTTTTATACAATAAACTGGATTAAATTTTGCTCAAGTTTCACCGGTTTCCATGTACTAATGAGTTTAAATAACTTCAGTACATTGCCTGATGTTTTCAAGATAAAGGTCCAACATCATGAGGAGAGCTACACGTTGGAACAGCTAAGTGTGAAAGAGGGATAGATGGATAAAAGATCCTGCAAGCTGGAAATCGATACGAGAGAAGATAATTTATTATTTTAATAATAATTTCGTTGTTCGAATTTATGTTGCAATGGCGTCTGCCCACGAGTTTGTCCTCGTACATTATCGTTATTCCCTCGGGAACTTTTCAATTTTACGGAATCAAAAGTAGCCTAATTTTGTAACTCCAGGGTATAAGCTATCTCTATTTCAAATTTTATTTAAATCCGTTTAGCCGAAGCAGCGTGAAGAACACACGCACAAACTTTCGCATTTATAATTTCAGTGGGGAAAAAGTGCACTACTTCCCACGCGATGTATTTTGAAATAATTTTACCAACTCCAGGTGATACATTAAAATCATTTAATTTCATAGTAACAACGTGATTTCAGCTTCATATTTTACTGAAAATCCGTAACAATATTTTACACTAGCGGTTAATTCGCGGCCAACACAGTATCGCAATTTTATTACCGAGTAAGTAATGTATTATTACCTCACTGGCTATTAATAATGTAAGCAACTCATGACTCAAATTCAAATTCAAAATTCAATATATTTATTCAGTAAATTGGCAACATGAGGGGTCTTTTATACGTCGGTAATATGGAGTGAATCTACCAGCGCTTCGGATAAGACCATCATTGCGGAGAAGAAGCGCCGCAAGAAACTCCAGCACGTCAACTTTTCAATCATAAAATACAATTGCCTATACATAAAAGTAAGTTACATTACAAGGTTATAAAGTAATAAAATTGACTTTAGTTAATGGCCATTTTAAACTGGGTTTTTACGTTGCAGTGGTCGTATGACTTTGGGCTGAGACCTCTTCTAACCGCGAATCAAACCGGCACCCCTCCTTCCCTCACTCAGCGCAAAGCCTCGAGGAATTATAAAAGATACTTTTTCAAGTACTTTTAATTTTAGTGATTCACGACACAAAAACATAACTTTCACCTGAACAATAGATTAGTTTAGTAAGTCAAGTTAAATAAGAGACATTCTTGAATTATGCAAAAAAATAACAATATTCTTTTTCACAAAGTCAAGAAGTAATCAAATAAGCGCGAAAGTCACGTACCACATTTACAAAAAATATGGCGCAATAATAGTTCTTAACTCATTGTAATAAGAAATTCAACTAGCTACCTACATTTAATTATGTTTCTGTAATTATACCCTAGTCACATTACGTCGTAAGGAAATTTTCACTTTTCTTATATTTCATCGCTTTCTTAATGTGTAAAAGTACGCATCGGATCTTCCCACGTTATTGAGCTATTCATTTTAGATCAGCTGATCTAAACAAGTCTAATTATACGTCATAAGAGCCTCATCAAAATGATGCACGCGTTGTCGCAGTTTTCACTGCAGTGTTACTTTTATTTAAAAAAAAAACAATGATAGTGAAATTTATCTTCTTTTCATGTTGTTCTTACTGTTATAAAGAGGTTATACTTACAAATTGTTATCTATATGTTTAATGTCATTAGTGACATGTTTGACCTAGTTGCTAGTGACCCTGCCGACGAAGCTGGCGGTCCCGGGTTCGAGTCCCGGTAAGGGCAAATATTTGTGTGATATGCGCGAGTATTTGTTCCTGAGTCTTGGATGTGTTATATGTGTTTAAGTATGTATTTCTCTATATGCCTATATAAGTATGTTTATCTTGTCTAGTAGGTACCCATAGTACAAGCCTTGAGCTTATTTTGGGACTACGTCAATTTGTTTGATGCTCCACTGATATTTATTTATTTAAATTAGTTATGTACAATCTGTGCATAGGTGAAAAACTTAAGTAAATGACCTCTTGCATGTAGTTGTGTACAAAACTAATATGGAATTTACGTCAAATTTCAAATATAGAATGTCGAACGGTCTATACAGATGTGTTACAACTACATGCAAGAGGTCATTTACTTAAGTTTTTACACGACTGCCCCAAAAAAGGAGTGTAATGTTTTCAGGGTTCATGTTTGTATGTATGTATGTGAGTTTCTTTATTCCACTATAACTTCTAAATCCCTTGACCGATTTAGATGTGTGAGGTATCGTTAGAATCCTTACGTCATCCCGGGTGACATAGGATACCTAAACTGTTAAAATTGAAATAACAACAATGCCAAAATGACAATTATTAATATATGTAGGTATATCGACGACAGTATAAAAACTGCAGTCGGGTTTTTAAAGCTTGCTTTTCATATAGTTATTCACCTATATAAAACAATATTGGGTTTGACATGTAATAGTATCGTCAGCGTTATGATACGTTTAAATAATATATTTAAATATATACCTTTTATTTATACATTTGTGATTGTACTGTGTTGTTGTCGTTGTGTTGAGTTGACTTTGGGCTATTGATTATGCCTCTATAGTTATAATTTATTTTTTTAATTAACTTTTTGACTGACTTACTGACTTACTGACTGACAGGAAACGTCTAGCCTAAACCACTAACCCAAAGGAGTTTAAATTTATTATATTTTATTGAATAAATGATTGAAAGATATAATATTAATATATTCTTTGGGTACCCTAGGGATGGGTGGGACCTAATTCTTCGCAAACGAAGTCGCAGGCTTCTGCTAATATAATTCAGTATGTGTCCTTTTTTAAATAACTTACTACCTATCTAAACACAAGAATTAAGCAACGTCATTATAATTGGTAGGGTGACAATATTTTACGTCGGCGTGTGGATTAATTAACCTGTCCCATTGTGCTGCGTCATTAAATTAATACGCTGTTACCATTATTTGTGGTTACATATTTTAACGCCATCGGGAACGAGGGATTTATTAACACGTTCAGTGCCCATGATCGCCATTTGATAATATTTATGACGACCCGTGTGCGTTATGGGTCGTGGATGAATTTGTTAACGGAATTAAACAACAATTTAAAAATAATTGCCAAAGTAAAAGAGAATGCAAGAGGCTCACCGGAAAAAATGTATTTTGGTTACGGACTATCACAAAGTAGACCGGAACTGCGTACGCTAAAATAATAACCATGGCAAAAAATTGTGATACTTGTCATCACCCTTAAAACAAAATAACATGCTGAAGGATAAGTTTAATTTTCCTCTTCATTTTTAAGGTCTGGTCTACTTTCTAACCTCAAAATGAACCTTTTTTGGCTAAAACAGCTATTTTAAACAAAATAAAGCAATCACAGACAATACATTAGCAAAGTTATGTCCATAATGTTTATTCAGTTTACTTTATTTACGATTAAAGAGCTGATTTAGCCAAAAAAGGTTCATTTTGAGGTTAGAAAGTTGTTTACTATATAAGACAAGTAAGGATGAACAGAGCTTAGGTACCTATTGATCATTGAAGATTGGCATTCATGCTCTTGAATTACTCCCTGTCCAGTGTCAAAAGTTGCTTTCACGCTGACTTTTTGATAGCAGTGTAATGTTTCAATTCTGAAATTCGATTTTGGTAATTGCCTAAATATTAATAATGGAAATCTACGCTCCAATTGCTGGTACCGAAGCTTAAATAAATAATAAGCATTAATGATACGTCACAGTATACGCTTGTTAAACGTTTATATTCTAGACTAATTCTGGAAAAAGGGTACAAGTCGACTTAACTCGTAATAAAAAAGGGTGTATACATAAACGAAGTATACTAGACTTAAACCCTTTTTCACTTGATCTTCAGACCACTTATACCCTTTTTCACTAGGACTCCAGAATTATTTTTGCCAAATTGTGATACTGCTTTAGAGTCAAAAAAATGCTAAGAGAAGTCGTAAGTAATTCATCAACACTTTAACCTGATTGCACTTGGTTTGCACTTGCACTTTATAAATGACGGAAGTAGGAACGGCAAGAAGTCGAAACTAAAGAACTGAGACCCTATAGACAACTTTATTTTAGTAATGTGGTGATTATTATGACCTAAAGTGCTCGTCTATTCGCAGCTGAAGGAAGGAAAGAGTATCCTCGAGGTAAGTTTTTACGCTACATTGTCTTGAAGCGACATCTTACGGCATGTGACATTCCCCGTGGCAGTTGGGAGGAACTTGCGCAACGGAGACAAGAATGACGTAGCTCTGTTCACAAGACGGTAGAAATATAACGCCTTAATAAAAAAAACCTCCCAAAGCACTCCTTTACCTACACATATAATTTTATCAGGTCAGTTGTATTGTAAGACTTGCAACTGTACCTACCTTTAAGACCAAATTTGGCCTTAGCAGTCACCTAAGTCGGATATGTCTAGGAGGAAATCATCATCATCATCGTAAGAATGTGTCAAATTGTATTTTGTTGCCATTTAACACACCACGTCACCAAGTATCCATAATTAATTAAACTTAAATGTACGGCATTATCTTATGATCAAGGAGATAGCTCCGATACGTCAATATGCACAGGAATCGGTCCATCACTTGACCTGAAACGGCAACATTGTTTCACGTACAATCTCATTACACATACATTATCATGCACACACATACATTACGCCGGACAAACAGACGGGTATTTGCCCACGTCACAGGTACGGCGTGTGTTTGAGATGCTAACAGCACTTAGATGCTTCCAGACTTTATGCATTCTACACAAACTGTCTAGCGAGTCGATTATTGAGAAAAGAGTGCTTAAAAAAATGTTTTTTAGTAAGGGGTTGATTGTATCGTTCTTTTACATGCCTTTGTTTCTGCCCCGCCTTAGTCAATAAAATTACGATATCCACATAATTATGAAAAAAATAAACTTTCACACATAAGTATGGGATAAAAACGTTGCATTTAATAAAAATAATAAACAAAAAAAAGAAACAGCAAAAATTAATTTATGATTTTTTCTATTAAGTGGGTAGGCCTACGTTAAAAATAGTAGTTGAATTATTGAAAATACAAATTAAAGAGAGTCAAGGTAAAACTCACCACATCAAAAGAATTTCCAGCTGGACCTAAGTCATCATTTACTTAATAACAAAATAACAAGAAATTAATCTATAATAAATTCTAAAAACGATTCTATTCAACGAAATTAAATAACGAACGCTCGTCACGAAAACTCTTTCCTCGGAAATCTTCTATTAAAACAGAATCTCTTCTTTGTACTATCTTGGAATAAAAATCCAACATTATTAAATGGGTTTCCAAGGAACAAATCTAGATTAAATCTTTAAATCTCCTTACTGGTATTTACCCGACTACCTAAAAGCAGGGGTAATGGTTTTGAACTGTGTATGGTTTCGTCATGCCTCTTAAAGGTTGTACGGTTGGCTCCACTACGATAAACGAAAGAAAGAAAGGAAGAAAATACAATTATTGACACAAAAACGACACGGTTAATAAAGAATTAAGACGGATAACATATTTTCCATCTGACCGTTGCGTCAATAAGGGACCCACTGAGTACAACGCCGAGGCAAACCACGGCGTTGGTTTTCAGCGAGGTGATATTAGATTTATTTTATCTTTATATAAAAATACAATATGGCGGATTTAAAACTAATAACATGTGTCTAAAAAGTAATAAATTGTCGAGTCACATCAGGTGACTAATAAATAAAAAGATTTTAAACGACGTTTCTAAATCCGGGCTATTAGGTATGAATAATTTCTTAAAAACAGGCAAAAACATACTTTTTATTAGATTTGTTTTTAGTTAGAATAACAATTGGTGTTGACAAAACGTAATGTTATGCCTTCTTGTTTGTTTGGTAAATATGCCTACGCTACAGGATATGATTTATAAAATAATCCGCCTAAAGCGTACCTACATAATATAAGCTTAGACACAGATGTAAAAAGCTTGATAAGTATTAATCTGGAATTATTGTACGTGTTGTCAAAGAACGGTTTTTTTTATTTAATTTACAAAACAGTCACAAAGCATCTATTATTGATTTATATAAAACAGGTATGCACAAATTTTCAGTTGTCCTTGCTTTAAAATGAAATATATTCTCTGCATCTGCTTCTCTCTGCTTAAAATGTTGGGTTTAACACTCAAATAACGTAAAAATCCTCAAAAAAATGCTTTCAAAAAGAAACATTCCCGCCAGTCTGAAAATTGGATGACATAAAACCACCACATCCTACCCATTTTCGCTTACACAGCCCAAAGTCAGGAAATTTCAAAAACAATAAAGCGAAACTAAAACCTTTAGTGGGAACGGGACTGTCCCGCCCAGTGTGGTCGCACTACCCGTTACTCCCACAGGGAAAATTAAGTGCCCCCGAAATTGCTATTCATGTATTCCGTGGCTCATGTACCGTTGGAAATATAAAAGGATGTTGGTTTTTTACCCCGATGATGTCCTAATTTCACACGAACTCGTGGGCGCAGTGTTTCAGGTGATGGATTCATAAAGTTGTATAATAGGTAACCAAGTACTTTGAAGTTATTCAGGAGATTTTTTGTCCTTTGCCCCCGTAAATGAATAGAAATGCAAAATTCTAGACACCTAAATTATTTAGCGCACGAATTTTTCGATTAAGTCTGGTAGGGCATTTAAAATAATTTCTTAACTTTTTAATACAAGCAGTATCTAAAAAAACAACCAAAAAATATACATGGACTTCATGCAGGTCAATGCTTGAACTGATCTCCAAACATAAATTAACTACAACGCCATCTATGATCATAACAATGAAACACTTACCCTTTGTGTCGCATAGCATGGGGGGTCGAGAGCACCCCCGGGCCGGAACATCGCCGTGCCCGCTGCTGCCATCTGCCGGCTACCTCACTTTACCCTTCCACCGAGACATCGCGCTGTAACAAAGAAAGTAAGTTTTACTTGGAAGTCAATAGGTGGCGTCTTGAATAATATTATCAGTATTATCACCTAGATTATTAAGCCATTCGGGAGGTCTAGTGGGTGTGTACGCTGTTTAAAATGCAAAGCCAAAATTAGTTTGTTTCCCGTGTTGTCAGTTGACTCCCGTTGGAAGCAAAACGATCTTTGAGTTCACCAGTCTGTGTCGGTAGATGATGATGAGAGAGTACCTACTATGTTCTCCTATACTATTGGACCGATTTGAATAATCGTATAGAGAACATACGACTCTAGTAGGCATAAGAATTATAAGGGTTTATCGTGTTACTTGCCATCGTCAGAGAAGTTTTCGTTTTTAACTTTTTAATTTTAAACTATTAAGTTACATTACCTACACATCACACCAAGAGCTCTAGATGCTTTAGTTTATCTCGAGTCCAGTCGTGCTTTTAAACGGACTTTCTATTATTACTTTGGACCCATAGCCAGTATTCAAAATTGAGACCAAACTTATAAATTTTTCTTCTCTATAAGTGTGTGTGAGGAGTAAGCGATAATACCACCTGTGTAGACTCGTTTCATTTTTTTTCGTTCCTTGATATTATAAGTATTGTACCTAGGTATATGATGTTCAATAGAGAGTATTTGAATTTTATTATTTGTTTTGAGTCAAAATTAAATACTTTATCCACAGCGTGCAAAACATCTGATAACCAAACGTACATATTTAATAGAAAATTAAAACGATAGCTCTCATAACGAGGAAACATGAAGCTTCCTTTAAAACTAGTTTGCTCTTGGATAGCTAAGTAAATTAGTATTAAAGGTTACCTTACGGATGACGCTGCATTGCTATGAGTCATTTGTAGACAAGCATTTCCTGAGCGTATAGCAGTTAGACCTAACCATAGGCTATTTGACCAGTGAGGGTACTTAACACATTCTCGATGCCAACTACCCGAGGCAACTAGGGATCCAAGTTTATACTGGTTTTTTGTTATTAACTGTACTGCGGGCCTAGTAACGTTGCGTTTATCGCGTGACAAAATGTGGATAAAGCATCCGTCACTCTCGTACTTACGAGTATATACGTGTCAAAAAGTGACGGATGTTTTATCCATATTTTGTCACACAATTATGCAGCCATTTATACCCCTGGTCCAATTTCAACATAGCGGCGTCTATTTACATCATTGTTGGTCGGTGTGAAATGCGAATGTAATTAGTTAGCCTGGAATAAAAGCAGCTGTTACTTTACTGTTTGCCCGCATTAATTTGGTTCGTCTTGATTTACTGCGCCAACTTTAGAAACAGGTTGACGCTCCAGAAAGTGTAGGTCTACTTCAAAGTGACGATATTTTATTGATACCTAGTATAATTCGGTAAATTGCAGCATTCCTCAGGATTACGTTGACAAATTACAACGATTTCCAGCCTAAAAGACTATCCTTAAAACTACTAATTCACTGACATAAGAAGTAAAAACCAAACCAAAACTTCTGCACGTGAGAGTTACATAGGAGACTTTATTATCCTGTAATTTTTCCTCAGTTCTATAGGACACCCTTTAGATATTGCTGAATTCGACGTTGACTTCTTAGGACCGGCGTCATAATAGCGAAGCGCAGCTTAGATATATTTTCATTGCCAAAGCATCAATATTTGCGGTGTTAATTAATTTGAACCTTATTTCAACAGTTCCAAAGACGATGATGCTTTGGCAGTGAAAAATTATCTGCGCTGTGCGCCGACCCTTAGCGGTAACGTTAAAGAATACCTCCAGTAGCGGTAAACGTTTTATTTGTTTCGGAAGTTATCGTTAACTACTCGTACGTCCTGAGTGGGCCATGGCGGCGTTTACGAGTTGGCTAGTTCAAAGACCTGGTATTTACTGTATCTTAGCAATTCATTAGGTATTAGGTATTGCAAATTGTAAAAAAAATATGTATTGTATGACTACACTTTCAGTTTGACTGACTTTGGCGTAGCCTTAATTAAGCCTACCGTAAAACCATACAACTATGGTCCTAGCCTACAACAAGATCCATTTTCCTCCTTACTTAATACTGCTATTATTGCTGGGTACATTATATTGTTTAGCCTAAAGTCGACTGCTATGAACTCGGGCCGGTACAGACGGACTGCATTTGAACTGTAACCCAGTGGCAAAATGGCAGTTCGAGGGTAGTTCAGATGCCGTTCACGTAACTGCATTAAAACTGCAAACCAACTGAGCAGTCCGCTTGCAATTGGCGTGCAGTCTACCTAAGCGGACTGAGCAGTTGGATTGCAGTTTTGATGTAGTTACATCAACTGCATCAGAACTGCCCTCGAACAGCCATTTTGCAGCTGGGTTGCAGTTCAAATGCAGTCCGTCTGTACCGGCCCTAGCAATAGCTACAGCTACCGTATTATAAGAATAACGTAATGATGAAAATTGGACTATTGTTGCAGGCTAGGACCATGGTTGAATGGTTTTATACTGCAACATAACAAACGTAACTTGCTGCTTCTGTTTGTCCTTTACTTTTCAAACGAAATCTCACACGTAAGATAAAGACAAAAGTACATAAACTAAACAAAATATTACGTTCATGTGAGAACATATTCATCATCCACTTCCTCAAAATCATTTCACAAGTTTACTATCCTTAATTCACTGCCATGGTCCTTGTTTTCCAAGATAAACTGACCCCATTTTGAGGTCTTGGCACTGAACGTATCTTTTGAGAAATGCACTTCCTTAAAACCATTAGACCAGTTCACTATCCTTTGAATCAATACCGGGATCTGTATTTTTCCTACAAAATTGACTCGCATTGGAGTACTTAGCACTGTGTTACCGCGCTAAATCACAGCGTTTGACTATTCTGTTTTACCAAGCCAAAAGGATCGATCCTCAATTCAATATTTCAAGAAAATTCCACCCTGTTCTCCAGAGAATAGGATCGGATATATTGTAGCATGTCTATGGTAGATGCGTTCTTTAGGATATGTGAGTGTTGCCGTGCAATGCGCAGACGCACGGCGATGCACTCGGTGTCATTGACCCCGACAGTTCCCACAGCGACCTGCTAGGGTTTGATCTTATTGTGCCGCTTCCGGTGCCTAGAGCACCTTTTATAAAACATTACATTGTTGGAAACTAGGAGTGGAAAAAAATCTTAAAGCCAAGGCATTGTATGACAAATATATGTATCGATTTTTTTTTACACACTGTATATAAGAGGTGCTATAATAATATTTGTCAAATGAGTCAAGAGATCAACGTTTTTGGTCAAAATCTAATTACCTAATGGATTGACGATATAATGATCATCATGACACTTTAATCTCTGGGGTTTTGGACAGCTCTCTGATTAGGTGATGATATTGATGATTGATTACCCGTATATCAAACTAAATGAAGATATAACGTGCATATTTTATATATTATGTTTTGCATTTTCTGATCGGCGCGGCGGCTTTGTTGCTTTGACAACGCTTGGGGCGCATAATGATTTAAATAAGCTTCTGTTGGTTTCTTTTTGAGAAGAGCATATTTGCCGACTGTACTTATTTGTACAATCATGAGCTGATTATTAAGATTTAAGATTAATCTAACGATGGTGTAATCGTTTGAGTCGACGGTTCAACGAGGAAGATCCTGGTGCCTCCACCAGCCGCCGTCATTAGTTAAGGTCTTAAATACTTCAAAAGTGCATTATCATCGGGTGCACATTATGTACTTATTATTTTCAACCTTTCCATATAACGGGTAATGCTTTATAATGAACTTGTAAGATTTTAACTTAACGTACTGACATACCAACAATCTTGTGAAGTTACTTATTAGTGAATACTTGCATTAATGCATGCCCCCCCCTCCCTTTAATTTTTGTAATGTGTGGTTATAGAAGCAATAAGAATACACACTCCGTATAAAACGTTTAACTGTTTACCTATTACGGTTGATGACATACAACTCGCTGACAGACAGACGGACGGACAGCAGAAGCTTAGTAAAGCTTACAAAACCCTAAAAAGCATATCCTACATTAAAACACAACACAGAATTTTCGTAACTAATATACCCAGACCTTTCTACCAAGAAAGGTAAGAACTAAATTGCTTTGTTTACCAGAAGACGCGCCTTATCTGTAATAGTAAGATACTGCATTTATGTTGTTAATGTTTCTCGTGAAATTCGCAATTACTCCCACTCAAAACTCAAAGGCAGCGTATAAAGTCGTATGAAGACATTATTACCTTATACGAGGACTATAAATGCATGAATCTATTGCAGAAGGTAAGGCAAATTTATTTGATAGTTGTTTTAATATAATATGATAACATCCTGTAACTAAAAATATTTATAGCATTTAAAACTAACGATTTCAGGACGTAAACAAACTACAGATTAATTAGGATAAAATCCTCTGCATACTCATTGCTCCTTCGATCTTAAGTTTCACCAATTAAAAAATATGTAATAATCATAGATTATAAAATGTAAAAAAAAAATTACTTCTGATATAATATAATATTAGTTTACAATTCCTCAACCGAAGAACTTGGCGTGATAATGACGTAAAAAGGGAAGTTTTTATTTTTATTTCTAATATAAAATCCCTTTCTCCGGGTAACTAGACTTTCCTTACTAATTTTATGTATGTATGTACATATTACGTTAACACTATTGTACAAAAGAAAAATAAACAATACTATAAAGAAAATAAGGGTGAATATTCGGGCGTTTCAACCGCCGTCATTGTTGTCTTCAATATATTGACGAAAATAATGATAACTACCAGCAACTTTTGATGTCAAAATCAGCGGACCCGGGGGTAGTATCCATTACATTGAAAGGACCAATAAATTTATAAAGTTTATCTCGAATAATATTAGTAGACAATAATGACGGCGGTTAAAACGCCGAATAATCACCCATAAATGCAAAGTGAGTTTGTTTTTTGATTCCGTATGACTGTTCAACGCTTCGACTGATCAACGTTAAAGTAGAAAGGACGACAGGAAACGACAGGAAGACGGACAGGAGACTTAACTTTATATCCGGGAAAACTGGACAGCTTCCGAGAGAAAAATGACTTAAACGCAAACAGAGTCGCGGGCAAAAGCGAGTGAACACTATAATTTCACACACGTTTTTATTACATACAACGTTGCATTCTATAATAATACGTCATTATTATAATGTTACGTTCTGTAAGGTCACACACAAATGTGAGGAAACTCGGAGGCAAACATTTAATTGGTATAAAAACATAATTGCAAAGCAGGTGCTAGGCAAGTTACTGAGCTAGAACCTAGGGTTTATACAGGACCTAGAGTTCATCTCACGGTTCATCAGCTGAGAAAAGAAGGCTTTAATGGCGTCGGAACTGATAAATCTAAATGACCACTACAGTGCTGAATTTATAAAGTTGTATTGGTTAACTCCCACGGTAAAAAGTGGTAGGGTTTTGTAAGTCACGATTAGCTCAATTAATTTAAGAATAAACAGGTAATTACTAAGTTTTGTGGTAATTTTAAATTTCTTAAGTAACAGTAGGGGAAATAGATTATATTATAGTTACAAATTGTTAAATACAATTCTGTCCTGTAAAAAAAAAGTTTAAAAAAACAAAAACCAGCCTTCAAAAAGCAAAAAATAACTTCTTTAAGATGGTAGGTAAATAGGTCAGTCCAACTGAAGTCTGCTTTTGGTTAAAATATTGTTGGACGCCGACTTCAGTTGGACTGACCTATTTACCTAGGTACCATTTTAAAGAAGTTATTTTTTGCTTTTTGAAGGCGGGTTTTTGTTTTTTTAAACTTTTTTTTATTTTATACTTTTTAGTGATCATAATTATGCTGTTATTCTCCCATTTCTCAAGAATCAATAGAACATTTCAATCTCGCCGCAAGCAACGCCGTGGGAAAGTCATAGTCATATATTTAACCCTAAATATGCTTCGTCATAGTCGCTCAACTAGCTTAATCGCAATATCTTGTCGCCACCCTCAAGACCAAACACACGAGTTACAATGAAAAATACCAAAATCGCTATAGGTGTGCCTATAAATTTTGAAGAGTTCCGTCGATTCCTCATGGATTCCACCATCAGATCTTCATTTTGAAAAAAATGGGACCAATCTGGAAGCACCAGCTTTCAAATAAAAAAAGAATCTCCAAAATCGGTTCACCCAGTCGAAAGTTCTGAGGTAACAAACATTTAAAAAAAAAACAGACGAAATGATAACCTCCTTTTTTGAAGTCGGTTAAAAATTGTATGACACACTCGGTTATCTTCTTTACATAGTATAAAATGAAGTCGCTCCCGCTGTCTGTTCGCTTTGATCTTTTAAACTACTCAACGGATTTTAATGCAGTTTTCTGCAATATATAGAATGATTCAAGAGAAAGGTTTTTATATAACTTCTGGATTATGTACGGGTTTTACAGAAAACTCGCATAAACCGAAGCGAAGCGGGCGGGTCGCTAATTTCCTTTAATTGTTCTATCCATCTGTTATATTTCAAACATCGTACCATTCCGGACCTATTAATATAAAATCACGGTTTTTTTTAAATCAAATTTTTAAATTATCATCATTATTAATATGTTGTATTTAAAGCGCATGGCCAAGCCAAAGAAAACGAAAGATGTCACAAAATGCCCAAACTTTATAAAATATAATTTATTTAACAATCGTCACAGAACTGTAAAAGAAATCCACTAACATTTCAGTGTTTTTTATTTGACACTTATTTTATTTCTTCCAGTGGTTTTGCACATACTGTGACAAATTCGCAGTCCTTACTTTACAAAGTTATTCGTGTGTGATAAATATATTTTTATTGTTCGCCTTAAAATAAACAACTTTTATGACCAGTCATGCGTAGGCCACAGTTATCTGCTGTCTTACTAAAAGGTAGTTAAATCCACAGGACAACAGTGCAATTTTGAACTGTAATAAAACAGCGTAGCAATGGAAATCGAATAGTTGCTTTTAGGACTTTTCAGTTGTGAGACAACAATATTAAGTGGAGTATGTACCTAATGCACTTTTGTCAACCCACACCGCACATACCTGGCACAACGCTTATGGACAAATTCAACCTTCCACTGGTTTTTACAACACAATAATTATTTATTGTGAACTTAAACTTAGGTTTAAAAGTTAAGTATAAGTGCTTTCCTTTTTAGGGTTCCGTACCCAAATGCAAACATGACCCTATTAATATGCCTATGCTATCCGTCCGTCCGTCCGTCTGTCCATCCGTCCGTCTGTCCGTCTGTCCGTACGTCCGTCCGTCCGTCCATCCATCCGTCCGTCCGTCCGTCTTAACTTTAAAGAGCTGTATCTTTTGAACCGCAATAGATAGCGGGTTGACTGTTTTAAACAATATGTGTCATTCATTACGGCAGATTTACCAAAAAAATATCAAAGAAAGTGAAATAATAAAGGGGTCCACACAAGAAACGTTTTTCTTCAATTTATTATTATTTTTGCTGATTCGTAAAAATGGTAAGACATACAATGAGATTTGAATTCGTATGAAAAATTGTTCCATAGAAACCTCCAGCAAACAGCGCCGGCTTCACGGCTAGCGAATGCTGAGTCGGGACCGTTTCGCAACAATTTCTCCGTGTCTTGTTCTATTTGTATCTATGTAGTGTGATTTTGTATTGTTGCGAATAAATTTCACTTTATCTTTATCTTTATCAAACAGACTATTATGATATCACTATGCAGTTCAGTTTACGCTGAGAGAAAAGGACAGAGCTATATAACTACTATAGCTCTGTCCTTTACACTCGCCGTAAAATGAACGGCATAGCTATGTTATAATAACCGCCCAGAACTTATTTGAAAATCGAACTGGCCACTACAAGCCATATACGCAAAACAAAGAAAATAAAACAAAAGGCGAGAAAAGTAGAGTACCTTTGGGATAAAGCTGTTTTCGTCTTGGGCGAACTTGAATCCCTCGCTTCGCTCAGGAATTAACTCGTAACAACCCTCGCTACGCTCAGGAGTTAAATCTGGAGCCCTCATTTGATCAGGATTCAATATCGCGCCCGTGATATAAAACAGTTCTTTATCCCCTCGGTGTATAATCTACTATTATACCCGTCAAGTATATTTTTAAAAAAAATGCTATGATGTCACGGTTCAAAAGATTTGACTTTAGGACAGATGGACGGACAGACGGACAGCGTAGGATTAGTAGTAAGGTCCCGTTTGACTACCTCTGCATACGGAACCCTAAAAATACAGTCGTAAGCCAACTACGTAACTCTTTAATCCCCCGCTCATACTCATGCATATAAATCGAATACATCAGAATACAGCACGACCAAAAGCGATCGGCAACATTTCCAATTCCACGATTTGTTCCATCCTTCAAATTAAATTTCATATTACGTCACGTGACACACCCAGGACGTATCTGCCGAGAGTTAAGGACCATTTATATGTTATGTAAGTACCGGTTTTGCACTGCAATTGTATGCAAGAAATTAAAGTAGCACGTTTTCGTAATTATCGTAAGTATACTTAATTAAAAAAGTGTTCATGCATTTTTTTGCCATCTTAAGGAGTATAGAATCATGAACCGTGTAAATATTATAACCATTTTTGACACGTAATATGTAGGTATAAAAATGGGTTAAAGCCGAAAATAAACTTTAAATGCTTACTCTTGCTTATTCTTACTTTCTTTATAAATTAAAGTAAGTATTTTGGCCCAGTACCTACCCATAGAAAATCCTAGTTGTATACATGTATTGTATGACTACAATTATTTTTACAGCAGAATACTTATCTAGTAATGACTATATCATAATTATGGCATGCCTATACAAACGCAAAATCAAATAGGTACGTCAATGTATTCGAACGCTAGTCAATGTCTCAATATTATCAATATTTATTGACAACAGACTTATCATTTACATGTAGAGTTCATGTATGTGACATTACCACCTTCACCAATAATCGGATACGGCCACAAAGTGGGCGCACCCACGGGTGAAATGCAAAAAAGGTTTCCTTGCCCTGCAAACAGCTGCTTTATTTACATTATAGCACTGCTCTAACTTGAGCTTTGTTGGTGTTATTATTACTTATTATAAAACAGTACCTAAGTGAGCCTACACACAGGATGCGCTCTGCGTTATGCGGTTCAGTCAAACGTCTTACGTCCCTATCAGTTAGTTATATATGACAAAGATATATTATGCTGAACGGGACCGCAGAACGCAGAATGCTTCCAGTGTGTAGGGTCACTCAGGGACCGTACACTCGAAAGCGTTCTGCGTTCTGCGGTTCAGTTCTTGATGTCTGATCTTGGAAATTTATGGAGACAAAGATGATTTACACGCATCCAGTGTGTAGGGTCCCTAAGAGTTCTATGTGTTTTGTATTATAAGGATAGGTTTTAGATTATATTTTTAATGAAAACCGCATCAAAATCCATTGCGTGGTTTGGTTTAGCTGATATACAGACAGACCTTCTAAACCACGCAACGGATTTTGATGCGGTATTCATCCTCAGTTAGATGTTTTTTTACTAAAGGTTGTTATGTCTAATAAATTCTTGTTTATGTACGTGTGTTACAAAAAACTCGCATAAACCGAAGCGATGCGAGGGCGGATCAATATACTTTTATTAATTCCAATTAGTATGGTACAGGCACCAGTAATGGTTCCAGGACCAATGTAAGACGCTTAATTCTTATTTCAAAGATCATAAGGGTCTTTTTTATTGCAGCAATAAATTTATACACGAATGCGTCTAATGGCCAGAGAGCCCTGCCAAGATCCATTACGCTAACTAACGTTTCTATTCGATTCGTTTTTAAACCAATCGCGTCACTGGTAGATGACGTGATACGAAAAGTCACGTGATCTACCTGTGACGCGATTGGTTTAGAAACGAAACGAATAGAAACGATAGTTAGCGCAATGCATCTTGGCAGGGCCCTCTGTTGTTTGATCGGTAGTTAAACTAACTAACTGTTAAAATTCGAAAAAGGAATGGAAAATTTGACACATTTAATTGAAATTTTGACCATTAGTAACGTTTTTTGACTATTAGTTAGTTTAACTACTGATCAAACCACAGGCCATAAGTGTTACTTATTTATAAAATGTATCTTTAAATAAAATTAAATGTAACTTTGTATAGTGATGGACGATTTCTGAAACATTGCAAAAGTCACAAAAAATAAATTACAGCTTTTGAAAGTTACTTAATTAGATGGAAATGATTCTGAAAGAAACATTACAAGTAGTAACATTTTATTTAAATTTCATGAAACATTTCCGTTACTTACATTACATACATGACAAAACTATAATTATTTTTAGAAATTAAACGACAATATCACTTTAGTAGCTTTTAACTAGGAATACCTTAAAATTCCGAATTACTTTTTTCCGAATATTCATTTTCCGAATTTTCGTTTTTCCGAAAGCTATGTTACGCTGGAGCTATTTGAGATTAAATTTATGATTTAATTCCCATACGTAGTTTAGGTTAGGTTTGATTTATAAGCGATAGCAAAAAGTTAAGTCTACTATCAAAAAATTGCGTTCGGGATTATGAAAATTCGGAATTTTGATCAATTCGTAATTATGATTCTTCGGAATTCATAATTATGTAATGTATCCCTTTTAACCAATAGCAATTGTTCACTTTAAAAACTTACAAGCGGCTGCCTTTACCTCTGTGTGATATAGGTATATAAGGTCTGTTCATTTTTATTATTTATTTATTTATTAAAAAGATGAAATTACAACATATATAGGAACATATGTCCCACAAAACCGTTTGCACAGTTTGACTGTAGGATCGAGCAGTCTCTACTCTCTTATTAAATCTATAATGAATCTAAACACAATAAAGTATCCTAAATTACCATATGTATTTAATAATTCATCCTTACTTGTCTTACATAGTAAACATCTTTCTAACCTCAAAATGAACCTTTTTTGGCTAAAACAGCTCTTTTATCGTAAATAAAGTAAACCGAGTTAACATTTCGGACATCACTTGGCCAATGTATTGTGTGTGATTGCTTTATTTTGTTTAAAATAGCTGTTTTAGCCAAAAAAGGTTCATTTTGAGGTTAGAATGTTTACTATATAAGACAAGTAAAGATGAACAGACCTTAGGTAGGTGTATAGGTGATGGTATCTTAACTCATCTTTTATTTTAATCACAGGTCAATCTCCTCAGCCTGTATACATAGCTAATTGCAAGCTATTAATATCGCCGTCATTGCCTTATACAGGATGTTGCTCGGATGGAGCTGCATTATGTGCAAAGGACCATGCAGTTCTGCTGCTCATTAGTATTGTTACAATAATAGCATATTGTTATCTTCAATTTAATGCCCTATTTGCGTAAAAGATGCGGTATGACAGGAAAAACTATTGTATTGATGGTATCCTATCGCAAACACTAAAAACGTTTGCCAGCTGTTTCATTTGCCATAATTTTCATTTCCCCTAATTTTCATTTTATTCTGAACCCGATATCTTTTCAAAATGTTTAATGAGATATACTCACAGAACCTGTAGGTTAGGTTAAGTTTTTTATAACAATTCAGGAAAGTTTAACGGTTTCAGAGAAAAATTACTTTCGGACAAATGAAAATTATGGCAAATGAAACAGCTGGCAAACGTTTTTTAGTGTTTCAGATAGGTAACCTGTATTGATGGTTTTTAAATTGCGACACTACTTTAAAGACGATAAATGTTACGCGGTTCAACCGATTTTAATCAAATATGAATAGCAGAAAACCACATTAGTTAAAGAAAGAAAGAAAAAATATTTATTTCTATATTTACCATATAGGTAAAAAACCGGCCAAGTGTGAGTCGGACTCGCGCACGAAGGGTTCCGTACTATAAAAAATCACGTTTGTTGTATGGGAGCCCCCAAAAAATATTAATTTCATTTTAATTTAATTATTTATTATTAAGTTAATATTGTGTGAATATTTCAAGCGTCTACGTACCTGAGGGCTCAGAC